>OZ005612.1:14085727-15287512 GCA_963930655.1 Myrica gale | reverse complement strand
TCCAGGAGAAAAGGGATTTTTGTTCTTTTCCTTTGGGGAGTGGGGGTAGGGTTTCTGGGTTTCTATCGCACCATATTAGATCCATTATTGCATACTACTTGGCATCATAACAGGTGTTGTGCAAGATGTTGCCATGAAATCTCCATATAATCATAAACAGGAAATGTAGCAAAACAAGTAGTTATTTTTTTTTTATAAGTAAGCCAATATTATTAAAAAAAAGAAAAACAAAGAACACGCAACAACGGAGTCAACAGTATAAGAGAATATACTGAAGAAACCAAACACAAGCAAACTAGACAACTAAGAAAAACGTGAAACCAGAACAGGGAACACAAAGGTTCACCTACCCTCAACCCACCCCAGCAGCCAACAAGACTCTCCCAAGAAACAAAAACACCCTCAACCCACTAGCCAACCAGACTCTCCCGAGTATTATCAAAGTATTTTCATTGTTATTGTGCACAATAAAAGGACATCAAAATAAAACTTGATCAAAGTAAGAATATATCATCTGCGATAATTGATCTTCACTATCTAAATATAAAATACTCAATTCTGACATATTTTTGCAAGTAAGCAAAATGTAGAACTACAGACTGTAAGCATTGATCCATCAATAGAGATCCAAAATGTTAAGTGCTGAGGAAACCAAAGGGTTTCTTTTCCTCTCATTTGTGCACGTAGGTCTGGAAAGCATGAAGGGACAGTTGTACATGTGGTTGGGGAATGTATAGAAGATCCAAATTTGGAACATAAAAATTCTCTACCTATATTGTCCAGTATGAATTCTAACCCAATGAACCTTACAAACTGTAAGATCTAACTTTTAAGAACAAGTTAATTCTCAGTCAAGTCAATAAAAATAGAAGCATATGAAGCAAAACTTATGTCTGGTTAAATTTTTTTGAGGGTTTTGTTATCCTGTTTCAGCCTGTCATAGGAAAACCCAAAGCATTACAGCTCTATCAACATTTATTAAATTTTTCAATCTAGTGTATACGTTCATACGTAATTTTAGTAGCCAAACAATGCATGAAGATGGTCTTTAATTAAAAGGTCAAGGCAGAGTAGGCACTCAACCAGAGGATGTTAGAGTGATGGTGGTAGTTCATTGAGGTGGTTAGGCCATGGACGTCAAAGACCTCATGCTGTGTACGAAGACACCTCTGATATGAAGGTAAATACTAGATTAAACAATGCAACGGAAATAAGGACTCAAATTCATCAACTGGTGGCACTAAATAAATTTGGACAGTGCAAACTAACTTACTATTGCGAGTAGTCTGGATTAAAGTTTTATACATAAGACTCACCCTGGCATAAGCTGCAATCCTGGGTAAATTTGCCAGATTTCCTGTATGTTCTGCATATACACTTGCATCGATTAAGATCAGCTTCTCAACCTGGAGCAAAGATGAAATAGAAAGAAGAATAATGTTCTGTAGAATGTAAAGAGGCACCAACTATACCAAAATTTCACATGATTTGTATATTTCTCAAAAGGAATTGATGGTGCACAATCAATGTTTACTTATTAACGTACTTACTGCATCTGGATGGTTGACTGCAAAGTCAATTGCAACTGCAGCACCAAGGCTTGGTCCGACCAATATTATTGGCCTTTTGATGTATGAGTTCCAAAGCTGTTATGAAGATGGGATAAATCCAACATGAGAGATGAGAATAGGGTACTACCATTAATAAGTGGATGTAGGCGTTTTTTTTTTTGGGGGGGGGGGGGGGTAAATGGCAAGTGTAAGAGATAGGCTCTTTTCCACCAATAGCTACATGATATGCCCACAAAATTCAGACAATCAGTTTTTTTTTCTTAATTCAGACACTCAGTTGATTGTTCCTTTTGTTTTATATTGTTCAATGGAGGAGAAATCAGAGCTTGATAACGGGCTATAAAAACTTCTCATCACGTGCTTATAAGACATGTAAATGAGCTGTCAAAGTGTTATCTAATGTTTTTTTTTCCTGTGATTTCTCTTGATAACAAGCTATAAAAACTGGAAGTGGATTCAGTCCAGACCGTACGGGTCCAGACTTGTCCAGACCCACGGTCTGGATTGAATCCCGACCACATCGGACGGCTCTCCCGGCGAGTTTAATTTTAGTGGTCGGAACATAGTGGTCGGACCACTAAATGTATTGGTCCGACCACTAAAACTAAAAGAACGCGCGTGAGCCGTCTGATGTGGTCGGGATTCAATCCAGACTGTGGGTCTGGACAGGTCTGGACCCGCACGGGTCTGGACTGAATCCCGACCCAAACTGGAAGTGGATTCAGTCCAGACCGTACGTGCTTAGAAGACATGGAAATAAGCTGCCAAAAAGTGTTTTATAATGCTTTTTTTCCCCTCTCCTATTTGTAGTCAGAAAATATAGCATTAGAGATCCATTTGTATGTACAAACCAAGGACAAAAGGCATCCATGAACATATACCTGATAGAAGTGTTCGCGTTTAGATGCCCCATCACATGGTCATGGTGGAAGCCTTTCTGACATGCATGCAAAAGAAGAATCAGAAGAAGAAAGAAAGCGATGGGAAGCATCGACACAAGAAAGAGAGGGAATCAAAAGAAGATAAACAAACCTAAGTCAGAGAAACCCCAACCAAGGATGTCCACAGCCCAAGCCTCCAAACCAGCCTCCTCGAGTAACGGATGCGAGTACCTCCATTCTAAACATGAACTGAACGAAAACATGTGGCAGTGAACTCCAAGGCCAAATGAAGCAATAACTTTTTGGACTCCAACCTGGTTGATATTTGCAGGACATAGCAGTTGTCCCACTCTTAGTCATACTTCCAGTACTAGAGAGCCAGGTACAAAAGAAGCTCACTGTATAACTTCTGTATCATTTCTTTTAGTTTCAAAAATTCTGATTTCTTCAATGTTTGCTGCTGGGAGAATGTCCTGTTTGAGATGGATGCAGCATATCTTCTACTTTATTAATTAGCTAGTTGTCAGTAATGCAAATATAATGTATTTATGGGACGATTCTTGTTCAGATGGTCGGGCTTTTGTGACCTTGTTCTATATACACACTGATGTCTTCCTGCAAAATAATAGTAATAACACCATGAGGTGTGAAGGAAAGTTAATCCCTAAATACACCTTCAAAAGCCAACTGTGAGACTTTAACTTTAGTAGCCATGCTTTTTTATCCTATGTGTTTCAGAATTGTCGTCTCCATGAACAAAACCATTGCTGGCGAATATAACACCCTGTTTGGAGAGATTTGGTTTTTGTTTTCTTCTTTTTTCTCTAGTTGTATGACTAGAAGAGGGTTATATAGCCTCAAACGTGAATGAAAAGCGGACATTGAAGATAATCTAGATGTATCCATTTTTTATGAATTTTAAAAAAATGGGTATTTTGAGTTTTCAGGTAACATGTACGTCAAGTCAGCACACTTGTTACACTGACTTTATTCTGCTCGTGCGCTAAGAGAGAGAAGGGGGGGGTATTTGTCTTGCCTCCATATCATAAGCTTGAATCTCCAGCTTTTCATGCAACCTGACCAACTGTATAACTTTTACTCAGTACTGACACTTTTCACATGTTTCTCATCCAAATTTTCCATGTGCTTAATTTCAGCATCTGTAAACAAGCACTCTTTATGTGCACCTTGCCATTGTCTCTGCAAAAAGACGTTGCGACTTGCGTTGGTATTGACCAAGGACAATATTAAATTATTGCAAAAAGAATTCATTGTTTCTTTCTCCAGGTTGTATTGACTAAGAATTTGCATTGGTAATCGTTTTTCTTTCTTTGTCTCCTTTTCTTCTAAGTCACTCAACGCTGAGGCTGTTTCATTTGTGCAATGTGATTTCAGTTTTAACTAGGTGATAGTTGGTGACTTAGCATCATAATTAGATGATATGATGCTAGATTGCTGTCTTCTCAAGCTCACCTGGGGAATAGTCTTTTTTTTCTTACTTATAAAATAATAATAATAATAATCTTTTTTTGCCTCGTCTACAATAACATTAGTTTGTTTTCTTTGGCCAACTTAGGATTGGAAATTGGTAGTTGCAGCTCAACTTTGTTAACAATGATTCCAGGCATTTGGTGCAATCTCTCTGCTATACTTGACCTATAGGGTTTTTGTTGTTTTGTCCTTTAGTTGTGCAGCTTTGATTTTTCTCTAGGTGTCTTCTTCTTTTAAGGAGGTTAAAATTTTGTTCAACCATATCTGCAGTCAGTTGATTCTCTTACCTTGAATGCTGGTGCTTTTCTCCATTTTTTTCTTTCGCAGAATATGGTAGGGGAAAGTATTTGGCCAATGCTTGCCCAAGAAAGTTTGAAGGCTTTAGGTGGACTGGGTCTGCTTTCCCTTGCAGGAAAGTACATTCTTAGGCAAGTTTTTGAGGTGCGCATTCTGTTTATTTTGTGGGGATGAAAAGATGCCTTGCATTTTGTAGGCAATAATTTAATGTGTCGAATTAGGTTGTCGCAGAAGCCAGAAGCTCAGAGGCGTTTGTTGCTCTCTGCCTACTGACAGTTGCTGGGACTTCTCTTCTCACTCAGAAGTTGGGCTTCAGTGACACGGTTTGATATCTTTTCTCAAGCATGGAGGACAGTTCGTGTTGATACTTCTAATATTTATCCAATAATGAAGCTTGATCAAATTGCAGCTTGGAGCATTTTTAGGTGGGGCACTGTTAGCAGAAACAAACTTCTGGACGCAGATTGAAGCTGATATAAGGCCATTTAGAGGCTTGCTTCTCGGGTTGTTTTTTGTCACTACAGGGACATCCGTTGATATCCAGGTATCATAATTAGTTAATATCATGAATTGTCCATTAGAGAGATCATATGAATTTCTTGGTTATTCTTTCTGGTGGGCAAATTAGTATGATAATGAAATGATAAGAAAATATGCATAAGGTTTTTGTCACACATGATGTGAGGTTCTCATATGGTAATAATCGGACTTTTCTATATATCTCTCATTTAGACCCAAATGTCACGTTTTTCAATATTTAACAAGATTTGGTTTCATAATGGATTAATTTTAGGAAATGTGCATAAAAGCTTGAGGAGCCTTTTATCTTCTTCTTTAAACGGTAGTTCTAGTACTTACTTAAAATTGACAATGATGGATCATGGTTCACTTTGACCTGTGACAAGGAAAGGTATATCTTTGCCTTTGGCTCTAACATAAGTAGTGCATTAATAGATCCAGATTTGCAAAATAATAACATTATAAAGTACGATTCTATATTCTGTATGGATTGAGTGAGCAGTTCCTGTGATTAACCCTGCGTGACATCCTCTCACATTTCTTCTCATTTTTCACCGGTCTTTTTTCCTAATTCTTTTGAAGTGTTATTAATAACTACTATGTTTTGCAGCCTGTCCCATCACAATAAGTCTCTGTGTCTATATTATTTAGCTATTAATATCGATTCAGGGAGAAACATGATAATATGAGGATAAAAGACTTCGAGAGACTCTAACTCTCTCTCTCTCTCTCTCTCTCTCTCTCATAGTCCTTTTTATGTTGGTTTCAAAAATTTGAAATCTAATAAGGGCCATGCACTGCCCTGGTTCATTTTGGTTTAATACCTGTGATTTTCTTTTATACACATCATTTTTCTTTTCTTTGCAGCTCCTTTTCCGAGAGTGGCCAAATGTACTTTCACTCTTGGCAGGTCTGATTGCCATAAAGACACTGATCATTACAGCAATAGGTCCTCGTGTTGGACTAACTTTACAGGAAAGTGTGAGAATAGGATTACTGCTATCTCAAGGAGGCGAGTTTGGATTTGTAGTTTTTTCTCTTGCAAACAGGTGAGTCATAAGTTCAACGTACAGCCAGTCTGAGATGAAGCATACCTGGTTTCTTTTCGCCTATATAATTTTACGAATTTCTGGAAGCAGGCTTGGTGTGCTACCACTTGAACTTAACAAGCTACTCATAATTGTTGTGGTATTGTCAATGGCATTAACCCCATTTCTCAATGAAGCTGGAAGAAGAGCTGCTAAATATATTGAGAACAACTTTGATGCTGATGATCTATGTTCTCCCTTAAGGTTTTATGTCATCAAAGGGATATAACAATGACTAGGGCATCTACGGTTGGCACTGATATAGTTGTATTTAAGTGTTCATAGGACAACGACAAAATAGAATGTTACTTGGATGCAATACATCTACGTGATCTAGTTATATTAGGTTCCGCACTTTTTACATTCTTGCATTTTCTTGAACCGGCTTTTCATTTTCACACTATCACCTGAGAAAAGGGTAGAACAACTAGCAAAACATGTAAAAAGCAGCTGAGTTGTTTGATAAATAAATTCATTTGGCAAGTAAATATGAGTGAGCCTGACCTTATTTAAAAATTGTAACATTCCATATAACATGCCACTTCTGCTGAGGTACTAACTTCCAGAATTAGTAGATTCCCATTTCTTTATTAACACTTTAGTGCTTCAATTGAAATATGATACTTTCGTAGGAAGCTGCTGAGATGGGAAGCTTTGATGCTAGTGAACCTGTGGTCATCCTTGGGTTTGGACAAATGGGTCAGGTAAAGTATCAATTATCCTACAAGAAGAACTACATTCTGACTGAGTGAGCCTAGTTAATAGTCCTAGTGTTGATGATTTGATCTCTCTTTAAAATAATTTATATGCAGGTTCTTGCCAATTTCTTGTCCACCCCATTGGCTTCAGGATTAGATGGTGATTCTGTGGGACTGCGTTATGTTGCTTTTGATCTTGATCCTTCTATAGTGAAGGTCAGTGTGATTGTTAGGTTTAAAAGACTGCTCTATTTAGTTTGAATGACTGATTTTTGTAATCCAAAAGGAAAATTCTTGTAATGTAGATGGGATGATATATGCTCTCTGTACTATCTGATTGATTTTATAATTAGTGTTTGTATTGATGGAGATGAAGTGATACACATTTACAGACATTTCTGTGGCCACTTAAAGAACCAGCTCTTTTAGTCAATGCATTCAGAACTGCTGGATGGAATGTCTCTTTGTTTTAGTAATTGCATGTTGTTACTTATGCTACAATTTCGCAACATCAACAATATGTACTTTTGGCAATCTCTTCCTTCTGTGATGTCTGATGAGATTGGCTGAGTTTTCTTATCCACCATTGTGAATCAACAGGCATCTAGAAAACTTGGGTTTCCAGTTCTTTATGGGGATGGGTCACGTCCAGCGGTTTTACAGTCTGCTGGTATCACTTCTCCAAAAGCTGTCATGGTTATGTATACAGGAAGGGAGAGGACAATCAAAGCTGTTCAAAGGCTTCGACTCGCTTTCCCAACGGTAATGCTTTGATTCTCCCTCCATATCTCTCATCTGCGTTTGTGTGATACGGTGCAGTACTGTGCCTTTGTGATAAAACCATTACAAACATGATCAGAGTCAGGCAAACAAAGAAAGCAGAAAGACCCAAAAAACAAAAAGGGATACGGTTGACTGGGGGCCAAGCTACTATTATGTTTCTGGTCCCATTCTTTGCCAATTTGGTTGTTAATCTCCTGACAATTGTATCCATTAGGTCCCAATTTACGCCAGAGCTCAGGACCTCATGCATCTGTTGGATCTGAAGAAAGCAGGTGCAGCGGATGCTATTTTGGAAAATGCAGAGGTAATAGCAGATGGAGTCTTATTTCCTCTTTTGTTCGTTTTTTACTCATAACCCTAAAGTTCTCCCATATTTTGGCTTGGACATACTATGGGAGGATATAGCTGATTATTTCCTCTTTTGTTCGTTTCTGACTTATAACCCTAAATATATCACTTTATTCACACAGACAAGTTTACAGCTGGGGTCTAAACTTCTACAAGGGCTTGGTGTCATGTCTGATGATGTAAGCTTTCTCAGTCAACTTGTTCGTGACTCCATGGAGCTACGAGCTCAAGAGGCACTCAGCAAAACTGATGGTCGTGAATTCAATATGATGAAGCCATTACAGGTACCTATACATGAGGTCAAATGCAACAATCTGGTCCCTTTAAACACTGAAGAGATCAGCCTGCTCCAGTCCCGGAACTGATATGCACTGAATTTACATCTCTTTGTTCTCATCTTTGAGATTCAAGTGGGATTGGAATATTATTGCCCCTGTTTGCTCAAAATTTCCCCCCTTAATCCATTTCTCTCTTTCTAAATGGTCTGATCTTTACATTATATATTTGGTTATCAAGTGGATATGAGCATCTAGAATTGGTTATCATTTGTCGGGAAAGAGGTCCGCATATTGTGCAAAAGTTGAGTTTCACTCGGTCCATAAAAGTTACTTTGCTGACAGATCTTCAGGGTGAAATTCATGGTTTTCTAAGGGTGGGATTCCTAGACTATTAAAAGCAATCTTCCTAAACAGTTGTCCCCTCGGTCGTACTATTGTATCACTTAGAATTATCATTGGTTACAAGTTGGATGAACTAAAATTTGTTATAATATGTAGCTTTTCCTTGCTTATTAAACTACAGAAATTACTGTGTTGCTATAGAGTTTTTTTATGCTAATCTAATTGATATTAATGGTTGTGATTGTTAAGGTGAGAGTTGCTGATCTAATTGGCGACCAAGCACCCATTTCTTCAACGACACCAGGAGATCAAATATCAGGGGTTCTCATGAGGGATGCAACTCATAGCTTAAGGATTCAACAGGAAGTAGATGAAGCAAGGCGTAACACTGACCTCCAACATTCTGAAGATTCAGGCAAAGGCGTTTTTTATTGTGAACTAGAAACGAAGAACAGTTTTCCTGTGAAAACTGAAGATGCCGAGGGGGAGAAAAATACGGTGGATCCATCGATTCCTTGCGTAACAACTAAGGACGAACCTTAAAGAATTGCAGGCTTAAAAAAGGTAGTCGTCTTGATAATTTCAGCTCCTCCCTCAGAGGTGTTGCAAATCCACGAATTTTTTCCAGTCTAAAATGCAGATGATAGTGACAAGCTAAACATTTGTTAAAGGGGGTGACAGAAGATTTATTAGGAAGAAAGAGTAGTTGCTCCTGTTAATAGCAGAAAGAGACTTATTTCAATTCTTTTCAAACCACACCTTGTATATTGTCTAACTTGAATATAATTGAGCAATAAAAAGCATTGTCTTTTTGGCCGCTTGACTTGTATCTTCATGCTTGCAGATGAGGTTTTTCTCCCTTTTGTGGTTTGGATGAAACAGACATTGCATGATCAACAGTACCAAATGTTCACTCGGTTGGGAAGATCCAAGGGGTTTAAGCAGAATTTAAGCGGCATATTTTCAACCCATTGAAGAAGAAGAAGAAGAATAGAAAGTCTACTTATTGAAGAAGAAGAAGAAGAAGAAGAGGAGGAGAGACAGGAGGGGTTAAGAAGAAAGCAAAGAAACAGAAGTCCGGATAGCTTGAAGCGGGGAAGTGTGTCTCGGCATCTTTATATTGTTCTCCCTCACCCCCAAAAAATCAACATATTGAAGCCACTCAGCTTGAAGTTTTCGTATATTCCTCGTCTCTGTAGATTGTCACGGAAATCACCGGGGAAAAAACCTATTCATTAGTCTTCTGCATTTCTTCCTCATGCCAAGAGGGGGATCATCCATCTTTCAATTGGCTGAGAGGCAAACAACTCTCAAATTTGAGGAAGCGGCCCAATAAGCTAAATCACGTGTAAGAGAATTCGCAATACTAGGGGTTAAAGACATTAAAGATTTTTGAAGAGCTATCCCAAGTGAGGAGTTATTTGGGGTGATATCATAAATCAAATTGATTCACTAGCAACTAAGATTCATCCTAATGCAAAGTTTAAAGCACACATTCTTGTAAAGTCAGTCGTCTCAATTATCCATGATGTTGGCGTTCTCACAATAAGAAAAAATTTACACTTTACACTTCCAAGTTTGGGGTTACTAACACTTTACACATCCTTATTTTCTATTTTAGTGACATTAAGCCTCTGAAATTTTTGATTCCCAAAGATTTACACTAAATCGAAATTAGTAGTTAAAATGGACAAAAAATTAGATGGAAGGTGCAAATCCACGATGAGCATCACGTGCATGAGAGATATCAATGTCGCGAAAAATAAAAGATAAAAAAGAGTGTAAAGCGGGAGCAACTCAAAACTTTAACTATAAGTCCACTTAATTATCTTTTTACACATTTATTTTACCGTATTTGTTTAAGGGAAATATGAGATTATATTTTATGCTTTTCAGCTGAATCTAAAGCAGAAAGTCTCTAAAATTAAAATAGAAAAAAAAATATATATGTTTGAGTCTAGCAGGATTTCAATGCGGCCCAGCCCAAATCTCGAATGACCTTCGAAGTTGAAAAAAAACGGGTTGGGCCTGGAAAATGTCTTCTCGTCACTTTAGGTTGCCAGGCCCGGCCCCGGGGACGAAATATGGCATGTGTTTTGGTCATGATTTTTATCGTAATTTTTTTTCTTATTTTAGACTAATTTCTCCATCCAAATAATTTTAAAATGTATATAAAAAAAGGGTTAAATGCACCCCATGCCCCTGGAGTATGCCGAAAGAGCAAATATGCCCCTGAGGTATGCAAAGTCATTTTCATACCCCTGAGGTATACTTTCAGGAGCAAATATGCCCCTCCGTTATCTGTCGTTTGAAGCTCTAACGGTAAATGCTATACACGTCTTTGTAGAGGAGTAAGTTACGCGCAACCTCTTTTTTCTCTAAATACTAGAATCTGTTTTTTGGAATATTTTTAAGATGTGACCGAAATGTGGAAAAATTAATAATTTTTTTTTGTTTGGAAAATATTTGCAGGTGAGATGATATGTTGTCTCCCCATCTCCTAGGCGTTATATTTGACTACCGTGATTGAATTTAATCAATTTATTGCTATAAAATGTCACAGACCTAACCAATCACAGTAATTGCTAAATATCTCTTTTTTTCTTTTTTCCATTTATTGGCAGATATTGCTGAATTGAACTCAATGGATAATAGCGAAGAAAAACAAAATAACTCGATGGATAAAATGTGACACAATGACCAACTTTTACACGATTGATCCACATGGCTAGATGATGGGGCCGTGTTTCAGATGTCTCGCTTCCCAAATGTCTAAAATTTTGAGAATTTGAAAGTATTTTGAGATTTTTAGGTGATGTTAAATTTTTATTAATATGCGTTCAGAATGTGTTTTTAAATGATGTTTAAAAATATGTTCGGTTTTAGAATTCTAAAATTATAAAGAATCATAAAATTCTAAATTAGCCGAACATGTCATCCTGGGTCCCAAGTCCCAACCACCTCGTCTGTTACTTGGTAATATTCATAGCATATGGAAACTCAAAACAAGAGACTTATCTCTTTCAATAGGAGGGGGGTTACTCTTTTTTTTTTTGCTGAATAATGCCGAAAGGCTTACCATTGCATTGAATCAAGATTACAAGATACACAAGACATCTAGAACCAAAGATCCAAGCACAACACAACTAGGTTGCAAAAAAGAGGCTAGCGGGATCCCTAAAGGATCGGGAAACCACAAATGCTCCATGCGGGGCAGAGAGAGCGGGTGGCCGGAAACGGCAGACGGCACTACCGGAACCATAAACATAAACTAGCACAAAAGCTAAGACTATGCAGCACAGGCAACCTAGACAAAAAAACCAACAAACCCACAAAAGGGCAGAAAGGCCACAAAAAGGCCAGCAAAGCTCCACAGGAGCAGCAACAACACAACCAACAACAACCGAAACAAAAACAACAAAAGCCAAAACAGCTGCTGGATCACCACGACAGAGGACACGGCGGCGCGTGACTCTCACGCGTGACTGAGGGGCACGGGACCGACCAGATCTGGGCGGCCGAGGGCTTCTGACACGGTCCAAGGGTCGCGGCCGTCGAACACTGCCGAAAACAGCCCCCAAAAGCTCAAAATAGAATCGGCGCGTGGGGCGCGTGTGGGCGCGTGCGGCGGCTCCGGACGGCAGATCGGCGACGTAAAGGAGCTGAGAGGATCGGTCGGAGGAGCTGAGGTAGATGATCTATGGCGTGGCCTCCCAAAGTGTAACAAAAAGCCGGGATCTAGCAACACAACATCAAGAGGACAAAGAGGGAAGGGGGGTGTCCCGAAAAGAAAAAGAGCGAAGTTCTAGAGAGAGAATGGGGGGTTTACTCGCTTATCAATTCTCATGCCCTAATTATAAGAGTACTTCTACTGCAGAATATCCTATTAGAGTTACAATGACTGTTTAATAGGCGAGTTCGTCACTACAAGCTATCCACTAGATCTAATATATCAAGCTTTATTTTTGTAAGTGATTTCAACTTAGGTTTAGAATCTAACCCTTAACCTTAAAATTAATGAATATGTGGATGCTATGAGTGTCCTACAACCTGCCGTTAAAATAAAGAGACTCTGTTTCGGAATCCTGGTGATGTTTATGGATATATGAAATGACAACTTTGGTTTATCATAACCTTTATGGTAGATTCGATTCGATTCAAATACAAACACACGTGTCCAGAGAGAGAGAGAGAGGGGGAGGAGGGCAATGGGGGCATCAGCCGGTGGGTCCAGTCATATTCTCTGTTCTGTTGGTTGGGAATTTCAACCCCTCAATCGAACACTTTAGAGACTTATCAAAATAAAAAGTGAACCAAAAGCAACCGCGGAATTTCAAAGAATGCTTCCAACTCGTTTTCCTCTTCGGTTCCACCAAACATGTTTGCTTTTAATGACCCTGAACGAAATGAAAAGGCATCAGATTTCTCTTGTTTTTAAAACCAGTTCATTCGTGTAGAGCCGTTGATTAGGAACATATTCTCCCATTATTAGAGACAGTTGGCTAGAAACAGCCTTGCGATTTAGCCCAAACAAACAAGAAACTTTTACTGTTTTTTTTAATTAGGGAAATGATATTTATTTACCACAAAGAAAGAGAAAATTATTTATAAAGCGAGTAAGTAGCTTGTGGAGCAAGAATTAATGAACGATTCATCAAAACGATTTTTTTTAATAATACAGACAGACCTAAGCGTTTGGTCCATTTCTATTTTATTTTGTAGGTCGTATTGTTGAACGGTTGGCCATATAAAGATATATATAGGTAATGTTTGTATCCCTAATAATTCGGAGCATAAAAATTTTCAACAAAATAAATACATTTTAATATTTTTAACTTTTACACATACGCACTTTACTTTTTACAAACTTCAATAAATTTCAGTAAAATATTATCCAAAATTTTAACAAACAAACATATCCAAAATTTTTGAATTATGTGTAATCGCTTGTTTCACACAAACTAATTAATTACCGGACGACGGAAGAAAAGATCTCTCGAGATGAACCACAGCATAACATGGATACTCAAGGTTTTATTGACTACAAAAGACAATGTATTTAGGTTGTGTTTGCTAACAAAATTTCACAAAATTTTTCACCAACTCACAGTAAAATACTACAATATAATCTCTCTCTATCTCGTCAAATCATAACTTTTCACTATAAAAAATATAAAAATTACATCTCTCTTCACATTTTCACTAAACCCAATACTAAAAAATTTACAACACAAACATACCCTTAATATATTATAATTTTTCGACAATATTAAAAAAAGTAGACACCTTGAATAATATCAACAATATTAATTTTAGTCTGATACCATATGACATCAATCATTCGTTCACCATATGTCTAAAAAAAACATAATAAAAAAAAGGGTGGTTACGTTGGCGGTTGGCCGTGTGGTAGAGTGAGGTGCCAGGGAGCTGTACATGGGTTGAGTATGTCCCCAAAAAGCCAAATCGTCTGCAAATTACTCATGAAGGAAAGGCCAACCAAAAACAATTTGTCGGTTGGATGCCTTTCTCAAATCAACAAATTTATTAACTCTAAAAAAGGAGTTGTTAGACAACTATAGGTATCTACTCGAATTGAAACACTTTTACCGGCCTTACATGGGTTCAAAAGCTTGTGTTATATATATATATATATATATATATATATATATATATATATATAAGGATTTTTTTAAATAATATTCATAAGCTGACATATATAAACAAGTGTCCTCAATGTATAAAGAAGTCAAACTAAATAAACGAAAAGAAAAGACAATTAGATAAATATTAATTAAAAATAAAAAAACTAGCTAAATCTAAAAAGAACAAAATAAAATAAAATAAAAACTACAAGATTAAGAAACAATAATATTTTAAAACCCATAAGAAAAAAAAACAAAATAGAATAACTAAAAAGAACAAAAAAAAAATTAGAGATTCATATTAAGGAAAACAAAATTATCTGGCAGGGACTGAGTAGTGACTCTTATCCTCCCAAGTGAAAAAAAAAAAAAAAAGGAAAGGGAACTCAAACGCCGACTAATGCGCGCTGGCAGCAACTTGCACCCTAGGGCGGACTGGAGAGGGGCATCTCCCCCGTCTCTTCATTTTTTTTTTGACTTGGGAGGAAACCCCTCCATTGGGCACTATATCCACTATCCAGGAGACGTCGTGGGGATTTTGTTATACATAATTACATCTGTGGTCCTGTAATGTTTTTTTTTCTTGGCGTGGTCCTGTAATGTTGAAAGTTAAAAAAATAGTCCCCAAACTAGGGTAAGAAAAGATACAATTAAGGTCAATTTTTTTTAGATTGCCAGATAAATGGAGGTACACATTCACGGGTACAGAGTTTAGATGGGCCTAACTCAGTATCCACACGAGTTGGATTCAATGCCGCAATATATTTCGGATTGTGTAGCTTCCTAAACCACACATATCAGGTAAGTCTAACTTTACTGTGGTGATGACTTCAATAAATTGTTTGCACATAAAATAATTCAAACCTGAGACTTCAAAATGAGCACACCCCTAAATCTTAAATCTTGACCACCCAGACGAAGCCCTTAAAATTTACTATTAAAGTGATTGATGTCACGTTTTCCTCAAAATTTAGCCCCTCCATTTATTCGTGTTTCTCAAACTATTGCACGAACTACCGATTCCACTAGGTATTTTGTAAGTCAATAGGCTTAGAGGTTATTAGACCGGACCATACTGTTGGTCGCCCAGCTCTACTCCTTTAATGTTTGAATTTTGCACTGCACTAGATGGATCTAGAGTGGTTGTTGGGGACTCTCATGCCCTTCGATACAGCGTGGTTAATATATAAAAACCTCTTTTTGCTTGCCTTATACACAAAAAAAAGAAAGATATTTTAATGAAATTAAAAAAAAACAACGGCTGGCTGAGAATACAAGTTGAGAATGATGAATAGATTTGGTGGTAGGTCTATACGACGTAGCAATTAAGTGGCTGCCAAATCGCTTTAGTAATATAGTTATCGAGAGTTTATAGGCCTTATTGTCATGGATAAAAATTGTATAAATGACCAATAAAAAGTAAGTAGTTAATGACTCCTTCAATAAGAAGATTTTATAAGTATTTTTTTGAAAAATAAAATAAAAAAGTTAATTAAACCTTCACTTATATCCATAGCATTTAAGTTAAAATTTTGTGTATTTTGATAATATTAGATATTTTTTAAAAAATGTAGCCTATTAAGGAAAATAAAAAATTTGAAGATCTTTCTATTTTGGGGGCCTATGTAAGCCGCCTCTGATCTAAAATGAGAAAGGTTTTTGAGGAAAGATGGAACATATGTCAATTGGTTCAAATTTTTTCTTAATCATTGTAAAAAAAAATATTTTTAAAACACAACGAAACATAGTAGGATTCAAGATTTTTGAGATTGTGTTTGAGTATTAAAATTTTAGGATATGAAAGTTGGAGAAAAAAAATGAATATTGTTTATAGGAATTGATAAAAAGTGAAGAGAAAAAAGATTCAAATAAATATTATAATGAAAAGAATAATTCGATATGAACAAAGAGAGATTATTTTGTAATGTTTTAATTAGAGGACAAAATTTTGAGTGACATCAAAGCTTGGTTTTGTAAACAAATAAACGAAATATATCTGATAAACAAAGCCTATTTTGTAATAACATGCATCAAATATTATAAAATATTCTTTTAAAATATATTTAATAGGTTGTGTTTGAGTGATAAAATTTTGGGAATGTTAAAATTTTAGGGTATTGGATTTGGTGAAAAAATGAAGAGAGAGATGATTTTTAATATTTATTATAGTGAAAATTAATGATGTCATAAGGAGAAAGAGATTATATTATAATTTTTTATTGTGTTAAAATATTAGAATGTGTAAAATTTTATTTGACGAACATAGATATATAATAAAAACAAACGTAGGGGCATGCGTTCCTAGTAATGATATTGGTTGGTCGACCAGACTTATTGGAAGCCTTAATTACAGGACAACTTTGGCCGGTGGATTTGATGGTTTTCGCTTTGATTGTGATACGCTACATGCCTTTTGAGTTTTGACCAAATCTGGGACTACGCTTGGCTTGGCAACTTGTACGTAGCGTGTACCAACTTTTTATGCAATTTCAATTAATTAAGAAAAGTGATCTTAATTCAAGTAAGTATATGTTTGTTTCTCAAAAATTTTGAGAAATATTTCTGAAATATTTAGAATATTTTATTTTATTGGAATTTATTAAGATTTGTAAAAATTAAAGTGTGTATGTTTAAAAGTTAAAAATATTAGAGTATGTTTGTTTTGCTGGAAATTTCTATACGCTAAAATGTTGGGAAAATAAACATCACCTAAAATTTCAGAGGCCATAATGGATTATGGAATCCGTAGTCTCTTTACCCTATCAATTTACACAATTTGCATTATTTGTTGCCAAATGTAATCTAAATTTGAGGGCGCCATATATATGAGAAAGAAGATGTTTCCTAACCTCTACAATCAACTGATGAAGCATAAGCTAACCGCAAGAAAATTTTATAGAACTTAACATGAAAGATCTCATATCTTACCAAACAGTTTAAAATATGAAAATAAAATATAAATCACATACATTAGCACATGTTATTTTAATATCGAATTTCATGCTTTTTAAATTTTTGATCGACTCCATTCCTTTTACTGTCTATATAGAGACAAAATTTTTATATGTGGCACATTTTAAAACACATCAGATGTATGCATGGCTGATTTTAAAAAAATAATAATTTAGGCTATTTTTACGTGGATAAACGAAAAACAAAATAATACTAGAAGAATGTAAAATTAAAAATGAATTAAATTCTAATCTTTATTTTTTTTTTTAAATTCCCTTAGGCGAGGTGGGGGTCGATCGACCACCTGTACATGGTTGGGAACAAATCGCCCCCAACTGTCTCTGTGTGTCGTTGGAGGCTATAATGAAGGGATGATTAACGGTAGTGTAGGTGACGATTTGGTAAAAACCATCACTGTCACCGCAATTGACGGAATCACATAATTGACACTGCCACCGCACCGTTAATGCACGATAACCGCTTTTGCCGGTGACGGTATTAACGATAATGGTTATACGGTAACAGCTTAAACCGTATAACTGTTGTGTCATAACATAAAAAATCGTCAAACATAATATCATAATCATTAATAATCATAAAAAATATAATAAGTTGTCCAAAAGTCCAACATAATATCATATTCAAATATAAAAACTAAAGTTTCATAAAAGTGTCCAACAATGTGACATAAACCAACTAACATATTCCAACAAAAACTCAATAAAAGTATGTCATATAATCAATAATCATCTTAATGTCTCAACTATGGGTGGTTAACGGTAGTGTAGGTGACGGTTTGGCAAAAACCGTCATTGTCACCACAATTGACAGAATCACATAATTGACATCGCCACCGCACCGCTACGGCACAATAACCGCCCTTACCGATTACTGTAGCGATAGCGGTGACGATTTTAGCGGTTAAAACAGTCACCGCCGGTACAAATGAACACCCCTAGGCTAATCTGCCACTCTGAAGAATAAGTCATAGGGAAATTCGGTCATAGTCTATAAATTAACCAAATTAATTTAAAAATATTAGGGAAAATTAAATCAAGTGAATTGTGTAAGTTAAACACATATACATCAAATAAAAAATAGTGATATTAATTCAAATATTAAAAATTAACGAAACAATTCCTACAAACAAATAATTAAATTATAAATACTAATAAAAAACACTAAAAGCATGAATTTTGAAGATAAAACAAATAACAAAGCACAATTACCAATTTAGAGGAAAAAGCTTGACATAAAGTTCTGAAAAGAGGTTCAAAAGGTGAGGGTTATCACAAAGTGTCTGAAATTAATATATATACCATGCACATAAATAATAATTTAAGATGTAATGTGTAAAAATCTAATAAATTTAGAATCTAAATGGTGAAGATCTAATAAAACAAGGTCAATAGTGCAAGTTTCTCCCTAAAAAGTGTTGATAGATTTCACATTCTTGCATGGCTTTCGGTGTAGTGACTGCAAATATGTTGTTGGCAACCATGCAACTTCAAATTTGTCATATCTAAACTGTTTTTTTTTTTGGTTGAAGCATGGCAACCTACTCGATCGTGACTATGATTGCCGGCCTGAAGATTACCCAAACAAGATTAATTATTACTGGTGTCTCGAATTATTGCAGTCGAGTCCATTTCTATGGATTTCAAATAATTAAATAATCATCTGAGATATATTTGGATTTTGCTCTGAAATATAACGAGTTTTAAAAAGCGAGAAATCAAACAGAGTTGCATGCCAAACCTGGATTTTAAGTCGTTAATAGCTGCAGGTGTGAAGTCTATATAACGTGTTTCTAATTCTGCGTAGAAAAGAAGAAGAAGAAGATAACGTGTTCCTCTTTTTCTTGATTAGGGGAGGCCATGCCGACAAGGGGAGGTGCTATTTATTCTTTTTAGTTTTTGTAAGTAAATGCTAGAGCAAGACGTAAACCATGGTGTTTGTCTAAACTACAGTTTTAATAAAATTTTATCAAAATTTTAACATCCTTACTTTTTCATTCTCTCTTCTTACTTTTTCTCTTACTTTTTTTTTTTACTTTTTTACTTTTTTACTTACTTTTTCATTCTGTCTCTTACTTTTTCTCTAACTTTTTCACTTTTTCAATTCTCCCTCTTCAACCTTTTTACCAACTCCTAAAATTTTACTAAAATTTTAACCTAACAAACACCTCTGCAAAATAGAGGGGATTCGACCCCTAAACTTAATACTTCCAAACCCAACACTCGTCAAAGAGAGGACGTGCCAGCTGAGCTTAAGCTAATTGGCAAAAGTCTAGTGCTATTATATGGCTTATCAGTATGGCAAAAAGACACCATGATTCGTGCATCCAAGGAGATGCTGATGCGCCGAATCAAAGCATTAACTGAGGGGGAGGACAGCAGAAAAAAAAAAATCCCAGAAAAGCTCAAATGGTTAGGTCCCCGAGAATAGGGTGCAAACCCAAACTGGTTAGGGTTAAATTTTGATCATCCACATGAGTTTAGGACCGTTTGAAAGGGATGTACTGACTTAAAAGCTCCAGCTTTTGCTCAGTTCCGCAGAACACTATCCCCCATTCATGTCATAATAATAAAAGGTATGTAGTACAAGTAAATTAACGTTATGGCACGTAGAAAAAAAAATAACGTTATGGTGACGTTTGATGGTAAAATTGTGGGTGTTAAAATTGTTGAAAAAATAAAGAGGGATAATTTAAATGAGTTTTTTATATTTAAGAAAATTGATAATTTAGTCATTAAGTTTATAGCACGCTGACGATTTAGTCACTATATTTCATTTTTTTACTATATGGTCACTGAAAATATATAGCTGTGACGATCTAGTCTTTCTTTCAAATCTCCGTTAATTTTTAACGGAATAGAATGCGGTCGACCGCTACAAGTTACTTTTGCTGCAACGGTAAACAAATCGGTCGACCGCTATTTCGGTTAAAAATTTAACGGAAAGACCAGATCGTCACAATTATATATTCTCAGTGACCTGATAATAAAAAAGTGAAACCTAGGGTATGTTCGTTTTCACCATTTTTCAGGATTCTAAGTATATTCACAATTCTACCACCGAACATATTCAGAATTCAAACACAAAAACCAATACATTTTACACAATCTCCAACAACTTTTTAATTTTTTATTCAACATAAATTTTCTTTCTCTATAATTTTTCACATAACTCTAATACTTTTTTAATTAAACAATTACATCAAATCATTTATCTCTCTACTTTACACAAATACCAATAAAACACTATTCAACATAAAAATTTACAACTTCTCTAAAATCTTACATTTTTTTTCAAAACGAACATCACCCTAGTTACTAAATCGTCAGCGGTACTAAAATTTAGTGACCAAATTGCCAAATTTTCTTATATTTATTTGGATTGAGAATGATTTGATGAGCATAAAAATAATTTTGAAGAGTTATTTTATTGGGGTGAAAATATCATAGAGTGAAATTGTTGTGTATCAAACATACTCTGTATAATTTTATTGATAAAAAAATTATATAATTTTATTAACAAAAGTAAACTAAAAAAGTAAATTAAATAATCTTTTTTTTTCCTAAACATAAACATAAACATATCAGATACAGACACTCACCACTGCCCGCCTTCACTCCCAACTCATTGTCTAGAAATCTCCACACGCCACAAAATCATCTCTCTCTCTGACTCTCTGTGTGCACATAGCTGCTATCTTGATTTCAAGCTCAGCCAACTCTAGCAAAGGATAGTCAACCGCAATCTACCATCAATCATGGCTGTTCTAGTTTATCTGGTGCTTTTCCTGGCCCTGACTGGCCATTCAAGTAAGCCCCTGGATTTTTCGGTACTCTTTTCTTTCTTTCTAGATGCAGAGGGTTTTGGGTCATTGTAACTCATGTTTTCTTGGATCGATTCTTTAGCTGTTATTTCTCTCTTTGGTTCTCTTCCTTTATGGTGAAATTTCTGAAGGAGCCTGGTACTGTTCTTTTCTTATCTAAATCTCAGACTCTCCCTTCCAATATCTGATGAGGTTTTAGACGGTTTCTCTTTTCTTTAGACATTTGTAGCCAAGATGGTAGCGTAGAGTGTGTACTCTTTTTTCTCTTTTTTTTTTCCAATAAATTTCTCAACTTTTTCAACAATGCGTTGTTTTCTGATATCCTTTTTTCCCCCCTTTCTGAGGGAGGAGTTTTGTGAACTACCCAATAGTCTATTTTACGTTTCTATATTTTTAATTTTCTCCTGCAGGTGCTATTTACTGCGTATGCAAGGACGGGATTAGTGATCAAGCCCTTCAGAAGGCACTGGATTATGCTTGTGGAGCTGGAGCTGACTGTTCGCCGATCCTTCAAAGTGGTGCCTGTTACAGTCCTAACACTGTAAAGAATCACTGCGATTATGCTGTCAACAGCTATTTCCAAAAGAAGGGTCAAGCTCAAGGGAGCTGTGATTTCTCAAGCACTGCCACGACTTCTCAAACTGCCCCTAGTAAGTCCCTTGCGGATCACCCACCTGCAGTCCTATGTGTAAAGTAAAATATACTAACGTCAATCTTCATTTTGATGGTGATTCACAGCTGGAGCTTCTACTACCTGTGTTTATCCTGCAACCAGGTACGCTTATTTGTTCTTCCTGTATTGAATCCTTTTTTTTTTTCTGTTGAGCGTGTTGAAAGATTTCGTCATTGAAGGAGAATTTTTCTGCTATTTTCTTCAAATTTAAAAACTTTCAATTATTAGGGGCCTCTTCCCCATGTCCAAAAGAAGAGTCTTTTCTCCATTTTATATTGGGTGTGGATTCTTTGTAGTGAAAAATTCTAAGTCCGTGATCTCTGTTCTGTGATTTGTCTTTAGGGTTTAGGGTAGGTAGGGAGTCACTTTCCTCACTTGTTTTCTCGGCTAACCAGCAATGCCAACATCTTTAATGGTGGTTCTGAACTGGGTTTTGCTTGCTTGCACAGGCAAGTGCTGCTAGTATTGAGCTGAGAAACTTCTTCATAGTGGGTTATTAATTTTCTGGACAGTGATTCAGAAAACTAGGATCTTGCGGCTCAAAGTTTCATATCTTAAATTGATTTCTTTACAAGTCAGGGCCTGCCTGCACCTCACTCGCAGGTTTGAGCTGTATGACGTTGATATTTCACGTGTTCCGTTGTCCTCTCTCTCTCCCTCAGATCTCAGCTTCAAATCTGTCGTTTATGCTTGGAGCTTGTAATATTTATGTGAGATAGATAGCACAAGTTCCATTTCTATTCTTTTCGGGTTGGTGCCAATATGCTCTGATTATATGGGTATAACTTAGGTTTATTGGTTTTTATTTCTGATAGTAGGTATAAGATTTCAAGGTTAACACTTTATTGTTTCTTCCCCTTTCTCTTCAGCCAAACAGGAACAAGCACGACTCCCTCAACATCTCCCTCAACCACAACTCCCTCGACCACAACTCCCTCAAGTACAACTCCGAGCACGAGCACGAGCACGAGCACGGGCACGACGCCTACAACCACACCCACAAGTTTAACTCCAACGACAACCACAGGCACCACTCCCTCGGTGTTCGGCACAGGGCCAACAAGCAGTGGCACCACCGGCATCAACGACAGTGGAAGTTTGGCTCTCAGGAAAGCCACTAACCTTTTCTTAGTCCCTGTTTCTCTGACCTTCTTGTCAGTGCTGCTGTGGGGCTGAAAGGGAGGGGGGGGGGGTAAAATGAGTCACATGAGGTATAATTCGTTTGGGTTGATGTCACCCCGGCAGAAGGGGGTAGGCTTGTAATTTGGACCGAGGGGTATTGGCAAAAACCCCACTTGAGATTATTATTATTATTATTTTATTCTCTTTCGTTGTCTTGTGAAAAAAGCTGGGGAATTTGATTCCTCTTTGAGTGGCGATATGACTGGCCGCTATTGGGGGTATAACTGATCTCTTCTACTTTTTAGAAATTTTCTTTTTGTATATCTAGAGGGAGGTAGTATTTTTTTCTAGTTTAATCGAACTCTACTACCCCCACCTACCTGAGTAAAATTTCTTTTAGCCTTTTTTATGTCAGGCTCTTCGGCCAATATTTTTCATCTTGTGGGTGGATTCTGACTCCTGAGCATTTTCCTTGTATAATTTAGATCATACTATTTGTACACGTTTCTTTATTCAGGTTCTTTACATTTGTATATGTTTAGGTGGCTATCGGAGATTCGGCAAACATAATACTAGGCAACCTTTTGAAACGGGACCAAACGGTGAGAGTAAAAAGAGGTCGTCTAAAGATTTGCGCTGCACGATGTTGATGTTTATGTCGGTTTTGGTTAACCACGAGGCTGGAATACAAGATGAGCCGCTCATTCACCTGAATGCGGTGGTTGGATGAGTGTGAAAAGGGCACACAATGATTGAGTTTTGACGTGCACGGCCATCTATAATCTAATAAAAAAGCGACCGTTATGTGCTGACGCCTGCTTTACATTGTTGGAACTTGACAGACTTGTGAACAACCCACCAGCCACGTGGTTTAGAGGCTCAAAAAAATTGTTATAATCTATAGCTTCCTCAGTTTGATAGTGCCGAGTGGAACCTAACGATTTGTGCTGCTTTCTCCTTTTGAAGGTAAAATCCTCGACCCCAGAGCAAGAACAGAACTAATTTTAGCAAGTTCCATATGGCTTGCTTAAAAAAAGAAGAAGAAGAGAGGAGAAAAAATAAAAGTTAGCCCATTATTTATAGAGAAAAATTAATTTCGTATCCGCTATTAGGAATTTTCAAGAACCGGCCGAACCAGATCGAAACCGGACCGATTTCTGGCCAAACTTATGGGAAATAATTTACCAGAATGACCGGTTCAGTGAAATCGGTACACTTCGGTCTGGTCTCGATTTCACACATTAAAAAATTGGTACCAGAGTGGAGTATACTGCTCCAGAATGGATGCTTGGGTATATATAGAATTTTGGTGTGTAGTAGGATGTTTGGTTGCTTAGGAAAAGGAAAAGGACTACGAAATCTGATTTGTCTCCTTCGACAGATATTTATAGAAGTAATGAACTAATGATATTGGGCAACGGTATTTCAAAGTTGTCATTTTCTATGATGACATTAATTTTTCTTCTTCAAAATTTTGAGAGAAAAACAGAGGATAATGTATTGGAGCAGATATTTGTGTCCCGAGCCCTACCCGAATTAGAACTTTTGAGGTTTATTCGGTCTCGCAATATTCAACTCTTTCAGTTTGGAATTCACTCCATTATGCTTCAGTTAGAAAGGATATTTCTTGTACTGTGCGCAAATTTGTCTGTTCATGAATGTTTGCAGTTCTTGTAATACTTCTATTTTATGTCACATAAGGTAACACTTGTAGCATTATCGGGTACTTTTCTGAAGCGTGTCTATCGTATTATCTCATGCTGACAATTAATTTCTTTCATTGCATTTATCTTCAAGCAAAACCTTTTAAGGGCGTTCTGTCGGGGACCTAGTTTGGGCTACGTTCAAAATTCAAATGGCCTTCAACTTTACAGATTATTGTGTTTGGCTATTTTATATAAGAAAAGAGTCAAAATAAAGTTCCTGGGCCTTTTTTTTTTGGGGGTCTATGGTTAGATGAGTAAGTTAATTCTATTCCAGTTATGTATTATGAAATTACTCCAAAACAAAGTACAAGATCCGAAAAAAATGAAAATGAAAATAACAAAGATAAATGGAACTAGAATTCTTTTCCCCCCTTCTCTGGTCTGAGACAAATAATGCATTTGTGTACTAATGCTTCATGGGTGAAATCGAATCAACGATTCAAACAATGATCAAGAAACAAAGTCCAAGCTTCATATGCAACGAAGATTGGATTTCACGTACCCAAAAAAAAAATATTTATACACAAGGGCAACAATAACCTAAATAGATTTATGATAAGCTATTTTCCTTAACATCCTATGCTCTTCATCTTTCTATTATCCTCTGCACTCCCATGGCTGTAAAGAGAGATGCAACGTAGGTTTAGAAGAAGAGTGCTTGTTTTTTTTTTTTAACATATTCAATAATTGCAAAATATTCTTACGTGATTTGGCATTTCATTCATTCTTGAGATTTGAGAAGCATGTTTATTCATTCTTATTTCATGATGTTGTGCAATTAGGAGTTGTTACTATTGATTTGACATAAATAAATGTGATTTAGCAGCCTATTGATTGTGCTTGAGAAATTGTGATTTGACATAATTTTGATTTGATTTGTGAGTGGTGAATAATATTGACTATTATATGATTGTTTGTTCACATTTGCTAAATGAATAATCAATCTGAACCAACCGTAGAGAGTTAGGGAGCACCGTCTATGTCTTCTATAATTGATTTAGAGTCTGACCAAGATGTATCTAGTCCTACCCCTACCAACCAAAGTTGTCCGCCTTGCAAACGTAAAACAGCCATGGTATGAGAACAAATAACAAAGAAGATAGATTGTGATCCCTCATATCCCATGTGTTTTTTTAACTATTGTCGAAAGGAGTATCTTTGTGATAGTAACAAAATTGGTACCTCAACCCTTAAGATTCATGTATTGAAGATTGAGAAAAATCCTATGAATAGGATAAAAGGTCAAACGAATAAATATCAAACACACTTGACTGGTAATGTGACCACTAAGTGAGAGAGTGACAATATTGGATATAGTTTAATAGCCCATAGGTATAATCCAGTGGTATCAAGGCAAAAGCTTGTAGAGATGTGTATTATTGATGAAATATCATTCAAGGTAGTAGACAGTTAAGGTTTTCAGGCCTTTGTTAAGTCAATTGTACCTAGTTTTTAGATACCTTTTCGCTAAACTGTGCAAAGAAAAGTTCTAAAAATTTATCAAGATGAGAAGGAGAAAGTGAAGGGACTTTTTAATTCATGTGCATGTAGAATTAGTTTGACTACTGATACATGGACCTCAGTGCAGAACTTAAATTACATGACTCTCACGGCGCACTTTGTCGATAATAATTGGAAGTTGCGTAAAAGATTATAAACTTCTGTCAAGTTCTTAATCACAAGGGGGAAACAATTGTGAAGTATGTGGAGGCTTGCTTACTTGATTGGGGTATTGAGAGAATTTTTCCGTGACAGTTGACAATGTTTCTTCTAATGATAGTGCTATTTGGTTTCTAAGAAGGTTTTTGAAGAGAAATTTATTACAGGGTGAGTATCTTCATATGAGATGTGCGCACATTTTTAACCTTGTTGTTTATGAGGGGTTAAAGGATTGTGATGAGTCTTTTGTGAAGGTAAGGAATGCAGTAAGGTATGTGAGGTCCTCTCCATCAAGGTTGGAGAAGTTTAACCTTTGTGTTGAGAAGATGAAGATTGATACAAAGAAATTGGTATCTCTTGATGTTTAAACTAGATTGAATTCAACATATCTCATGTTGGAGACTACAGAAAGGTTTCAAGTAGCCTACTGATGATTCTAGGTTTATTCATGCATGTAGTGTGAGAGATGAACTTGGACCTCCCACGATAGCGGATTGAGAGAAGATAAAGATTTTTGTTATGTTCTTGAAGGTTTTCTTTCTTTAATGATATTGTTAAACTTTCTGGCTCTTTGTATGTCACATCAAATATATTCTTCCCTGGACTTTGTCAAATTCAGTCACATTTTATTAGAATGTCTAAAAATGACAATGCAGTAGTGCACAACATGACAATAGATATGAAAACCAAGTATGATAAGTATTGAGGCAATGTGGAGAAATTGAACATGATGATATTCATTACAAGTGTGCTTGATCCTAGAGGCAAATTGGGTGTGATAGAGTATTGGTTGGAGAAAATATATACACTGGAGTTGACATGTACTTTGATATCATCTACAAAGTGTTTGTTAGAGGATTTGTTTGATGAGTATAACATAGTCTATAGAGATTCACGCATGACACATCCACAAGTATATTATTTGAATCGTATTTGATTTGTATGCTCTAATAATATAGGGTTTTGAGCCTCCTCCATCTGCTCGTTTTGATTATACTATAGATGATACCTCTGACTTTAGTGACGTAGTATACGTCCCTTATTTTGAGATGTATGAGCAAGATCATAAAGTTAACCATGTGAAGTCTGAAATTGTTGCATATCTAACAGATATGTGTGAGTCACGTAATATCTCATCCTTTGATATTTTGACTTAATGGAGGAATAATAAATCCAAATATCTCATACTTGCGAGGGTGGCAAGGGATGTGCCGGCTATGTATGTTTTCACAGTTGCTAGTGAGTCAGCATTTAGCACGGGAGGTCGTGTGCTTAATCCTTTCCGGGATTCTTTGTCTTCGGTAATAGTTGAAGCTATTGCGTGCTTCAAAATTGGTTGAATGATCCAATTAAATTAGATATTCGGGAGTCAATGGAAGAAGTTGAGGCCTATGAAGCGTTAGAATCAGGTAATCCTATTGTAAAGTGTCTCCATGTTGGTTAGTTTTTTAATTGTGTAAGTTCTAGTTATCTATGAAAATTTAAACATGTTTTTGTCCTAAATTATTAGGAATAACTTTTAACCTATGAGTGACTCGGATTGAGATCAATGATGACTAATTAGATTGATTTCATGGTAAGGTTTTCTTTTTTATAATAATGCCCATTATTGTTTCTTAGTTTATTATCTCACATGTATATTTATTTTTTTTACAGCTGATGGGAGATGGACAATTGGAAACATTGATGATGGATTTCTTTGGATGAACACAGTCTTTTTCGTTGGAATGTATTTTGTAATTAAATACAATTTATTAACTTTATTTTATTTTCTACTATTTTGTAGGCATGTATTAATTATACTTTTAGTTTTTTTATTTGACTATTTTTTTGTTTGTTATGACTTGTAATAGAGTAGTGGCAATTAGTAATTACTAATTAGTTCCAGTAGCATTTCTATTTGATTGTTTTATTTTGAACTTTCTTTAAATGTATGCTTTAAGATCTTAATTAATAGCTTACATTTTGTTTTTTGATTTAGAATTCTTTATATGTATGCTTTAAGATGTATGATTTATTATTCTTAAAAAAATATGATTTAGACTTCTTTAATTAGTAGCCTAGTATTCTTTAAATGTATGATTCATAATTCTATATAGTTTGTTGTAGAAAAAATGTCACAATTGTGGCATAATTTGGTTGAGATCATAGCCCAAAACTTGATGCAAAACAAATGTAAATAAGCTCAAAAATGGTCCAAAAAAGCCAAAAAAAGAATAAAAAACGTAGCCTAAAACAATGCCCAAATCCATACTCGATCTTAAGGCCCAAATTGGACCGTATGACTCGGTCCTTTGCTAGTCCAGTTTCATTAGCATGATCGGTCCGGTCCGGTTGACATACTCTCAGAATGTTCGGTCCGGTAGGCCAAACCTGACCAGACCGGTGTTTGGACACTCCAACCCGAAATAATCAAAATGACGATTTGAGCTATTTATCTTTTGAAAATTATCAATGTTCATCATCCGTTCAATTAGATGTCAAGTATGATGGAAAAGTATGCAAAATGACCGAAAATGCCCATTCAAGATATATTTTTGGGAAATTGACAGATTACGCTAGGTTTTTACGTCTTTTTAAAAAAACTCATTGGGTTTTAAAAAATTTCAAAAATCTCACTGGGTTTATCATTTTGGAATCAAAACTCACTAAACCCAACGCTGTTAGACTTGTTTAACGAAAAATTCACCTTGTCCAATTAAAAACGAAAAGAATTTTTTTTAGTATTTTTAGTAATTTTATCTTGAAGGAGAGCATTTTGGTCCTTTTACTTTATTTTCGGTCTGATTTAAACATGATGCAAATATTGATGATTTTTAAAAGATAAAAAAATTTAGACGATTTGCAAAAAATAAAAGGCTCAAATCGACTTCGATTTGATAATAAAGGATAAGAAATTGATTTTGCATTAGGGGCTAACCATCACTTTTTCCAAAAAAAAAATGATCTCAAATTAGTATTCACGGTTCTGAAGTAGCCGAAATTTACTTCACGTTCTCACAATAGATATTTACCATAATAACCCTACCAAACCATGAAGTTGCTGAACCAGCTTTACATCGTTTAAGCAGAGATAGAGAATGGACCTTCAATATATTTACCCTCTTTACGACAATCATCCCGAACATATTCCAGAATCAATTTGGCGACTGCATCTGGTTTTTCCACATGAGGAATGTGGCCACAATCTGCTATTTGGCATATAATTGCATTTGGTAGTTCACAGTGCAGTCTCTGCATGGTCAGACAAAGAACCAAGCAAGCCAATCATTCCAACTGAATCGAGAGATGGTCGCAAGGTGAAATACTCGATCAGTGGAAGGTTTGTTAGATGCATCCAAGAAGAAAAAAAACCTTTGCACAGTAAGGGGTGTCGGAAAGCCTTCAAACAAAACTTTGTTTGAGCATATTTTCGAAGTTATAATAATAGTTACTTCCCTTTCTACTACTGTGTTAGAAATAAATTTTTTTTACTTTAGATAAATGAGACACCCAATTGTGGAAAATCCAATTGAATTTATCACACCTCATTTATGAAAATAAAGGTTACAAGGGGTGGCTTATTTATAAGCCAAAAACTTACAACTCTCCACATTGCTAAGCAATGTGGGACTACCACATTTCAACATACTGCATTCTATACTTGATAAACAAAGCCCGCTAAGTACTAACCACTGCAAGTTTGTTGCTTACGATCTGATAATCCTCACCCCATATGATCAATGTCTTCTGCATTACCTTTCAAAGGAAATTGAAAAATAGATTTTTCGGAGACAATAGGACTTTTCTGCCGCCACTTGAAATACTGACCAGAGGAAAAACTGAAAAGAGAAGGAAGCAGTAAAAGCTAGAACATCACACACAGGTATATAGTAATGGATCTTCATTTGGGATTTGCAGAAACTTCATTCCAGCACAATACTAAAGGATAGGGTAAAGAGTTAACCTTATGGTGTACTAAGATTTTTCTCTCATTCCTTTTTAATAAATAATTAGTTCTGCCTGTTCAGTGCATTCAGAACGATACAGCGAGCTTACTCAGAAGAGTTGAAAAAAATAGCTCTTACCACACATTCGGCATTAAATACTGCAGAATGGATTAAAGATATATGAACTCTAAAATGAAATGTCCTCCATGAGCATGCCGACATGCACCAAAGATATCTGTTAACATGCAAATAGATGGGTTTCCCCTTTCTAGGCATTCCTCCTCCTCATCCATCCATAATAAGGGCTTTTCTCTGTCTTATATGGAGAACTGAAAAAATTCCAACACTTTTTAAGTGGCAAAACAATTTTGCATATACCTGTTCTATCTGTGTACTAACATTGTAACCCCCACTAATAATGAAAGCCACATTTGCGTCTGCCCACCAAGGCAAAAGACAATGCAAACGGCCTACCTAGAAAAGATACACAAGAAAAGAACGTTGTTAGAATCCAGGTTCGGCACTGCAGTATTCCATACATTTCAGAAAATATGACAGCAAAAGATTGTCACAGAACTATCGCCTTTTCCTCTAACAATGAAAAACTAGCACACATTTCGAGATAAAATACTCACATTGACCCAATCTAAGCTGGTACTAAATGAAATGTCAGTGAAGGCAAAAAAGTTTGCATATAAGCGCAGCGGGATACTCTTCAATAAAGATACCTGGTCCAAAAAAAAAAACCCATGGTAAAAACAGAACAAAAAAAGAGAACACCAAGAAGAAAGTGATGCATAAGACAAAAAAGGCTTCTTCTCATTGGTTTTTGGTACTTGAATAGTAAGCGGTCACTCAATAAAAGTGGGGAAACAGGTCTTGCGGAAAGCGGGATGCCGAAATCTCTTCCATTTTTCTTCCTCTTCACGAGGAAAATTGAATCACAAGTCCTGCTTCCAGGAGAAAAGGGATTTTTGTTCTTTTCCTTTGGGGAGTGGGGGTAGGGTTTCTGGGTTTCTATCGCACCATATTAGATCCATTATTGCATACTACTTGGCATCATAACAGGTGTTGTGCAAGATGTTGCCATGAAATCTCCATATAATCATAAACAGGAAATGTAGCAAAACAAGTAGTTATTTTTTTTTTATAAGTAAGCCAATATTATTAAAAAAAAGAAAAACAAAGAACACGCAACAACGGAGTCAACAGTATAAGAGAATATACTGAAGAAACCAAACACAAGCAAACTAGACAACTAAGAAAAACGTGAAACCAGAACAGGGAACACAAAGGTTCACCTACCCTCAACCCACCCCAGCAGCCAACAAGACTCTCCCAAGAAACAAAAACACCCTCAACCCACTAGCCAACCAGACTCTCCCGAGTATTATCAAAGTATTTTCATTGTTATTGTGCACAATAAAAGGACATCAAAATAAAACTTGATCAAAGTAAGAATATATCATCTGCGATAATTGATCTTCACTATCTAAATATAAAATACTCAATTCTGACATATTTTTGCAAGTAAGCAAAATGTAGAACTACAGACTGTAAGCATTGATCCATCAATAGAGATCCAAAATGTTAAGTGCTGAGGAAACCAAAGGGTTTCTTTTCCTCTCATTTGTGCACGTAGGTCTGGAAAGCATGAAGGGACAGTTGTACATGTGGTTGGGGAATGTATAGAAGATCCAAATTTGGAACATAAAAATTCTCTACCTATATTGTCCAGTATGAATTCTAACCCAATGAACCTTACAAACTGTAAGATCTAACTTTTAAGAACAAGTTAATTCTCAGTCAAGTCAATAAAAATAGAAGCATATGAAGCAAAACTTATGTCTGGTTAAATTTTTTTGAGGGTTTTGTTATCCTGTTTCAGCCTGTCATAGGAAAACCCAAAGCATTACAGCTCTATCAACATTTATTAAATTTTTCAATCTAGTGTATACGTTCATACGTAATTTTAGTAGCCAAACAATGCATGAAGATGGTCTTTAATTAAAAGGTCAAGGCAGAGTAGGCACTCAACCAGAGGATGTTAGAGTGATGGTGGTAGTTCATTGAGGTGGTTAGGCCATGGACGTCAAAGACCTCATGCTGTGTACGAAGACACCTCTGATATGAAGGTAAATACTAGATTAAACAATGCAACGGAAATAAGGACTCAAATTCATCAACTGGTGGCACTAAATAAATTTGGACAGTGCAAACTAACTTACTATTGCGAGTAGTCTGGATTAAAGTTTTATACATAAGACTCACCCTGGCATAAGCTGCAATCCTGGGTAAATTTGCCAGATTTCCTGTATGTTCTGCATATACACTTGCATCGATTAAGATCAGCTTCTCAACCTGGAGCAAAGATGAAATAGAAAGAAGAATAATGTTCTGTAGAATGTAAAGAGGCACCAACTATACCAAAATTTCACATGATTTGTATATTTCTCAAAAGGAATTGATGGTGCACAATCAATGTTTACTTATTAACGTACTTACTGCATCTGGATGGTTGACTGCAAAGTCAATTGCAACTGCAGCACCAAGGCTTGGTCCGACCAATATTATTGGCCTTTTGATGTATGAGTTCCAAAGCTGTTATGAAGATGGGATAAATCCAACATGAGAGATGAGAATAGGGTACTACCATTAATAAGTGGATGTAGGCGTTTTTTTTTTTGGGGGGGGGGGGGGGGGGGGGTAAATGGCAAGTGTAAGAGATAGGCTCTTTTCCACCAATAGCTACATGATATGCCCACAAAATTCAGACAATCAGTTTTTTTTTCTTAATTCAGACACTCAGTTGATTGTTCCTTTTGTTTTATATTGTTCAATGGAGGAGAAATCAGAGCTTGATAACGGGCTATAAAAACTTCTCATCACGTGCTTATAAGACATGTAAATGAGCTGTCAAAGTGTTATCTAATGTTTTTTTTTCCTGTGATTTCTCTTGATAACAAGCTATAAAAACTGGAAGTGGATTCAGTCCAGACCGTACGGGTCCAGACTTGTCCAGACCCACGGTCTGGATTGAATCCCGACCACATCGGACGGCTCTCCCGGCGAGTTTAATTTTAGTGGTCGGAACATAGTGGTCGGACCACTAAATGTATTGGTCCGACCACTAAAACTAAAAGAACGCGCGTGAACCGTCTGATGTGGTCGGGATTCAATCCAGACTGTGGGTCTGGACAGGTCTGGACCCGCACGGGTCTGGACTGAATCCCGACCCAAACTGGAAGTGGATTCAGTCCAGACCGTACGTGCTTAGAAGACATGGAAATAAGCTGCCAAAAAGTGTTTTATAATGCTTTTTTTCCCCTCTCCTATTTGTAGTCAGAAAATATAGCATTAGAGATCCATTTGTATGTACAAACCAAGGACAAAAGGCATCCATGAACATATACCTGATAGAAGTGTTCGCGTTTAGATGCCCCATCACATGGTCATGGTGGAAGCCTTTCTGACATGCATGCAAAAGAAGAATCAGAAGAAGAAAGAAAGCGATGGGAAGCATCGACACAAGAAAGAGAGGGAATCAAAAGAAGATAAACAAACCTAAGTCAGAGAAACCCCAACCAAGGATGTCCACAGCCCAAGCCTCCAAACCAGCCTCCTCGAGTAACGGATGCGAGTACCTCCATTCTAAACATGAACTGAACGAAAACATGTGGCAGTGAACTCCAAGGCCAAATGAAGCAATCGTATCTCTCAAATGGTAACGTTATAAAGACCTGTCAAAACCATGGAGAAGAACCACTGCCATTGGACTTGTCTTGCTCCGGATTAATGGCCTCACGCAACTACTCATTATAGGATTCTCCGAGAAGCTTACCTGCAAATTTTTGGCTGCCACAGTATAAGATTCGTCGAACCGTTGTTTAAGAGTCATTTAAGAGCCAGTAAGAAGCCAAAAACGGAAAATTTACAGATACGGGCAGTCTCTCTAGTCTGGTGGAGAGCTTACGAGCAAATCGGTCTTTGATATTTTCGACTTTTTTGGGGAGGAACGAAGGGAACCCAGCACCAGTACTGGACCAGACTCCGAAACGCCCTGGATCTCTGCTTTTCATGGGCATTGCTAGTAGTGGGGAGCCGGTTGAAAGGAAGAGCATCTTGCCTCACCAGCGGGGAAGTTCGGATCGGCTGTGCCCCCGATTGCACTTGCACATGCAATGCGGTTGCGGTCACGGTGCTCTGCTCTAATTTATCCAATCAATGGGACGAGGAGGGGAGTGGTGCGATGCGTTTAACTGTCAGCTTAGTGATTTTCTTGGCGCGTGTGGAAACCTTTGGGGGTGACAAAAGAGTCGCCTTAAAAGTTGAAACAAGGTTATGTTGCGGCGATATGTGAGGAAATGAATAACTTCGAAAATGAGTAAGAATAGGAAGCTTATCAAACCCATGCAATCTGCCTTTGTCCCCGGTAGGATGATACAAGACAATTCGATCTGTGCTTTGGAAGTGTTGCACTCTATAAAACAAACGATGGGAAGAAGTGAGCTAATGGCTCTTAAGATGGATATGACGCAGGCATACGATAGACTTGAATGGTCTTCAATTCTTTTTGCCCTGCGTTGTTTCAGGTTCAGTCCTGCTTGGATTCAGATGATAAGCCAATGTATCGACTGTGTCTTATTCCCTACTGTTAAATGGAAGTCCTTTTGGGCGGTTTACTCCTTCGAGAGGTTTGCGACAGGGGATCCTTTTTGTCCCCATTCCTATTTATTTCGACTTCCGAGGCCCTTTCTCGTTTTTTCCTTAAAGCTGAATGCTTGGGGCAGATTCATGGTATATAAGCTTCGCGTAGAGCCCAATTGATAACCCATCTATCTTTCGCATATGACCTTTTGGTGTTTTGCAGGGCTAATCTAAGGGAAGCGAGAGCTGTGGAAAATTTGCTTGAGGAGTATTGTAAGTGGTCCGGTCAACTTGTCAATAAACAAAAATCGTCCATCTATTTCAGCTCAAACACTTTACCGGAAGTGCAGACAACTATCACTAATGCTTTACGGTTGCCTCTTATGAAAGAAGACAGTAAGTATTTGGGATTGCCCTTATTTTGGGGCAGGGCGAAGTCCAAACATTTCTCAGTGGTGAAGGATAGGATTCAATCCAAATTGGTAGGTTGGAAATGTAAAGCTTTGTCACAATCTGCTCGCACTACGCTCATTAAATCTGTGGCTATATCTCTCCCACAATGTTTTATGCAATCTGTTCAGTTTCCCTCTAGTTGGTGCAAACAAGTGGATAAATTGCTAAAAGACTTTTGGTGGGGTTTTCCTACTTCCAAAAGTCACAACTATACTCCTAAGGCCTGACAAGCTATTTGTCAACCTAAAGTTTCTAGTGGTTTGGGCATTCGATGTATGAGGGAGATCAATTCGGCCTTTCTTCAGAAGCTGGGTTGGAATATTTTAAAGAATCCTGCCTCTCTCTGGGTACACATGTTAAAGGCGAAATATTTCTCGAATTGTTCTTTTCTAGATGCTATTCCATCTCCTGGGGCCTCGCTTGTTTAACAGGGTATTTGCAAAGTTAAAGACTACCTTCGGGAAAGCCTATGCTATTTTCCACGTAATGGAGCTGCAGTTAGCATTAGATCCGATCCTTAGATTCCTAATCATTCTGGGTTTTCACCTACTTGGCTAAAGGATGTGGCACAGACTTGTAATTTGCAGTGGGTTGCGGAACTGGCTGATATTGACTTGGGGGAGTGAAATCTTCCTTTGCTGCGCTCTTTATTCACAGACGACATAGTGGAACATATCAGAGAATTAATCCCTCCCAATCCTCTTCTTTCTGATGTTCTTATTTGGATGCCGGATCCTAAAGGCTCTTTTTCAGTCAAAGGTGCAGTCAAGCTGGCCCAAGACAGGCGTCGTTCTACTCGGTTGTTTCTGGAAGAACAGGATTGGTCCAACCTCTGGCGTCTTCCTCTACAAGATTGGCTGAAAACTTTTATTATGGAAAATTGCTACGAAAGCAATTCCGATCAGAGCTCCTTATTTTCGATCTTTGGATGATAATCCCTCCTCTAAGGTGTATTGTCTTGGTTGTGGGCAACAGGTAGAGACGATCCTGCATGTTTTTCATGGCTGCACTGTTACATGCTTTCTTTGGACCACGTCCCCTTGGTCTTTGGATATCTCCAGTATTCATGTCTCTTCTCCAGCGAATTGGATCCATATTCTCCTCAATGCTGAGACCTTGCTTGGCATTAGCTCCCTTCGTTTCCCTCTTTTATCCTGCATACGGCTTTGCTCATGGATGTGGTGTGGGTTTCTCGAAATCAGGCTGTCCATGAGGGGAAAGAGGTGCTGGTTGCGGATTTACAGAGGTCTTTGTCTCGTCGGTTTTTGGAACACTCGGTGGCTTGGGTGAAACAGGTTTTTCGACCAGCTCTTTTTTGGGTTCCCCCTGAACCAAACCAGATTAAGATGAATTTTGATGTCGAAATACGTCAATCCGGATCGTACATAACTGTCTCTTGTAGAGACTCCTCCGGCTCTCTCTGTACTCAGTACATGGAGCAAGTTAAAGCTATGGACCCGCTTTTGGGCGAAGCAATGGCTGCTGGCGGTGCTTTGGAAATTGCTCTCTTTCACCAGTGGCCGATGGTTATTTTCGAGACAGACTCTAAGCTTTTATGGGCTGATCTGGCTGATTCGCTTCAGCCTCCTTGTTGGAAGATCGAGGACCTGGTGATTTCTATGCGTCGTATTCTTAAAGCTCAATCTGACTGGTCGATACATTGGGTGCCAAGAGATTGAATCAGCAAGCCCATTTGTTGGCGCAATGGGCGGCTCGTACTTGTGCTTCTGGTTGTTTTGATTGCAGTAGCATTCCTTTCTTCCTTTTGTACTGCGACTCTAGTTTTTCGGTGTTTTAATTTCTTTAATGATATGGTTGATTTCCAAGAAAAAAAAAGGAAAAAGAATAGGAAGAGTGCAACTCTCGGTCACTCGATGAGGTAAAAATTAAAATGTACAAACGCTGATAACCGCTCGTAGTCATTTAACACCACACGAATCCCGTCTGCTTAAGTATACTGAAACCACTCTCTCCCTCTCGAAATACCGACTTTCCTTTTCATCGTGCACGCCAAAGAAAGGCATGGACTGATTGGGGGACTACAGGGCCCAGTCTCGACAGTGCAAAAGCCGCCATTGATCCTCAACAGCGCGCTGGAACTCCACCACCTCCACCCAGGGGCGGAGGCAAGGGGGGGCGGGTGGGGGCGACCGCCCCCACTCGCCCCAAAAATTCTTTGAATTTTTTTTTTTTTTTTTAGAAGCAGGCCTGCCCCCACTGGCCCAGGCCTGCTTCAGGGCCAGTGGGGGTGGGATGGGCCAGCGGGGGCGAGCTCACTGGCCGAGGCCTGCTTCTTTAATTTTTTTTTAAAAAAATCAGAGGGTGAAACGGCGCCGTTTCACCCTCTGATTTTTTTAAAAAACGCCGGTGATCTCCCTCTCGCAAACTCTCCCTCTCCCGAACGTCCGGCTGCCCACTGCCCATCGCTCACTGCTGCCGCTGCCATTGCCCCTGCCGGCGCCGCCAATTCATCTCCGGCAGACGTCCAACGCCGCCCAGCCCAGAGTCCGAAACTCCGGTCTCCGGCTCTCCCTCAGCCCTCACGCCTCTCTCTCACTCGTTGCTGCCGCCTGCTGCTGCCATTGCGCCGCCCGCCGACGCCGCCCAACTCAGGTAAGCCCACTGCCCAGTGACGGAGAATGTGGTTCACTTTTGTGTAGATGAATCGAAGATGTGGCTTTTATAGTTTTATTGGAATGGAATTCAGTTTTGTAGATTTGGTTTTAGTTCTATGTAAGACATTTTGCCCTTATATACATGTCATGAAGCTCCAGATTTATTTCCTTTTAGATTTGGTCTAAATTGTATTCTCTGGTCACTATTCAAATTCAAGTAATCAACCTGTAGGTAAGTTGAATTTCAGCAAATTAAGAAGCAGTAACAAGAACAACATGAAATGAATCCTAGGCCAGAGAAGCTACAAACCTGATCTGGATCTACAAATTCCTGGTCCGGCTCTTTCTTAGACAGGGAAGACCTGGACTAGGCCCTAAATACTGCAGCCTTGACTTCAGAGAACTAGCAAACCAAGATTTCTCTCTTTGCTACACAAGGAACTGAAACATTTAAGGGAAGGATAATGCACTTGAAGGGAAAGTTAAAGCTCGAATAGTATAAAGATTTAAAATGCAGTACATTAAAAGGCATTGTTTCACCTGACAATTAGTTCAAAACTTTTAACGTCCTCTTAGGGTCTGGTCTGGCTCACAAACACACACAAAGTGGATTGAACTTAACGTTCTAAGGGTGCTTATGGGCAAACAATAAAGCCAGAAGAATTTGTGTGCTTGCTAAGCCTCTACCACTAACACCAACAACCTCCATTTCAAGGTCTAAATTTTTTAATCCTCGCAGGCATGAGAAAGTTTGAAAGAGTGGAATCCTCATAGTTCTGATCAGGGATGGCTAGGGTTTAGTTGATGATTACACAGTAATGTGTGCTTGCTAGTGTTCTATGGCATTGAAGATGATGTATTTAGCCAGATTTTAAAATGGTTAAAGGTAGTGAATTTGACAGGTGTTAGTGAGAAGAATTTGACAGGCGAATATTCTATTTGTCAGATGTGGGAGTGAAGAATTTGGGAAATTCATCTGGGACTGTGTAACTCTGGACTATATGTATCTGTTAGGGCAATTGGGGCAGCAGAGGTGAAGTGACGGTATGTTTATGAAGGTGTTGCCACAAGGCAAAGTTTAAATGTTGCCAAAAGTTTACCCCTTTTAATTCTTTTTTTCCCCATCCTTCCATTTTTGACATAAACTTCAAACTAACCCTTCCAGAAACAACCTAGACATTTTAAACACATACTGAAACCTCATGTTGATACAAATACGAATGTTTCATAGTACTTTTTGATGTTTAAAACCACGGTTAAGCCTTTCAAAGGCACTCTTGACATAAATAATGTCATCTATCATTCGGTTAGTCTTTTCCTTCACCTTCCCAACATGCATGACATGCTGGATCATTTCTTACAGAACCCATCCACACAAGTTGAAATGTCCACTCGCCTTCTCTTAAGAACCAATGGATGTCATTGTTATCAACAATGAAGCAGTTTTCTCAACATTTCACGCCTTTCCACTTTTACCACAGCCATGCACTCACTTCCCTTGGCTTGAACTTATCTCTACATGATAATAACCCTCTGTGGAAATGCCTAGGGACTTGAGCAAGTACTCAACTAAACCAAATAAGAAACAAGAGAGTCCCTTCATCATCCAAATTCTTTGATCATTCCACCAATTCTGCACACTTCCTCCAACTAAGAAGAAGTCCAAGAAATTCTGCGTGTAGGCACCGATGAAAAGAAAAGTATACAAAAGAAACCATTGATCTAGCACCTGAAATAAAGTAGTTCGGATGTGGTCATCTCTGTATTAGTTTGCAGTATATTCCATTTTATTTTGTGACAATTTTATTGCAATTGAAGTATCAAACCTTTGGAAAAATTGAAATCCCATTGAGGAGAGCCAGCTGCGGCAGGAAGGCATATATGGCTGTTGGGATGGACAAAAGGGGATAGAATGCATAATGTGCATAAGCGAGACCCATAAGAGGACCCATGGCCTTTGCTCCGAAAGTTGTAGGACTATATTTAGAAAAGCCAACCTCAAGGAAGCCAATGGCCCATCGCTTGTTCTGATTTAGCATATCAACAAGGTTTGATGCTTTGTGGTAAACATCACTGATTTCATTTAGCGTATTCTTCTCTGTGGTAAACATCACTGATTTCATTTAATTATGTGAAATTCAAATTTCATTCGGTAATTTGATTTTAACCTATCTAGTATTTAGTTTAATTAAATTTTAGGAATTTAGGGTTGATGCTATTATTTATAGTGCTATTTGTTGCTTTCATTACCTCTAGACTATTTAGTTTATTTTAATTTTTCAATTTAGTCATTTAAGGTAATTGGATTTTATTCTATTCTTTTTTAGATAATGGAGCGGTTTTTTATAAAAAAACCACGAAGTATGGAGTCATCTAACACTCCTAATGTGGCTACCATTTCTAACGAGGATTCTAGTTCGAAAAGACCTCGCCCTTTGTTGAGTTCGGATGATATTATTTCTGACCCAGGATTGCGTAAACCTATTGATTCGTATGATCCTAGGATTCAGGATCAAGTGCGTAGAGAGTACTTGATCAAAGGTGTTTTTCAACCTCGTGGCCATGTTTTTCCCAAGAAGAAATTTGGGAAGGATTTGAGAGGTTTTAGGGAGGTGTGGTACAAAGATTATTCATGGTTAGAATATAGCGTATCAGAGGATGCAGCTTATTGTTTGTGGTGTTATTTATTTGGGCAACCTAAAGGAGCACAATCCGGGGGAGATGTGTTTATATCTAAGGGATTTGATAATTGGAAAAAGGCGTTGGAGAGATTTAATGAACATGTTGGCAAACATGATAGTGCTCACAATAAAGCTAGAGAAAAATGTGAAGTACTCATGAATCAGCGACAAAGTGTGTCACACATATTATCCGCACATGAGCACGAGCAAGAGAATGCTTATCGCATTCGATTAACAGCAGTTTTAGATTGCATTCGTTTTCTTTTGGGCCAAGGATTGGCTTTTCGTGGTCATGATGAGTCAGAGAGTTCATTGAGGCAGGGCAATTTTCGTGAGCTTTTGAAATGGTACAGCTTACGTAAAAAAAAGGTTGCTAAGACAATTAATCTAAATGCTCGTGGAAACAACCAAATGACTTTTCCAACTATTCATAAGGAAATGGTGAATGCTTGTGCAGCGGAGACCACAATTGCCATTATCAAAGATATTGGGGACAATTATTTTTCTCTTATGGTTGATGAATCTCGAGATAGTTCAGTGAAGGAGCAAATGGCAGTGGTTTTGAGATATTTGAACAAAAGTGGACAGGTGATTGAACGGTTTCTTGGTCTGGAACATGTTACTGACACATGCTCAAAATCTTTAAAAGCTGCTATAGACAAATTATTTGCAAGACACGGGTTATCAATATCCAGATTGAGAGGTCAAGGGTATGATGGGGCATCAAACATGCGAGGCGAGTTCAATGGATTGAAGTCGCTCATTTTGAGTGAGAATCGTTCTGCTTTCTATATCCATTGTTTTGCTCACCAACTTCAACTGGCTGTGGTAGCTATTGCAAAGAATAATTTACAAGTTGGTGATTTTTTTAACTATGTTTCTATGATTGTAACTATGGTTGGAGCTTCTTGTAAAAGGAAAGATATCCTTCGGCAATCCCAACATGAGAAGATAGTGGAGCAGTTAGAGAATGGAGAGAAATCTAGTGGAAAGGGCAAAAATCAAGAAACTAGTCTCGCACGACCAGGTGATACTCCTTGATTACTATATCTCATTTTAATGCTTTAAACTTTTTAGTTTTTTTTCTTTGTTTATAGGTTTTTAATTTCCATAATATTGTAGGTGATACTCATTGGGGTTCACACCACATAACAATACTCCGTCTCTTCAGTATGTGGTCATCAGTGTTGGAAGTGCTTAAAGGCATAAAAGAGGAAGGTACTCTCTCAGATCAAAGATCCATGGCTATGAGTTTAATGGATAAGATGGAAACCTTTGAGTTTGTATTCACTATGCATTTGTTGAAAAACATAATGGGAATTACTAGTGAATTGTCACTGGCATTACAACGAAAGGATCAAGACATTGTTAATGCTATGTCTTTGGTAAAAGTTGTGAAGACACGGTTGCAAAATTTGAGGGAGATGGGATGGGATGAGTTTTTAGAAGAAGTGAAAACTTTTTGTGAGACTAAGGCCATCGTTGTGCCTAATATGGAAGACTTTGTACCAATTCGTAGTTCGAGGTGTGGAGGACAAACAATTACTTATTGGCATCATTTTCATGTGGAAGTGTTTTGCCAAGTTATTGATTTGATTTCTCAGGAGATGGATAATCGTTTCAATGAAGCAAATACAGAACTACTTCTTTGTATAGCATGTCTTGATCCAAGGAACTCATTCAAGGCATTTGATCATACTAAGTTATATCGCCTTGCTCAATTTTATCCAGATGATTTCTCAGCAATTGAACTTATACTTCTTAGAGATCAGCTTCAGACCTACATTCAAGATGTTAGAAGCAATGATAATTTTTCTGAGATTCAAGATATTGGAGGTCTTGCTATGAAGATGGTTGAGAGTGACAAGAATATCGTATTTCCATTGGTTTATCGTCTTATTGAGTTATCATTGATCTTACCGGTTGCGACTGCAACCGTTGAGAGAGTATTTTCTGCAATGGAGATTATTAAGACTGATTTGCGAAATAGGATGAGAGATGAATGGATGAATGATAGCATGGTAGTATACATTGAGAGGGAAATTTTTGACACTATTGAGAATGAAGTCATTTTACAACATTTTCAGAAGATGAAGGCCCGTAGGATTCAATTACCATCTCTCAGTATTAGCGAATAGTTTAGTAAGTGTATTTCATTATTTTTAATGTTTTTTGTTCTTAATTTGTGATATTGTAATTTTAAGACACTTTTTATATTATGTGGAAATTTTTTTTGATACTTTTGCCTTAGAAATTCGACCCCCCTCATTTTACATCCTAGATACGCCACTGCCTCCACCTCAAGCTCATGGAGGTGGCGGAGATTTGTCAGTGATTCGTACAGTCCTCCTATTCTTGATAATCATCTTCACCATGGTATGAACGAACCTCTGAAAAATTCTATTTTCATTTTGTTCTTCTCTGAAGCTTGTCCAATTCAAAGTTTCATTCATTGTTTTCCTGCATTTTTCTTTCTTGATTTCTTGATAGTGTTTGGCATCTAATCCATCACATTATTATTTACTGGTTGAATTTATTTCGATGAATTCTTCTTCTCATTTTTTTTTTCAAATGAGAAAGATTATATAACTTCACTTAAGTTTACTTTGTTCCATTTTCCTTTTCGATCTTACTTCACTCTTCATTTATCCCTCTCTTACGTTATTTTCCTTTTAGTGCACCGTGATTTGCCTTCTTCTGGAAAACACATCGATTCTTTGAGAGTTTTGGAGAGTCTGAGATGGGGTAAACAAGGATGAGTGAGAGAGGAAGGAAAACAAGAGATCAAAGTGGTTAGGCCTAGTGGCCTATATCTGCGACGCACAAAGCTCAAGCAGCCACATGGCCTTTGACGCACACCGCGTATTAGAAGAAATCCATCGGGATAGACATAATATGTCATTCAAAATTACTCTACCGACATGATTGGATAAACTGCGATGACCTATGGTATTGGACAAAATAATTTTCTTAATATTTCCTCTAGTGTTTCTGATATTCCTTAAAATCAAGGTGGCAAACTTGAAATCATTGATATAGTTTGGAAATAGCTGGAGGCATAGAACAGTGGATTGGAACTTAGGAGCACGTGTAAAGCTGTTCAGGTTTATATTGGAATGATGCTCTATCCTGTATGCTTATCAGCTTATTTTACAACTTTGTTTTACTTATAGTCCAATTTAGCTTTAAGTCCTTGTAGGATTGGTACGTTTTTCCAACAACTTTCTCTCTCGTTTGGGTTAAGAGTTCTCTTTTTAAAATACCATTTTGTGTTGTTTACAACTTAGCTTCATGGCAAGTCACTGTAACTGCTCTGGGTTGCGTGACTCAGTATGTCCCATCAAAAAGCACTTCGAATATATTTCAGGATCTTTGATATGTTGGTTGGATTCGTGAACTCTTTTTGGTATTGAACTGTGATAATTTGGAAATTCAAGGTGATTTTATCAATGCCTATTTGTCCATTTGGTGGTGTATGTGAACTAACATTGTTTGGGCACAAGTTTCAACATATATTAACATTCGCTATTACAACATAGCTTCACTTTGAATAGCGTGGGGCTCCGGGCAATATTCTTCCATTCAACCTATATATGGTTCGTCAACAGAGAAGGGGAAAAAAAAAAAACTGTCGTTATAAAGTACTTTGTTTAAATGGTAACCTTTTTTGAAGCTGGAAGGAATGAATGTTGCCATGTACACATTTGGGGTTGCACAATTATCACCATATTATTCTATCTGTACTTGTATTGTCTGAAGCTTCTACTTGGTTACTGGCAGGGAGGTATATCTGGAAGTAAATGGTTTTTTTGTAGTAGGATTACTATGAAATTAATTATTCGATTAGATGTTTAATTGTGTACACTGGAAGAATTGGTGATATCAAATGTATGACATGAACTAATAAAACTTGCAGCTTATGATTCCGACATCCTCAACTCATAAGAACAGCTTGTCTATCCTACATCAAGTCCCTGAAGGTCATGTAGGGGTGTATTGGAGAGGAGGTGCCCTTCTAGAGACTATCACAGATCCAGGTTTGAGGATAATCCCGTCTTTACGATTTACTTTTGGCAGTTGTTTTCTTAGAACTGTAGAATGCTGCTTGTACTTTATTTGAACTTTCAGGTTTCATCTAAAGATGCCTTTGCTAACCCAATATGAGCCCGTTCAAGTAACCCTTCAGACGGATCTGGTATGTTTCAAAATATGAGGGTTGATGATTTCATCTTGCCAGCCTACTTCTTAAATCCATCCTCTGTAAATTTGCTGGTCAGGGATATTCCTTGAGGTACTAAAGGTGGTGTCACGATCAACTTTTAAAAGATAGAGGTAGAGCTATCAGATATTGCTCCTCATTAACATTTCAATTAACAATCTGTCTAAGGTTGGCATTTTTAGTTTTTAGAATTAAATACACTTTGCCCCCCTTATAGGGTCATTTACACTTTGTACCCTGATCCATTATTTTTGAGACATTGGACCCTTTTATTTACACATTTTTTTAATTTGGATTCTATTCCCAAATTACTCGTCAATTTAGACGGATTCCGTCAAAACGTGGCGTGCAATGTGCAAATACCCCCAAAGATAAGGGGGACAATGTGTAAATATTTTGACGGAATCCGTCTAAATTGATGCCCAATTACGGTATAGGGTCCAAATCGAAAAAAAATGTAACTTTATGGGTCCAATGTCTCAAAAATTATACATCGGGGTGCAAAGTGTAAATGACCCCAAAGATAAGGGGGCAAAGTGTATTTAACCGTAGTTTTTATGTATTTTATTTGTATGCCTTTTTCAGGTTGTTAATAGGCTTCGTAAGGATTATGTTTATGAGACACTGCGGAACTATGGAGTGCAGTATGATAATACATGGATATAGGAAAAGATTCATCACGAGATCAATCAGTTTTGCAGCTCTCATTCTCTTCAGCAAGTTTATATTGATGTGTTTGATCAAGTAAGCATGGATGCTGCACAAAACATATTATTGTGAGCTATAAATTTCTTCATATAATATGATATGAAGTCTTTCCGGTGCTTATAAAAGCAACATACTTAAATCTCCTTTATATGTTGGTGTTAGAGATGACCGGCATTATTAAGAGGCTTCCCCTTCTTATAGCCCTTTGGATAGTTTCGGAACGTCATTACTGTTTGCTTGTGTATTATATAATGTTTTTGGTATTAGTGTTTAATTTGGCAGTTATCATATCCTAATCTATTTATCTATTTGATGTTGGACTGACAAAGCATCGATTTCCAACAGATTGATGAAAATATGAAAGACGCCCTCCAGGTTGACTGCACACGTTATGCTCCAGGTATTGAAATAATCAGTGTGCGTGTTACAAAGTCTACTATCCAAATACTTAGATGTGTCAATTCAAATCACATGACTTTCCTCTATAGGGACATTTTTAACTTGGAAACTGATGTTCCTGTCGCACATGCATGTTGACTAACATCTCAATGCTCGTTTCCGTTTTTTGGGGATATCTGGCACTTCCACTTGTGAGCACCTTTTGGGGAATACTACTCTTTGGACAGTATCGAAAATTTCACGCCGAACCTATGTATTGCTCGGCAGCATGTTGTTTATGTTTATTGTAGCGGTTGCAGTTCTCATGGCCTCATAGGGCACCGAAAATAATGATGCTGTTGAAAGGCCATTTCTGTTGGAATAATTGTATAAAATACAGTAATCCATGAGCATAAATATGCCACTGCTTGGTTGATTGGTTTAGTCAGAAAAATTACTAGGCAAGTGTGACGGGCATTCTCAACATTCAAGTACAGAATTCTCATTACTCAATACTCAGTACTGGTAAAAAAGGACAACTAAAAGCTGTCGGGGGTAATCTGTTAGGAAAAGAGAAATAGCAGTTGAAGTCTCAATTGACGACTGTCAGCATGGATGGTCGTTTCAGGTACTTCAAATATGTATTTGAAATCTTTGTTTTTAGATTCCTCTGTTCTTCTTTCTAGTACGTAAATTGCAAAGTTTAATTTGGATCCCCTTTTTCTTTTCTTTTTTTTTCCCTTGTTTGAATTAGTTCACTCTCTGCTCTATCCAGTTGATGCGTGGCTATGCCGAGGGAAACAAGTTTGATCAGATGAAATGTACATCTCCTGTAATCTGGTGTCCATTTGAAAGCCTCTGGAACACGAATAATAAACTGTTGTATTGCAAACATCTTTTACCAACAATCGGAACTTCGCACTTAAGGGATAGGATAGAGTCATTTGTTTTCGTTTGGCTCTTTACTTTTCCTTTTTGACCGGCATAATGCATTGAATGCTGTTTGCTTCCAAAAAGAAATGGTACAAAGAAGGAACTTGCCAAGTTATGTCTTATTCTTTAAGAGACTTTTTCAATTTTTTTTACTGGAAATGTATATATTGAAAATCATCTAAAGCATAAAAGGAATAGGGTAGGAAACCCAACAATCACGGTAATACTTGCACTAATTGCAAGAGCAACCTCAAAGTTTTGGCTTAGAGTTTAAGGTTGTCCATAAGAAAAGGGTTACCACGTGTGCATTATGGGAGCAGTTCATAGAGAGAATTGTAAAACGTTAACTGCAACATTCCGACAAGAACGGAAGGCGTTTAAGGCTAAACTGCATTGTGATTAATTGCTTTAGAGTTACTGAAAAAGATCTCCACAAGGCCGGTTCAAGAGGTAGGTAGCTTAGACTGATGTCTAAGGAGAGAGGAGATTATATGTATTTTTATTGCATTAAAAAAAACATCCATTTTTATTGAGCCAGCCCTGGATCTCGAAGTCAACTTTAAGTAGAATAAAAACACGCGATTATTTTAGCTCTACTGAAGAAGGAGAGACTCAAATAAGTATTTTGTCTGCAATCTATTTGTAAGTCACATGAGACAGCATATTTGAAACTTGATTTATTATAATATGCGGAGAGAGAAATAGAAAGTGATGGGCCAGTTAATGATTGGCCCTGTCCATCTAGGCACACGAGCCCATCCGTAGTTCCGCCCAAAGCCACAAACTCGTTCAAGGCCCTCAGCCTGCACAAGTACGGATTAATTCCCCCAATCTTCCCGCTTAGCAATCAAAAAGGCTTTAGGACTCAGGTAAGATAAGGAGTCCTAAATATCATACCATTAGACTCCTTTTAGGACTCTAACACCCCCTCTTATAAAAAAAAGTACCTTATTATATTCTTCTAAGCTTAATTCATTCTCAGACTAAAATAATTTTCAAGATCTAACTTGGTATCGGAGACTCCCCATCCTACGCCACCCCTTCTCTTATTCCTTTCAGGTCTGATCGGCTCCAGCACTTTGTGATTTTGGCATCATCAGAAAGTATTAAATTTATAGTGATAATTCGACATTGTTGTTTGCTTTTACTGCCCCCATTCTCGTCGCCAGCTACCTTTGGCATTCAGGAATTTAAATGAGAGTTGTTTGTTTGGCAGAAAGACAAATCATAATCTCTTTATTGATCACCTCTTATGGCTGAGTTCCCGATTGCATCAAAGAAAGAAACATTCAGATATGCTTAAATGTAGTCACCCCATAATGAATTAGCCAATAATGTTCATTCTTTCATTCAAGATTGTAGCAAGAATGCATGTTTGTACAGTATTCGGAGCAGAACAAAGCCCAGTTGAATATATCTAAACTAACAAGAAGTCATAATCTCTTTTTCATCACTTCTTCTGGCTGAGATCACGATTCCATCAAAGAATGAAACATGCAGATATGATTAAATGTAGTCACCCCATCATGAGTTACCCAAAGATTGTATTATTTCGTTCAAGATTGTAGCAAGAATGCATGTTTGTACAGTATTTGGAGCAGAACAAAGCCTCCAGTTGAACATATCAAAACTAACGAGAAGTCATAATCTCTTTCTTCGTCACTTCTTCGGGCTGAGATCACGATTCCATCAAAGAAAGAAACATGCAGAAATGATTAAAAGTAGTCACCCAATCATGAGTTAGCCAATAATGTTCATTCTTTTATTCAAGATTATATTCTTTCATTCTAGATTGTAGCTAGAATGCATTTTTGTACAGTATTTGGAGCAAAACAAAGCGTAGCTGAATATATCAAAACTAACAAGAATTCATAATCTGTTTATTGATCACTTCTTCGGGCTGAGATCACGATTCCATTAAAGAAAGAACTAACATGCAGTTGTGATTAAATCCCCATCACTTGTTACCCAATAATGTTTACCCGGGACTCTGTCTCTACCTTTACGCCAGACAACACTTCTTTTTTCAATTCTTGAATGCCAAAAGTGCTGCGACAATCAAGAAAAGACTAGGAAAGTCGATTGACAGGGTTGCAGTGTTTGGAACGAAGACAGTGCCTTGGTCATCTGGCTCCGGTGCGGATGTAGTCTCCTTCGGCCGCGGTGCGGGAGGTTGGGACCCCGAAGATCCATACTAATAACCAACTCTGCAGCCTCCAATTTCACCCTCGACGACGTCCGCATTACCCAACCAGGCGTCTACAGCAACGATGTCGTCGTAATACACGGCATTAGTGCCGTTTTGAACTACACTATATACGGTGATGGGGTGTCCCAACCTCCCGCACCGCGGCCGAAGGAGACTACATCCGCACCGGAGCCAGATGACCAAGGCACTGTCTTCGTTCCAAACACTGCAACCCTGTCAATCGACTTTCCTAGTCTTTTCTTGATTGTCGCAGCACTTTTGGCATTCAAGAATTGAAAAAAGAAGTGTTGTCTGGCGTAAAGGTAGAGACAGAGTCCCGGGTAAACATTATTGGGTAACAAGTGATGGGGATTTAATCACAACTGCATGTTAGTTCTTTCTTTAATGGAATCGTGATCTCAGCCCGAAGAAGTGATATAATAAAGAGATTATGAATTCTTGTTAGTTTTGATATATTCAGCTACGCTTTGTTTTGCTCCAAATACTGTACAAAAATGCATTCTAGCTACAATCTAGAATGAAAGAATATAATCTTGAATAAAAGAATGAACATTATTGGCTAACTCATGAATGGATCTTCGGGGCAGGAGAGTAGGGAGGCGATTGTTGGTCCCAAAGAGTTGGAGGTCCGAGAACGAGAGGCGCTGTGGGACAACGTGGTACGGTAAGAGGAAAACGTCAATGCTGGGCATGCGATTGACAGGATCGCTTGGTGGAACGAAGAGGGTGGCGCTCACTGAAAACGTTAGAGGGGTGGTGATCATGGAGACTATGTTCGCCCAATTATTGAAGTCGGCCGCGCCAATTAGCGCGTCGATTATATTGTTGAGTTGTTGGGCTGGCAATGATGGTGGCGGTGGGGGGAGTGGCAGAGGCGGGGCTGGAGGACTGGAAAGATGATGTTGAGGTGGTGGTGATGGAGATGGCGGATGGGGAGGAGGTGGTGATAGAAACGACAGAGGAGGTGGTGTTGGAAGAAGTAATGTCGGGGGAGGTGGGGATGGTGGAAGAGGAGGAGACAGAGGTGGGGATAACGGGCGTTTCATGCGGAGAAGAGAATATAGCAATAGAGGCTGAACTTGTGCAGAGGCTGAGATAATTAGGGAGTTGCTGATGGTGAGTACAGTGAGGATAAGAGGGAGGAGAGACGGTAAGTCGGCCATGGACATTGTTGCTTCTTGCTTTCTTGAATCTTTCTAACTGGTCAAGTGGGAATGCAGATAATTAGAAAGTGGATATTTCTGGTAATGGAATTTACGTATATATAGAGGGAGAGAGAAAGCGGAAGGCGAGGGAGGGAGAGCGAGTTAGTTTTTTTCTTCCTAAGCAAACAACAAGCTATCCATTAACCAGCTCGCCGGAGGCGGTCTCGCCGGAGGCGGTGGCATAGTCAACATTTACAACTTCAAGGCATAAGATCAAGCCTAAGGTTAATGGATAGCTTGTTGTTTGCTTAGGAAGAAAAAAACTAACTCGCTCTCCCTCCCTCGCCTTCCGCTTTCTCTCTCCCTCTATATATACGTAAATTCCATTACCATAAATATCCACTTTCTAATTATCTGCATTCCCACTTGACCAGTTAGAAAGATTCAAGAAAGCAAGAAGCAACAATGTCCATGGCCGACTTACCGTCTCTCCTCCCTCTTCTCCTCACTGTACTCATCATCAGCAACTCCCTAATTATCTCAGCCTCTGCACAAGTTCAGCCTCTATTGCTATCTTCTCTTCTCCACCTGAAACGCCCGTTATCTCCACCTCTGTCTCCTCCTCTTCCACCATCTCTACAACCACCACCTGCCCCTCCATCATCTCTATCCCCACCTCCCCCGACATTACTTCTTCCAACACCACCTCCTCTGTCGTTTCTATCACCACCTCCTCCCCATCCGCCATCTCCATCACCACCACCTCAACATCATCTTTCCCGTCCTCCAGCCCCGCCTCTACCACTCCCACTGCCACTGCCACCATCATTGCCAGCCCAACAACTCAACAATATAATCGACGCGCTAATTGGCGCGGCCGACTTCAATGATTGGGCGAACATAGTCTCTATGATCACACCTCTAACGTTTTCAGTGAGCGCCACCCTCTTCATTCCACCAAGCGATCCCGTCAACCGCATGCCCAGCATTGACCCCTTCCTCTTACCGTACCACGTTGTCCCACAATGCCTCTCGTTCTCGGACCTCCAACTCTTCGGGACCAACAATCGCCTCCCTAATCTCCTGCCCCGAAGATCCATACTGATAACCAACTCCGCAGCCTCCAATTTCACCTCGACGACGTCCGCATTACCCACAACCAGACACAAGCCTACTTATATTTAGCTGATCAACAGGATAAACTTTGTCGAATATCATTTCAAATTTATTGGTACTCAATCATACAAGAAGATAGCTCAATTTCCTAGACACAAGCAGATGTCCAAAACTCAGGTTTTTTTTTCTCTGATTTCCAAGAAGCAATTTAGTTCCACTGTCGCACTATGCTTGAAAATTAATCTGCTGCTGGTTGACTCGTTTGCAGCGTCAAGCGTGGATGAAAAGGAAGGCCAGGTTAAGGATGTTGCAAGTCTAGCTTCATGTAATAGAGTTTGTGAAATCTTAGTTTGAAAACACATGCTGAGAAATAAACTCCATGTCCAGGTAACCCCTACAAAAACTTCGCTTCCTGGTAGATCCTCATCCTTCTATGACTGCACTGAACCAATGACTGACAGTTCTCTCTACTGATTAACCAAGATGAATCGATGGCATTGTGTCGTATAGCGTTACCTCAATTTTTCCTCTGATCACTTTTATGCGATTGAGAACAAAGTACCTAATCCATCTTTGCATTGAAAGGCCCACATATCCAGTTTGCCTACCAAATAACAGAAGGTGATAGAAGCCGTTCTGTTTTCCAACCTGAGGACTTCAGCTGCAAAATAGGGAAAGGAAAGCAATTCAGACATCATTCCAACTAGATACAATTATATAGAAGGGAGACTCTAATAGCAAGTCTGGGCCTCTAAATTCTCAGAGTATAATATCATTATACTTTGATGAGTCTTTGTTCATCTAGTCACCGAAGATTTTGCAGCCACTCTAATGTATATAGAGGTACACTCCTTAGTGAATGAATATATATAGATTGCACGCATGCTCTACACAATTTGGAGAATCCACTACGCCTCTTGATCCCGATTGATCAGTACCAGGGGTGGAGCCCAACTGGCATGCGAAGATCAAGAGTGTACTGGATATCCCAGCCATCACTGGAGATATATTGCATAAATTCTAAAAACAATAGTAATTCCAGAGATCCAGCTGACTCCCACATCATGATGTATATGTCCTTTTCCAAAATGGGCATACGATGTGACTCTATAGGGACATCAAAGATGCAAATACGAAACTTATTGAAGTGAAGGAAAATCATCCAACTTGTACCTTTTGAATAAAATCTCCATAATGTTCATCCATCCATGATTGGCTCTGTAAATGCACAGATGTATTTTTATCAGTAAAATTTGCCATAACAAGTGCATGAAAAAATGACTGCAAGACGTCTGCAGTTGTCGAGTCTTTATGCAAAATAGCACTAACGACTCCCTTCTTCTCCACTAGCAAGTACTTTCCTGTAAAGACCAAACGAACAACTGCTGAGCTACAGAGTTTAAAACCAAACATTTTTTTTGGGAAAGCATTAGGTAGAGCTCAACCTTTCTTGTAATGAGTTTCCGCAGAACGCAACAGGTCCATCCTGTTCATACGTATTGCTGAACTTGTCTAATTTGAACAATTTTATGGAAGTAATCAAGAAAAGTGAAATTATAGGAGTCAGCTCAGAGTTGTTTCTGTTATTAATATCTGAGAAGCAAGCCATGTTCTTCTTGAATGGGAAATTCTTTGAGATATGTAACACAGTGATCCAATGATTGAGGTGCCTTCCAACAGTAGTTGGTGCAGAACATCACGATTGTTTGAACTAAATAGGGTCCTACACGAAATAGGAACCCCAAACTCCAAAAGAAACTTCATGTAAAATTTGTGGGCTAGGGCATGGTCCATTGTAATCCGAGCAAGAAGCATCCCCAAAGCCATGCCAATCATTGTTGCCATCATCTCTTGACTTCCTTCCTATTAGCATTGTACCAAAGCAACTCAACAGTCAAAACTGACCTATTAAACGTAGGTTTTCCTAGTTCTCATCCTGTAGCTAGAATAGTGACAACAGTACCTTGGCAGCTATATCTGCTGCATTACTCTGAAGGGCAAAATGCTGTGTCAAAGAAGCTCTAGTTGCTCCACTGGAAACACCAGCTAATTGGGAACACAATTTAGAAACAATAGTGATAAAACGGTTTTTTTTTTCTTTTTCTTTTCCAAAGAAAGACTCTGACCACTACTTCCTTGCTGCATCTTTTTCCTTTCATATTATTTGATGAACATTTAAAGAGAATGTCAAGATATAAAAATAATTGCAAAGCATAATTCAGTGTACAGAAAGAACAGTTGTTACTACTATAATCTTTGCCATTTAGCAATGAACTTACTATAAAGCTGGGAAAGCAAAAGACCACAATCAACTAGCAATCATCACTGTCTTCTAGTTTTTCAGCTTGCATAACTAAGGAAAAGAGATACTTACTGAATGATCGTGACAGGCTGCCCAGACAGACTACAAACACAAAAGCTGAAGGAAACAAAGGGGAAACCAGGTCCATCAACAATCCTGAAACCAGTATAAAAGCATTTCTGGCGATTCTGAGTTTACATAAGAAAAAACTTATAGGTTGACAAAACCGAAGAACACCTACTTGGAAATCAGATACATTTGATACAAGTTTTCAAGAGAAAGGGGAAAATAGGACACCGAGTATGAATACTGTGGCTTTTTATGAATTTGTTAAGCAGTACAAGGACTCCGATTATTTGAGAAAGAATTGACAACATTCACCTATTAGAAATATGCAGCTCTACAGCAGAGAGGAACTATTGTCCACGACATCAGTGGCAACAGGAACAACCAGCTATTAGTGGCCAAAAGCAATATCATCTAGATCATACACACCCAATGAGTTTTGAAGATGATGTTCAGAGACGCAAAACTTTAAGCAACAAAAATGAATAGAACATACCAAGATCATTCATAAGATCTGCAACCAAACGCCACGTCTTGGCATTGCTATCCAGGTTTGAGCCCTGAAGAACAGGGGGTCATATGGCAGTATAAGGTTTTAGGGAATCAGGAGGACAGAATTCTTAAGTTGGAAGTGAACACAATTCAGCTGCCCATACCCAGATACAAGACATGCCAACCTAAAGTTACCAGCAAACCATTCTGGACTAGATTTTACTACTAAACCAGCTTTTTTCATAGAATGTTGACACATATATTTGTTAGTATTATCGACCTAGACTTTGCAAGTTTGCATCCAAAAATACAAACAAAATAACTCAAAATGGGATTTCATTTAGAGAAGAATAGAACAATTGACCTGGTAGAATGTGAATAAAATGCCTCCAAGCATTCCAGTTAGGTCCCTCAAAAACCACTGCAACAGTTTCAATGTTCCAAAATTGTAGTCAAGATATTGCAAACACACAACTCAATAAACCTTTCTGCCATGTTTCAACTACTTGGATTAGCTATAATCAAGATAACTTCACAAAATAAACCAATTTAAACTGATATATGCGGTTGCACGCTCATGCGCGTGTCCTACCTGAAAGGTGGCACCAATGACAGTCGCAGATTTCTCTCCAACCCCAAGAGCACTAAGAAGAGCCTGAGAAAGTGATTTAGCAACAGTGGCGGAACCAGGACCGAATTTGAAGGGGCCAACTCTTAAAAAAAAATGCTAAAAAAATAATTAACTATTTAATGCACAAAAATTTCTTCAAGTTATAATATTCAAAATTAAAGATTAAAAGCATTAAAAATATATTATATTGAAATAAAAGTACCGTGTTATTTGTTGAGACAGATAGATGTCAATTGGATCCTACAATTCTACATATTCTCTATACCGTGTCCCTGTGCAAATAAAATATGTGATACTTTTTCGCTGATTTTTGAGTGCTTCACATTGTCTTCTAGCATCATTGTGAGCACTATTAATTGCACCAACATGGTCACCAAATACCTTCACTTCCTTTTTCCAATTGCTAAACCTCATAGATGTAAACACACCACCTCCGGATCTTGACTTAACAAAACACGAGGTTTTTTCGAGCTAATATTCGACTCAGAAGTAGCAGCCACGCTAGGAGTACCAAACGACCCCGTTGGTTTTTTTTTATCAAAAACTTCTTCATTATCTAAAAAAACGAAAACAAAATTTATCAATTTAATTTCACAAGTCACAACCTATTGTCCTAATTACAATTTCACAACCTAAGGCCTAATCACAATTTCACTATCTAGTCATAATCACAATTTCAATATAATTTCAAAATTTAATTAATAATCAATAACCACAATAATATGAAAAAGAATTTGAAGTACAACAATGTTAAAATCAAATAAGACTTGTAGTGAGATTTAAAGGGGGCCTGTTTAGTTAGAGTATATATATAAGTTATATATATATATATAAAATTTAAAGTGAAGCATGAGGCCAACCGGGGCCAGGGCCCCTGTTGGCCCCCCCTTGCATCCGCCAATGTTTAGCACTCCATTTTTTAGCAACCATCGGTAGGCCTTTGACAATGGATTGAAAATTTAAAAATGAGAAACGTTGAGCTTACCTGAGTTGAAAGCATGGTTCGAATGTACGTTGAAAGGCCCTGCAGGAAAGAATTAAGCCTTGGAAGCATAGTTAGCAGCAACTTTGCACATGAGGGCGTTTATTTTGATTTCTTTACCTGCAGTGAATCCCATACTTGAAACGGCACATAATCTGGAGTTACACTACTAGGAAAACCCTGCATTTGATCAAACGAAGTACTGAGAGCACAAATATTGGATTCGACTCCTCTTTTCAAAATAACGGTGAGAGAAGGGCAGAGGGTAAAGGGGAAAGCTTGCCTCGGGTACAAACGCTTGGAGAACCCGTCTTCAGATATGGTGGAATCGGCCACCAGACCTGTGTAAATATATGGAGAAACAAAACCAATAAAACGAAAGCTTTAACTGTGGAAAAAAACGAGAGAGGAACAAATAGAAAGCGGAGGTTAATGTTGAGAAGGAACCTTTGGATGGAGAGATGAGGGGAGGCGGTAATGGTGGCAGTTCTTGAGAGCTTGGTGGAAGAAGAGCCATTCCATTCTTCCAATATGATATCCGACGGTGATGACGCCGATACTTCCATGGGTAGATTGCGTCAGAGTCCTCACTGTCTCTCTGCGGTATATATTATAGACAAAGACCCTAAGTTACTTGATTTTGAGACATTTGGAAAACTATTGGACTCTATGAAATGTGCCAATACTGCTGCCCCTGCTTTTGCTTTGGTCAAGTGTATGTTTAAGAACAGATTTTTCGTTCCATTTGGACTCTGGGGCAATGCTCTTGTTGAAATTAGTAAGAAAAACAGTAACTTTGTTGCGTTTCTGCGGGTTTTCAATGAGAATTGTAGGATTGCCTTGGACGAGAAGTTGGACTTTATGAAACCTGATCTGACAGCTTGTAATGCTGCATTGGAGGGGTGTTGTCGATAACTCGAATCGTCGAGTGTTGTTGAGACGATGTCGGTTTTGTGTATTAGGCCAGATGAGTCGAGTTTTGGCTCTCTTGCTTATTTGTATGCACTCAAGGGGCGTGTAGAAAAGATTATTGAGTTGGAAGGTTTGATGAATGAGTTTGGTTTCTCAAACAAAAGGTCTTTTCCTGCAATTTGATTAGTGGGTACGTTAAGTCTGGCAACTTGGAATCTGTTTCTGCAACTATTCTGCAGAGTTTGAGGGTAGATTGCGAACATTTAAATTTTGGTGAAGAAACTTACTGTGAAGTGGTTAAAGGATTCCTCAACAATGGGAATATCAAAGGTTTAGCAACTTTGATCATTGAAGCTCAAAAGTTAGAGCCTTCAACTATTGTTGTTGATAGATCTGTTGGGTATGGTATGTTAATGCTTGTGTTCACCCTGGGTTATCAGATATAGCACACAGCATTCTTGAGAAAATGGATGCTCAGGGAGGTTCTGTGGGGCATGGGGTCTATCTTCCTATCTTGAAGGCTTACTGCAAAGAGCATCGAGCAGCTGAAGCTACCCAGTTGGTCATGGAAATCAGCAATTCAGGCCTTCGGTTGGACATAGAAAGCTATGATGCTTTGATAGAATCGTCAATGTCAAGCCAAGATTTTCAGTCGGCTTTTTCTTTGGTGATGTTCGTTTTGATAAAAAATGTAGGATTTTAGAGAAGTTGTGAATTTTTATGTTAAATAGTGTTTTATTGGTGTTTGTGTAAAGTGGAGAGAGAAATGATTTAATGTAATTGTTTAATAAAAAAATATTGGAGTTATGTGAAAAAGTATAGAGAGAGAAAATTTATGTTGAATAAAAAATTAAAAAGTTGTTGAAGATTGTGTAAAATGTATTGGTTTTTGTGTTTGAATTCTGAATATGTTCGGTGGTAGAATAGTGAATATACTTAGAATCCTGAAAAAATGGTGAAAACGAACATAATTTAGGGACATGAGAGAGGCAAGAATACCTGAACTTAAGGGGAGTTACTTAACTATAATGACTGGCTTAATGGAGAATCATCGGCCTGGATTGATGGCTGCCTTCTTAGATGAGGTTGTTGAGGATCCTCGAATTGAAGTGGGAACCCATGACTGGAATTCTATTATTCATGCTTTTTGTAAAGCAGGGAGATTAGAAGACGCAAGGAGGACTTTCAGAAGAATGATATTCCTGCTGTTTGAACCCAATGACCAGACATATTCGTCCCTAATTAATGGATATGTGACTGCAGAGAAATATTTCAGTGTTTTGATGCTCTGGAATGAGGTTAAACGAAGAGTTTCAACTGACCGAGAGCAGGGGATCAGATTTAATCAAAGCTTGGTGGATGCTTTCCTTTATGCTCTGGTGAAGGGAGGTTTCTTTGATCCAGTTATGCAAGTCGTCGAGAAAACTCAGGAGATGAAGATATTCGTGGATAAGTGGAGGTATAAGCAAGCATTTATGGAGACCCATAAAAAACTCAAAGTGGCAAAATTAAGAAGGAATTTTAGAAAAATGGAAGCCCTTGTTGCTTTCAAAAATTGGGCCGGTCTGAATGCATAAACTTCATGAGTTTATGCTATCCATCCAAGCTGCTGTTGACACTGCTCTGCTTAGCAACTAGTCTTTTAGGGAATGTGAGATAGAGGAACTTGAAAATTGGCTTGCTATTTTATAAAGTTGGATTGGTTGGATGCATGCTACAAAAGCTCCTGATAATTGCATTGTTTGACTGAGCGGCACCTGATACTAGTTACATTGTTTGACGGAGACTTCTGCTCACAATCCAGGGTGAAGATTTTGATTCGGGAATTCTCCAAATGCAAATGAAAGGTGGAGGGAATTTAAGGAAAATGGAAGTATCATTGCTTTACTAAGCTCACCAATGCCTCTCCCTGTGGTACGAGCTCAGAGGCTACCCAAGCAATGTAAGAGTGAAATGGATTGTCCGAGTTATAGCAAGTTCACTAAAAAAGTGACTCTTTCCCATGCAGTCTAACACGGTTCTTTCTGAAGAACATAAATTTTTATATTAACTTATGTTTTTGAGGAGTGTGTAGAATTTTGTATCTTCATGGAGGAAATCAGTGCGGTGTTCACTTTGGATTGTCAATTGTGTACTTAGGGTCCGTTTGTACACTAAAATTTTACTCATCCTAAAATTTTAACACAATATAAATTACAATATAATTTCTCTCCCCTCAAATCATTACTTTTCACTACAAAAAATATAAAAAATTACCTGTCTTCACTTTTTCATCAACCCCAATACCTAAAATTTTAACGACCCTAAAATTTTACTTCTAAAACACAGCCTAATCAGTTGGAGAGTTTACAGCTAATTTTCGGCTTTGTTCGGTTGGGAGTCCTCTCGGGCTGCTCAGCTTCTCTGGGAACGCAACACTCTTAAAACATGTTTCACCGGAAGCCACTGTGGGAAAATTGCTTCATTGTCTGGTATCACTTGAGTTTCCTATTTTATTTATTTAGGTTGTATTTATTCCTCTGTAAGCAGACGAAGAATAGGCACTATTATTTTCATTGTTGGTTATGTTATAGAATCTAGACCAATAAAATGGTTAATTTAAAACCTATATTAGTTCATAGGCCTGCTATGAATGTGGATGTACAGGCCGCGGAATTGTTAAAAAGTAAAGCGCTCTTGCTCTGTTATCTGGGTGCATCTTAACCCTCGAAGACATTTGTTCAGTCCCCTCGAGCTTTTTGTGCGCCAGCGCTTATAAGATTATCCACAATCTGCGGAGCTTGACAACATCAGCTAGCAATGTGTAAAGATAAAACGCGCCATGATGACACTCTCGGAGATTTAGAAAAACAAAAAACACTCTCGGAGCTCACTGTTTGTTGTTGATTTTTCTCCGTTTGTCCTTTCTATCGAGGACAATAGTAGAACCCACCAAAAAAATAGAACCCACAGAATAGTTGGCGCAACTTTTTAGGAAGAAAAAGGTAGAAAGGCTGTGACAATGTTGAAAAATGATCACCTCCACCGAAAAGAACACTCCCTAATGGCCTAATCCCTCCCCATCTTTTCAAATATGGGGTATTGAAGTGAAACCCTTGAAATCCTCTGCTTCATATTTCATGAATCTCTCTCTCCAAAAACCTTCACCAATGTCACTCTCCCCATGTGCATGGCTGTTCATGAACATCCTACTCTTGCTGCTCTCATTAGTTCACACGGTCTCTGCCGCCGCCCACCCCATCCCACTGAACGGTACATGTCATGACACATGCGGCACTATCCCCATCAAGTTCCCATTCGGCTCCGGATTTGGCTGCGGGCATCCCGACTTCGCTAGGTACATAAAATGTAGCTCCGGGACGCTCCAATTCTCTACCGTCACTGGCGTTTACACAATTTCCACCATCGACTACCCGAGCAGCACCGTAATTGTTACAGATCCCTTCATGTCAACTTGTTCTTCAATGCAGAACTCTGGAAGCTTCAGCTTGGATAAGGCCAGCCCATTCACTATAACAGAGGATGACATCTTCGTTCTGCTCGGGTGCTCGACGACATCTCCCGTGTTTGATCTAAATGAAGATCTCTGTGTTTCTGGGTCAGGTTCTCGTATTTGCAGAGGGCTGTATTCATGCAAGGGCGTTGCAGGCATTGGCTTGCCACAGAATGCACCCATTTCCACATGTTGTGTGTATGACTCACCAAGTGTCCTGGGATCAGGTTACGCATTGGACCTCCCTAAGCTGCAGTGCTCATCGTATACATCAATATACGGGTTTGGGGATGATGCCGGGGATCCGACGAAATGGGAATTTGGCATTTCGTTGGCGTACAACGATTCGTATTACACCGATACATGCAAGGATTGTGAAGCGAGCGGTGGTTTGTGCGGGTTTGCTGGTTTAGACCAGTCCTTTGCTTGTGTCTGTAGGAACGGTTTGAACACCAGCAACAACTGCCTTGGACGAGGTTAGTCCTTCTCTTACGAGCCGTAGACTTTGGCCAAGGCATGTGGGATTTTATTTCTGAATCTGAACTTGGACCATGTTTTTGACACAATTAGGGTATGCTTGGAGCGGGTCGGGGGGACAAAAACTTGAAATCAGGATGGTTCTGGGAGGTACATAAATGGCAATTCCTTATCGCTTTTCTCTTATTTTATGTTCACCACCTTCCCCTCCGAAAGTCTTGTTTACTTCATCATGTTTCGGCAGGGTAAAGTCTTTTCAGTACTTTTTTCTTTTCATCCAATTGTATCAGCAAATGCTCACTTTTGGCTTTTCAACAGTTTAAATTCAACATACTGTAAAAGGGTTACACTATTTTTCTTTGAACAATTAAAACAAAACCCCATGTTTGTTTCCTAGAAGCCATTATCTCTCTGTAGCACAGTAATTGCCAATGAAGTTGATGGTTTTTCGTATTTGTTCTAAATTTCATTAGGATTTTTGTTATCGTGGATGTCCCAATTCCTTTGGCGCTTATAGCTAGGAGGCCTCACAACGGCTTATTGGAAAAGCTTCTCTCTTATTCGTGGTGCGAGCAGCAACGCGACATTGTTACTGAGGATTCATCATGTAGTCCTCAAAGTCAAAGGAATTGAACCTACGAGTACTGCGACGTATATGTTTCTATAAACCGTTTGATCAGTAGAGCATTGAGAAAAGCATGTTTTGGATGGCAGCTGTAACTATTTGATTTTGACATTAGATGTTCTATTCACGTTTTATGAGTTTTTCTTCTTTCCTTGGTGGTGCTAACGGGGACATGTATGCTTCCTTTGACTGCAAAAATGGAGAGGAAAACAACAACGGTGTCCAGTCTACAAACTTTATTAAGGATTTTAAAAGATATTTTCAATCAACTATAGTGATGGGTTTTAATCAATATAATGCACCTCACTATCTTACAATATATATAAAAAAACCAGACATTCATTTATAAATACCATAATACAATTATAATATGATCTACTAAAAAATATATTTCCGGTTAGATGATTGTACTTACTAAAATAACAATCATGTGGTAGACATAATACATAACCCTTCTTCTTGGAGTCAAAGTCGAAACCACGGACATGTTGGCATGAGTTGTATAATTCGGAGAGATTACAGAAATCTCTTCAATCAAAGGTTTTTCATGAGCCTAAAGATCTAATTTAGGAAGTGATGATGTCAAGAATTACCATTGAACTGGAGTAGATCAATCCTGCAAAGATAATTGAGGGGAGTGCGGCCTCGGATCAAGTCTCCGACGACCAAGTTAGATATGTGATCTAGTGTTTGATGTTTAGAGAATAGAATTGAGCCTCTCTCTTAAAGAAAAATACATTGATCCTTACATAGATTTCAGAGTCACGAACCTTTTTAGGGATAAAACTCCTTACCAAGAGATTATGAAGTTTTATTAGGAGAGATAGAACTTCTGAATAAGAGGGGCTTCATCGAATCCCGAACTTATAGGTAATGATTTGTTCCGTACATACTGGTATGAATCAGATGTTCAATTAAGAGTTTAAAATCCTCGAGAACTCTTAGGAGAAGGCTGATTGGACAATGAAGGACAACAACAATAGGCTAGACTAGAGATGGTCAGGTCTGATAGGCCCTGGTATTTTATGGCCCATCCAGAAGATCATGGAAATCAAGATCTTCCAAGAACATTTCTTCAAATCAGGATCTTCAAAGATCTCCTCAAATCAAGATGATTGAGATTTGTGTAATCAACCTTAATTAGTTGATTGTGTATCAATTTTTTAAATGAAAATCTCATTTTCAATCGTTGTTCTTCCGAAAATCCATCCCATCTCCTCAGATTTTAGTTTAATAATATGATTTCGGCATCTTCGTATCACTGTAGAGGCATTATAAAATTTTGTATTAAGATCACTTGACGTCAACCATGTCACTCGTGATTTTTACTTCCAAAGGGCCTCCTCCCGACGCATCTACTAATCTAAATTAGCCTGCAAATCAAGTTCCAGATCCATGTTGTAATCACTGGTAGCACTATGTTGGCAAAGCTGCAACTGCTCCTTCACTCGACTAATAGCTGCATGAATATTTCCAAAATGTTCTTTATTCCACTTCCGTAAGGCATTCTTCGCAGCCCTTATTTTTTTTTAGCAAGCAGTGTACATGATAGTCATCTCTAACCTGATTCCATGCATATGCTACAACCTATAACATGAGCTCTCCCTTGTCCAAAACAATTCGAACTTCAACAATTTTGGAGCCATCGGTTCATGTCCATATAAATAGAGAACGAGTGGGACGTGATCCAAGCTGGTAATCGGATAGTGATGAATTTCTGAATTTGGATAAGATAACTGCCACAGGACATTTGAAATCCCTCGATCCAATCTTTCCCGAATATATTTTCCAAACACGACCTTTTATTGCACCAAGTGAACCGAGACCCAACAAACCCCAAATCCACAAACCTCATCTTCTACATAAACTGATCCAACCCCTGAGATCCCAAAGCCTGAATACTCCTTCCTCCTTGATTTTCATATTGCCAAATGATATCATTAAAATTCCCAACACAAAGCTACGACTTATTATCAGATGGAGCAAGCTCACGCATTTCCTGCCAAAAATTTCCTTATCCTTCCACACCAAAGGACCATAAACCAAAGAGCACAAAAAACCCGGGTCTTCCCCCTCCCCCGGTTCCACTTCTAAGTGAATTACATTCTTAGGCTTCCAAAGCACCTGAAAACAAAAGCTCTGATGCCAATAAAAAACCAATCCTCCTCTTCTACCAATAGAAGACATAGTGAGAAAATAGCAAAAACCCAATTTCTTCAAAACACAGGACACAAAACCATCATCAATCTTAGACTCCATCACAAAAATCCCCATTAGGTCAATAGTTTCCAAAGGAGACTAGGTGCTATCCGAAATTTGCTCTCTCTGTAATTTGAACTCTGCCCCTGTTGCTGCCACCTGTCGTGACACCCTATTGGGTGGTTTGGGCATAGAAACTCCACCCTCACTCCGACTACCCCTAGGCCATGGCAGATCAGAACATGTTCCTTTACCAATCTTCTAGAATCCCTCTGCCATTCTCATATTCGCCTGCTGTGTAGGTGGAAAACCCCTCATTTTTATGTAAGAGCATAATTTTGGGGATGTGCAGGATGCTGATAACATGCTCCTATTGTATGATCCATACGACCACAATGAACACAAAAAAGATGAGAGACGCTCATACATGAAACCAATCCAAAGGGCACTCCTATCATCCTAAGAATAATAAAAACCGGGCTCAAGTTGAGTGGAAGTATAATGAAAGACTTATGTACGTCTATATCATCCATCATCACCACCTCCCCCAACTTGTATCCAATTAACCGAGAATTTTCCTCATCTACTATCTCCAGCGCAACGCCATGGATTTGGACCCAAAAGTCCACCATTGATAACTCAAACGGATTCCATTCTCTTAAGATCATATAATATCCCTTAAAATTCCACGGCCCCTGGGCAAGAACAAGATCCTTATCCTCTAGAAATCTAAATGTGAAGAAAAATCGATTGGGGCCAGCATCCTTAATTGTCATATTCGAGGCAAATCTCCATCCAAATCGAATCAAAGATGAATAACATGGGGTGGATTAAATTTTTTGTGAAACTAATCTGCCCACTTGATGCTCTGCAAACCTGTTGTGCCCTTCCCCGATTTGGCTTCAATAAGCCCAAAAGATCAGCCCAGGATAATGCCTCAGTCTTCTCAATAAGCTCGTCTGATGATACCAATACTGAATCACGTCCGACCCAAACCAATTTGGGCTGACAAGCATGATTACATCTCTATGAGACTCAATGGCTACAACCAAGCCCATGTCGCATGCAGATCCAGAAGAGGAGACCGTTATACATGCCATGAGCGGTTGTCTAACAACCTGCGATAAGCCGTGACTCCATGACCCTCTATTCCCATAGTGGAGGAAAACGACCGTTGTGAAGACATGAGTGTTGGCTTTTAGTCACAATCAATGTTTTGATGATAACAATAGAAGTAATTGAGATGTGGAGCAAAACAGATCCAAAATGAGCACGGAGAGATCAAGCAACATCACCTTCAATGGAAGTGCTCTTAAAGTGAAGACTCAAGATGCTAGGGTAATCTTTGTAACTCTAAGACTTCATCTTTAACAAGGATTTCAATCACACACATGCATAAGTCTTCAAAACTTGCATAAAATTTTTTAACGTTTGTTGAAAGATTAAAACCTTTTTAATGGCTTCAAAATATCCCAAATATACTCACAAACCTTTTTATATACTTATGAGAAGTTAGAGTTTAAAATTGGGTATTTTAAGTTGGTCAAAATCGAGTTTTTAAATCAACCGGATCATGCTTAAGTTGAGGAGGTCGACCGCTTCATTGACTTGCATAAACTTTTTTAACGTTTGTTGAAAGATTAAAACCTTTTTAATGGCTTCAAAATATCCCAAATATACTCCCAAACCTTTTTATATACTTATGAGAAGTTAGAGTTTAAAATTGGGTATTTTAAGTTGGTCAAAATCAAGTTTTTAAATCAACCGGATCATGCTTAAGTTGAGGAGGTCGACCGACTCAATGAAGCGGTCGACCGGAGCTCCGACCACTTGGTGTAGCAGTCGACCGGTAGCATTTAATACAGAGACGTTAAACTCCTGACAAAATAGAGAGCATACCGGTTGTGTAATGGTAACTTGAAGCGGTTGACCGATTCATGTAGCGGTCGACCGGTAGCATTTAATAGAGAGCCGTTAAACTTCTGACAATATGACCGTTGGACAACGGTAAACTTGAAGCAGTCGACCCGTTCATGTAGCGGTCAACCGACTCGTTTTAACAGATCACTCTAACGACTATTTTTCTCATGAGGCCTATATAAAGCCATTCCCACGCCTTTGGAACTTAACTCAATCGTCCAAAATCATTTTACAAAGGCTAAGAGTGATCAAAAACCTTCCAATCCTTATTCAAACATAATTCACATATAATCTTCATTTTCACATCCTTGTTATTGTTTGAAGCCTGAGAGCTAGTTATTTCTCATTGTAATATCTACTCCATCAAGGGAGTTTTAGAGGAAAATTTCGTTCAACCATACACATTATTAAGAAAGTGATTCTCTTGTATCCTTTCAGTGAGGTTTGTTCATCGAAAGAAGGAGTTTGAAGAGGTTTTTTCTCAAACTTGTTCTTGAGGCTTGAAGAGGGTTTTCTCAAGCTCAAGTGTAAGGAAACCTTTCCCTTGGTTGAAGGGAGAATAGTGGAGAAACCTCAAGGCTCGGTAAAGGAGCTTGAGGGGTGGACGTAGGCGGGCTTGCCGAACCACCTAAAATATTGTGTTTGTTTCTCTTTTATTTATGCTAGTAATTTATTGCTTTAAAGTTTTCTCTTGTGGATTTAGATTGCAATACATTCTCTTGTGTTTAATTCTTTATTGCAATGAATCTCATTTGTGAGACTTGTAGCTAGCAAACACATTGTTTGGGGTAATTTTCAAAAAAGTTTTGAAACCCAATTCACCCCCTCTTGGGTTGCCATAATCCTAGAAATATCAGTGAGAAAACCGTCAAAGAGCACACGACCGTACGGGACAAAATTCCCGTAAGAATTCCGGCCAGCAGAAGGGGAACAAAGAGCACATTCGCGAACCGAACCGAGTTCAGATCGTACAAGGTTACAATTTACGCCTCTCAATACACCCTCGGGAAAATTCTCATGGAGATCCGAAATAATCTCGAGATATAGTGGCCCCCGAAAATGCGGTTCGATCCTGACAAATGAAACGGCCGCAAATTCTGTCGCTTCCATAATGATCATGGCTACGACATAGACGAATACATACAATTGAAGAGACAGATAGAAGCCTTCATTCAACAAGGTTGTCTTCGACAGTTCACCACGACCAGACTGGGGGAGCCTTTCCAGAGAAAGTCAAGGATTCCCTAGAACTCACCTTTAAGGCCCTACCGAAGATACGGGAGAGAACCTCGTGAAGATCAAAAGGTTTATGAAGCCCCACGAGAGAGAGAAAGACCGGAAGAACGACGCTCGCCACTGAGAGCGATAGGCGAAATCAGGGTCATTTCCGGGGGCTTTGCAGCAGAAGGATCGTCTAGATCTTCGAGAAAGACCTATGTGAGACGATTACTTGTTGCAAAAATAAACAGCTGATCTAGGCGTCCGATGTCAAGAGAAGAAAAGCCTATCACGTTCACAGCAAAAGACATGGTGGGGATCGAATATCCACACGACGACGCGCTAGTAATCGATGCTTTAACAGGAAATTACAAGATTTGGCGAATACTCATCGACACAGGAAGTTCTGCCACTATTTTTTATACCACCACCTACGACCAAATGAAGCTCGGGAGGGAAGCATTGAGAAAATAAAACACTCGATTCAAGAGGTTCACTAGTCATGAAGTATTCGGTCTGGGAATAAAAAAATTACCATTCACAGTAGGGGAGCCCCCGAATGAAGCATCACTCTCCGTAAGGTTCTTGATTCTCGAAGGAGAATCTTCCTACAATGCAATCATAGGTCGAGTTACCCTGAATCAATTGTGCGCTGTGGTGTCAACTTACCACTTGAAAATGAAATTCCCAACCAAATTGGGAATAGGAGTGGCAAAAGGAGATCAAGAACAAGCAAGAAAGTGTTACCTATTGGACACCCGAGGAACTATAGAAACTATAGCTATTGAATATCAGGAATAATTTAGAGTGCAACCGATAGAACAGTTAGAAGAAGTATCGCTCCGGGCGGACTCGAAAGCGCGAATAGGGAAGATTGACACCCAGCTATCTAATGATTCGAAAAAAGAACTCTTGGAATTTCTTCGAGCAAACGGGGAAGTTTTCGCCTGGTCACATGAGGATATGCCAGGAATAGACCCCGAGGTCATTACCCATATATTGAATGTACACCCCGACGTCAAACCAATTGTATAGCGTAGGAGGAGCTTCGCTCCTGAAAGACGTCAAACAACCAAGTGGAAGTCGAGAAATTGATCAAATCCCGATTAATCAAGGATGTCAACTACCCCAGTTGGCTAGCGAATGTGGTCATGGTAAAGAAGGTCAACGGTAAGTGGAGAATATGCGTAGATTACACTAACATAAATAAGGTATGCCCAAAAGATTGTTACCCGCTCCCAAAAATCGATTCCCTTGTCGATTCAACCGTAAGACATCAACTCCTCAGCTTCATGGACGCTTTCTCAGGATATAACCAGATCAAGAATGTACCACCTTCACAACTAGTACGGATACTTATTGCTATCGCGTAATGCTTTTTGGATTAAAGATTGTCGGGGCAACATACGAGAGGCTACTCAACTTGATGTTCCAAAAACAGAAAGCGCGCTGCATGAATTACGTAGACGATCTGCTAGTGAAAACACGAGAAGCGGCAGATCATGTCACAGATCTCACTGAAGCCTTCAAAGTACTACAAAAATACAAAATGCGTTTGAATGCGGCAAAGTGCGCCTTCGGAGGGTCCTCTGAAAAATTCCTAGGATTCCTCCTATCTCAACGAGGAATCAAATCTAATCGAGAAAAGATCAAGGCCATCCTAGACATGCAATCGCCGAAGAACGTCAAGGACGTGAAACGACTCACGGGGTGAATAGCAGCGCTCAAAAGGTTCGTCTCTCGCGCTACGGATAAATGTCCGTCGTTTTTCAAAATGCTTTCGAGTGGACGGAGGAATGTCAAAGGGCTTTTGATGAGCTCAAAGAATATTTAACAAGTCTTCCACTCCTCAGTTCCCCTATACCAGGAGAAACGCTTTACCTCTATCTTGTTGTTTCTGATGCGGCAGTAAGCACAACGCTCATAAGAGATGATGAAGATATACAGCGACCCATTTATTACGTAAGCAAAGCCCTGTAAGGAGCAGAATCTCGATACTCCGATATCGACAAATTGGTGCTAGCTGTCACCATCTCAGCGAGAAAGTTGAGGCCTTACTTCCAAGCTCATCCCATCGTTGTCTTGCCAGACCACCCACTACAACAAACTCTGGTTAAGCTAGACGCATCATGGAGATTTGTCAAGTGGTCAGTAGAACTTAGTGAATTTGACATCGAATATCAACCAACCGCTATCAAAGGGCAGGCAGTAGCTGATTTCGTCCTTAAATTCACTACGTCCGTATGTTAGGAAAAGGCTCCCAAGTCGAAATGGTGGCAGATTTATGTAGATGGGTCATCCACCCAATAAGCAGGAGGTGTAGGGATCGTTATTGATATACCTGGGGAAGAGCACCTCGAATTCGGAGTCAAGCTGAAATATTCTCCCACTAACAACGAGGCCGAATACGAAGCCGTCATAACTGGACTACTCACTGCAGAGGTTTTAGGAGGAAAAATACCTCAACATACATACAGATTCCCAGTTAGTGGTAGGACAAGTCAGCAGAAGCTTCAAAGCCCGAGACGAAAGAATGGCGACCTATATGAAACGAGCCTTAGAAGTGAAGGAACACTTTGAAGCCTTTGAAATCCAACACATTTCTCGTGATCAAAATGTTAGAGCTAACACATTGGATATCGAAGTATCAGGAGCAGCGGGAACATCCAGGGGGCGAGGTGTCATACAAACTACCAGAGTCATGTCCGAAATCTGAATGATTGATAAAATAGAGCATGGTGACTGGCAATTACCGATCATGAAAACACTGTAAGAAGAAGACCTCGGGATAGGCAAACAACAAAAACAAAAGTTTAAAAGGATAGCCCAGGGGAATGCATGAACTAAGGTCCGACCCAATACTGAATCACGCCCGACCCAAACCAATTTGGGCTGACAAGCATGATTACATCTCTATGAGACCCAATGGCTACAACCAAGCCCAAGTTACATGCAGATTGAGAAGGGGAGATCGTTATACATGCCATGAGCGGTTGTGTAACAACCCGCGATAAGCCGTGACTCCAGGATCCTTCTATTCTCATAGTGGAGGAAAACGACCGTTGTGAAGACATGAGAAAACAATCAAAGAGCACACGACCGTACGTGACGAAATTCCCGTAAGAATTCCCGCCAAAAGGAAAGAGAGGAACGTGGGAGAAAAGTTATAAAAGGGAGAGTTAACGATGAAAAAGATAAGAAAATTTCTGAGCAACCAAATTACAAAATACATATAGAAAAAAAGCTGACTTAAGCATCCGAGGTTCTTAACCTCGGTGCCCGGGGTTATTTTTGTAGTTTTGTAGGAAATATTCGTGAAGATCAAGGCGCATTTACTCGGACGTGTTGACCATAAACCAACTGATTCATCATCGTCCATGTGAAAATGTAGGAGAATGGCTGAAAGAGACCAGGGAACGAAAACCAAAACCCCAAGAAAAGAATAGAAAAACCAAAAGCAAAAGTGTGTGGAAGAAAAGGGAAAAGATAGTGGAAAAAGGGAGGTACATACAGTACGGAAGATTCAACAGGGGAGAAGAGAGAGGAGCATTGTGCTCAAGGGCTCAGGAGGAGAGGTCTAGCTGACGACCAGTTTTTTCTAAGCAAATGTCAAATTCATTTCACTGGATACAGTACAACAATGCTGCATAAAAATGAGCCCTGATGGCCTGATACCATGAATATGGGCATCATGCCCATAACAGCAATATAAATGGCCCAAAGGGCCATACATCCAATGGCCTTAAGGGCCTTAATACGAATGGTCATGAAGGCCTCATTTAGATGGACCAAAAGGCCCATAGATTTGAAACAGGTCCAAAGACCCAACGCAAACTCTACCATCAGGAGAAGTCGAAGCCCCCAGAAACTCATTCATAATAGCACGGTCGTAATGCAAGAAAACACGAGAAGCCAGCCACTACCGACCAGCCACTGCAAAGAGGAACTAGCAACCAACCAGCTCATCGCTGCAGGGAAACTTCTTGACAGTAAGGAGGCCACGATATCCTTCCCACAACGCCCAGAGAAATGAAATTATTAAACACAATGATAAGAAAACAAAACACACAACAATATAATCCCATAGACTGCCGACCAAAACATTTGCCCGAAGAAAGCAACAAAAAGAAACCCAAGCAAAGCACTAAAATGATGTGTGCGTGAGATCCACGCACACGCGTGGTGCATCACGGACCGCCGCATCAGTGCTGGAGAGGTGTGAAAGAGAGCACCTAGAATTGAAAAGCTCTGCTGTGGGGAGTGTGGCAGCCAAAAATCCTCCAAGCCGGCTAGATCTAGCCATGAAAAGAGACCAATCCATGGATCCAAAAAGTGTTGAACTGGAAGTTAGGGGAGAAAGAACAGCCAAGGGAGGGACGGAAAGGGAAGAGAGGAAGAGGGAAGGAAGAGACGAGAGGATCAGGGGCTCCTCCCGTCGCCAGAGGTCGCTGGAAAAAATGCTCAAAAAAAGGGTGGAAAAACTCTAGAGAGAGGGCACACGCCATCTCTCTAGAAAACAGCGATTAGCTGACGACCAGTTGATTGTGTATCAATTCATTATCTTGTATAGTTGTTTTCTCTTCCTATAAAAGGATGACTCGTGTACAATTTAGATACACTTCATAATATAAAAAAATATTCTTATCTTTCTCTTTCATTCTTATTTCAACAAAACAAAATCTTTTTAAATGTTGTAGGTGAATTTAATAAATAATGTTCATTTTTAGAAGGTCAGAATATAAAAAATATTTGTATCTTTCTTTGTCATTTCTCTTATTTCATCAAGACAAACTCTTTTTAAATGTTGTAGGAGAATTTAATAAATAATGTACATTTTTTAGAAGGACAATTTAAAATTTGCTACATAATTTTTTTATAAGATTTTAAAAAACTGCTTAGGTTTCGAGATTTTGACAAATCATTGCTTGGGTTTAGGTCAAGTTTGCAAATCAATCCATCTACTACATTTTGGTTTCATATTTCTAATAAAATTGATGACATGACATGACAAATATCAATATATGATCACATGAGATGTTATATATCTTAACATAAATAAAAATTATAATTTTTTTCATTTTTAATTTAGTTTATTATCATAAATATTATTTTTAAGACTTATCCATACCACTCGACGATATATTGACTCATGTCAAGTAATATTTTTAAAATCACATAAAAACTCTTGCACTAAAATTTGTGCAAATGGGTGAAAACCCGAGCCGGACCTGAAGACCGGGTTCGGGACAATGGGCCGTGAAAATTATTGACCGAGGACATTTTGGGTGTTGAGGCCCAAAAATGTTCTGGGCTGCACTATTCGGGCCCAAGACACACTGAGTCATATTTTTTCAGCCCAGGATGTCCTGGGTTATTTTTTACATGCCTAGGACGTCCTGGGCTGTTGGGCATGGATTTTACATGCCCAATGGCCAGTACATGATTTCCAAGCCAATGTGTACATGCCAATTTCCAATATATAATTTCTAATAAAAGCATAAATTCCAACTACTAACTACTATTATACTAAACATTAAGCAATATAATTTCTGGCAATTGCCAAATACAAGTCAGATCTAACTAGTAACTACTAAGCAATAAGCAATATATTAAAAAAAACAAACAACTAAGCAATAGAGCATAATACCTATTACAATGAAAGTACAAAAAGTCTAACTATTACAATAATTTGTTGAAATCAAATTACAAGGAAAGTAAATAACATATTCTTCAATGGTTGGAGCAAATCAATCATCTTCTACTCTGCACGATAGTTTACAAATCACAACACAACACAATTCAAAAGAAAATAAAAATCATATAACAATAACAATAAACATCATAAAAATAATCAAAGCTAAACAAGTTAGTAGTTACCTTGTTCTTTCACTTCTTTGTTGCAGCCAGCCAGCCATGCTCCAGCTCCACATTCATAATCATTCTTCAAGAAGAATCTCTAATGAATCATCCTTTAATTCTAAAACAAAAACAACCAAAACAATTGAATTTAATTATTGAAACAAAAACAATTGAATTTAACAATTACAATGAATGAGAAAGTTATCTGCATCAAGCTTGTAACTCTCAATATCATCCAACTCTTCCACTTGATGAAAGATAGGTTTGAACTTCAACCAATTTTGGGCACATATAAGAGCATTCACCGTTGATGGAGCTAATGAACTTCGATAAAAATCCAACACCCGACAACTAGTACTAAATGCAGACTCAGAAGCGATTGTAGTGGTGGGGATGACCAATACATCTCGTGCTACTCGTGCCAAAATAGGAAATTTTCTAGAATTGACCTTCCACTAAGTCAAGAGATCAAAATCAACACTCGGAGTCTCCACATCCTCCAAATAGTACCGCTCTAATTCGCTTCTATTTTCCGTCAAATTTTGAGAACCTCGGAATTGACGGTACTTATTCAATGCAAATTTGTTATGTGATTGGCTCTTAACTTCACTCCCACTTGAGTCTGTACATGAGCTAGAACCACCACCACTAATATGGGTCTTCTTGGCATATTGCCTAAACAAGTGTTCAATGTCTTTTTTCAGGGTGTCAACAAGCGCTTCTCCTTTATTGGCTAATCTCATAGTCTTTTCAGTGCCATCAACTGACTTCGATGCCTCAAAACTCTAGAAAGATTGACCCTTCTCGGCCTTAATTTTCAACCGGTTGTATTTCTCACATCTCTTTAAGTGGTTCAACAAGAATGATGTGCCTTGGGTTTTTTAGTGTTACTTGAGAGACGCACAACAATAGTTACACAAACACAAAGGTTCATTAGGATCTGAAGTGGAATCCTTTGTGAAGTGATCCCACGGTTTGGATCTATTACTTTGGGACCTAGGTAGTGGTGGTTGTTCACCAGTATGCCTAACCTCAGTAGATTGACCCCCAGAAGGTCCAATATTAGTAGGCTCTACATTTACCTCAAGGCTCTCAACCTGAATGGGAGGGCTGGGAGGTAATGTCAAGGGAGAAGTAGGATTAGATCCTGCTCCTGATGTAGGCATACTAGTGATGGTCATGATCTCATCAATATCCAAGTCGATATCATCTATCTGATATTGAGTGAATAAAACTCATTTAAGATATAACAAAAAATTGGAACTAAAAATTCATAGATAAAATTAACAAACAAACAAAAAATGTCAAAATGGAAAAGAAATTCATAGCTCAGATTCTCTACGGTCTACATAACTGAAAACATATGAGATTCACCAACACAAACCATAAACAAAAATCATAACAAATTCACTAACATAAACCATAAACAGAAATCATAAACAATTAACATATTCAATACATAACAAAAACCATAAACAAAAATCATAATCACTAAAAAAAATAAACAACAGATTCACCAACATAAACCATTCACTAAACAAAAAATGCAACCATTCTAATCTCAAACAACAACCATACTCCACAGATTCACAAAACCAACAATGTCCACCATTCAATAGCTCTGACCTCCAATCTCCAACAGAAATACAAATATTTCACAAATATATAATCTCATACCTTCAATCAGAGCAACTTAGCAACATGGGCATATTGAATTTCCTAAAAAATGCAACTATTGTTAGTGAATCCAAAATATAAATTATAAAAAAACTTATGAGATTAAAAACTTAAAACTTAAAAACCATACATGAGCTGTGAGCTAGGGCAAACTGAATTTCCTAAAAAATGCAATCAATGTTAGTGAATCCAAAATATAAATTATAAACATACTTATGAGATTAATTAACCAACTATAAACACACATATGAGTCATGAGATTAAAATTTAAAACTTAAAAACCATACTTGAGACGTGAGAGTTAGGGCAGAGCCGTGAGCTAGGCAAAGCTGTGAGGTGAGGTTGTGAGCTGTGACAGAGAGTAAGGGACTGACGGAGAGAGAGCTGGGGCAGGGCAGTGAAAGAGACGGGGAGACAGTGAAAGAGACGGAGATACGGCGGCCGGCGAGTGGGGCATGAGCTAGGGCAGAGGGGAAGACGTCGGTCGACGACTGGGGTAGGGGAATTGGGGGTCTAGGTCTTGGGATGTCAAGGAGGGCTCGGGGGGAAAAATGGGTCGAGGACTCGAGGGATTTTTTGGGGAGGGGGGAATTAAACCCTAAGCGAAACACACCGTTTCGCTAAGGGTATACATGCAATGTAAATGCGCGTTTTTTAAAATAACGGGTCGGGTTCGGGTTTTACACGGGTTTACACATTATACCCGAACCTGAAATACATAAATTCTATTACATAAACCGGACCCGGTCAAACCCGCCCCGAACTGGTCGGAATGAGTCGGATCCGGGTCGGGTCGTCGGAAATTGGGTAAAATGCCCAGCCCTACTGCTTGGTGTTGGAATATGTTGGCAAATGTTTGAATTGTTAAGTGTTATCTGGTGCTGGTTGTAAATCCACCGCAAGACTCTACCATTTAGGTGCGTGGGTGCACAGGTGGATTAATTTATCTTGTTATAAGAAAAAAAATGTTGAGATATAGTTAAAAAAAATCCTTCATATTTGCCTTAATTTTTTTTCACTACGGGGAGAAAATTATTCTGTCCAGTCTTTATATAGGACTCTTCCAAATTGGTTCCAAATTTTTGAATCAAACTCCTTATTCAGGGTTAGGATTTTGATAGATTTTCAAGTTAGCCTCAGTCCTCTTGTTCGCATGGAATGCACAGACGGATAGATTTCGTTCAGATTACTATTTGATGTGAGACGCTGACGACGCCGTCCCCTGTCTCAACCTCGTATCTGGAAGTTGGCAAAGACTGTCCAGCCAATAGGAGCAACAGACTTCCTGCTGAGACGGGACGTCGGTGGTGGAATCTTCTTCTCAAAAATCCTAAGGTTCTTTTCCATCTGTCTATGCGAGTCTAGCTGACAGAATAATTATTCAGAATCGCTCCAAAAAATTCCATTGCATTCTATAATTGTTCGACCCAGTCATCCGGTACAAGTTTTGTTCTGAGAAAGCACGAGCAGTACAGTTCTTATTGATTTTTCCAGCCCATCCAATCCAATTTTATTTTTTGTTTTTGTTTTTGGGTAGGTTTATCCAATCCAATTCTTCTTCTTCTTTTTTCTGAAAGATCCAATCCAATTCACTTTTCTATAAATAGTGTTTGTTCTTCCACTTGCTAGCTGCAAAAGTGAGCACCAGCTCCTGGGTCTTAACCATAGCTTCTTCTATCGTAAATCCTTCTTTGAGCTTTGCTTTAGTTTCTTATGTAACGCAGTTTGCTTTCTTCTGCCTGTTGAACTTCTTTCTCTGGGATACCCAGTTGCTTGTTTCAATATTTTCTACAAACTACTTCTTCCTATTTTTTTCTATTTCAGTCCCAGAGGATCAATTAGTTGAAGAAGGAATTAGCCAATATTGTGCGTGTGGGTTTGTTTGGCAAGTGGCATTCAGTTGCTCCTTCGCTGTTGCAAATAGTCGCTTTGGTTGCCATTTCTTTTATTTAAGATAATGGTTGGGATGAGAACGTTGAAAATATTCTGCTTAGCATTTGTTTTCTTGGTTCTTTCAAGCCTTCAGGAGGCACTGTCACATGGAGTTCACCCACTCTCAAAAATTTCCCTTCACAAGACAATGCATGCTTTAGATGAGCGTGCCTATGTTAAAGTCTCTCCTACTGTTCTTGGATTGAAGGTATATAGGCTTCAATTGCGCGGTGCTTTTAGACTCTCTTTCTAATCAGTTACCGTCGGATAAATTAATATTTCCTTTCCCGCTCCTAAATGAGAAATGGTTTTGTTTATTCCTACTGTCCTGGCCAAAGAAAAGTGATCTCTGAAAAATGCCTGAAGGTTTTCCTTCGGGTTATTTAAAGAAGTTTATCTATTTAATGGTTTGAAGATAGAATGTCCTCTTAACACCATCATCCCAATTTTTTTTAGGCAAGGATGAAATGCTTTTAAACTAGATAAAATTGGCGTATTTTAGGACTGATGCAATACACTTCACCATTGTAGGGTGAAACTACACCATGGGTGAAGGTGGACTTTAGTTGTCCAAACCCATCAAATGATGATTGGATTGCAGTATTTTCTCCTGCCAATTTCAGGTAACAAATCTCTTTGCAAGTAACTTATATGGCTTTTGTCAACAAGTTGGATGCTGTAGAGGGTCTGTTCTTATAATATTTTCTCTGCGCTAGTGTTTATCATAATGGTGTTGATCAAAGCATAGCATTTTCTTCTTTACAATTTGCAGTGCTGCCATCTGCCCCCCAACCAACTCGCAGATGATACCTCCAGTGTTGTGTACTGCACCACTCAAGGTTCATGCAGTTCTTGTTTGCTACGTTTTAATTTCTTGTGGCTTTTTAGGCTGCTTTTATTTGAAGTGAGTTAGAGCTTCTTCTTTTTTTGTATGTTACAGTATCAATAGGCAAATTATACCAACCCTAACTACACAAAGGAAGGAAAAGGTTCGTTGAAGTTCCAGTTGATTAAGCAGAGATCCGACATCTCCTTTGCGCTATTCACGGGTGGCGTGTCAAATGAATGCTTATTTATGTCCTTGTCCTCTACTTGCACAGTTTTTTTCTCTCGCTGGCTTGTATGTATCACATGCTCCAAAAGAAGATTGAATTTTCTGTAGTTTAGAAACTTAGATCAAAGAATACAATTTCGGGGAACTGCTTTCTGGTATCCATGAACTCTATTTAACAAGGCTTCAATCCCGATTACTTTGTGCAGGCTGCAAAATTTTCGAGCTTCTCCATTGTGATATATGGGGACCAGTTTCTACACCATCTTTAAATGGTTCCAAATACTTTTTAACCCTAGTAGATGACTTTTCCAAGTGTACTTGGGTTTTCTTGATGCAACATAAATCTGATACCCGCAATCATCTTCCTTCTTTTATCCAATATGTTCAAACTCAGTTTCATACCACAGTCCAAATTCTTAGGTCTGATAATGGTGCTGAGTTTTCCAATCCCTCTTTTTACTCCTCTAAAGGCATCATACATCAAACTAGTTGTGTTGCAACTCCACAACAAAATGGAGTTGTTGAACGCAAGCATAGACATCTTCTTAATGTTGCTCGGGCATTAAGATTTCTAGCTCATTTACCTTTAAAATTTTGGGGGGAATGTATTCTTACTGCCACATATATCATTAACCGTATACCTACTCCATTACTTCAAAATCGTTCTCCTTTTGAATGCTTATTCAATAAATTCCTACCTATTCCCATTTTAGAATTTTCGGTTGCCTCTGTTATGCTACAACACTTTCTCATAACAGACATAAATTCGATTCTAGAGCTAGACAATGTCTATTTCTTGGCTATCCTCCTGGAGTTAAAGCCTATAAACTCTATGATCTTCACTCTCATTCCATCTTTTACTCCCGGGATGTTGTTTTCTATGAAACCATCTTCCCTTATCACACTGATTCACCATCTTCTGATATTTCTTCAACAGATACTCCATCTTTACCTATCAATTCCACCTTCACAGATTTACCTCCCTCATTTCCCACTTCTCCATCAGCTACAATATTGCCTTCTTCTTCTCTTCTACCATCCAACCCTTCTATTTCTCGCTCTAATTCATCTCCTGCTACTCCTCCTCGTAGATCATCTAGGTGTAGACAGCCTCCATCATACTTAAAGAATTATCATTGTAACTTGTTATCATCTCAAAACAATCCTCCAATCTTACCACTTCAACCAGGCAAACAACACTCTCTTTCTCATGTTTTATCTTACCATAATTTTTCCCCTTCTCATCGACATTTTATCCTTTCTATTTGTACTGAATCCGAACCAAAATATTTTGCTCAAGCTTCTAAAAATCCCAAATGGTGTGATGCAATGCAAACTGAATTAAGGGTTCTTGAGGATACTCACACTTGGACCTTGATGGATTTACCTCCTGCAAAACTTGCCATTGGATGCAAGTGGGTTTACCATATTAAATACAAGCAAGATGACAATGTTGAAAGATACAAAGCACGGCTTGTGGCCAAAGGGTATACACAAATTGAAGGCTTGGATTATGTTGACACCTTTTCTCCAGTAGCTAAACTAACATCTGTGCGTGTTTTACTTGCTCTAGCTGCTGCCAACTCTTGGTGTTTGTCTCAGTTAGACATAAATAATGTCTTCTTACATGGTGATTTACCCGAGGAAGTCTATATGGAACTACCTCCTGGATATACCTCTGCATCCTCTTCTCAAGTTTGCAAATTACAGAAATCACTTTATGGCCTTAAACAGGCCTCTCGACAATGGTTTTCCAAGTTATCTTCATTTCTTATAACTCATGGTTTTGAGCAATGTCGGTCTGATTACTCTCTTTTTGTCAAGGTTGATGGTTCCCATTTCATGGCTGTACTTGTATATGTGGATGACATCTTAATTGCTAGCACTGATTTGGATTCTATTACCACCATCAAATCCTTATTACATCAGACTTTCAAGATAAAAGATCTTGGTACTCCAAAATATTTTCTTGGTATAGAAATTGCCAGATCTTCCAAAGGGATTTTTATATGCCAACGTAAATATGTTCTTGATTTACTTGAAGAATCTAGTTTTCTTGGATGCAAACTTGCTCCCACTCCTATGGAACAGCATTTAAAACTCTCTATTGACGATGAGGATCCACTCCCTGATGCTACTTCTTATCGCAGACTAGTTGGCAAACTCTTGTATCTTACTTTGACCAGGCCTGATCTCTCTCACTCAGTCCATGTTTTGACTCAATTTATGGACACACCTACTACTCTTCATCTTGCTGCCTGTCACAGGGTGCTCCGTTATCTCAAATCATGTCCAGGTCAAGGGCTTCTCTACTCTTCTACATCTGATTTGCAACTAAAGGGATTTTGTGATTCTGATTGGGCAGGATGCTCTGATACCAGAAAATCACTTACGAGTTTTTGTATCTTTCTTGGGTCTTCTCTTATTTCCTGGCGCTGCAAGAAGCAAAATACAATCTCTAGATCCTCTGCTGAATCCGAATATAGAGTCATGGCCACTACTTGTTGTGAACTACAATGGTTAGTTTATTTGTTGGCTGATTTTCGTGTGTCTCATACTAAGCCTGCTTTGTTATTTTGTGACAACCAAGCAGCCCTTCATATTGCTGCCAATCCTACATTTCATGAGAGAACAAAGCATATTGATTTGGATTGCCATTTTGTTCGGGAGAAAATACAGAGCAAGCTCATTCTTCCTATGCACATTTCCACTTTCCACCAGCTTAGTGATGTCTTCACCAAACAGCTTGGTATCAGTCAGTTTCGTCTTCTCCTTTCCAAGATGGGTGTGCTTGATCTTCACACACCATCTTGAGGGGGGGTGATGAATATACTTAAAGACTTGAAGATTAACGACTTGTAGTTCAAGACTCAAGCTACTTACAGCAAAACGACTTAGTTCTAAACTTACAAGAGTTCCAGAATATTCTCGTGTAGTTAGTTTGTTTCATTCTGTTACTTAGTTGTACAGCTTGTACTTACGTAATGCTCTTGTATAAATACTGAATGATGGATCAAATAAAGTTAAGTTAACGCAATATCAATTTTCCTTTGATTCTTTCACCATTAAGAAGTTTCGTTCCCTACGTTTCAGGGGCAAACTACAGAATGGGTAACGTTGGAGTTTAGCTCTCCAAACCCATCAGTTGATGATTGGATAGGAGTATTTTCTCCTTCCAATTTCAGGTGAGTAGATGCAGATGCCATTGCATTTCAGTGAACATTTGGAAATTTGCCATTTTCTTCTTTGTTTTTTATGCCTGCAATTATACCAAAGGGCATTGATCTGAACGGAAGCCTTTCCACTTCACCATTTTAGGTGCTTCCACGTGTCCCGAAGAAAACCCAAGAGTTTATACTCCGCTACTGTGTACTGCACCTATTAAGGTTCATTCTTCACTGCAATGACTTCTCAAAATGATCCCTCTATTCTTTGGAATAGGAAAAGGGCTGAAAGAGTGAACTAGATTCCCTTCTTTTGCAGTATCAGTATGCAAACTACTCGAGTCCCAAGTACAAAAACACTGCTGGCAAAGGGAATTTGAAGCTTCAGCTGATTAACCAGAGATCAGATTTCTCTTTTGGGCTATTTTCTGGGGGCTTGTCAAATGTATGCTTACAAATGTCTTCGTATTTATGTGATATCTAACTTGTCTCGTATAAACCAAATTGCCATGAACTAACAGTTCTTATGTGAGGGAGCATTACATTTTCCTGGTTATTTTCAGCCTTAATTATGCGATAGGTAGTAATTTTCAAGTACAACCAATGCTTCCGATTATTATTGCCATGAAAAGAAAAAAAAAAGTTGCATCTGATCAGTGCTTTATGCATTATAGTACAAACCTAGAAATGCCTTTATCTCAACCACTTTTGTTGGCTTTCTGCAAGGCCTCTGCTTATGCCCTTTTGGCTCTCATTTTTATCTGTCTCTCACTTCTTTTAAATTTAACAAGTTTACTTTTAGTTTCTATTTGCATTTTAAACTGTGTGGACCGTTCCTGCAATTTGTTTACTTGTGTATTCATTATTTTCATAATAGCCTAAGCTGGTGGCAGTGTCGAATCAAATAGCTTTTGCAAATCCAAATGCACCAGTTTACCCACGCTTGGCGCAAGGAAAAGAATGGAATGAAGTGAGTCCAATTTCTACTTTCTTTGCATCATGTCTTTGGACATAAGGAAGTCCTCTATTGTTCTATGCATGGAATATCAGCATACCAGAATGCATCCATCATGTCCCATCCATTTCCTTTCTTGAAAGCTATTTGGTTTCTAGAAGCTTCTGTTCCACTAGTTTACAGGGGCCTCCTCCTATTTTTTGTTTTAGCTGATAAGATGTGATCACGGTTCTATTCCTATCTTAGGTAATGCGTTTACTTTAATGTTCTTACAGTTTTTTCAGGAGATGACATGGTTTTGAATGATATTCAGATGACTGTGACCTGGACAAGTGGATATGGGATTAATGATGCAGAACCTTTTGTCGAGTGGGGTCGAAAAGGAGGTGACCATGTGCGCTCCCCAGCTGGAACACTGACTTTTGATCGTAACAGCATGTGTGGTGTGTAGCATTGGTACCCTTGGATTTTTCTTTTCTCGAATATATTGTTCTTCCGTCGTCAGTTAAGATATTCCCATGACTTATCAACATGGCAGACTACAACTGTGCAGGAACCCTCTATTCTGCCTGAAACTTGTCCTCGAGATGGACCTAGTTTCAGTCGGAGTTGGCCTCTTTCCAAACAAGTGCATAATGGATCAATTTCCTTTCTTGTCAAAACATGACAAAATTTGCTCTGTTATATCCCATTGGCAGTTAATTCACCTTATCGATGTCCATCCACAGGTGCACCAGCGAGGACAGTGGGATGGCGTGATCCTGGATTTATCCATACCAGTTTCCTGAAGGAGTTGTGGCCCAATGCAGTGTATGTTGTATCTATATTCTTCCATATTATGACTATTCTAGGTGTGTTACTCTTAACAGATAAATGTTTTTGGGGCCAGTTTTGTGCCGTAAACAGCATTTGTGTTGTTAAATAGTTCTGGGCACAGTCCATCTACAATAATAGGAAAGACGAATGATATTTTACGTTTTCACCAAAATTTCTTAAAATTTCAATCCATGAGCTCTTTGTTTAGCTCATTATTCATCTAGATACTGACATAATGGCAAAGATTAATGATTGATTTGAACTGGTATTCAAACCAATTACAAAACTAAAATGAGGAGGAAAGCATTTTTAGGATGTGCATATTAGGAATGCATTGATGCATTGATATCCAGTTTTCAAGTAGTTGCATGGTATCAAATTTATACTCCACGGTTGATAGAAATAAAAGACCTGCTAGAATGATGAGAAGGAGTACGATAATAGGCAGTGTTTTTTTATTGATTATGCAGGTATACTTACAAGGTGGGGCATCTATTGGTCAATGGTACTTATATTTGGGGTGAAAGACATCAATTTAGAGCATCTCCGTATCCTGGCCAAAATTCCCTACAACGTATAGTCATTTTCGGAGACATGGGAAAGGTTTGAACTCTCTCTGAAAACACTATTAAATCTCAACTACTAAATTCCTGTGAGCATCTGTGCTAGCTAGGATGCCTTCCATATGTGGGTCGTTGAAGCAATTTTGTCTTTATAGACTTACTGATCTTTCAATATGTGCCTAATTTTAAAGAAGTATGTACAATATAGTGTGTGGAACAAGATGTGAAGCCTTCTTCAACTTTGAATATTAATTTTTAACATCACTGTTTTACCTGTTCTTGGGAATTTTGCTGTGATATCATTTGAGGATACTTTTTTGAAGTTTGTTTTGACTATGCCATTTCTGTATAACTTGATAAAAATCTTTCACTCGGCAGGATGAAGCTGATGGTTCCAATGAATATAACAACTTCCAGCGGGGTTCTCTTAACACTACTCTGTTACAGGTCGATGAAGGAGGAGAAGAAGGGTAAAGGTGGAGGCTTTCGGTGGGAAGCTTCAAGCAGGCTTCGAGAAGTTGGATTGCGGTTGTAGGTGTTGGTCGCATGTTATGTCGGTTATGTCGAGTGTTATGTTTAGGGCTCAATTCCAAAAGGCCAAGTAGTGGGCCAAGTAGTGGGCCATGGCCCCATGGCCCAACCCATTGTCTTTACTTTATGTTATTGTCTTTACGTTAAGTGTTAGTTGGGCTGAGGCTAACTCATCCAATGGTCAACAGGCCCAGCCCATGTGGGGGGTATACCTGTTTGGCTCTGTTCGTGCTAGGGATTAGAGAAGAATCACGTAACTGTTATCTTTGGAGTATCAGGAGGGTGGCTGCCTCGATCAGCTTTTTCTAGTTACGAATATTGAATACAACTTGTGGATTGAATTTGTCAACAATTATCCATTTGTTACAATTGGTATCAGAGGATCGATCCTCAATGGCAGACAAGAGATTGACGTAGACGATGGAAGCGACACTGGTGGAATTGAAGAAGCAGCAAGATCTGCAGCAACAAACACAAGATGATCAACAGAAGATCCAAGAGAATCAACAACGAATGCTGGAGAATATAACCAAGCAACTAGAGACTCTCACTATGGGATTACAGGCAATGGTGCAAGGCAGTGGAGGCGGAAGTGGAGATACATCCAACCCCAATCCAGGTGGCCGGCAGAATCTCAATCTAAATTTAGATCCGGGGGGTGGAGGAATCCATTCAAGGTCAGTAAGACTTGATTTCCCAAGATTTGATGGAACTGATCCATCGGGATGGATATATCGTGCCAACCATTTTTCAATTACAACCAAACACTACCACATCACAGGATTTTAATTGCTTCATTTCACATGGAAGGCAAAGCCCTGATTTGGTTTCAAGAGGTGGAAAATTCAGGAACAATTATAAGCTGAGATGCTTTTGCTAAGGTTATGTTAATGAGGTTTGGAACACATCCCTATGATGATCCAATGGAAAGTATGATGAAGCTGAGACAAACTTCTACAGTCGAGGAGTACAAGGGGCAGTTTGAAGCTCTAGCCAATCGGCTTAGAGGGTTAGATGAAGGATATAAGTTGAGTTGTTTCCTAAGTGGGTTGAAGGATGAGATTCGTCTCATGGTCAGGATGTTGAATCCTACTACTATTCATGCAGCATATGGACTAGCTAGGATGCAGGAGGAACATCTAAGTGTTAGCAAGAAAATCTATAAACCCTTGACTGCAGGAGGGCAGTTTCAAACATATCCACATCAAGTACCAGGAGCTGTTAGCAAACCAAAGATGTCAATACAGAAGATAACACCACAGCAAATGAAAGAAAGAAGGGAGAAGGGTCTATGCTATTATTGTGACTCTAAATGGAATCCATTACACAAATGCAGCAGCCTTAAGCTATATTTGATGGAAGGGGATGAGCAGGAGGAGGAGTTAGGTGAGGGAAAGGAAGGTGAAGAAAACTTGGAAGAGACATTGCAGGAAGTTGAAACTGAAGAATTGGGAATTTCTCAACATGCTCTGATTGGTTCCAGTTCACCTAGAACCATGCGCCTAAGAGGTAGAATTAACCACCAGGATTGTGTGGTTTTGATTGACAGCGGCAGTACATATACCTTTCTTGACCCAGGAATTTTGAAGGGATCGAAATTGAATGCAAATCCATCTCATAAGTTGGCTGTAACTATAGCTAATGGTGAAAAGGTCAAAAGTGAGGGAAAATGTGCTGATGTTATGATCAGAATGCAAGGCCAGGAGTTTGCAATAGAGGCTTATGTACTAATGTTGGGTGGGTGTGATGTTGTTCTCGGGGTGCAGTGGCTCAACACACTTGGTACAATCTCGTGGAATTTTAGTGAGTTAACTATGAAGTTTAATCACTTTAACAAAGAAGTAACATTGAAGGGGTTGGTTTACACTACATTCATGGGTGACTCCCTACAGTTTAGGATGACAAAGGAAGAGAAACATGGGCTGATACTCCAGCTAATGGTTGATGGAGGAGCTGATTGTGAGAATATGGAGAATAAGGTGGCTGTGAATCAATTGCTAAGTAAATTTTCTATGGTTTTTGAAGAACCTAAAGGGTTACCTGCCTAAAGGTCTCATGATCATGCAATTGTGTTGAAAGAGGGAACCCAACCTACAAGTGTAAGACCATATAGATATGCATATATTCAGAAAGATGAAATTGAGAGGATTGTTAAAGAGCTTCTGCAATTAGGGGTGGTTCGACCCTCGCAGAGTCATTTTTCCTCTCCCGTACTCTTAGTGCGCAAAGCTGATGGAAGTTGGCGGATGTATGTGGATTACCGAGCCTTAAATAGTGTCACTATTAAGGATCAATTTCCAATTCCAGTTATTGATGAGCTTTTTGATGAGTTACACGGAGCTCGGGTGTTCTCTAAGCTGGACCTACGTTCCGGATACCATCAGATTCGAGTTAAGGCAGATGATGTGCCTAAGACAGCTTTCAGGACTCATGAGGGCCACTACGAATTCCTCGTAATGCCCTTTGGGCTCACTAATGCCCCATCTACTTTTCAAGCCCTTATGAATGAGGTATTCCGCCCTTATCTTAGAAAATTCATTTTAGTTTTCTTTGATGATATTTTGGTGTATAGTTCAGGAGAAAATGAGCATGTACAAAATCTGGAAATCACTTTGGCATTGCTGCAACAACACCAACTATTTGCCAAACGTTCCAAATGTCATTTTTCGTGTTCAGAAATTGAGTATCTAGGGCATATAATTTCGGATCAAGGTGTAAGGGCAGATCCTAAAAAGCTACAGTCAATGACAAGTTGGCCTCAACCACGGAATATTAAGTCCCTCAGGGGTTTTCTGGGCTTAACTGGGTATTACCGCAAATTTATTCAAGGGTATGGACCATTGCAGCTCCCTTAACACAATTGTTGAGGAAGAATGGATTCCATTGGACAGAGGCTGCCACAGAGGCATTTCTCAGGTTGAAGGAGGCTGTCACCAGCCCCCCAGTGCTGGCATTACCAGATTTTTCTAAACTCTTCATTATAGAGTGTGATGCTTCGGGAGTGGGTATTGGGGCAGTTCTGATGCAAGAAGGGAGACCCTTGGCTTATTTCAGTCAAGCTCTTAAGGGAAGGATGTTAGCAATGTCTACTTATGAACGAGAGCTCTAAGCACTTGTTAGTGCCATTAAGAAGTGGAGACCCTATTTGTTGGGTCATACATTCAAAGTAAAAACAGATCAGCAGAGTCTCAAACACTTGCTTGAACAGAAGGTGGGCACTCATCTTCAGCAGAGGTGGATCACTAAGTTGTTGGGGTATGATTTTTTGGTGGAGTATAAACAGGGAAAAGAAAACAAGGCTGCTGATGCCTTATCCAGAATGTATGAATCGAAGGAGGAACAAGGAGAGTACAAGGTTATTTCTCTTCCTATAGCTACATGGCTCAATGAGCTCAAATTGACTTACTCACATGATAGTCAAATTCAAGATCTCTTGGACCAGCTACAGGCAGGGAAGTTAGATCCTTTAAAATATTCCTTGATTACTGGTATACTCCTATATAAGGGCAGAATCTATATAGGAGATAGTCAACCACTCAAGGACAAAATTTTATTGACAGCTCATGACAGCCCTGTTGGGGGCCATTCGGGTTATGAAAAGACATACCAAAGGGTAAAAAGGGATTTCTATTGGAAGGGGTTAAAGAAGACAGTGAGACACTACATCAGGAATTGTAGAACATGCCAGCAAAATAAGCATGAGAATGCTTTGCCAGCAGGGTTACTACAACCCTTACCCATTCCAGCAAGCCCATGGAGGGATATATCCATGGATTTCATCGATAGGTTACCACTATCAAAGGGATACAGTGTGATTTATGTGGTGGTGGATCGGTTCACTAAATACAGTCATTTCATGGCTCTATCTCATCCCTATACAGCTAAAACAGTGGCATATGCATTCATACAACATGTATTCAAGCTACATGGATTACCCAACACTATTGTATCTAACAGAGATCCAGTGTTCAATAGCAATTTTTGGAAAGAATTATTTCATATGCAGGGGACTAAGCTTCACTATAGCACAGCCTACCATCCACAAACAGATGGGCAAACAGAGGTAGTAAACAAATGTATTGAAAATTATCTACGGTGTGTGATTGGTGATCGACCTAAAGAATGGGTTCATTGGCTTCCATTGGCAGAATGGAATTACAATACCAACCAACATATGTCAACCAAACTGTCTCCTTTTGAAGCTATCTATGGGTACTTACCTCCCCGGTTACCTACCTACGAACCGGGGACAACACTTGTCGCGGCAGTGGATGAGGAACTGCGGGACATGGACAAGATGTTGGCTTTGCTACGGGAGAACCTGCAGAAAGCACAGAACCGAATGAAAAAATATGCCGACATTAAACGCACGGAAAGAGAATTTCAGATCAGGGATTTGGTTTATCTCCGTCTCCAACCTTACCGTCACCTGTCGGTCCGACAACGTCATAACATGAAGTTGTCTCCTCGGTATTATGGACTCTTCCCAGTGGTGGAACACATCGGGGTTGTGGCCTATCGGTTGGATCTGCCAGTCGGAGCTCAGATCCATTCGGTCTTCCATGTCAGCCAACTGAAGAAACATGTTGTCAGCGCATCGATCCATTACCATCTCTCCCAGTCGTCGACAGGAAGGGCGCGATTCGAGCTGAGCCATTGGCTGTTTTGGACCGTCGCATGGTGAGATTGGGCAATAGAGCCATCACAGAGCTCTTGGTCCACTGGCAGGGGCAGACCATCGACAATGCGACTTGGGAGCGTCTTCAACAACTTCAGGCTGATTTCCCTCACCTTGCGGGCAAGGTGTTCTAATGGGGAGGGTATTGTTACAGGTCGATGGAGGAGGAGGAGAAGGGTAAAGGTGGAGGCTTTCGGTGGGAAGCTTCAAGGAGGCTTCGAGAAGTTGGATTGCGGCTGTAGGTGTTGTCGCATGTTATGTCGGTTATGTCGAGTGTTATGTTTAGGGCTCAATTCCAAAAGGCCAAGTAGTGGGCCATGGCCCCATGGCCCAACCCATTGTCTTTACTTTATGTTATTGTCTTTACGTTAAGTGTAAGTAGTTGGGCTGAGGCTAACTCTTCCAATGGTCAACAGGCCCAGCCCATGTGGGGGGTATACCTGTTTGGCTCTGTTCGTGCTAGGGATTAGAGAAGAATCACGTAACTGTTTTCTTTGGAGTATCAGGAGGGTGGCTGCCTCGAACAGCTTGTTCTAGTTACGAATATTGAATACAACTTGTGGATTGAATTTGTCAACAATTATCCATTTGTTACATACTCGGAGCTTATTCGAGACTTAAAGAATATTGATATAATTTTCCACATTGGAGATATATGTTATGCAAATGGATACCTATCGCAGTGGGACCAATTTACAGCCCAAGTTGAGCCAATTGCATCAACCGTGCCGTACATGATTGCAAGGTTTATCATAATCAACTTTTACACGAAATTATTGGGCATTTACTTGTCCTCTACAATGTCTTATTCGGATGGTAATTTCATCTTACAGTGGTAACCATGAACGTGACTGGCCGGGCACTAGATCCTTCTATGGGAACATGGACTCTGGGGGAGAATGTGGCGTATTGGCTGAGACTATGTTTTATGTCCCTGCTGAGAATAGAGCTAAGTTCTGGTATAAAAGTACTGCAACCTTTCAAATTTGATTTGCTATCCATTGCAATTAATTGTTGCAAGCTTGTTGCAATTGATTATGGTAGTTATTGATTATGTTCACACCTTTGACCTCTATATTTTCTGATAGAAAAACCTACTTGTACAGCCCTTGGGCAAGCTCAGATTCTCTAAACTATTTATGTTCACAAACTCAAGCAAATCTAACATTATTAATGATATAATCAATTCCTTATCAATCATTATCATAAACAGATGGATAAATCCCCAGGGTAGCTAGGAGTTGTCTAGAAAGCTTCTGTTACTTTTAGAATGAAACACATGCTTCTCCCTTGCTGAAATTCAATATTCAATAAGTTTTCCAAATCACTGTTGCCTGAAACAAAGGATCTTGAACAAAGGCCCCGTACAGCCATCCTGAAACAGAAAGAAGAATGCAAAAGGCAATGGTTCGTTAGTAAAACAGGTTTCTGTGTTTTAAGTGAAGCGCTTGCCCGATAGGCAGGCTCTGCTACCAAGTCAAAGATCGTTTTATGTCTATCTATGAAAAATAACGATGTGAGACTGAAGAAAGATAAGAAAGACAAAGTAGGGTTGGAAAGGAGATTACTAAGCGATCGTCAATCATCTTTTTTCTTTTTTGTTCTCATGTTTTTGTTTCACCTATCCAAGTAAAACTGCGACAATCATGCCATAGGTGGCCAACAATACCTTTTGTTCTGGACTGGCTTCTAAATGTGTGAGGAACTATTTTGAAGATTTTTTTTTCCCAGGTACTCCACTGATTATGGCATGTTCCGCTTCTGTATAGCGGACACTGAACATGACTGGAGGGAAGGAACAGAGCAGTACAAGTTCATCGAGCACTGCTTAGCATCAGTTGACAGGCAAAAGCAACCATGGCTAATATTTCTTGCGCATCGTGTACTTGGTTATTCATCTGGTATATCATATGCTGTAGAAGGATCATTTGAGGAACCAATGGGTAGGGAGAGTCTTCAAAGCCTCTGGCAGAAATACAAGGTAGACATTGCTTTGTATGGCCATGTGCACAATTATGAAAGGACATGCCCCATATACCAGGTAATTTTTTGACTTTATGCAGTGACAAAGATACATGTTACGCATATCTTTTTGCTGCATTTTGCACTCAACCATGCACAGTTGAGCAGCAAGTAAATCTTGAACTCCAACATGCACATCTATGGCTCTCGTCTATGATTGAAAAGAATATCTAGAGTTTGGAAATCAACTGTAGATAGAGAAGATGGAGGATATAAATAAGGCATCTAAACAGAAACAGGAAATTTTTTCATGAAATGGTTGTCATCCTCACGTAGGTTCATCTACTATTTAGTTCCTCAAACATGTTAATAAAGCAAGGTAGGCAAATATTCCCTAGATATTGGTCATTGACTGGGAGGTTTATCAACTTGGTCTCTCTTTTCAAATGGCATGGAACATGCTATCTGTGAAGCAGATGTCTGCTGCTAGCAATTGGATTCCAAACATCTGTATGTTGATGATTTATTGCCTTTCTTTGCAGAATATTTGCACCAATGAAGAGAAACACTACTACAAGGGCACCTTGAATGGCACAATACATGTGGTTGCTGGTGGTGGAGGTGCAAGCCTTTCGCCATTTACGACCCTCCAAACCACGTGGAGTTTCTACAGAGACTTTGACTACGGATTCATAAAACTTACAGCATTCGACCATTCAAACCTGTTGTTTGAGTACAAGAAGAGCAGGGATGGAAAAGTTTACGACTCGTTCAGAATATCCCGCAATTACAAGGACATATTGGCCTGCACTGTGGATAGTTGCCCTGGTATGACCCTAGCTTCTTGAATGATGTTCATTCTTGTAATTGCTTCACATTGATGATCATGTTTTTCCACAATAAAGTCTGATTAAATAACCTCTGATTAACATCATTACTTGGATGCTAGATAAGGGCTGCATATTTGTAAGAAATGACATTACATTATGTGGGATCTACCTACCTATTATGTCAAAAACTATGGTAGAGAAAACCATCGTTAATTCTTAACAGCTGTTTAAGTAAACTCAAGTTCTAGTGATCACTACAAAAAAAGGACCTATACAGAGTGCATGGTTTCCGACCGCTGCTATAGGTCCCTTTTTTTTGTAGTGGATGGAGAAACATGGAATTTAATTTGGGTGGCATTGTGCCCCACTAACAGGTTAATTCCCGATCACTTGTTACTAATCATCATTCAATATTTGATGACGTCAAGCGATCACTTAATAGGATCGTGCTGTCATTCAAATCAAATCATAACAACAATTCAAATGAGTCTTAAAGCACTACAATATGGTATGAGGCGTACCAAGTATAAGTCATTATGTCAAGAACAATATCGGTAATTAAGCCAATAATTAACGGACTATTTAATTCTTTTTTTAAAACAAAAGCACTAAACAACTAAGAACAAAATTATGGGGGATCTGTCCCCTCGTACAACCAAATCAAGGAAGAAAAATGCTCAGAAAAAACGGGGATGCCTCCAATCTCTACTTTGGAAGCGGCCCAACGAGCGAGTAGGTGCGCAACAGTGTTTGCACCCCGATTTACTAGACTAATTGACCAATCAAGCAATGGGGATAAAGAATGATGAATATCCCAGATGGAATGGTTGATACGCCAGTCGGCGCACTTTGAATAGGATTGGATGGACTTGATGACAACAGACGAGTCGCACTCCAGGATAACTTGCTGCCAGCCATGATCAGATGCTTTCAAGAGACCAATTTTGACTGCGAGAGCTTCCCCTTCTACAGGAGAGCCAACATCAATTTTCTCAACAAAAGCATCTAATACAATGCCTTGGTGATCACGACAAACAGCCGCTGCTATTGCAAACTTGTCTCTGAAAGCTACATCAGTGTTGATCTCAATAAAAGGAGCGGGGGCAGCCTCCAAATGGGATGTCCATGCGGAAGAATTGATCTCCAGGCTTCTAAATGGGTAGATGAGAGTCTAAGAATACGATCTCATGGCTTCTAACGGACTATTTAATTCATTATCTCCTTTTGCTCTCTTTCATTCCTTCTCATTTTGCTTGAGAACTTTCTCTTTCTTTCCAATGTCACACTCTTATTTTTAAAACTTGACATCATTTCTCATAGTAGACAAAATCACTTTATACATAACCTAAAACACATAGATATATGAAAGTCATAATCACACGTCCGCGCATGAGAAACAACCATACAAGTTTTGGATGGCGATCCTTCTTTCGTTTTTCAAGAGAACAGCCACTTGGAATGCTGGTATTATTCTTACGTACCATTTTGTTAAATACTTTATGCAGAATGATATTTTAAGATGACCGGCATCACATTAACAAAGTTAGAGAGATAAAAAAAAGAGAGGGTCATTTTAGTAAAACTTTTACTCAAGGAGAGTGAGAAATTACATTTTGCATCCTTTAACTTCTATTTACTTTATAATTTAAATCCTAATATATCAAACTAGCACTACAAAAAAACAGGTCTATAGCGACGGTCGCTAAAAACGCCGTTAAATGGTGTTTTTTGCGACGGTCACTGACCGCCGCTATAGACCCCCTTATAGCAGCGTTTTTTGCAAAACGCCGCTAAAGTTATGACCTTTAGCGGCGGTCACCACCGCTATAAACCCCCCTATAACAGCGCTTTTTGAAAACGCTGCTAAAAATTAGGTATCTACAGCGGCGGTCACAGTGACCGTCACTGTAGAGTATACTTTTAACAGCGTTTTTCTTAAAAAACGCTGCTATAGGTTTAATTCCAAAAAATTTTGTTTATTTATTAATTATAAATTATTTAATGCTAATAATTATTTTATTTATTATTTTATTCCTTTTAATATATATTTTTATTTTGTGATGTATTTGGAAAAAAAATTATTTTAAAGGATATACTTAATAAAATATGGAATTAGTAGGAGTGTTATGAAAATTGAAGTTATATGATATATTTTAAATTATACCTATTGTTGCTGTGGTAATTACATATTATTTATTTTCAAACAAAAAGATATTGTGAGATTATCTTATGCAATTAAAATACATAACTTAATATATGGTCTTAAAGCCTATGATTTAGTCATTAGGTATATATGTACATGTATATAATGTACTTAGGTTAATTAACACAAATCATGTATATGATAAACATATAACAAATCATGCAATATTATTTAGAAAGTATTATTGTTTTAAATTATAATTATTATATATTATTACTATCAATCTATTATAATTAAGATTATTATACTAGTTATAAAAAAGTGTAAAATAATATGATATATATTTAATACTAAGTATAAAGATTTTTAAATATTGTGTATGTATCTTTATACACAGTGCATAGTTAATATAATAGAATAATTATTTAAAAATTTATAATTGACATATAATCTATATATTTGTCTAATACACATATAAGATTTATTTAATATATGAGTGATTTAATTGATTGATATGTTTCAAAATTTAACGAAAAATAATTGAAAAATATATTATATTCATAGTAGGGCGGAATTGTCGGCGGCACCGAGCCAAATTTCCCACAAATTTTAAAACGCCCGCTCACCTCTATCCGTCTATTACCCCCCCTCCCTCTCTCTGTCACTATCTGCCAATTTGTCCGCGAGACACTACCTTGTCGCACCGAACCATAAACAGCCCACAATCCCTAATTCTCGAGAAAACCCTGAAACCCTCCTTGATTGCAATTCCATCAATCTCACTTCCAAATCCTCACCTAGCCATGGACACCCAGGGAGCTCTTCTAGACGAACTTATGGGCGCAAGTATTTCCTACTTAAACCCTAACATTCCTTTTTCCCCCAAGCTTTAAGTATTTAGTCCAAACTTATGGGTACTAAATAATGCTCGTTCTCTCTCTTTTTCTTCACTTTCTTATATTTTTTTTTCTTTGATGAACTCTACTAGCTCGTAATTTGATGGAGGAAGAGAGAAAGGGATTCAAGGAAATTACTTGGGACGATAAGGAGGTTTGCGCTTGCTACATGGTTAGGTTTTGTCCTCATGTGAGCTGTTTTACTTTTTGGAAGTTGATCTGATTTAACATAGCTAATCGGATTTTCGTGGCTCAGCTGTAGAAAACTTCTAGATTAGTCAGCTTCCAGAATTGTGATTTACTTCCTTTTGCTAAATTTTTTCAGCAACCAACCGGGGCACTTGTTTTGAGGTATGGTAGTTGTGAGATTTGGCTAATCTTTGTCTTTTGTTCTTTTGATTCAGGACCTTGCCCCAGAAGAGAACCAATTTTTCTTCTACATCAGCCAATTATGAGGTAGGTGTCTTCATTGTTTTGTGTTATAATAAACGTTGGAACCAAATATGTTCATAAAGTTTTATCTTGTGCTAGTGGCTGTTTTTATTTCCCTTTTCCCTTTTCCCTTTGTGTGGTTTGAGAGATGGTTTCAGATATCTCCTCTTGGGTGGCAGGATAACTTATTGTTGGAGAAAAATGCTTTATTAGTATTTGACAGTCAGGATACTGAAAGTGTTACGGATGGCTCATGAAAATGATGCATAAAGAATCTTCAAAATTATGTTATGTACAGCTTTGAATCTACACCTGTTATCCTTTATAGGAAGATGTGAATATTCGATTAAATTTCTCCAGCCATAGAGGTTATCAGAACTTGTTCTTGCTGGAGATGTAAGTTCCAAAATGAACCACAAATGCTGGAGAAATGGTTCACCTCTTCCGAACAGAAAAAAGGAAAGGGGAAATTGGTATTGGTAAGCCTCTGTTTTGCTTTGGGTGTTAATCTGAGAGTGACAAAAGAATAATTATTTGGCTAGCTTTGGGGTTTAATCTATCCCAGTGTCTTGGCTTGCCTTTTTCATTACATCCTTGTGTTTCTCTACTAGTCAACATTTGTATGACATCATTAGATAATCTGTGCAAGTTACAGTTTGACAGTAGCAATCCTGAAAAAATGTATTTTTGCACATCTGGACACTATCAATTATGCTAAAGTAGCTTATGTAATTATTAGAATCAGAGCTCATATTTTGTGCTCAATGTTTCTTATTTTTCCCCTCTAGTTTTTTTGTATCAAATGTGCTATCTGAAAAATAGAAGTGAAGCTTCTATTCCATGTTACTTTTGTAGCTTTTCCCAGGTGAATCTTAATGTACCTTGACCCGATTGCAATGAAAAGAGTTTTATGATTTAAAATGAGATTTTTTATGAGGCTTAGTCCATGGATATTTTGTAGATCTTTTGTTTACATAAATCTTTTGTTTATTTTTATTTCTAATGTAATATTTATTTTTTATTACAGGAATTCAAGATAGAGGATGTTGATGTGTCAAAGGAGGAAGATTTTGATGTGTTGTATTTGAATATTTTAGTCAGTCCTTGTTTATTGTTATTTTATATTAGAAATTTGTTACTTTCTAAATTACTTTGTAGAGATTTATTGTAAAACGTTATTAAACAATAATGAAGTATATTTTGTTTTATTATCTCTGGTCGTTATTAACCAACAGCTGCTATAGGTGGCACCTGACCGTTGCTATAGCACTATAGCGACGGTCATATTAGGTCTTTAGCGGCGGTCACCGACTGCCGCTACAGACCTATAGTGCCAAAAAATCGCAGTCCTATAACGGCGGTTGCAACCGCCACTATAGACTCGATGTCTTCACCAACGGTCACCCGAAACGTTGCGATAGACCTATGCCGACAGAGCTATGACCACCGCTAAAAAATTGCTGCTATAGGCCAAAACGACCTATACAAGCGATTTTTTCAGGTTTTTTGTAGTGTTGAATCATTGTATCCCAAACTAGTAGATTTATACTTTGGATCCTAAGTTAAGATCTCACCTATAAAATTAATAAACAATAAGACATGACAGAATCTTCACAGTCAAATTGTAACATAGGGTACAAACTTGATTTTGTCACTAAAAGTCTGCCTTTGGTGATAAAAATTGATTTAATCACAATTCTCCTTATCTATGATGAAAATCACATTTCGTCAGTACTAAAAGTGAATTTCATCATTAATAAAATTAAATTTTTTTAAAAAACTAATTCTTTATGAGATTCTCTTAGATCGGCTAATTAGGAAATCGATCATCAATTATTTTAATTTTAAAAAATACTTACGTGACGAAAATGTATGTCATGGGCAACGGAAGCCCTTTTGTGACGAAATGTTTCATCACCCCGACGGTTGAACACTTCGTACGATGATCGATCGTCAGAAATAAAAAAAAAAATTGTTGACGAAAGTTAAAGATTTTTTGAGGAAATAATTCGTCACTTATTCAATCGATCAGCTTAAATCATGAATCGAAAATACTACGATCCATCGGCTCTAAACCATGCATGTTCGATCGGCTCAAAGAAGGCTGCACGGTGGACACGTGGCGGAGAGTTAATCACCTAGATTTGACGATCTATCAGTATAACTGACAAGTGTATGCAAATTAATGGTCAGTTTGCGTGTTTTTTACACATTTTTCAAATTGCGATTGTCACATATTTGACGATTGATCGGTCAACCAATAAATACAACACATAGAAGTTCGCCACGTGTGATCTTGGACGTCCGAGTCCCATTTACCGATCGAACGCATCGAGGAAGGTTAAGAAAAATACCCAAAGGCCATTTTTCCTCAAATCGCTCAATTTTTTTTTACAAAAAAATGCTCGCAAACTCCCCAGTATTTTGCATTTCACACTCATTCAAGCCACATCCAAAATCATTTCTAGTCGCCATTTGTAAGTTTTTTAAATTTGATTCAAGTCTCATTTGGACCGGTAGTTTAGGTTTATTTTAGATTTAATGGGTACTTGACATTATTAAGAATGTTTTGGGTGTGTTTCGGAGAGATTTGGGTGAGAAATGTGAGTTTTGAATTTCTGGTTCGGGGGCCATTGTCTCTGTGTTGACTGATCGACACTATTCAATGTCCGATTGGTTGTCAAACACACTGTTTTACATTTTTCAGCTATTGACGTTGATCAAGCAGTGAAACATACATGGTCAAGCGATCCATTGTCAATTGAAACAATGGATCGAACAGTTAAACATTGCATTTAACATTATATGCGTTCAGACCTGATCGTTCGCACATCTGAGACTCTGTGTGTGACACATGCAAGCTAATTGTGAACCTTGATTTTACGTTTTAGTTCAGAAACCGAAAAGTTTGGTATAGATTACAACTTAATTGATTAAATTAGCTTGCCCTGTTGTTTTCTTCTATGGTGTAGCAAAAAATAGTTCTAAGGGTGCAAATTAATTATCAACGAAAAAATTCAAAAACCAGGCCATGAAGTCTGCCGAATCAAAATATGGTTAGCATTTAGCTCATAATTTATGACTTTTGAGAATGTTAGAGAGTATAATTCAAATAATAAAATCTTCCTCTTTCTATAAGCTTAATTTTTTAGATGAGTTGTAGATTCACATGGTATCAGAGTCAATGTCCTGATTTGAGACCTGACTTCGCACTCCATCCTAATTTCAATTAAATATTATACGTATTGAGCCTCCCAATTAAAGGAGATTTCGGTTCACACGTGAGGAGTGTTAGAGAATATAATTCAAATAAGATAATCTTCATTTTCCTATCAACTTAAGCTTTTAGGATGAGAGATAAATTCATAAATTAAGAATATCCGTGAAGGGACGTGGTTAACTTGACCAGTTATAGAAGAAGCTTAGATGTGCTACCCTATTGCGAGGGTGGAAGAAGTGGAAGAAGCCGTGAAATCGGCTGTGGAAGCAGTTGTACCAAGTGTAGAGTAGCCGAATAATCTGGTAGGTAACTTTTCATTGATACCTGCTGTAGTTTACTAGCAATATCCACCATTTCCCGGGTGCTATCAAGTCGGCTACAATCAAGATATCCATATTATCCGAGTTCCATCTTGTGATCGACATTTTTTTATTATTGGCATATGGCTTGGTTCGTGGGGTCTCTATCCTGTGATCTCCCTCTGTTTTACCTCTTTATTTTTGGCAACTTCAATGTACTATATATCTGCTTGTGTTCAATGGGATTACTGGTTAGATTGTTCATGTTGGTTTATGTATTTATCTTTTGGCAAATGACGGACATGAAGAATTCTGAGCATGCTTATTGAAGTTATTAGGAACGTAATGCTCCATGATCAGCAAAAAGAACAGATAGTTTTCTTCCTTTCTATTTTTCCTGCAAACACGACGTCCTCCTTTCACAATTTTGGGAAGTAACTTCGTTGAGTTTAAAGACTCCAAGGTCTCTTTTTATTTTTTTTCTTTCTTTCTCTCCTCGTGCTCCTTTTGCAATTTTAAGAAACCGCTTGTCTCCGACCATAGACACATGCATTGTGGTGTTTGCTTTGTGAAAAAGTAAAGAAATAGATGATTTGTATGAATTTTTCATATCTATTATAATGGAAATAGATGATTTGATAGGGAGAGATTATTTTATAGTTATTTTATTAGACCAACATTTTAGAATGACCAAACATTTGGGACGCAAAAACCATAAAGAAGAGTCGTGTATATATATGTCGTAGCTATATGGAATTGAAATCAATCTTTTGGTTTGACATGGTACAAGGATATCACCAAATCGAATGTTTTCCCTGCATCCATCTTATCTATATGTACCTGAGGACAACTTTTTGGTTTGACATGGTCCAAGTTTCAATATATTAATTAAGGGGTAAATATATTTATTACCCATGAAATACTATAGGTTTTGTATTTTGCACAATAAACTATCACTTTTAGTATATTTCACCATCTAACTATCAATCTTAGATACTTTGCACCATCTGTCAAATTTTGAGACTAAACAGACAATAATGTCATTGACCCACTTTGCATATATTAATAGTATTATTGTAAATTTATTAAATTTTTGAAAATATTACTGTCGAAAAGAGAGTGCAAAGTATCTAATATTGTTAGTTGGAGGGTGCTAAGTGTCTAAATTTTGACAAAATGTGCAAAGTCTCTAAGATTGGTAGTTAAAATATGAAATGGAACAAAAATGATAGTTTAGGATGCAAAGTGTAAAAGTCATGGTAGTTTGAGGGTGAAAAATTATATTTACCCTATTAATTAATTTTGTTTCTCCCTTTCTACTTTCTTTTAGGGTCCATTTGTTTGCCTGTAAAAATATTATTTTAAGAAAAAAAATTTCATTGAAATGTTTTCAAGAAAAAATTGACATTTTCAATGTTTGGTTATTGTTTTAAAATATTTTCAAGAAAATGTTTTTTGATGTTTGACATGCTTGATGATTTATGTATTTATATAAAAGGCTTAATTATCCTACAAGTCTCTCTAGTTTATATTTTGACATTTTAGTCCTTCAAGTATCGAATTTTAACTGTTAGATTTCTGAGGTAAGCTTTTTAGACAAATCAATCTAAGTTCTATTGTCGTTAGCCAACAAACGAAATAGTTTTTATGCGGGTTTTATATTTCATCTCAACGCCAATCGTAACTAGGTTGCGCCGTGGCATGGAATTTTTTCTAACCACTTCACCTCTCTTCGGAAAATGATGGAAAATTTTAGGAAGAAAGAAAAAGCACCCACGTAGTATAGGGGAAGGCTTTCGGCTATATTTGTTTAATCTTTTAAAAAAATTCACACAAAAAATATTTCAAACTTAAATAAAATTTTTATGTAATTTTTTGTCTCAATTTTTGAGAAAAACAACACAAAAACTAGTAAAAAATTACGAAGACCCATAAAAACTCCTCTTACAAAAGTCTGTCTAGATGAGAGATATCTAGATGAATTATAGTATGGTAGTATACATTAATAGGAAATTTTTTGAAACTATTGAGAACGAAATTATTTTGCAACGTTTTAATAAGCTAGATGCAGACCTATAGGATCCAATTGTCACCTCTCAGTCTCAGCAAATAGTACAGTACATTTATTTCAATATTTCTAATATTTTTAGTCCTTAATTTTCGATATTTTAATTCTAAGACACTTTTTTGCATTACGGAGTAATTTTTTTTTCGATTTTCCTTGAGAGTTTACCCACTTCAAATTCATTCCTGGTTCCATCATTGGACTCATCCCCCCATGGGGAAAACTTGTAATTGTGGTGTGTCGATACAGAATTCGGAGCAAAGGGTTGTTCAAGGTGGGATCATAAACTAACTGATTCATCAGTATCACATAGCTTATCTTCATTAGATGTAATATTAAAAGTGGATACCAAAGACATGTTGATAAGGGACTACCCAGGTGCAAAGACCAACTTAAAGGAACTGGAAGAGCGTAGATGCTCTGTTTTGCATGGTTTGGATCATGTGCACATTCACTATGGTCTCACACCCTCAACTTCGTTCGAAATATTTCAACAAGATATTCTTCAATTTTCCTCACGGTTGTTTCAGTTTTAAAGAAGATAATGAGGTACAAATTCTATAAGTATTATTTCTGGGTGTAATTTCTCTTTTCTTTTCTGTTATGAACACTCTAATAGGAAACACGATCTCTACTCAAACAGGTATGGTCATGGTCAATATATAATGAGATTGTGCATATTTCAGGTTTTGTCATCACTTGGTTAGGGGTTTGTTGAAGTGCGCGGTTGACATGCTGACAGAGAATGGAGAAATTCACATTACCCACAAGACGACTTACCCTTACTTTATGTGTGAGATAGAGAAGTTATCGAAGGAGATTGAGCTGTATTTGCTAGAGAAAGTCCCTTTTCCAACCTTTGATTATCTGGGTTACTAAATAGAAGAGGATCGGGGAACAGAAAAGTAAAGACCTTCCCTATAGGCAAGGACGAAGTCAGGATTTGCACTTAGGATTTTTTTTCTAATCGGGTGTCGAGGTGATCTTATGTGTACCTCAACTAATCTCAGAGTATTCAAATTTTTATTATAATCAAAGTCAGCATAGTCAAAATGTAACAACATATTCTAAAACTCAAAAAAGAAAAAAAAAAATTACAAACTTTAACGTAAGTGTAAAAGCCAAATTTTTATCAATAATGCTAATTGAACTGGGCGTTCATTCGACGAGTAGAAGTCATTGATTATTATATCAGTACTAAAACCTTGTGCGGCTGAATGCAATAGAAAGTTTAAATCTTTAGAATAAAGAGCTCATAAATTATTGATAAAAGCACGAAGTAATGTTAAAATCTAGCCAAAATAACATAGGCACACACAAATAATAGAGCAATAATATTTTAATTAGACAATAATAATAAAATGAGTATATTTTTGGAAAAAAGACAATAATAATTAAATGTAATAACATTTAGAATTCTAAATTTTAAGAGGAATTTTGTTTGTGTGCAAAACAAAAAGTTTATTGTATTCCAAGCTTTAAGTATGAATTATGTTATTTTTTGTATATAAGGTAAAATAGTAGGAGAGATAGAGAGGTCATTGAGAGAAAATCTGGACAATAAGAGTGTAAACAATGAGAGAAATAAGAGAGAAGTTTTAGAAAGGTGGGAGAGAAAAATAAAATAAAAATGACACTCTAGAAAAGAGGGAGAGAGAAATTTTAGAAGAAAAATTGAAAAAAATAGAAAAGTAAAGAATGCATTATTTTTTCTTTTAAAATTAAAAGGATCAACTTATAAAGTAATTATTCTATCTCTCAAACTTTTTCTTCCTCTCATATTTATTTCTCCAAAAAATTTGGAGGGATCATTATAAAAATTACTACCACCCTTATAATAAAAAAAGCAAAAATTTGGGGTGCCATGGCGCCAGTAGCTTCGTTCTTGACTATAAGGAGAATCCTCTACTTTCAAATCGATAGGCAAAGCAAATTGTTTCTCCTTAAAGCTATGGCTGAACAAAACCGAACCGCAAATTAGACTAGACCATTAAATCAGACCGGATTTGTTGTCCGGTCAGGTCTTGATTATGAAATCTGATTCGGACCGGACCAGATTTGTTAATATAAATAAAAAATATTTTATTAATGCAAATTACAAACTTAAAATATTTAATTTCAACCTAAACTAAAACTATGTAGTTTGTCATGTCCTCCCTTCAAAATTAACCTTAAAAAATTAACAAAATTAAAAAAATAATAAAACTGATTTGTACCACTTAAGTAGTCCAGACAGCCAGTTGTGCAGCCCTACTTAAAGTTGTGAATCTTTACGGAGAGTTCAACCCTTTGACTTGAGAATTAAATATTTGCGAGCATAAATTATGAGAATTTGGAATATCATAGAAAGAGGCATGCATGAAGGAAGCCATTGTACTAAAAAGTACAGAATAAATTGAAACATTAATTAATAACGAAAAAGTCCATAACTTTCGGTTCTCGTAGAGAATTTTATTTCACTTATTTTCTTTTACCCTTTTAAGAGCTTGGTTGTATTCGATCATTAATTCAAGATTGGTTGATAATTCATTTTTTCTAGTCAAATATTCAAAAAAGATAATCAGTATCTTATACATATCTCGCTGATCTTTCTACAACAAGAATAATAGAGAAAAAGTTCAGTTTGGAGTTTACTATGTCTCTGGCCCCCACTAACAATGGAGAATCTTCTTTTTGCATATTTATATTCCTGAAATCTTCCATGCTATCTTTCTGTTAAATTAATGAATTACTAGTCCCCACAGCCAGATTGTTTCACATTTATAGGTCTAATAGCTTGAAGTCTAATGTAACCAATTTCCTAATTCGAACTTTTTCCAAATTTTGTAGTTTGATCAAACAATATGATCTATTATGGCAAATGCAAAATTTCAGTGATGACATGGCAATATTTTTTTTTCTAAGCAAATAACCAAAGAAAGTTACATCAAGGGATCCAAAGGATCATCAGCTGAAGTTACAGACAAAGGTAAACAAGAAAAAGACAAGACACCAAAAACAAAAGCAGTGGCAATCTAAGCAGCCAACTGATGGGCCATGTGGTTTTGCTTGCGAGGGATTCACTAAGCTATTAGCTTCATTTTCTTCAATATTTTAGTTTTTTAATTTTTTAAAATAATTAATTTGGCTAATTTTTGCTCAATATTTTAGTCTATAATTCTTCTATTAATCTATTAGCTTAATTTCTTCAATATTATGGTCTCAAATTGTTAAACTAGTCAATTTGACTAATTTTTCCTTAATATTTTGATGTATAATTCTTCCCCTAATTATTAGCTTCATTTTCAATTTTAATCCATTGAATTTTCTTTGCAGACATAACATGCATTTTGAATTATGGGATATGTTCAATGTGTCTATTGGGCTTGACCTGGTCAGTGTAATTAGTCATGTCAGCAGATTTCGTCAAAAAATGAACAAAAAGTGGAGGAAGTGATAAACATGAAAAATGTGTCATACTCCGGAATAGTTGGAAAAAAAAAAAATCTAAAGTCAGAAGTCTTTGGATTGATTTTTTGTTGTTGGAGATAGTGTAGAGATTCTCTCGGTGAAAAAGTTGTTTGAGTTTATAAAAAGTTATTGAAGTTTGTAAAATTATATTGAAGTTAGTAAAAAAATAATTGTGAATTTTTATTTTGCATCCAAACATAGGCTAAAATTGTGAAAGTCTAAACTCGGTGAAATTTTGCTTAAAAAGGGAAAATGACATTTTAATGCTTAAATTTTAACACTTTTAAATTTTTAATCCCTAGATTTTAATTTTTCAAATTTTGGTCCTTACATTTTCAATTTTTGACAAAAAGAGTCATTCCGTCTAAGCTCCGTCTATTTCCATAATGATAGCTCTTATCAGATCAGCATTTTGCCACATCATTTCCAACTCAGGGCCGAAAAATGACATTTTAGTCCTTAGGTTTACCATCTTTTATTTTTTAGGCTCTAGATTTTAGTTTTTCAAATTTTGGTCTTTACGTTTTCAATTTTTGACAAAAAAAGTCTTTCATCGTCTATTTCCTTAACGACAACGTCACATGAGCAGAAAATTTAGCAATCCCTACAAATGACAGTGTTCCACTCCTTTGCGCTTTTAGCCTAAAATGACGTTGTTTTTGTCACAAGTATGATGCAATGGTGCAACCTGAGATTCTCGAGATCGGCAACGACAATTTTTTATCTATCGAGATTTAGGGTTCTTACAAAAAGGGAGAATGAACGAAGAGAGTGAATTAATGGAACGGTGCGCATCATACTTGTGACAAAAAAAGGGTAACATTTTGGGCTACAAGTGTTAATGTGTGGAATGTTGTCATTTGGAGGGGCTGTTGAATTTGTCTGTTGATGTGGCGTTGTTGTTAAGGAAACAAACAGACTTGACAAAATGGCTCTTTTGTCAAAAATTAAAAATATAAGGACCAAAATTTGAAAAATTAAAATCTAGGGTATTAAAAATAAAAGGTGGTAAAACTTAAAGACTAAAATGTCATTTTTCTGGTCTGATTAGGCAAGCGCTACAGTTACAGAAACAAATGGAACCCTGACAAAAGGGATTTTTTTGTCAAAAATTAAAAATTTAAGAACTAAAATTTGAAAAATTAAATTTTAGGGACTAAAAAATTAAAGGTAGTAACGACTAAAATGTCATTTCTCGAATTTAAAAAATAATGGATAAATGCAAAATCAGTATCTGTGCTATAAGCAAAAATCAATTGAGTCCCCGTGATATAAAAAAATAAATTTAGTACATGTGATTTCAGAAAGTGACAAAATCAGTCTATGATGGAGGACCAACTACAAACGAAAATAAAATCACATAGACTAAATTTATATTTTTTTATATCACGGAGATTAAATCGATTTTTGCGTAGGCTAATTTTACATTTATCCAAAAAAAAAAAAATAACGGTGAACTTCGGCTTTAACAAAATAAATTCATTGCGCGGATGACGCGAGTCTCGGCAACAAGAAACCATTAGAGCATTATTAGTAGCTTCTCTATTCTAGCTTTTTGGTTAGAATAGAGAAGCAATTTAGCCAAATAGTTTAAAATAAGGCTTTTATAGCTTATCTATTTTAACAAAAGTTAACAAAAAACTTTAACAAATGAATAGTAGTTCTCTATTTTTAGAAAACCACTATTCACTTCTCTATATTAAAATAATAATACTTTTTACTTTTTTCTTTTTCTTTTCTCTTTTCTTTTATATTTAAATAATAATATTTATTTCTCTTAATATTTATCACTATTATGATAAAGACAAATTAAAAAAAATCCGACCATTAGAAAAAGACAATAATTAAAAAATTCAATTTTTTAGGATAAGATACTATAAAAATGAATATTCAAAAATATAAATGCTAATCAAATATTAGAGAAATTTAAAAAAAAAAAAAATATTTTAATAGAATAGTAAAAAGTAGATGGTTAGAATAGAGAAGCTGCTGGGAATGTTTTTAAAAAGTTGATAGTTAAAATAAAGAAGTATATTTTTTGGTTAAAGTAAAGATCTAAATATGAATAAGCTGCTAATAATACTCTAACAGAATAAACTCCGAAGACCCAAACAAAGCCCCCCGAAAGTACGACGGAGGGACCCTTGCGTGGCGCTACAAAATAGACAGCACCCAAATCCAATCGAAGCATATCATATAAGGTTTCCTTCCCCATCCCAACAGGAACTAGTTAAAAGCAGGCGCGAAACGCAGGTATGGATGGTTTCAGGGGAACAGAACCGAAATTGCCGCGAGGCCGTCCATGGCCTCAGATTTTCCTACACAACCCTAGTTGTCCATCTGGCCTCCATTTGGTTGCCCATTTTCTCCGCCATGTTCTCTAAAAAAAACGCAAAACAACAAACTTTGATTAATAAAAACAAGAAAATTCACCATTTCAGATAGTTTGTTGTTCTTTCTGCTTTTTGTCGTGCTGTTCATCGCATTTGATTTCGTGTACTTTCTGAATGCAAATATCTGGCTCTGCTTCCCATTTCATTTGGGGTTTAACAATCTTCGGTTTTGTTTTGAACCGACAAATCTTTGTTGTTGTCTCTCTGTCTATTCAGGAAAGTCGAGGTTCGTTCTTTATGATTTTTGAGTTCATTTCCTAGGTTTTCATGTTCTTGTTTCTTTTTTGATTGATTACTGTTTTGGATTTAGGTGAAGAAGGAGCTTCTGATTGCCGGTGCCGCTTCCGGTGCGTTTATTTCAGCAGCAGGGCATTGGGAACCAAAAACTGTTTATGGTTGCAGTGAGTTTCTTCACGATCTTCCTTCTCCATTTTTGGATAAATGAAATTGCAGGACCCTTTTAAAAAAATTCTGGTTGAATTGGAACAGACGAGTTTTTATGCGTGTTAGTAAGTTTTTTTTTTCACAGAAATTGGGGCCAACTATAAGATGGAGAACTTTACTACTATTGGAATGATTTCTTTGGAGGGAAAAATATGTTTTTTGGATTAAAAAAGTTTTGAAATAAAAAAAAAAGTTTTCAAGACAATTCAACAAACATTATCCATAGGTTCTTAGGCATGAACTTGCATGTAACGGCATTCTCAATAGTTGGTTGTTGGACTTAAACCCTTTCCTTAATTCGAATGGTTCATAATTGTGACGTTTCTCAACAAAGGTTGTCTTCGCTGAAAGGCAAGATCCCTAATCTTTTGTCAATGAAGCATTAAGTTCTCCTATGTTTTGTTTATGCGTGTTAGAAACTCAAGAGTCTGCGGGTTGCTTTAATTTTATGTTTCATCAATTTTTTACTAATCCTTCCAGAATTCCCTTCTTTCTTCCGAATTGGCTGATTCCTTGCTTTTGATGTAGGTGCTCTATTTAGCTAGAAAAGTCTCTATCGCAGAAGTTGACTTGCTATTCTCTATCGCAGAAGTACAAAGTATATTATTTAAACAAGATTCTTGGAGCACTCTTTGTTTTGTTGTCAATACTTCCAGTTATGGACTTGGAGCATATTAGCGGAAGCAATAACCATTTGGAAGCACTCCCAGAGCTTATTGACGGAAGCAGAAGCAGTAAGCATTCAGAACAACATTCAGAGGCCATTGAAAGAAGCGGAAGCAGTGAGGATTCAAAAGCGCCTCCAAATGTTATTGATATGAATGATAGCGATAAGCAGTCATCTATTAGCCAAAAAAAGGTTCCTGATAATGAAGGCAATCCAAATTCCCCAGCCAAAAGTTCAGGGCCTTCTTCTTCTTCATCTTCATCAGACTCGTCATCGGAGGTTCTCTTCCAAGTAGATACCATTAAAGACTCCAAATTTGCAGCATGCACTACTTCCTTCCCTAAACCTGTCAATGATACTGACCGAGCATTAAAGGATGAAATTGTGGCTTCTGGTAGCGCCCCCACCAAATCAGATGAACGTGACAATGGCTATCCAGGTCCCACATCAACATCTCAAGTTTCTGATATGAGCCGTGAATTAGACGTGGTGCACGGTGCGTTACTAACGACCCAAGCACCTCAGGTACAGGTGATGGATCTGTCAGGAGGATATGATCCTTACAGAATTCCTTCTTCTGTATTTGCGAGAAGTAAATCCACAACACCAATGGAATGGAGTGTTGCTTCCAATGAGTCGTTGTTTAGCATTCACATAGGGAACACCAGTTTCTCCAAAGACCATTTGTTTTTGTTTGGTGAATTTAAGCCTGATGAACTGAACAAATCGGGTGAGTTTATCATGTTCAGCCCAACCGCTCCAAGCCCACCAGCAGACAAAAAGAGTATCAAGATAGGGGTAGAGTCCGGAGCTACATTGGTGGCTGATGAGACAGCGAAGGATGCGATAACAGTAAGTGCGGAAGCTCGAAGTGAGCAAAAGGTGCCAACTTCAGCAGTATTCTCGAGCTTCTCCCGTCATTCAGATGACAGTGGAAGCAGTAGACACTCCTTTGCATTTCCCATGTAAGTGTTAATTCTTTACTCGTGAACACCCTCATGTTTGCCCCCCCCCCCCCCCCCCCCCCAAAAAAAAAACAGAGTGCTGTTACGGTATGCATGCACGTTTTCCTCTTCTTATTAGAGTGACAAATAGATGGACATGCATTTTGTGTGCATATAAAAAAACAAAAAAAAAAGTGTTTATGTTCGTACTGACTTCAATATACATATTTTGCTATTTTTCTCCACATGGTACGGGTACGATGCATCTATCATATTCATACTTAAAAATTAGGCAAAGTTACCAAAACCTAGCCAAAAAAGAATGTGTCGTCATTACTCTGCTATGTATGCCTCCCTTTCTTTACCTAAAAGTACTGCATGACGAGAACCAATTGAAAACACATTTATCCTTCTACTAAATTATCCCGTAGTTAATTTCTTTAACTCATTTGCTAGAGTTTGTATTCCTATTCCATGACTTCTTTGCCATTTTCTTGATCTTTAGGCATTATTTCCATTGTAGCACCCTATAGCTCTTCATCCTATACAAACTTCTTGATTAAGTCTGCTGAATCGCTGCAGTTTGGCTGAAGAGGAAAGTGGTTGTCTCGAGACAGACGGAGAGAAAAGTCAGCTGGAACCGCTAGCCCCAAAAATAACTTCAAATTCAACTGCCAAATGTTGTTCTCCATGCCTTTCTTGGTGCCCGTGGGGCTGTCATTATGGTTGTTGTTGAGGAAGTGTTAAGTGAGTGCTGCAAACCCTTGAGCCTGTGTGTCCATATTGTGTAAATACCTTAAAGAACTAAGGAAAGAATGAAATGTGCAAGCAGATCAGTTGGGAATTTTCATTACAAGTCCTGCGCCAAGGCTGTCTAGATGCAAAGGTCCAAAGTTTTGGAGTTCTTTTTCGTTGAACAATTGAATGATACCTTTGAATCTAGTTCCAGCTTCAGATATATCTGCTTTTCTTTCTTTGTGGATGTGCTACTTGATGTTTGGTGCTTTTCTTTAGCTTCAAGAGGAAAGTGGTAATGGAGGCAACTGTTGGGGGACTTTTTAGACGTATGTCCATTGATATTTGGATTGATATAGGGGGGGAGTTAGAGGATGATTTATTCATTTATTCTTTTAAAGAGCATCCAATATATCTGCTACTCCACTTCCCAGTGTTCTCTAGGGCAGTAAGATTTGCTTCTGATTTACCGATGTTTGCTGAATTAGATAATATTGTATACACTTTTGTCTGATAAATTAGGCAATTACATAGAATGTGCTGATGGGAAGTATGCAGACTAAAAAAATTGTGATTATACAGATATCAAACCACAGAGAAGCTAACAGATTTCCTCATTCACTAAGGTCCCCCTCTGTATGCATTTGGCCTGGAAGCACAAGAAACTGGTCGGCTAGAGCTGCCAATACTTGTCATGCTTGCAGGAACGAGCAATTCAGGTCATCTCATGGAGTGCAGTCACCAGATCCCTTGTGCTATCAGGAATATTAGACAAGACTAAAATTTTCTGTGGAAACCACCAATAGTTAACAAACACCACCGATATTCCTCTGAAAAAATGGCTTCCCTCTGCTGCTCAAAAAGTCAATGAGCAGCGTGCTATCTGAGTAGGGAGGATGGTTTGGTTCCATATAATTGTTGTGTTTGACCTTGCGTTAGTCAGAAACTACCAGAAGAATATCTGTCTAAGTCAAAGGGGATTTAGGAGAAGTATTTCCCTAGGGAGGCAAATTTGTCAAAGCAAAGGAAGTTTGATATTTGGGAACAGGTCATCAAGATTCTCTGAATCTGATCAGTATAATGCATACACAAGTTGCAGCAGATTATTCTTCTAACTCGTTGCCTGTGGGCGATTTTAGCCGCCAATGATTTGGGATCTCATTAATCCAAGTACGTTGAAGAATAATAATAATTTTAAAAAAAAATCATAGCATGTTCTGATTTGGGGCAAACTCATCTCATTGACCCTCTACATTGTCTGCATTACAAACAAGTAGAAGTTAGAATCTTTGTCAAAAAATTTAAGCGTTTTAATCTCCGTTTACCAAACTAACCGACCTCACGTTTCCACCATTATTGTCTTTTCTGGAAATCCATGTACCAAAATTTATGGATTCAGGTGAACGAGAACACAGATGTCCTGCTCGAAAACATTCTTAAAATATGTGTAAACTTTTCTTCTGCCATACAAAAGAGATTTTTCTTGTGGGACAAAAATAAAAGGAAAAAGTATCCTGACAGTCTTGTGGTTTCACAATGTGGCAAAATGATTCTTGTGGTTTTAATTTGAACAAATTAGTTCATGTGGTTAGTAAACTGTTGCACCGTGATCCCTCTGTCAATCCTTCCGTGAAACAATTCACGGAGAACGCTGACATGTCAATAATTTATCACATGGACACTAATGAGCTAAAAATTTTCACACGTGGCCACGTCACATAATATTTTTTTAAAAAAATTAAATAAAAGTACTCAAATAGTCCATGTGGTTTCAAGTTGTGACAAAATGGTCCTTGTGGTTTCAACTTGAACAAATTTGTCTTTGTGGTTGGCAAACTGTTGCATCCTGGTCTCTCCGTCAATCTCCAGTGAAACCATTAACGGAGAACGCTGACATGTCAATAATTTATCACGTGGACACTGATGAACTGACAATTTTCACACGTGGAATGTCACATCACATAATATTTTTTTAAAAAAAAATAAATTTACAGAACGTAAAAAAAACAAGACAAAAAACAAAACAAAAGATTTGAATGCCCTAAACTTACCCCCAAATCACACTACCTTCACCAAGAAACCTTGGTCCGAGAAAATAGAAGGAAAAAAATGATAAAAGAAGCTCAGTGTCAAAATCACTAATGGAATTTCAAATAACTAGCAAAGAGTAGTGTATTGGTCACTTGTTTGTGTTTTTTTTTTGGTTATTTATTTGTAACATGAAGTCCTTAAAACAAGATCTTAATTCAACAAAAGATCTTGATTTTGACATTGACCTTCTTTTTATCATTTGTTCTCATGTCCTTCTATTTTCTCAGGTTGCACATTTTCTGTCTTGAGGGTATAAGAGAAGCTCAGAAAGTGTCAGTAGTATTCGTCTGGGAGATTTGGGCGACGAAAAAAGGCAACAAGATTTGAGGAATTTGCGTGATGTGTGAGAAATTAAAAACGCGAAGGAAAGAGTAGGTGAAGTGGGGGATTTCAGTGATTTGGGGGAAGAGAAGTGGAGGTGGAGAAATCAATTTACAATGCGAATGAGAAGTTAAGTTTCTCGGTGAAGTAGTGTGATTTGGGGGTAAGTTTAGGGGATTTGAATCTTTTTTTCTTTTTCTTTTTTACGTTCTGTAAATTTTATTTTATTTTTTAAAATATTATGTGAGGTGGCATTCCACGTAGAGATTGATGGAGGGACCACAGTGCAACATTTGGTTGATCACAAAGACTAATTTGTTCAAATTGAAACCACAGAGACCATTTCGTCACAACGTGAAATCACATGTTGGACTGTTTGGATACGTTTTTGAAAATTTATTTGTTTAAAAAATATTATGTGAAGTGACCACGTGTGAAAATTATTAGTTCATCAGTGTTCACGTGATAAATTATTGACACGTTGAGCGTTCTTTTTTAATGATTTCACAGGAGACTGACGAAGGGATCACGGTACAACAATTTATTGACTACTTAGAGTAATTTGTTTAAATTGAATCTTCAGAGATCATTTTATGATAATGTGAAACCAAGTAGACTAGTCTATACCCCTTTTTGTCTCTCCCTCTCTCTCTCTCTCTCCCTCCCTGTACGTCTTGCATCTCCCCTTCCTGCCTGCGCTTCTTGGGGGTAGGAGCTTTGGCTCCTTTTCCCCTTTCCCCCTCCTCCTCATTCCCTTTCTCGTCTCTCGGATCCCTCTCCTGTCTCCCCTTCCCTCCCTCCTTTTTTTCTCTATGATTTTGTAGGTTTATTGTTTTGTTAGGAGCTGTTCAGATCTGACCCTCTTGGTGGCCGCCCTCTGTTCATGCCTCCTCCTCAAGCCGAGTAATATTTTGTTGGATAATGACTTCAATGCTTATTTGTCTGACTTTGGGTTATCAAGGCTTTTGGTATCTTCTGAAACCCATGCAACAACCGGGGTAGCAGGAACGTTTGGTTATGTGGCACCAGAGTATGCTTTGACCTGTCGTGTCTCTGCTAAGGCTGATGTTTACAGCTATGGTGTTGTGCTGCTTGAATTGATATCAAATAAGAAAGCTTTGGATCCCTCATTTTCTTCACATGGAAATGGTTTCAATATTGCTTCTTGGGCATGCATGCTGTTACAACGGGGCCGACCTGAGGAGGTCTTTGTTGCGGGGCTCTGGGATGCTGGTCCCCATGATATTCTGGTGGACATATTGCACTTGGCTATGAGATGCACTGTTGAGTCCCTCTCCCATTGGCCTAACATGACGCAAATTGTCTAATTTGAAGCGAATTAAGCCCTCTTCAGAATATATATATATGTATAGAAACCTCTTGAGACCCTTTTTCTGCAAGCAGTATAGGAATAGAGACATACTATATCATTTGCAGCACCCAGTGTTATTTTGGGCATCTCTCATATTTGCCTTTGAGTTGATTAATGTTTCCTTATAATCTGCAGTAGAGAGATATTAGTCCTTTGGACTGAAAAAATTGTAGTATGATTTCATGCAATAGTCCCAATTTTTTTCATTGGGATGTAACCCCAACCGAAGTGATAGTGGTGCATTGTCCCATTTGCTCCATTGTATTTTTCTTTTTCTCCAGTTTCCATGTGGTATTTGACATCGCAAATCACCAATGGACGTGCTCAAGTACAAACTGTTGTGTTTCATTCTGTCTAAGAATTTTCCTCCGCATGAATCTTGCCTATAATTTGACCGTGTGCCGGACCTATGAACAGGTAGAACGCAAGAATCAACCTTACTTAATTTACCTATGGTGATAATTTATATAGGATATCTCGAGGGATCTTAGGCCTCCTTAACTTGGTTTAATTTTAGAAAAAGCACAACTTCTTAACCAACAGAAGGTTAAAAATAATTCTTGTGAGTTAATTTCCATTCATGGCCTCAAGTTTTTAAATAGCCTTACAAAATAAGGTAATATCTCACACTTAAAGGAAAGGAAAAATACATGTGCTTAATTTAGGTCAGGATCATTAAAATAGGAAAAATAACAAATCATCAAAATTAAATGAGCAGTGGCGGACCGAATAATCTTAGGATCATTCTCGTAGTCTTTTTTTTCTAAGCAACATGAAATATCATTCCACCGGAAGAAAGATAGTAGAGCTGCATACAAACAAGCTACAGGGGCCGGTTACAAGGAACAAAGGGTGAAACCCTTAACAGCAAGAATAAGAGCCCGACGGGCCATACAACGAAGGGCCACGAAGGCCGATATCCATAGGGCCACGAAGACCCCATTAAATGGGCCAAAAGGCCCATAGATTTAATACGGGTCCAAAGACCCGGAACAAACTCCGACACCCGCGGAAGTGTCGATCGCCGGAGGAGAGGGTGAGCATGCACCCAGCGCCTACTTTCCCCAGTAACTCGTCCATAACAACACCACCAAGGAGGAAGCCGTAGGAGCCCCCTTCCCACCAAAAGCCAGAGAAATGACGTTATTAAAAACAACTACACAAACAACAAAAAAAAAACACAAACCACACGACCAAGAACCCAGGGACAAATGGTACGCCACAAAGACCACCAAAACCAACACCAACAAAGTCCAAACAAGGTGTGCGTGAGAACCACGCGCACGCGTGACCATCACCAGAAGGATGAACATCGGAGAGCCGGGAGCTGAGGAGCTCAGTCGTGCAGAACGTGGCGGCCAAAAAGCCTCCAAACCGCCAAGATCTGGCCACAAGGAACGGCCAAATGAAAGAGCAAAGTGTTGCGGTAAAAAAAAGGGAGGATATGATGATCGGCCATGAGAAAAACGGAAGAAAAAAAAAAGGGAGACGGGAGGAGCAAGGGCCGCTCCCGTCGCTGGAGAACGCAAGTAAGTAAAGGTTGCAGACGCAGGAGAGTGGATTTCGATTCTGCCACTTGGCACCCGGTCCATTCTCTTAGGGTATGTTCGTTTTCACCATTTTTTCAGGATTCTAAGTATATTCACAATTCTACCACCGAACATATTCAGAATTCAAACACAAAAACCAATACATTTTACACAATCTCCAACAACTTTTTAATTTTTTATTCAACATAAATTTTCCCTCTCTATATTTTTTCACATAACTCCAATACTTTTTTATTAAACAATTACATCAAATCATTTCTCTCTCCACTTTACACAAACACCAATAAAACACTATTCAACATAAAAATTCACAACTTCTCTAAAATCCTACATTTTTTCTCAAAACGAACATCAACTTAGTCTTCGCGTGTGGCTACCTGCATTTGTTCCCTAACACATTGCTACCCGGAGATCTCACTTGTAACGCTTGCCGCTGTAATAGCCGGAGGTTTTCTTTACCTTTTCCCTTCTTTTTTTTGTCGTTTTAATTTGTTAACTAATGCCCCACGGGCTGAGTGTTTTTTTTGTTAATTTGTTTTTTTATTCACCCGGGCGGCCACGTGACTTTTGGGCGCTTAGACGAGGCCTTGAAATGTGGCCTTTGTTTTTTGATAAGTTATAAAATGTTATAATTAAATAAAATATTAAAGAATTTGAGTAAAATTATTTTTCTAAAGTTGTGAGATACAAAAAAAATTAAAATAAATAAAACAAAAGTTAAGAGTAAGAACACTTCAAGTGAACTTAAAATCAAGGTCAACTCAAAAGTATGGCAATTTAGGCGGTGGCCTAAGGCGAGCAAGGCCATGTAAAGAATATATATATATTGGAGATGATCCAATAAATAAAAATACAATTGAGCTGAAAAAAAGAACAATCTTTATAATTTTTTATCATGAGTGGATTATATTTTTGCCCATTAAGTGATAAATTTTTTCTACGCCTCCTAATCATTTTCCAAATATTTTTAAATTTAGTTCAAAGAGAAAAAAATGGCCTATAAATTTTTTAACGTTTGAGTAGTGGGGTCTTGATGTCATATATGAGGGCTCCATAAAAATAATTAATAGGGCCTTTAAATATTTTATATTAAATTTAATAAATTTTAAATAATTTAAATAATTTATATTAAAATTTATATAAAAGGCCTGATAATTTATATAGCCTTAGCCCCCATTTGGTTTGAGCCGGTCTTTCTTACAACTATGGCTAAGAATAAGAATTGACCGGACAAAGAAGATAATAATAATAATAGTTGATAGTGATGAGTGAACTAAAAATTACGGTTAAAATTAAGAAATGATATTGACAAAAAAAGATAATAATAATTGATAGAAAATATTTTCTCCATGTTATTTATCTATAGGGACGCCTCATATTACATCATATTTATGAGCAAAAATCAAATACTCCTCTTAAGTTTTATTTTCATCTAATTGAACTTCCTATTATTTCATTTAATCCATCCATGCATGCAGATTGAAAAATTTGTAAAAAAAATGATTAAAGAGAAAAAAAAATTACCAAACATTTAAAAGAATGAATAAAAACAAATCTAAAATCCTATTAAAAAAAATGTAACACAATCCTATTCAAATAGCTTTTATTAGAAAGACATGTTGATGCAATCACATCAAACATATCTAATTGTATTTGGTTTTTGTAGATAGAGGGGAAGTCAGCTCTTGATAATTGTGGAAGGTCCCTGCAAAGTCTGTGAAGACACCATCAACTCCGATTGTGTTTATCCAGTAGTCATATTCAGCATATGGGTCTTGATGGAAATCGAAGTGCAGATAAGAGTTTTCATTCCTGAAGGTATATGGGTGCACCTGAAGTAAGACGAAATCAAGATACCATAATTAGAAACTCTATGGAGAAGCAGTAAAACGAAACAGACCCCCAGCATATCTAATAACTATAACTAAGAAACGAACCTGTAACCCTCGAACATGTGCTTTGGAAACAAGATCAGTAACTGTATCCAAATAATTGTTCTTTGGGATAACAATTGTATCCTTCCAGGGTCCAATCCCCACCACATAGTTCTTTATGTAATCCAGATAGCTGTCTGAAGTGATCTCCCAGTATGTCTGCATTAAATCAACTTTTTAGATTCGAAAAATAGTTATATTTGCGCAAGGGACCGAACAAATAGAGAAGAAAAAACCTGATTGGTGTCTTCTGTTAGGATATCTACATCATCAATCAAGAATACTTTAGGCATGTCGGTGAGGTTTGAGATAGAGACAAGAGCAGCTGGAGCAAAGGACTGAATAAACACGGGTTGCTTCAGCCATTCCTTTGACAAATATTTACCGCTGTACCCATATTTCTTCAATGTGGCCACAAACTTATGCTCAAACTTCTTCCCATCTGCCCATTTGATCTGTTATATATAAAGGCTAGCTTAGTAATTAGTAGGACGACACTATAAAGTAGATAACACAACAAAAAACAAATATACTACTTTAGAGTACAAAATTACTTATCTTTGACATACTTACATTCTGATTGATAAAGGTAGGGTTCTTGATTTCTGGATAGATTCCAACGACTCTTTTTGCATTCAATGCAATTGAAATATAGTCTTCAAAGGTGATAATTGTATACTTGCCTGTCAGAACATTGAAAATCCATCAGTAGCCTAAATGTTTTTCAATTAATTAAGGTTCATTGATTTTTGATTCCATGAGCAGATCTATTAAACGGGGAAGCATATATACCATCATACTGTTGATCTCTGAATGGGAACCGCTGCGTCACCCCAAGAGTTTGGAGCTCTTCCAATGTAAAATCAACTGGAAGTAAAGAAATCAATTATGTCAGATAAGGTACGTACGCAACGCACATATAAAATTAAGTAGAAGGAAAAAATAGGGATCAGAAGTATTGCCTACGAAATAGCCAGTAATGTTGACGCCTTGTATCTCGTAGGTTCTTTTCCTATCAGCGAACTCTGTATGGTTTGCAATATCAGTTGTATCATCGAGGTTTACGTCATGGTGGCATATCAGAACGCCGTCTTTACTGGCAAGGATATCTGTTTCTATGAAATCTGCCCCCTCTTCGATAGCTCTCTGCAAAACAAAGAAGCCCATAAATAAAACAGACAACATATATATATATATATATATATATATATATACACACCACATACCCATCAACTTAAATATCTGTTAAATGGTGCAGATATACGACATAAATATACCAGATATGCAGCAGCAGTTTCTTCAGGATACTCCCCGTTTGCACCTCGATGTGCAACATTATATGGACGGGATGTTTGAAGGGGCTGTTTTTCACCCTCGGAAACTGTACTTGGGAGTGGATACACAGGTCTTCCAACACATTGACCCACAATTAGAAGAAACAGCAGGACAGGGACAAAGGCTGCTCAAAAGACAAAGAAAAACATCATTAGCCAACAATAACTTCTCATATCAGGAAAAAGCAACAAAAACATATATACAATATAGTTGGTCGGATGAAGGCCTTAAAAATCACAAAAACAGAATCATAGAGATCATATATATGAAGCAACCATGGAGAGAGAGAGGTATGGTGAGGTCCTTACCGAATGACGACATTTTGATTCTGATCACTCACTCGGGGTTGATGGTTCTATATTGCAGTCAGGAAGGTTTGTTCTATAGGAAAGACAAATGAATATGAACTTCAATATATTGAGCCCTGGAATTCGAATTTAAACTTTATTGTATGATCTTACGTACAATAATTTATATTCGAATTTAATTTAAACAAATCATCTTCATCCAGAGTTCCTGTTTGAAGTTTGAACTCAAAAAAATAATTTAAATGTTCATCTGAATTTCTGATAATCTAATAAGCCACATGGAGTCCTATCTGAATTGGAATTTCAAACCATCTTCATCCAAACTTCGCGTTTGAAGTTTGAACTCAAAATAATTTAAATTTTCATCCGAATTTTTGATAATCTAAGCCACATTGAGTCCTATATGAATTGGAATTTCGAACCATCTTCATCCAGGGTTCGTGTTTAAAGTTTGAACTCAAATACTCCTTGACGTGCATTTCTTCGAACAGATATAATTTATGCGATCACAGTTGGATCATGAAAAATTTTCAAATCAAAAGTAGATGGATTAAGGGATTTGATGCGATCATTTAAAAAAAAATTGTTGTTTGAATTTGTAATTCAATTAAGACGCAATTTTAATATAAATAAATGGTCATTTATATCCTTTTGAGAAAATAGTATTTACTTACGATTAGTTGTGTTTGAAAAGAATGGCTTAGTTAAGAGAATTAATTGAAGCAACAACCAACTTATAATCTCTTCTATAACATTAGCACTAGATAAATGTTGAACAAATTGTTCTTGAACTTGAAGAACGTAGCAAAATTCTTCATATTACACATTATCCTCACCTGCTGCATTTAAGAGACACCGACGTTATGAGAACGGAGAATTAGATGAAGGGTTTACAACTATATGCCTAAGCGGGTGAGCAACATCACCACCACCAGCATGCTTGACAAACTCGGCTGGCGACAGAAATATACCATGGCATACACACATTATCCCCACCTGCTCTCCTTTTCCATACCTGTACAGAATGCCTTCTATTCTTCTCCCATTTGGACCATCTCCTTTTGTAAAAACACAAGGCATATCTTCCAATGCATTCATTCCAATCTCCTTCCCTCTATTTTCCACACAATCAGGTTTCTTTGATGGATTTTCCATCTCTGCTCTAGAAGTTCCGGATGGATTTTCGTTAATCTTTGTCCCTGAAGAACCTACAACCTCCTGATTGCTTCGCTCCCATAATGACTGACTACGACCAAGGCTACTTGCTTCACCGCAACTGCCTGATCCTGAAAGGACAGCAGAAACTATAAGAAAAGAAAGCAGGTTTTTTTTTTGGTTCACTGTTTGTACCCAATCCAGGATCTATTTGATAAGAAACTCAAAAATCTAATGTTATATTTGGAAGAAGCCACTGGAAATTGAAGCTGCACGTCCTTTCCACATAACAGTTGGAACATTTCTGTATTGTGTTTACCTGTCTTTTTGACAAGCATCTTCAAGCATAGTCTAAGACTTTTAGTTCAAGTGAAAAATATTTTCAAGGAAAATGATTCGTTTTCTGATATTTGTCTCTCTTCTCAATTCTTCTGCCTTTTTTTTCTTCCTCGGTAAGATCTCAACCTTAGTACGAATACAACAATACAAACATCAAATACAATTTTTAGAAAAGAGAAGTTACAGCAACCTTCATCTTCAGCTGAGGTTTTGACATTTGGTTATGCCCAAAAATCATTATATCACACCCTCCAAAAAGCCAATACCCCAAAGCCAATAACTTGAAAAGGGAACAAATTTGGAGGGGGGCAACAACGGATCTGAACTAAGAGAGACTAAACCTGAGATCAGAAAGCCATGGCACCAACGTGGATGGACTTAGGTGACGTCTAAAGTTGGTGATAGTGAATCTGGGGTAGGACAGCAGGACTAGAAATGGTCGGATGAGTGGCCTGGACTCGAAGAGTACTACATCTTCCGGGTAAAACAAAATTTGAGGGGCTTGGCCGCTTGGGCATGTTCTTTTTCCTTTTTTTTTTTTGTGTGTGGGTGGGGGAGGAAGGTGCCGGGCGTGAAAGATCATTGGCTTGGGCACTTCCTCCTCTTTTGAATATTCTTCATTGACTGTGAAGTGCATTTCCTTCTGACTGAAACTTAGTTGCACCAATCATAAAAAACTGCCAAGAAGATTTTACGCTAAACACGTACAAATGGAAGCTGTGCCAGGCAAGCTAGCTGAACCGGCAGATGTGGAAGTATTAAGCAATGAAGATAGCAACTCTTGACTATCATAAAGCTCACAGATGACTATGAGCTTGAATGCATGACCTACCCCTCCACCTCCAAGGAAACACAACTCTCTCACAAAGAGCACTAGAATGATTTTCATTCCCCAATATTGGGATTGCATACCCCCTAATTATCACATTCAGCCGGCCAGATTGCTTTAACAATTTTCACATTGTATTGAAATTTTTCGTAGAACCATAAATGAGTAGCTACTTGCAACCATTATGTATTGAACTTTTTTGGACAAGCCCATGGCACTCACTGTGAGCCTGAGAGCAACCACAGCACCAGATCAACTTTTCAGTAATTACAAACATCTTATTCAGTTAGCCTTCTGTTCCACAATCTCCTGTAATTAGCCATGCACTGACAGGTATTATGATTGTCAACATTATGATATTGATTAAATCCAATTAAACATGTGCAAATGTGTGGGCTGACCGTCAAGTACAACACTTAACATACATTCAACTTACTCCACTTTTCTCTCTTGTAATCACACTATAAATTGGATCCATTCACATACCTACCTGCAATCCCCAAAACTTAGTCCTGCATGGTTTCAGATTTGGTCTCATACTGTCATGATCACGATCACATTTCAATCTTTACTACAATTGTGGACTCACAATATTCCTAGTTATAGTATTCATTACATTCTGGACCATAGAATTTAAATTACCAACCCATCAAGCAGATGTTAAGCGAGACCAATTGTGGACTCACAATATTCCTGTGTTTGTGCACGGAAGCATAAATTTAAAATAAGCACACAGAAGCATCCACTAGACTATCAATTTATATGGCACAACAAGATGGATTTTGGCTTTTGGATCAACAGCTGTGGAGACATCAAAAGGTGGCAACTCATGATGTCTCACGCAATATTTCAATCTAATCTCTTTTCCATCCAAAGAGGATCTCACTTTAGTGTTTTAACTTGGGATTCCGCTTCAACTGATGAGTTATTTGAGTGACTCTTTGAAACTCTAGTTCAGTCAAAGTTACAAATTAGCTTTTTGGAAAGTTCAAAAGGCACAAGCAGACTTCAACCGTTTTTTGCCATAAACTATTGTCATTTGAGTGATTCCCTATGCGGAAAATAAGAATATATGGACAAAAAATTTGAAATGTTTTACTAATTTTCTAAGTTGACAAAATTTGGTGAGCTCCAACCTAAAACAACATCCGAGATACAAAACAGAAACACCAAATCGGACAAAACTAAAAGTAAAGAACACAAACGATTACAGTAGTTATTTACTTGCAAAAACCTAGAAAATTCCCTAATGCAATTGCAAACATCAATTTCAATGACAAATATAAATAAACCAAACATTCAAAAAGTAGTCCGAATCTACCGACATAACAAAACAAAATTGCAATAAAATCCACGAAGAAAACCAGCAAGCACAAGAAAAGGAAACAACAAACTTATACCTTGAAGAAATTTGGTCTCCAATTCGGATATCCCCGGCGAGCTACCCCCTTGCGATTCGGCCGACCCCAGCGAACTCGACCGCCCATATCCCTGCAACCCCAAGAAACTCCCCTTTGCCACCGGCTCGACGACTCCGCCTAGAACCGCCTGCCTTGCAGCCGCGGCCCCAGTGGGCACCCCGAAAAGCGACGCCACCATCGAGCTAAACTGATTGGCCGCAGCAGACTGCTGTCTATCTTTCAAAGTCAATCCAGCTGGACCCTCACTTTCCTTCTTTTCTGCGTCCTTCTCTGCCTTGGAGCTCCTCTGCTTCTGTGACCGCCTTCGCTTCGCCTCCAGTCGCCGCAATGTCTGCAGCTCCTTCCTCTTTCGCCACTCCTCCTGTGTCTCCGTCGGAAGCGAAGAAGTCCTCATCAGTGTCGGGTACGATATAGGCTGCGGATTTAAGAAGTCGTCGTCCCGGACCACTGGTATCGTTCCCGCTATGGACGACGACCTGCATAGCATCTTTGCGCTCTTATCGACCCCGAATCGACCACCCAGCGAGAGCCCAAGATTCAGCTCAATATCCTCTGAATCTTCTCTGGGTGTTGCATGTTCCGATTGCTGCGCACTACTACAAGTAAACCTCTGCAATAGATCTCTTGGGTACTTGTCTAATTCTAGAGACAAACTTTTCATTGCTCTGCTTCTAGCTTCGTTAGCTTCCATTTTCACAAACCCGAAAACCAAAGTAGATAGTACCGTATATCCTTCAGCACCTATGTCGTTGCCGGTTTAACAGAACGTCTCTATGATCTGGTTCTGCTGAACCCATGTTTATTACCAGAACTTGTACCCAGTAATTAAGGGATAAAAAGGCTTAAAATCAAAGCCCCTATCACAAATTGCTCTCTCCATTTGCCCGAATATTTTTCATCTCTTGAACACATTCACTTGTTTTAAAAAAAAAAGTTGGGTACGAAGTTCAAAGAATCAAAGCAGAGAGAAAACAATTAGAGAGTGTCGCCACGAAGGAAAACAGAAATCACGGGTAACAAAAGCAGAAACAGAGGAGTATTTTGGGTTTGTGGAAACTGGAAATTGGAAAACAAATAACTTATTAATTTTATTCTTGAAATGCCCTTCGTAATTTTCTATTAGACAATAAAAGGTCGCTGAAAGGTAGCCAAGTGGCGATCAAGAGAGGGCTCCAGAGAGAGACGTGGTCCTACTGACACAATTATTTCTCTTTTGTTCGTCTCTTTTTGGCGTCTCCACCAAACAACTTGTCTCTGTGGGAACTGGAAACACGTGTCGGGGCACAGAGTGATGCAGGGACTAATGGCCACGTGTCGTTACATCGGCATCCTAGAAATTTGGACACGTGGGCATTGGGGTTTCGTCTCGTAAAGCTGCGGCGTTGGGTTTTGGTCTAGTATTACTTAGCTGTCGTCTAGATTCTCCCCCACGATAAAAATAGTGGTGGGGTTCTTTGATTTATCTCCGGTTATCCTCTTTGCAGATTTGTTGTGTACGACAGAATGAATAATCTTTTGTTCTGGTATCGTTATGTACTCTTTTGGTTGTACTGCCACTCTAATTATGAAAAAGTGGAAGAGATGTATTTGCTCATTATTTTGGGAATTTTACAACTTAAGTCTATGTGTTTATATTCTTTTGGTAAATAGGTGTTTGAATTTCAAATTTCAAAATTTTAGTCTTTAAATTTTTCGTTGTTTTACAAAATAGTCCTTCCGTCAAGGATCTGTTAGTTTCTCTAACGAAAGGTCACATCAGCTGACAACTCAGCAGCTGATGTGGCAATGAAAATTAACAGTTTAGTCCTTAAGTTTTACGTCGTTTTATGTTTTATTCCTTAGGTTTAATTTTTTAAACTTTTAGTCCTTCAGTTTACATTTTTTGACTAAATGGTCATTCCATCAAAAATTACTGTTCAAATTTTGAAATACAAATTTTGGCCTTGAATATTGAATAATAACATGTCATTTTTAGTTTTGACAATTTTAATAACACATTTAATAGAACTAAAAAAATTTAAAATTCAATTTAAATCCTCAAAAATCTACAATTTTCATTAAAACTCTATCCCTTGAATAGTAAAAAGTTCTAAAAGTTACGAATATATTTTTTTTAACAGAAAGAGAATATGAGTGTTTTCTCCTCTTTTAGTATTTTAAAATTAAAGAATTTTATATTATTATTATAGTATTTATTTTTGTATATTATTTACTTTTTTATATAAATAGTATTAAAATTCTGAAAAATATTTTCAATTTTTTTACTTAAGAATATATAAGACGCATTTATAGTTGTTAAAAATTGAGTATGCAAACACTAGACAAGAAAGAATTTAAAAATACTAAAAGAGGAGAAAACACTCATATTCTCTTTCTTTTAAAAAAAATAAATATATTTGTAACTTTTAGAACTTTTTACTATTCTAGAGATAGAGTTTTAATGAAAATTGTAGATTTTTGAATATTTAAATTGAATTTTGAATTTTTTTAGTCCTATTAAATGTGTTATTAAAATTGTCAAAACTAAAAATGACATGTTATTATTCAATATTCAAGGCCAAATTTTGTATTTCAAAATTTGAACAGTAATTTTTTATGGAATGACCATTTAGTCAAAAAATGTAAACTGAAGGACTAAAAGTTTAAAAAATTAAACCTAAGGACTAAAACATAAAACGACGTAAAACTTAAGGACTAAACTGTTAATTTTCATTGCCACATTAGCTGCTGAGTTGTCAGCTGATGTGGCCTTCCGTTAGGGAAACTAACGGATCCCTGACGGAAGGATTATTTTGTAAAACAACGAAAACCCAAGGACTAAAATTTTGAAATTTGAAATCCAAGGACCCATTTGTCAAAGGGGTATAAACCCAGGGACTAAGTTGTCAAATTCCCCATTATTTTTCAATGACTCAAACCGTCTTGTGTTACTAATTTAATCTTATATATGAGTCTTTAGACCCATTTTAAAATTATGAGTCCTTTGATTCATCTGTATGAGTCATTTATGATTCTTAGGATGCAGATCTTTATGGGTCATTGGTGTATGGCTCTTAAGACTTTAGATATTACTGTTATGGATTTTATGTCTCTGAAATTTGTAACCAGCCTCATAGGTCCGTCTGTATCTAGCACTGCTTGTATTTCTCCAGTGAAATAAATTTCACATTTATTTAGAAAAAAAAAAGAATGAATAAAATGGTGTAGCGGAAGGCAATTTGTTGTGTACAAGTACAACATTGCAAGAAATGGTTTGCTCAAAAAAAAATATATACTTCTCACCCCATATTTATGGAGTAACTAACACTTTTGCACCTTTTTTTCTATCACATTTCACCCCTTAGGTTTTCATTGTCACTAATTTGCATCATTTGTCTAATCTAACTGTCAAATTGGATAGAATTCTCAATTGGGTTCCAAATGAAATCTTTAATTTTTTTAGTGAGGGCCACAATGTAATTGTGTGTACAAAATTCGATGTCATTTGATCAAAATCTCCTTCCAATTTGACGGCTAGATTGGACAAAGGGTGCATCGCAAGAAGAACGTCAGGAGTGAAATGTGTCCAAAAAATAAAGTTATAAAATGTCAGTGACCCCAAACGTAGGGGTGCAAAGTGTACTTAACTCGAAAAATAAAAAAATGATATCACGACAACTTAATTACAAGTGTAATTATTCAAGATATAAACTTCATTACCTTACGAGTTCCTTACGTTATTAATTAAAATTTAAAAAAAATTAGATACTATTTTTTTCTAACCAAAAGGTGGAAGAGAGGGATCATGTGACCAACTACCCTATCTGATTGTTGGGGCTCTCATTCGCTGCAAAATATTTGACTTGAGTCATAACTATCAAATAAGGGGAGGGTTAAACCGTAACCACAACCCCATGAAAATATAATGAACCTTGAGAACAAGGGGTTTGATCAAAGGATCTTCTGCCCTAAGGCTTTCACTCTTTCCCCTTATTGGGTCCGCACTCTCATGGATAAAATTTTTGAATTACTTAATACTTGACTTGTGATTAAGTATTCAAAATGACTTGTGTACGTTGAGTTCCACTTCACTTATTTTCCTTAATCAAGACATACAAGGAGACTTTCTTTTAGAGGTCAAGCATAGGATCTAGGAGTTTGAGATATATTAGATGAAGTGTGTCTAATATATGAGATTTCTCAAGTGTACCAACAATATTTTATTTTTAGGGAAACATCACTTTTAGTCCCTTAACTAGAAGGTGTTAGATGTATGTCTTCAAAATCAATCATTTTTTGCATAAGTATGAGATAATTATTATTGTTGATTAATTATTTGTATATTATTTTGAATACTTGCAATGACATAAGATGTTATATTGTTGAGCAACATCGTAGAAAAGTCAAGCCAATGATTACTGAATTGAAGGCGGAAAGTATGACTTGTTAGATCCATGTTGACTTACTTTGTTCTAGACCGAGATAGATGATAATGTACAAATAGGTCTACACTCGTTGTGTTTCTATAAGATAGAATGATGAACTCCGTCATTGAGATGGTGACCTAAAGCAGACAAGTGTGTGCAATGTAAGACTACATGCACTGAACCGAATAAAATATGAATACCTTCTGGAAACGATCACTGATGTAGAGAATGATACTCAACACAATTAGTTTATGATGTCCTTAGAGCTGAGAGAGTTATGCAAGTTTGTTTATTGTGTGCTTGTGCTTTGACTAAATCATTTGGTGATGATCGTCGTATATCAAATATTCCAAATAAGGTTGGATCTTGTGCATAGTAAGTGAATTTATATAATTACTCAATATGGAAACCATCATTATCTTGATGAGATAGTATATTCATTATGTATGTATATTATTGGACTCATATAAAAACGCTACACAACGCAATTTTTGTTAAAAGTGTTTTCATGATTTTTACTTATATTATATAGGAAATTATACAAATAACACACTGGGTTTTAGCGCATTTTTAAAAAACTCACTTGGTTTTAAAAAATTTCAAACAACTTCTAGGTTTGTAATTTTCGTATCAAAACTCACTGGACCCAACGCCGTTACACATGTTTAACGAAAAATTCATCTCGGTCAATCACAATATGACACGTGTCATTAAATAAAAAAAATATTTTTTAAAATAAAAATAAATTGAAAATTAATAAAAAACGTATTTAAAATTAAAATAAAATAAAAAAATATCGGGGTACAACCGATCCTCACGGTGCTCCTCTGGCCGCCGGGGGAGGAGAACTCCCCTCTCCACCTCTGGCCGCCCAGAACTAGGCGGCGAGAACTAGGGGGATCCACCCTCGGCGGTGGTCTAGGGGACCTCCAGAGAGTCGGAGGGAGGTCCCCCTCCAGCCGTCAGCGTCTGGGTGGGTGATGGGGAGGTCCCCTGACTGCCCGAGCCAAGGGGAGGACCCCATCCACCCAGACCGCCGCCCGGGGTGGAGGAGCCCTCCCTCTGGCCACCCAGAACTGGGCGGCCAGAGGTGGAGGGGGGAGATCCTCCTCCCCCGGTGGCCAGAGAGGGGGTGAAAGGATCGGGGGTCCCAATCCTTCCCTTCTTTTAAAATTAATTTTTGATTTATTTTTATTTTAAAAAAATATTTTTTTATTTTTTCTTTATTAATGACACGTGTCACATTGTGATTGACCGAGATGGATTTCCATTAAAAATTTGTAACGACGTTGGGTCCAGTGAGTTTTGATACGAAAATGACAAACTCAGTGAGTTGTTTGATTGAAATTTTTTAAAACCCAGTGAGTTTTTTAAAAAGGCGCTAAAACTCAGTGTGTTATTTGTATAATTCTCTATTATATATTAAGTAAATATTTGAGAAAATGATTTTGGAAAGTTTTGGAAGTTCAACTAGGTACAGACTCAGAATTAAGAATTATATGAGCTATGGACTTAATCGGTGATATTATTCCTGTCCTATTAGCTCAAGTGGAATATAGTATGGTGCAATGATAAATAAGCATATAATTGTTCGCAAAATGGATTTCAAAAAAACAATTTCAATATCTCGAGGGTCAATTGTGATATGTTAATGGATATGATCACAATTTGTAGAAGCTCATACATTCGGATTACAGAATATAAGGGGGTTTGATGAAAAAAGTTTTTTATGATGATCCCACGGCCGAGATTTGAGGTCCCTAAAGATCTCACGCATAAGCACAGTTAAGTGAGTCAGCCATTATAAATAGCTCATAAACTCATTTGAGAGATAAGAAATTCATTTTTCACTTAAGAGTTTCTCTCTCTACAATTCTCTCTCAAACATGTGTGCCTGGATCTAAAGGAAACAACACGCTTGGACTGTTTTGATTCAACGATCATTTCCGCTGCGATCTCACGTTCCAACAGAAGGTAGTGTTCTTTTAGAATGTAAAAGATCATCACATTGAGTTCATAGACTACCAACATTATTCAATGCATACTCTCTCATTGGATTCAATCACCAATGTCGTATCACCTCCCTCGGGTAGAAATTATATCTAATTATATATAAAAATAAATATATATATATATATATATATAATTGATAGATCTTATAAAATTTTAAATATTATAAATCCTATAATAAAATTTATTAATTTTTTTTATCTCTAAGACATAATAGATAGAATCTATATATATATTATTTAATGTTATACATGTAAATTTTCGAATAATATAAAGTCTATTAGTTATTGAAAAGGGAAAAAAGTTTCGCTGACCAAACTTTTAGATTTTGCTATTTGATTAGAAAGTTTTGAAAAAAAAAAATCTTAAAATAAAAATTTTGGTGTACCTAAATATCTCCTCTTGTATTAAAAATTTATTAATGAGCCCAAGGTTAAGAAAAACAACAATTAACTCGTTGATGATGTCCACGTTATGTTAAAAATAGGTCATTCCATCCATTCTCAAAGTTACTTCACCTCCAATCTCATCGTGCCAAGTGTCCATTTTATTGTGTCCTCCTACTTAAGCCACCTAAGCGCCACATCATCTAACTTGAAAAAAAAAAGAAAGAGAAAGTGGAATAGGTTAGTCGCAATGGTTATCGCAAACAAGAACCTTGTGTCATCCTTCTCATACCCACTAAGAGGAGTCTTCATTGGCTTCTGATCATCCTCTTCAAAGCCTTGATTAAATCTATCACAATCTGTGATCTCACTTGATTTGAATGGTCGCTCACCCAAAACTCGAACCAAGTCATCTTGGTGAAGGACTTCATTTTCAAGCAATAGCTCGGCAATTTGAGCCACATGCTTTGTGTTCCCTCTATAAGATGGAGTACTGTCTTCATACGCCTTGCCCACCCATTCTCACACTTCGTTGCCAAGAGTATAATCCATTTGAGGGAAAGATAGGAGACCCACCTTGTCACTAAACACATATATACACTGCTACTTGAGCATAGGTCATCTTTGCCAACTCGTCCGCACCATCCAAACTCATGCTTTAATTTTTAATAGCCATTACTACGATGTCGTTCCACTCTTTTTATTATTATTAGATGATGTGGTGTTGAGGTGGCTTAATTGGGTTGACCTAATAAAAATGGACATGTCGCACAATGAGATGGAAGATGTCGTGACATTAAAATGATGTAGGCTCACCGTTATGTTATATTGGGACAAAGTGGGCGTGAAGTAATTGTTGGGGCCTAAAATCGTTGAAAAGACACGTGGCTTGTTAGTGAACCCATGGGCAATGCTCATTGACTATGCACCCTACAACTAAGGAAAATCTGACTTGTGTTGAGTTACCGACAAAAAAAATATCTACATAGAATATTTAGTAGCCTATTTTCACAAGACCTTTTAGAGATTACTATGGTCCGGAATGTGACAGTTAATGAAATTTCACATAGAATATATATATATATATATATATATGATAAGGTAGAGGTTATTATCCCTTTTACATGATCAGAATATAATTTTCTTTAATAAATACAGTATCATTAGATTATCTATTAATTGACTAATTGATTTGGATGTTGGAATAGGCATGCCGTAAATGTTCTTCAACAATGAAACGTCATCAGTGGCAAACAAGAGATCACGAAAGGCTATAATAATAGGCAGAAAGGGGCCTGGAAAAGAAGATTCTTCGTAGGACGATTTGCTAGGACACGTCGTGGATATTGCTGTCGGGAGTTCAAAATATTCCCAGAGGCTTCTGGTCGCCACGTGTTGGGTGGTTAAAGGGTTACAAAAAAGAGCAATAATTGCTTGGCTAACCCGGACCCATGAAGTATGAACCAGGCAAAAAGCCGAAAAGGGTTACAGAGGCAGGGAGAGGGACAATAATTTTCTGATATTCAAAGGGCCCCTACAAATTAGTCAAGCTGGGCTTGTTAGAAAAGCAGCTTGCCAGTCATTAGGCCCATAGAACGGCAGCTACTTAAGTCTCATATTCTTAAAGCAATATGGGCGGAGACATATAAATAAAACATTTCATCTTTACACTTGAGTATACAAGTCTAGTGTACCATAGAGTAGGCCTTCTCATAATGAGTGTAGGTTTATGGATTGAACCACTTAAATCTTGTGTCTCTTATCTATTTTCTCTCTTTTTGTCTTTTGTAATGTGAGATTCTAATATTAAGGCATTTGCAAAACTACAAGCACTATATCGAAACCATCATTAGTTAGTAGACCAAAATTTTAATACGACATACAATTAAGATGCTAAGATCTTCTGTTGACTTATCTTTTTAATGTTGGATGTTAATCTTATAACACGAATCATGCTGAAGGCATTAATCCTATTAGAAGATATGATTTTAAGTATTAAATTATTAGGTAATTAAATTCTGACATAAAAAATACTGATAACATCGTATAAATACCTTTGGAAAATTGTTGTTAGAAAAAGAGAAATTTTCTTTTGTTGGTTGTTTTGCTGCTCGGAGAAATTTGATCTTTAATTGTATTGCTTCTCTTATTTTTTTCTGTGATAATGAATGGTACTCTACGGGGTTTTTTTCAAATCTTATCGAGGATTGAGGTAAGGGTCCCATTACGTGTTATTTTGGTGCAAGAAGTTCTATCTCGTCTTCTGGCCAAAGAATTTAGTAATGGATTGGTGGGATTGATTATTTCTCTTTACCGTGGGGGTGTTTGGGTATTTATCATCTATTTTATACAGATGATGCCATGATTCTTGTTAATGGAAAGAAATAGAGAATGTGTACTCTTAAAAGAGTCCTTGACATTTATAAGACTGTTCCCTACTCGTCTATAGAGGACGGTCACTTGAATTTCTGGTACGATAATTGGATGGGAAATGGTTTTTTTTTTTCTTTTCTTTTTTTGAGTTGGTGTTTACACTCCAGAATCCGAATTTGAGTCATTGTGAAGTTTCTCAGCCGTCAAATTGGGATTCACTTAAGCTTGAAGATCCTATACAGTTGTAGTGCTGAGGTGGATAGCTCACGTGATGGCTGAAGAGGTGAGCAAAGGAGGTTGTGCTTTATTAACGAACCAGTCGGATTTAATCAAAGAATAAGAAGATCTAGCTAGCTCACCCCACACAAGACATTAACTGGGGGGAAGAAGACAATAATACTCTGCAGTACCAAGAAGAAACTAAATTGTTGTGGAGTTGCATGCTTATTGGTCGACTAGTGTCGTAACGGGTCATCAACAAGCAAGCTATTCGGGATATCATTCTTACGTTGTGCAGGTATATAGATGGATTAACCATTGAGGAATTTGGAGTTAATACTTTTCTGTTTACCTACCCCACTGCGGAAGTTAGAGACCGCATTTATGTTAAAGTCCCTTGGAATATAAGGGGAAACTTATTGGTCCTGAAGCATCGGCAGCCTGGAGCTACTTTTTCGGAGCTAAAGTTGTATAAAACACCCATTTGGGTACAAATTCACGGTCTTCCTCTCTCTTGTATGAACATAGAAAGTATACAAAACGCAGGACAAGTAATAGGGCCGGTTTTGGATGTAGACTTCAAACCATCTGGGGGCGTTTGGTGTGCAAGATTTTTTCGAGTGCAGGAATCCGTAAACCTACAGCTTTGTTTAAGTCTTCTACTCAATTGGAACATATGTCCCTTTATCACAGCCCACAATCACAGACCCCTCAAAAGTTTAATCAAGGAATCTGAAAACCTACGGCTTTGTTTAAGTCTGCTACTCAATTGGACCTTGGCTCCTTATCTTCTGCGGGGGAGGTAGGTCCAAATAATTTAGACGTAGATATGGAAAGAAGTTTGGTGATTAGATCAGATGCAAGCTGTAATACCCCTCCCACTTAAGTCTACCAAAAACTATCTTAGTTGCTTTAATAGACATTGGCTCATTTTTTAAAATTTGGTCTTAGATGGGCATTTCGGTCATTTTGCATGATTTTCGTCGGATTTAACGCCCAATTTAGACAGGGGCGAGAATTGATGATTTTCAAAAGTTATGAGTTTCAAATCGTTGAATTAATAATTAGGGGTACCGATTTGATTTTTGCTCATACTTACGGGGCTAACTATGACTTTACCCCTATTTTTTTTAAGTAGTCTTAATAATGCCCCCAAAATTTTTGGAGAAAAAAATGAGAGGAATAAAGAAGTGTGAGAAAGAATAGCTACTTTAGTAGTGGGTCCCCCATTTTTTTTAAAAAAAAATACTAGCTACTTAGAGTGTCTTTTTTAATTTTTTCTCTCCCTCTATTTTCTATTGTTTCAACTCCACTTTTTGATTTTTTTTTCTCTCACGATCTCTTCTTCCTCTCCCAGGTTTTCTCTCTTTATCTCTCTTTCTGCGATTGCCTCTCTGAAATTTTCTCTCTTTCTATGGCTACCTCCCAGATTTTCTCTCTCTTTTTTACGGTTGCCTCCATATCTTCTCTTATTTCTCTTTCTTATTGCCTTTCACACACCCTTACATTCACAAATTTTCTCTCCTTATCTCCCCATATTTTCATCGCCCTCTCTCTCTCTCCCTCTATTTTGCCTCACATACAAAAAAATCGCAAATTCTCTTCAAGGTTAGAATTTTAAACGTTATTACATTTAATTATTATTGTGTAATTAAAATATTAGTGCTCTGTGTTTATATGTGATAAACAAAGAAAAAATTTGTCTGCATTTCTTTTTGTATTCAATTAACTAAATATTGTGTTTTTTTGCCTCTGTTAATTTGGCTAGATATTAAAATTGCTTTGTGTCTTTGTTAATAATTTATGGGCCATATTGCTTACTTTTATGTAGCTAATTTAGGTTGTATATATAGGTATGCAAAAAAATATTGATTTCTTTTTTAAGAGAAAATGAATTGATACTTCACAAGTTGAAGATGTAGAAACTGCTCAACGTTCTCCTACAGTACCTAGAGTTGAAGTTGAACCTGAAGAAAATATTACATCTAGAGCTCAACCTGAAGAAAGTGATACTCCTAGAGCTCGATATGAAGAAGTGATATATCTACTTTAGAACGTGTCCCTGGTTTACGCTATCAAATATGAGATTATCCAATCAAACAATGTGATGAAATAAAAGATGGTTTACATCAAAGCCGGTCCATATCAATATCTTATGGAAAAATATCCATTTTCTGGAAAAGACTGATCATCCTCATAGATTTCAATCAAAATGGTTCAAGTTATTTCTTGATTGGTTAGAGTATTTTTTAGCAAAAGATGTTGCCTGTTATCTTTCATGATACCTTTTCAATAATAAATCTGCTGGATGTTCTAGTTCAAGTGCATTTATGCAGAAGGTTTTCAAAATTGGAAGAAAGTTAATAATGAAAGAGATTGTGCTTTTTTGGCTTATGTGGGAAGAGATTTTTCTTCACCGCATAATGTTTCTGTCAAAGCATGTAAAGACTTGATGAACCAGTCAAAACATATTGATAAAGTTATGCACTGACAAACTACACAACAGGTCTTGAATAATCGACTTCGACTTAAGGCCTCGATAGATTTTATTCTATGGTTAACATTTCAGGCATGTGCTTTCAAAGGACGTGATGAAAGTATGACCTCCAAAAATTGAGGTAAAGTTTTTTAGATGATAACTTTTGGCCTCGTATAATGAGATGTTGGTGAAGTTGTTTTGGAAATGCTCCACACAATGCTAAGTATACGACATTTACAATTCAAAGTGAGATTTTGCACATTTTTGGAAGAAATGTCTGAAATGCAATTCGTGATAAAATTGGAGATACAAAGTTTTGTATCATTGTTGATGAAGCTCGAGACGAGTCCAAACGAGAGCAAATGGCTATTGTTTTGAGATTTATTGACAAAGTTTCTATCTTATCACAACCTCAACATCAGAATATTTGAGGCCAAGGATTTGATGACGTGAGTAATATGCGAGGTGAGTGGAATGGTTTACATGCTTTATTTCTTCAAGATTGTCCTAGTGCATATTATGTACATTGTATGGCATATAGGCTCCAACTAGCTCTGATTGCAGCATGAAGAGAAGTTATTGTTGTTCATCAATTGTTCTTGAAGTTAAGCTTAATTGTTAATAGTATTGGAGCTTCTTGCAAACATAATGATGAGTTACATGCTGCTCAGACAATTGGAATTACAAATTTGATTGATATGATGAACTTGAGACTGATACAAGACTTATCAAATTAAAGCATTACAACGAGCTGGAGATATTAGATGAGAGTGTCATTTTCACTCAGTTTGTAGTGTAATAAGATTATTTGGTCCAGCTTGTTTGGTCTTATAAACCATTGTTGATGAAACCATTGTTGATGAAAGGACATCTTATGTTCATCGCGAAGATGCTTTTGTGGCTTATGCATTAATATTCTTTGAGTTTGTATTCATTTTGCACTTGATAAGGAAATTATCACTACAAAAAAACTGGTCTTTAGTGGTGGTCGCTAAAAACACTGCCACAAAGATCTAATTTTGTGTTTGTAAATTAGCAGCGTTTGTAATAAAAATTGTTTTTAGTAGCGTTTGTAACAAAAATGCTAGTATAATTTTGGCACATATAGCGGCTGTCACAGTCATCGCTGCTAAAGATACACCTTTAGCAGCTTTTTTTACATAAACATTGCTAAAGATGTATCTATAACAGCGTTTGTGTCAACAAACGCTGCTATCAGTAAAAGTGCAAAAAAAATTATTTATTAATTATAAGTTATTAACGTTAATAATTATTTTATATATTATTTCACTCCATTTAATATATAATTTATTGTGTCATGTATTTGAAAAAATTTATTTTAAATGACCTACTTAATAAAATATGGAATTAGAGGGAGTGTTATGAAAATTGAAGTTGTTATTGGATATATTGACTAAATCTAAGCAGTTTAGAAAACATTTATTATTATACTTATAATGAGCATATATATTTTGAATAATTAGTAATATAATACTATTTAATTAGAATACATTATTTAATTTTAAATACAAATATATTGTGAGATTAACTTATGCAATTAACGTACATAACTTAATATATAGTCTTAAAGGCTATGATTTAGTCATTAAGTGGATAGTACATACATATAAAGTATTTAGGTTGATTAGCACATAGCATGTATATGATAAACACATATAAAAAATCATGCAATGTTATATAGAAAGCATTATACTTTTAAATTATAAGTATTATATATTATTACTGCCAACTTCTTTTAATTAAGATTATTATACTAGTTACAAAAAAGAGTGTAAAATAATATGCTATGTATTTAATACTAAGTACTAAGATTTTTAAATATTGTTACAAATTACTATTATTACTAAGTTATTTTAGGTATTAAGTTACTTTGACTAAGTACTAGAATATACAATGTATTACAATTACAAGTAAAGTAGTAATTAGGATATAATTACAAAATAAACTTTATATATAACGAAATGAGATTATTAAAGTATAAAAATACAGTAAACAAGTGAGGAAAATTTCATTTAGCGTCAAATTCCCGCTTTCGCTCCCCGCCATCTTTTAGGTCAAAACCCTTTCTTTTTTCCAATTATTCTCCTCTCTCAGTTTGCTTTCTCACTTTCCAGATGGGATTTGTTATTTTTAGAGTACGGGGTCGAAGCCAATTGCAAAGGAAATGCTTGGGGACTTGAAGACCGTAGAAGCTATGCTGGAGAAAGACCCATCTCTCTTGCATGAAGCTACTCTCTACGATCGACAGTCTGCGCTTCACATAGTCGCTGCCAATGGCCAGATTGAGGCGGGTGCTCTTCGATTCTATTATTATGCTCTTTTTATTTGGCGTTCCTGGTTCTGTTTTGTGGGTCTTTCTGGGTTTTTGCTTTTTGGGGCGAGATTCATCTTTATTCCATGTAGTTCTTGGGTTCTTTTATTAACTATGTTTTTGCGTTTTGAGTATGTTGCAGATCTTATCTATGCTTTTGGATTAATTCGTAAATCCAGACGTGTTGAATCCCTAAAAGCAGGTACGGAGTTATATTTGCTTCGTCTTAATTTTTTTCTCGTATATTTCGGTATGAATGTGATGTCTCTTTTTGCTTGGAAATGTGTGATCTTGTGGTTGGGTTCTGTTCTTTTGCGCCTCCTTTCATTGTAGTTTTGATTTATTGATGGAAATGGTTCAGACTCCGCTTATGTTGGCTGCAATGCACGACAAGATCTCCTGCGTGAAGAAACTCCTTGAAGCTAAAGCAAATGTTCGTAAAATTCCCAATCTTAGTATTATTCATCTTGTCCTTATATTTATCGAATTGAATAAGAAAGCTAATATAGGTGATCTTACTCTCAAACATTGATGTTTTATTCTATTCATTGAAGAACCTGCTTGCACTATGCTACTTACTACGACCATGCTGATTGTCTTCAAGCAATTCTTTCGGCTGCTCAATCTAGCACAATTGCTATTTCTTGGTTAGTTTCTTCCTTCAAATTGATTTTGTGCGCTCTCTATATTGATTTGGCTTATGAATCTTTGATAATTGTATTATATGGATCTAATTATAGGGGATTTGCACGTTTTGTGAATGTTAGAGATAGGAGGGGAGCAACACCTCTACACTAATGCTCTGTTGCTTCTTATCCTCTATGTGCAACTTTTAGCTATAATTGTCATGATTTTTGGAATATGGATGAGCACTCTTCATGATGGTTGTCGAAGATCCCTCACTCTCCCTATTTTGGTCTCAGTGCTTTTATCTTTGTGGTGTAAGTTTTCTTTATTTTTTTTTCAAGGCATCATTTTTCTTTATTTGTAAGTGGACTTTGATTCCTTCTTTCACTTCTAGTCTTTCCGTCCAACATTATTCCCTGAGATTAAATATATTTTTTTTTTCCTTCGAAATGTAGATCTATAATTGGGTTCTTTGGCTCATTCAAGAAAAACTTCATCCTATTGTGGATCGTATCCTTTTTTAGAGGAATTTTTTGGGCATATACATAATATTGTTTGTCGTTCTCTTAAGGGTGGACCTTGACCTGTCACTTGCAGTATCTGATCATGTTGTGCTTCATTTTGGTGGGAATTCTGGTGTTCACAAAATTGGCGTAAGTGTATTCAAAGTCGAAGTTGATTTGTCATAAAAACTGAAGCTTATGATAGCTTTAGATAACCTTTTTGCCCCATGAAGTTACGTATCTCTTCACAACTACTATGAAGCTAACACATGTTATGATCATGAAAGCTATTAGGAAGAATTTGGACAGCTACAAGAATCCATGGCTGAAGCTCAAGATACAATATGGTCAGAACAAGGGGAAATTGTACAACGAAGAATGCTTATTGTGTTGTATTTGAATATTTTAGGTGGACCTTGCTTATGGTTATTCTTGTAGAAAATTTTACCCTGGAGATTTTAATGAGCATGAAAGAACTCTTTTGAGATTTCAGTTGTAACATTTTAGGTGCACCATCATCCAGAGTTATAAAACTTATCTACCATTTTTTATTGTGTCAAGCATGATTGATTCGACTAGTTTTAACTACTCCAGTTTCAACTGCAACTAGTGAACGAGCTTTTTCAGCAATAAAAATTGTTAAGATAAGACTTTGAAATTAGATAGAAGATGACTTTCTTGCAGATTATCTAGTTGTTTACATTGATAAAGAAATCGCAGAAGGGTTTAGTACTGATGTGATAATTGATGACTTTTAATCATTGAAGGAACATCGGGTTCAATTAGCATAGTTGATGAAATTTTGACTTTTACTTGTTGCTTATTTTGATTATAATGAAAATTTGAATATTTTATTTATTGACTACAAGGGTGAAATGTCTTAAAATTAAAAGAACGAGGTGCAAATTAGGGAGGATAGGTGGTTGACTAAGGCCCCCAAATTAGGGAGGCCTTCAATTAAAAATTTTCTTTAATAGATATATTTAAAAAATATTTAATGATAAGGCCTTAAAAAGTTAACGTTAAAAATATTTGTATAGAATTTTAGGTAATTAATTTTTATTCTATAAGGAGACTTATTAAATCTCCTTGATAAAATGAGACATTAACTCTTCACTCGTTTATAAAATCTCCTTTATTAGAGCAACATCAACCCTATAAAGTCTAGTTAATTAATTTTTCCTCTATAAAGAGGCCTATTAAATCTTCTTGATTGAAGGAACCATTAATTCTTCACATTTTTATAAAAGTATCTTGCATCGATAAACCTATAAGGCGTCTTTATTTAAAATATATTAATAGCAAATTGATTCAAAATAAATTTCATAAAATAATATCCTATAAAATCTCCTTAAGATTAGTTGACAATTGATTAGAGAAATTCTATAAAATCTCTCACCTAATTCATTAATTTTTTTTACGGTTACTTGACAAGCAAAAATAATTTCTAGTTGTTTATACCATCTAATCTATTTAATATTTTTACAGTTGTATGCATTAATTAACAATTAAAAATCTATCTTTAAAAGGATTTAATATATAAACCATTTCACAATTAAGTGAGATAATATTTCGATTGGTTGTTAAGTACATAAACTACTTAAAACTTTTTAAGATCATCACTAAAGTTTGCTATTATTCTAAAAATTGTATTTTTATTTTTTATTTGTTGTAGTTATCATTATTTGTATTGTGTTTTTGGTTTTTTATTTAATTTGAAAAGGTTTAAATCTTTGGATGAGGATGACTTGAAAAATATTGTCTAAGGTTGTACTTAAAAATGTTTTAAAACATGAAGATCATGTTGATATTGATAGTTTATATTTGTTTGCAAAATTGAAAGCGTTAAAAGAGACTTTAAAAATACAGATTTTCACTCAAATTGAAACATTAAATGACTTAAAAAGATTAGACTCTATTCCAAATGCAAGTATTGCTTATAGAAGATTATTGACAATACATGTTGCTTTTGCAAAAGAGGTTTTTCAAAATTAAAACTAATAAAATCCTACTTAAGATCAACTATGATGCAAGAAAGATTAAATGGATTAGTCATGTTATCAATTAAAATGATATATTAACAAATTTAGAATATAAAACTTTAATAAGTAACTTTGCATCTTAAAAAGCTAGAAAAATATGTTTTAACTAAATTTTTATTAATAATTTATTTTTTAAATATATTATTTTATAAATTATTATAAAAGGTCTCACTTTGAGATTTCGCCTAAGGCCTCAATTACCTTAGAGCTACCCTTGGTTATAAGAAGTTTTATTGAACACATACAAGCCTGGCAAACTCTTGAAACTGAATTGAAGCTTTAGATGGTTTCCCCCACCCATAGGCTCCTCAAAAATTAATGTGGATGCTGCCTGTAGAACCTAGGGTCCTGATATCTGTAGAAACGATAAAGGGAAAATACTTAATGTGTTAACTGATTTTATCCAGAACAAAGATCTTACGTGGGGAGGTTTTTTTTAAAAAATCCTACGTGGGGGAGGTTAAAAATATTAATTAACGTGCTGCATGGGAAAAAAAGTTTGGATGATAGAATATTTTTATTGCGACAGATAACTTTTTAGCTTGTAAATATATTAACTCTCGGGAGATCACTCTAGAGTCCAACATTAATATGGAAGTGCAAATGATTGTAGATTTCCTAGAGCAATCGTCGCAGTGGAATGTGGGTTAGGTATCCCGGAAGCAAAACAAATTAGCTCGCATCATAACAAAATGAGCAATGCAGTTATAAGCCCCCTTCATATAGTGTGGGTTTATACCACCTTTTATACTTTGGCATAGAAAAAGAAGTAGCATAGGGCTATTTGAAATTAATGATATCTTTGGTGTTGTCTATTAAGAAGCGACTCAGATTTTAAGGTGGTGTTTGGATGTCAAAATTTTGAAAGTTAAAAATTTTATTTATGAGAATTGGTAAAAAAGTAAAGAGAGATAATTTAAGTGATTTTTTATATATTTATTGTAATAAAAAAATTAATAGAGAGAAAAATATTATTTTATAACTTTTTCATCAATTCCAATACATTTTCATCAATCTCAATAATTTTTTCATCAATTTTCATACATTTTCACCAATCCCAATAACTTTTTACATATTTTAACAACTTTTAACTAACTTTACACCAATCCCAAGAGAATTTACGCTACTTTAAAAAAAACACAAAATAAAAACTGTTTTGAAAACTAAACCAAACATAACCTTTCAATAGCCTTAGCATTGAAAGGAGAAGCTCCCGGCGAGGATCTAACTAGCGACCTTTCGCTTACGAAGCGAACGCACTACCACTATGCTACGGAAGCTGTAGTCATTTAAATGACGCCATATTTCTTTATTTGTTTTAATTTCATTTAGAGTTACAAAACGTATAGTTTTTAGGTGTATACGTTTGGCCCTTCAGCATGGATTAAAACAGTGTCTCCTAATAAGGCTTCTTGAATCGGTCTAAAGAAAACGAAAGGGGTAACATCTTATCAAGCAGTCAACAATAGTTATATGGTGTTGCTTTACCCTCTGATAAGGGTTTGGTGATCAAAAATAGTGGAGAGCAAAAGTAAAAGGGAAAAAATCATTGAAGCTGAGGCAGTGCTTCTGTGAGACCAGACTTCGTGAGGTGTGATGTGAACAGTGATTTGCACTCTTAGTGAAAGAAACGTAAGATGTATGGTTTTTCACTTTTGCATTGTTTTGGCACAAGTGGAGGCAGCTTAAAAAACTCAATGGGTAAGAACGTGGGCAAGAGCTTTTTCATGATGTATTCTAATTGGGGTGGCAATTGTGTGGTTTGGTTGCATTTTAGTTTAGATCTCTTTCTCATAAACCAACTTGGAACATCTTGCTAGAGATATTATGTCATTCAATGATTTAATCTAGTTCTTTTCTGGAAAGTTTGATATTGTCTGAAATGTTATATTACCCTTGCTATTTTGGAAAAGCAACTAATGTTTTCATTGACACTCCAGCTAGTCTTCTCCATAGATGATCTTAAAGCAGCTCTACATAGAAGGGGTCCTGATAGCTTGGGCAGCAAGAAGGTTTTCCTTTATTCAAGTGCCTCAAGCCCTGCTCAGGAGCTAGAAATTATATCCTTCGTCGAGGGAGAAGAGGGGAAAGAAAAACATGAGTCCTGTTTGCAACATGTTGAGAAGGAAAACAATTTCTTATTTGGCGCGAATGGACGATCACATGAGTCAGAAATTGGAATTGGAGTACCTTAATTTGCAGCAGAACTTCACTTTATTGGTGCCACATTACAGCTCAGGGGTATTAATCCTATCGGTCAGCCCTTGATGGATACATGTGGGAATATTCTAGTTTATAATGGTATGCTTAACTTGTCTCTTCTTGAGTCAAACTAATGGTCATCATGATATGACCTTTTTCCTTCATACAATTTCTCTCAAATGCTACTGTCAAATTTAATCACTTTTGTGTTTTCATTGGATCTGGGTCCCACTGGTGTTTCTTGTTGGTACTTGACATTCTTCCAAACCATATATTTGGTCGGATAGCTATTCATTTGACTGTTATATTTAATTTATTCGTTTTCCCCAAATTTTATATCTTTGAGATTTGTTTTTCTATGTTAGTTTATGTTTACGTTTCATGTAATTTGCGTTCTATATCAATATGCTTCAAGTAAATGTATATCACTTCAGTGATCAGATGCATTTGACACTAAATAAAAGGCCAGGTTTTGATGTTTAACTTTGGTGTCTAACTCGGATTCTAAATCTATGTTTGACTCTGAAGGTGAAATATTTGGAGGAATATGTGTTAATGGTGATTGCAATGATACTGAGATTCTTATGCAAGCCCTGGGTGCTGCTTTGTCAACTCACATGTACATACTAGGACGCCCTATTGTGATGAAAATGGACAAAGTTCTATTCCTAATGTTCTTTCTACAATCAAAGGTCCATGGTCTATCATCTATTGGCAGGTAACTCTGAGTGGTAAGTTTCTGTTTGTCTTTATTAAACTTGTGCAGTTTCTCCTTTTCCTGCATCCTCTTTCTCAAGTTTCCTTAAACTAATGTGTAGGAAAGTTCAAAAACATTGTGGTTTGCTCGAGATACATTTGGTAGGAGGAGCCTTCTTGTTCACTGGCCGACTTTGGAGGACTGTTGCCTCCTGATGTCTTCTTTATCACCAGTTTCTTCTATGGAACATAATTCTGGTAATAATGCAGTTCATCTTCTGTTTAAAATGGCTTGTAGAGACAATGAGTACATAATGAGCTGAAGCTGATTTTCTTACTCAGGAGTAATTCTGAAATGATTGTTGTGGTAAGTCTTGCATGTTACTGGTTACAAATGTTCTTCCTTTGGATTCTTGCATCTCTATTCTTTTATCCTATTCTGTTCCTGGATTTTTTAAACATTCTGTTATAAGACATTTGTTGGCAGTTCTCTTCCTATTCCTAGTGTTTTTCTTTCTGGAATGTTGTTATCATACCATTTTCCTTGTATTTATTGGTTCTGATGTACAATGACTCTTCCAAAAGAAAAGTCCCCTCGAAGGATTTCTTTATTGACATTTCTCTCACCTGAGGAAACTCAGGCAATGCGATCTGACTTTCTATGCACTTTTACATGTAAAAAGGTGACTGTACAATGTGCAGGGTGGGATGTGCGCCTTGTTGACTGCTATTCGATTGCATGTGGGGCTCACTTGCATTGTTAAGGCTGTATTGCCTTTTAGGGAGTTTTACCTAATACACCCTCTTTTTTCTCTTTTCTTTTTCATAAAAAAATTTCTGTTTAAGGTGAAGGAGAATAACTTATTGGACAAGACTTCATAATGCACTTATTGGCCATAGCCTGCAATGAGCCCAACTAATCAAGTATTTCCATGACGTATCATGAGTGACTTCATGGACCTGCCGTCCTCTTGATGGACTTTACTTTTAATCCTTTTCTTGTTTTTAGCATCCAAATCTGTACTGAAGTATTAACAATAACATATTTATCTTCAGATACAAATATTCAAATACTTTTGACAATGCTACTAATTAGGTTTTAAAAGTATCGAGTACTATGTAACCTGATAAATAATTCATTCATTTTTTTATAAGTAATAAATAATTCATTCATGAATGCTATATATTTATCTTAGGGTAAAATGTAAATATCATACTTGTGCTTTTGGCAGTTTTAGGGCCCGTGCTAGCACCATTAGTGGAATAGAGATTCCATCTTGATTTCCGTCAATTAAGTGACAGAAATATCTCCTGTGGCATCCTGGTTAGTAGGAATGTAAGCAAGGCAGGATGCCACGTGGGATATTTCCATCACTTAATTGACGGAAATCAAGATGGGGTCTCTATTCCACTGAGGGTGCTAGCATGGATCCTAAATCCAAAAATTTGGAAGCACGAATCCTAAAACCAATTTTACTGAACATTCAAGTCTGGTATTACATTCTTCCCTTATTCTTATTATTACTTTGCTTTTAGAAGGTAGTTTCATATTCACATGTGTACATGCATGTTCGCTAATTTGTGTGTTTTTGCTGGTATTTGATTTGTAATTATTGCAATTTCAAGTATATTAATCTGCAAGACTCTTTATTTTTTTTATCTTTTTCTTTCAGTTTGGTCAATTGGTGACTATTGATACTAATGAGATGTTTATATCGAGTGACATTAATGTGCCCAGGTTTTGAAACTGAAAATGGAATTAACAACCTGAATTTCTGGGAAGAGCTTTCATGTGGGATATACAGCATATCTTTTGATTCTCCAAAATCAGATGGGTTTCTTTATGGTGAAGTCAAAAAACATGCATGGACGAATGCCATGCTACAAGAACTGCTTGATTGGGAGAGAACTTCTGTGGAGCCCAAACCTGAAGGTTTATACTTTTCACAGTGCCTCTATATATCGCCTTCCAAATAATACAATACCACTCTGTAGGAAAGCTACATGTATAAATTCCAATGTTCATTTACAATATACTTACTACTTTTGTTTGACTCATGAAGGTAAATGCTGAATCAATTGTAGACTGTTCTCCATTTTTTTCTCTTTGCTCTTTTGTTTTGGTAATTGTGCTCTAAAATGTGGTTTTGTATTGCCTGCGCAGGGCCTTTACAATTTTCAATTTCAGGGCCAGCAAAGACTGCTGATTGCTTTAAGGGAATCTGTGATGCGGCACACTTCACTGCATAGAATTTTTCAGGTTTATCTGATTGAACTAAATTTCATTGTACCTCCTTTTGTTCAACATGCATTTATTTTTGCTTGAACACTTCATTGAGGCGTGGAAATTGGGGAATATCTATCAATTTATGAACCCTGAGTAAGTGTAGGTACTCCTTTTGTTGGTTGTGGGATCTATTGGTTTGTTTATTAATAGAATCTTTTGATATGAAATGCATAGGCAGTTACCTGTGATATAAGACAAGAGGAACATTCGCCAGTGGCAGTTCTTTTCTCTGGCGGATTGGATTCTATGATACTTGCAGCATTACTGGATGAATGCCTAGATCCCAACTGTAAGTGTTGCAATAAAAGTCAGGTTTTGCATTGTTGTCCTCTTAATGTTATGGACGTGTAGATATCTTAACGAGATCCAATTCATTGGAGTTGAAATTTTGGAAACTAAGATATCACTTTATCATAAAGTCCGTCTGTTAATCCTTTTGCTAAGCTCATGTCCTGTCACATTTCATTGACAGATGAAATTGATCTACTAAATGTTAGTTTTGATGGTCATTCTGCTCCTGATAGAATTTCTGCCAAGGCAGGAGTAAAGGAATTGAGAAGAATTGCACCCTTGAGAAGGTATGAATATGGCGGTGAACTTTAATTTGGTTCTCTGTTTTCCATGCTAAGAAGCTTTTTGATGTTATCAGTACACATTCTGTGAGGAATGCAGATGAAAACTTGTGGAGATTGATGCTGAATTATCAAAATTGGACCTTGAAACAAAGCATGTCATGTCGCTGATAAATCCTGCAAATACTTACATGGTCAGCTTCTTTCTATAGAGTAGTGCAGTTTGCCTAACCGGATCACATGAATGGCCGAGTATTCTTATGTCAGTAACGTCATTCAAAATTCCTAACGTTATGATATTTTTATTGGTACAGATAATTGTTTCATTTGTGTGCTTTTTCTGTTGTGATCCACCTTTAGCTCTCCTAACACGGTAGGATATTTAGGCTTATTTTGTCCTATATTTTTTTGCCCTGAAAGCACTACAAAACACATGAATTTTATCATTCCAGATCTCTCTTCTGTTCTCACTAAACCACATTTCAGTTATTACGTTATCTGCATGGATAGAGTATTATGTCTCAGTTAAAATGGCAGGACCTTAATATAGGAGTAGCTTTGTGGCTGGGTGCTAGAGGGAGTGGTTGTGTGTATGAAGGAAATAGCAGTAATAATAATGAGGATCTTCAACGTGTTAAGTACGAGTCCAAGGCCAGCATTGTGCTGGTTGGTTCTGGTGCTGATGAGCAATGTGCTGGCTATGGTAGGCATATAACAAAATTTAGACAGGGAAGGTAGGCATTTGTTGCGACTATATTGATTAACTTGTGGCCTATTTTTTCCATTTCTGGACACTAATTTTATAGGTGTGCGTGTTTGATGTTCACTCAATTTCTGTGCTGGAAAGCAAAATTCTCTTTAGAATGCATCTTGTGAAATGTTGTGATTGGTTACTAACAAGCATGTTTATAAATATCTCGGTTGGGCAAGAGCAGAGCACACAGGTAGGTTGATTATCTTCAGTGAAGAAAATAAATTTGACATACATGCAAAAGAAGACGATAACAATAAGTCAACTGCATAATATAGGCTCACAGCTGGACCCACAAGCAGTTTAAGGTGTGGATTGGCCCCTAGCCTACAGAATTATGGTCTATTTACTAGAAAAAGTGGCCAATCACCCTATGATCAAATGACATCTTATTCTTCGGATTGAAGGGTAAGATCACGGGTTTAATTCCCATATATGTATGTTTTATTTACCATCAGCTGCGGAGGGAGGGGGAAGTGGCTTTCAAAATTATCCTCTAGAGATAGAATCGTTCCTTTTAGCTGATACTGAAGTGTTGCAATCTAAGAGAATAATCTAAGATATAATTCCCGTTCGTCTTGCCAGAGACTTGAGAATATATGTAGTCCTTAAATGGGTTTGTTGCTAAAATCAGTGAACATGCTTACTTTGTGGTAGAGTGAAAGTATCTTGCTGCTTGCAGATTGCATAATAACTGCCGAAATGGACCTGGTTGGGAATGCTTGAACACGAAATAGTTGCTAGAAATTGTGAAAAGCGACCCTTAACATCCTGACATGTTTATCTGAATGGGGGTGCCTCAGAATCAAGGCAAGACCGTTATTAGTGCTCCCAGTAGTCACCTCAACTGTCAACAAAATTCTGTCGTTGCATATAGAAAAATCTAATCCTCATCAATGAAGATACAGAGAAGGGTAGCATAATATGTATTCAAATCCCTTGGAAAACTCAAGGCCTTCAGCCATGCTGTATTCAGCTTATTTTGATGCTTGTGTGTGCGGGTGTGCACACATACAGGGGCAGCCCCTGTAGGGGTTGACTACCTGCTGGAATTTAGTTATGGGCCCGCCGTACAGTTACAGAATGCCTGCATCTGCTGTAATCGTCTTCATCGCTTGTACTTGTCAATCTTAATCCACATTTTGCACTACCTTAGTGACAGGTCTTATATATTTATATATTACTTTGAGTAGTATGTATCTGTTGGTATGTTAATTCTGAGAGAGCATTATCGCCTCTTGTGCATTATCATGCTTTTTCCTGTTTAGAGCAACGCTGATGTGTTATAATTTAGTATATGTTACGATCTATTACTAAACAAAGCATTTGGTAAATTGTGGAGGTATGTTTATTTTGCCTACTCATCCTCATGGTCTCATATGCTATCGCAGAGGATTTGGAAGAGAAACCTAGGTAGAGATGGTAGATGTATTGCTGATAATGGGAAAGAGGTATTGCTAAAATCTCAAACAGAATATTCCTTAAGTCACGAGCTTGCTGCATGGGGTAAGCATCTAATCGTCCCTTTCTTCTTTTGTTTTTGTTAGTTGTTCTTTTGCAAAAGGCTAGATTTCCTTTCTTGGATGAAGATGTTATACAGACCTTGCTCGATATTCCTTTGTGGGAAGTTGCTAACCTTGATCAACCTAGTGGAACTGGTGATAAGAAGATTCTGAGAGAGGTCAGTGCCATATTTTTTGTGAAGTTTATTCTCTCTGTATGCCCAAATATATGATAGATGGCCTGGACACAAAATTACAGCTATGAAAAATGGAGGAAAGCCAAGAATGGTTGGTGGGGGCTGGGGTACATTCTTGTCTAATCTTGGTTGAAGTTTCTTGAGGTTTACTCCATCTCATCATCTTGCTCTGTTAATATAGTTGTTCCACGCTTACAATTTTTCCCTCAAACTCATTGGATCTCATTCTTTTCCATTTTTGGGGGTTGGGGTGGTTGGTGTATATTGATATGTATCTTTTTTCTGCCAATATGAAAGGTTGCCTTCAGGTTGGGACGGAATTTCAAACTTTTATTGCTAAGAGTTACCTTTTAATGTCCATATTTAGTTTTGAACTTCATTTCTATATCAATGACTTCCAAGTCAGGCTTACCTTTCTGGTGCATTATGTTTGCTGACGGTTGCAAAAATGCTTGGCTTATATGAAGCAGCAGTTCTGCCTAAAAGAGCAATTCAGGTGTGCATCTTTTCTTATTAAGACCTAGCTGGAGAGAGCAATGCATGTATTCCTATGTTTGGGTTTTATTTTGAGCTCAGAATTGTGCGTTCTTTCTTCTTTTCTTGGTAGATCAATAGTATTATTTCCCCGAGCCATAGTACTTAAGTTTAAACACGCAATTTCATGTATACAACTGTTAACTTGTCTGTTCATACTATTATCGTCGTTCTGCCTTTGTGGATGATAATGAAATCCATAGTATCTGTTTGATGAGTGTCCGAGATAGAAAAAATCTTCAAAAAACGAAACTAGAAAATGAAGTATACTTGATCTCCTTAAATTTTCAGTTCCCGAGATGAACTTACGAGTCAGCTTCTAGCAAAAGCACTTGAAGGTTCGGTTGGTAAGCACTTCTTGATTAATACATGGCATTATTCCTCTCTTTCTCTCTAAGATTCGATCTGCTTGAGTCTGGGGGCTATATATTATATTTTTGTCCTCCCTCTAAAAATGGATGATGACAATGAGCCATCACCACAACATCGCCATTGTTGACATGCACGTCTTCTGCTCCATTGGCAACAGAAATCAATATATCACTTCGTCCCTTCGACTGTGTTTGTTACAAGTAATGAAGATTTGAGAAGATTGTAGCTCCTGGAATCGATCCGAACGATGGCATTTTTTTAGCAAGAGTTGGAAGAGTCTGTGGGCAGCCATTGTTTGACTAATTCTTACTGCATTTTGTCCCAGGGAGCAGCTGAGCTTGTGTATTGTGTTCTTTCTATTAAATGGAAAAATATTGGAACCAGCGGGATAGGTGATCTTTCTTCTCCTTTCAGTGGAAGCACTGTACCCCAAAATTGTGAACTCCAGGATTTTAATGAGTGAAATAGTAGCTTGATTTGCTCCTTTCTTCATCCTTCATTTTATTTTATTTTCCCAACATGCATTTATTCGTATCAAATGACTTCTATTTGAAAATTTCTCTTTCGTTTGTACACATTTTCATTTTCTGAGTAGAATGAGGAGATGCAAGGAAACTTTACTTTGTACTGCCTAAATATAAAGCCAACGTCACTTCGGGTGCAAACTATAAGTTCATGACATTTATAGCCTTCCAACTATAGAAATTTTTCATTCTAAAATTTTCTTTAAATGTCCGATTGAAACTATAATTGACGTGGCAAAGATGAAACATCTGGGCATGATGTGGCTTCAGATGTCGTAGATGATTGGTTGGTTATTACGCAACATGCCCGTATGTTTTTAGATAGGACGAGCTCTTTGATGCCGATGGAAACACTCAAAGACTGCCCATGTTGAAGCTGAAAAGCCCAAAAGAGCACTTTTGAATTGAGGGCAAGGGTACTTAACCTAAGAAAAGGGAAAATTCCGGTTAGTTTTCTGAAATCCCCCCCCCCCCCCCCCCCTCCCATTGGAAGAATATGGATTCTGTAGATCCGGTACAGTTGGAGGTCAGATATATAAGGCAAGTTAGAGTAGAGAATACACTGAAGAGTCAACCGTCGTAATCCAAAATTGGGCTGTTGCATGTCTCTGATTTTTGGCCATAACTAATGAACTATTATTTAATTTTTTTTAAAATAAAATGAGGTTTTATCACTCAAAATCTTTCATTTGTTTAAGAGGCGCCTCGATTCGTAAGCGAGTATGCTCGCCGCATTGTTGATCTAGATTCGAATCTTCAGACTTATTTGGTGTTTGAACAATTCTAAATGTTGATTAAAAAAAAAGGACAATTCTAAATGTTCGGTCACTTCGGATTCGATTCCACTCTTATGACTTCTGCGTATAGAATCTTCCTTAAATGGAAAAAAAATGATTCTCCTACTAATTTTGTGATAATACAACTTCAAGCAGTATTCAAATTTGAGGCAAATATTTATACATCAATCATGTTGTTATTTATTTTCATGTATTATCCACCACAATGAAATATAACTTAATCCTGGAAATGCCAGGTCAGGTGCACCTATAAGTCTGATTGTGACTCTAAACTAAATTATTATATATTTTCTTATTTTTTTGGATTTAAGTATCACATTGATATTATTTTTCTTGTTATTTGTAACACTATTATCTTTACATATAGTTTCCACTTGTACGTTCAATTTTATTAAAAATATTCCAATAATTCCGTCCAATTGGAAGGAGTTCTTAAATAAATACAATAATCGAACAATTTCTCTCTATAAATTTTCATTCGACCGTTAACTCAGGAAGGAAATAGCTCTTGGAAGAAAAGAAAAAATGCAAAACCCCCAAAAGAACCCCTTGAATGTGTCACCAAAGGAAATAAAAGTGGTTTCTAAATTAAATAATAACCCTCTCAGAATCTCTATTCCTCGGCCGCGGAAAACTTCAAAAACTTCTCTGTCTGTGTCTGTCTATCTGAGCAGTTGGATTTCAAAAAAAAAAAGTATTTCACCTCACTATGATTTGGCTCTTAGTAAATTAAGTCACTAGACTTAACTATGTTACACTTAATTAAGGAAAAATTTATTCAGTCTAATCGCAACATGATGTGTCAATAAAATAAATAAATAAATTTAAACATTTAAACAAAATTAAAAACTAAATAAAGTTTATAATTCAATACTAAAATATAATTTTTTTACAGTTTTCTATTTTTATTTTAATATGAAATTATAAATTTTATTTATTTTAAATTTCTATTTTTTTTTAAAAAAAAATGTTTAAATTTGTTATTTATTTTAACGAGACATGTTATGTTGTGATTGGACGAGATAAATTTTCTTTTAAATAAGTATAACGGAGTTAGGTCTAGTTATCTAATTCGGCCAAATTTTAGTGAGGTGATTTTTTTTTCTAAAATCCAATGAGTTTTTAAAATCAGCCTAAAACTTTACGAGTAAAAATATATTTTCTTTTATTTTATTTTGTCCTCTATTCCTTGTTTTTTTTCCTTCTATGCAATCCTATTTTTCTTGGTTGATTCTACATTGTAGGCTCTTTATATGAGTAGTAACCTAAAACCGGTTAGAATTTTGTACATTTATTAAAGTTATATATTCGGAATTCAGCTGCTATGTGAAGCTCGGGGTATGAAGCTGAATTTACGATTTCGATTAAAAGACGATAATCTAATGGTCTCAATGGGCACACATCATTTAATGAGATAGCCCACCCGATCCATGAGAGATACCCACCCGCCTAAAACCAAAAAACCTTTCATAGTTGAAAAAATCATTCCTTTAATATGAGTATGGGAGATGTTACTAACAACAATCTACAATCTAGGCTGGTAGATAGAAGTTCTTCGAATGAATTTACACATGAGCGGATCCAAGGGGGTGCGGGCGGGGGCGGCCGCCCCCACTGGCTCTAAAAATTCCTTTGCGAAATTTTTTTTTTGGTTATTAAGAAGCAGGCCCGCCCCCACTGGCCCAGCCGCCCCAGCCTGCTTCCAAGGCCAGTGGGGGCGGAACTGGGCCAGCGGGGGCACACCCACTGGCCCAGTTTGTGTAGCCTAATTGCTTAATTTTTTAAAATCAGAAGGTGAAATTACACCGTTTCACCCTCTGATTTTTTAAAAAAAAAAATTACTCACGCCACTCTCTCACTTTGCGATATCTCCGTGTCTCCCTCAACCCTCACGCCTCAGCAGTCCCTCTCACTGGTCCATTATCACTTTAACTGCACTAATACATAAATTATGTAGATCCTCACTAATTTATCATTTGTCAATTAGAAAGGAAAGCACATAAATACTATTTTTATTAATCTAATTTATTACTGAGGTTATTTTTTAACGAGAAATAGCTGAGTGCACCAATACTTTTTGACAGAAGAAAATTCATTATCTTCATATAGGCATCAAACTCCATAATTATTGATGGGTGTTAAGAATTGTTTTCCACATATGCTGATGAACATTTTGTTTTGTTTTGTTCTTTTTAGATAATGGATAGATTTTTTATATAAAAAAAATCCACAAAGCATGGAGTCGTCTAATACTTCTAATGTGGCTACTACTTCTAATGAGGATTCTAGTTCAAAAAGATCTCGTCCTTTGTTGAGTTTAGATGATATTATTTCTGACCTAGGGTTGCGTAAATCTATTGACTTGTGCAACACAGACCACACTTGCTATCATTAAAGACATTATGGATGAATTTTTTTGTCTTATGGTTGATGAATCTCGAGATAGTTCAGTGAATGAGCAAATGACAGTGGTTTTGAGATATGTGAACAAAAGTGGATAAGTAATTGAACGATTTCTTGGTGTGGAACATGTTACTGACACATGCTACCAGTTTTTAAAAACTGTTATAGATAAATTGTTTGTAAGACACGGGTTATAAATTGTTTCTTGGTATGGATAAGTGTATTTCATTATTTTTAATATTTTTAGTTCTTAATTTGCGATATTTTAATTTTAAGACACTTTTTACATTATGTGGAAAAAAATTTCTGGTCGTTTTTCTTTAGAAATTCGACCCCACTCATTCTATATCCTAGATACGCCACTGAATTTACATCAAATTTTGTAATTCTAAGTAAATTTGTTACCTGAATGGAAGCACCTCCACAAATTTCGAAAGACAGAAAGATGTGTCGCTGAAAGTCAAGCAACGATTTCAAGCGTTATGGGTTTTCAACTATTTGACAGATGAAGAAACAGAGTGGTTTTTTTCTTAATGCAGTGTTACGTCTTCGAGTTTATTGTGGTTTGCATTGGAAAATGTGAGGATATACCTAAATTTCCACGCAACAAGGGCCCAAATATTTTTCAGGGCCAGGTCTTCCATTCCATTGATTACTGCAAAGTGCAAACTCAAAAAAGAATTTGCTTCAAATCTACTTGAAGGGAAGGAAGAAGGCTGCAGTCATTGGCTTCAAGAAATCAGCTATTGGTTTAGCACTGGAATGCGTAGAGGCGAACCAAGGTACTTAATTAGAACTTTTATAATCTATATTATTAGATGCAAGAAAGTGAAAATTTGATATAAGAGGCAGCGCTCCAAACGATTTCAACTATTTCAATGATGGAAGGGTTTTTTGGTTGCAGGTGGGTGGGCATTCTTGGGAGGGTGGGTATCTCCAACGGGTCGGGTGGGTTATCTTATTAAATGATGTGTGTTTATTGAAACCGCCAGATCGTCCTCTTTTAATATAAATCGACGATTCATACAATTTCACACCTCCGAGCTTCATACAGTAACCGGACTCATATATTCGTCCTAAGGTAGTTCAATCACGAGAAGGAAGAATTTTCATTCTTCTACAAAGGTGTGCATAACTTCAAATCCTATCGCCTACGAGTTAATCTTTGACTTAATTGATACTTGAGTTGTGGTCTTCATTTACCATAATTTTAATATAACTTCATATAATATATGAGATAGAACTAGTACTCTTCATTTACACAATTCGACATGATTTTTAAATTTTTTTTTCTAAATACATGATTTGAAATTAGTTATAGCTAGAATATTAAATTAGTGCTTGGGTTTTATTTTTATTTTAAAAAATATCAATGGGGCATGCTCGAGTTTATTCAGTGAATAAAAAATGTCTACCCCGCAGTGTGTAGTTCAAGATATTAATCACATGCTACATCGCCAACCACCTTGTTATGAAACATCATATAGGGCCACTTCACCGCCCACCAATTGCCGGGCGAGGCAAACCCGCTCATGTCACACGATAACAGCAGTGCCCAATTAGGTACATGGTTCGATACTAGAGTATTTCATCCCAAAAAGTTATGTTTGAGCGACCAATGTATGTGGAAGTGGGGCATGCCTGGGAGCTACCGCCAAACACATTTGGTGCTGACTATGAGTTTTTCTCCATATTTCCAACCACCAGTGCGGTTCGACCATCATGTGGCAAATGCGGGCTCGGGAGGTGCATGACCTCTGGCGCACTTTTTTTGGTCACCAGCGAAACTATTTGGTTACGCATTAAAATGCGACTTTATAATGCCTGGAAGAAAAAAAAAGGTGCCTTCGTAGTTATGCTTGAACAAATAATGCATTTGAAATAGAGAACTCTTTGATTGAATAATCCAAACAAACCACAAGACCAATATATTACATCACATGATCCAGCAATGTCCAATAGTTCATGTATAAGACGACAGCATCGCCTCATCCAAAATACGAGTTCCACAACATTCAATACACAGTACTAAATATTGGCCGCTTATCTTATTTACCAACAGCACCACTACCGCCACTACCAAAGAGGTAACCCAAAGAAGATCCTCCCCCAGGGGCAGCATGGACCTTAGTAGTGGGTCGATCCTGCACCCAGAAAGAAAAATTTATCAATCATGAGAGGTATTACTTTAGCTGCGCCTATTTGTTAATTAAATTCTAAATCTACTTGCTACTTGAAAAGTTTCTACTTGTCACAATAAAACATAATACATGATAGACAATACATATTACTATACCTGCCCATTTGTCAATTAAATTAAATCTATTTGCTACTTGTCAGCGTGTCAAGGAAAATTGCTCCCTGTCGCATCAATATAAAATCTTCAGTTTCCAACTACTTATGCCACATTTATTAAATAGTTCAAATTTTGACCGCTTCAAAATTTTGACTTAATAAAAAAAATCTCTCCCCCCATCAAATCAACCTTTTTCAATATAATAAGTATACAAAATTAATTCAAGTATTCTCCCTTTTCACTTTTTCTCCAACTCCCATATTTTAAAATGTTGACCATCCCAAAATTTTGGCACACAAACACCACCACCTGAACAATATCCCCAAAGACTTCAAATAAACAGTACGAAGTCATTAGTTTTGCAAAACTCCAACTCCATAACAGATTTATATTCAATACTGGGAAAAGAAAACATCTTAGACCAAAAAATAACAAACTCATAACAGCTTCGAAGACAAAGTTTATCCCAACTCTTTATCCCAAAACATTTCCTATTAATTTGTTTTCTTGGGTAGACATCACTCACTGCGTTTGAGAAAAAAAATGTCCTCCCCTCCCTTGTCCCCAGAGGCTAGCCAAGCGATGAAAAACTTATAAGGCGATAACACAATCAAGCATGATGAAAACAAAGATGAGACAGAGTTAAACAAAATTCTTGAAGTAATGATGCTTTATATGATATGCAAGCTGATGCAAATGGTTAAAATAAGTATCTTTGTTCTTTCTGTTCGTTCAGTTTACATTGCTCAGACATCCTCTAAAAGCTCCACTAATAGTTCAACTGCAAGGACTCTTCCTTAAATCCGGCATGCCGCAACCATTGTGCACAGAGAGAGAGAGAGAGAGAGAGAGAGAAAGAGGGATAGAGAGAATGATGGGGCGGGAATGAATAGACGTATGCTCAAACCAAATAAAGAACACAAGACAACGAAACAAAGAAACATAAAGGCAAAACGTACAAAGCACTGTAATATTTAAGTCCCCAAATATTTGGCAACAGAAATTGACATTGAATACAGCAGTCTTTATCCCAAAACGTTTCCCATAGTTCTCTTTTTTGCTGTAATCATTATTCAATCGTGTACAAAAAAATATCACCACCCCCCTCTGTTGGGGGAACATATTATAATCAATCAAGTAACCGAGCCTGTTGAGAACTGAGATAAAGAAGGGCTAAATGAAACCCTTCAACTGTGGATACATTATCTGATACAAGTAGCAAATCAAGTATCTTAAATTCTAGCCATTTTTTCAATGTACAAAGATAAGACATCCTTTCAAACTCAACTAAAGTCATAGAGCAAAGGCAAAGGCGCTTCCTTCAGAATCAGGAACACAACCATTCTACCAGAGAAATATGTGAATGCAACCCTTTAATCCACAACTCAAGCCTCCCCAACCAACAGACATCGATAACAAAATTGGGGGAGAGTTAAAAGCAAGGCTATATTTCTGACAAACCATTGTTCTTGTGATACCAATGAAACCTTCATTTATTGTTACCAACTTACAAATAACATCTTTCAACGAAACTTTGAATGCAACCCGCAGTTCTTCAGCAGTCTACAGAGCCTTTAATACATCCACACCAAGGAAAGAATAAACTTATTTGGCATGGATCAACCTACTAATGTAATGTCATTAGGACGTCATGCCCAAAACACACAGGGCAGGAATACATGATATCAGTGTGAATATCATGTTTTTATATGAGCAGCGACTTACGGCAGTTTAGAATTGATCAGCTAGTTGCCAATCTTCCACCTCAATCTTTCCATGAATCTAACTGTTTTACTATTGGTCCTTGAAAATAGTAAGATTGTTGTAGAATTACCCACGTTTCGATATAATCCAGTGTTTCTACTGCTCCTCCTTGAGACTGATGTATTTAAATTAATCATTCTATTTTCTTTTAATGATTCACTAATTGGACTACTTTTAAAATGACAAATCCATGTGCCAATTCCAATGGGGAAACAGCAAATATACCATGAGGATAGCCATACCGTGAGAAAGTTCCCTGTGTTTTGACCATCTGCCCGCATATAGTTGTTTGAAGAAGAATTGTGGATACCAGCAGGAATCTGCTTGCTAACATCTACTGGTTGAGGAGGAGAAGCAGGTTTGGCCCCAGGCACATTATTGACAGCCTGTGCTTCATTTGGAGCAGCTTCAGCATTAGTTGTGGCTGGTTTAGGAGCCTCTCCATTCCCAAATAGATATCCCAATGAACTCTGTCCTCCACCGCAGCTAACTCCTCGACCCATGCTCTAAGAACACAAAAACCTGACACCAAACCAAATGAGAAAATACGGTGGACTCCAGAGAAAATTTTAAAGTTAGAGAAGAAAATAAAGTAACCATATGCAAATGCCATCAAGAAATCATGAACACTTTACCAAAGTTCACCTCAACCTCTTCAACCACTGCACGATATGTATGCTCTCTTTTACTATATCAAAGAGAACAACACCCAAAACTTTAGCATCATCATGGTTCCCAAACGTAAATGGGTACTGCCTCAATTGCTACACATTGATGCCTTACATCAGGAACATCAAAAATTTAGTTTAATTCGAATCATGTAGTCAAGAATTATCCCACTATACAAGCACTACTACTTTTCTTTCTTTCTACCTTCTAAAGATAGATGTAAAATCATTTTCAACCAAACAAAACAAAACAAAACAATCAAACAGACCAAAACCAGTAGCCTAGTTGCTTAAGCAACAAGAAAGCAAAAGGCTGTGGCGGCAGTCCCCTGGAAATGGTCTTTTCAGGCAGTGGCCGTTTAGTCCACCCTCCATTTGGCGGTAGGTGCGAGGCCAGAAATTGGAATCATTCAAATTTAGCCAAAACATTAGAAACAAATTAAACAGAAAATCAATGTGGCTCAAAGAAACACCCAGACTATTCCAGTCGCTGCACCATCTTCATCCCTGCCCTGCGCCCTCCAAATTTCTTCAAAATGTACAGGCTCTTATTTGAAACAGAATCCCGCAAATAAATACTGGCATTCCTTCCCAGCCCTTCATTTCCTTTCACGGTAATTAGCCGTCACCATTTATTTTGGTACCAGCAAGAGCATTAGACTACCAAGCTGCAAGACGCCAATTGTAGTATTTTGTAGTCCATTACCGTACACAAAGTTAGAAACCTCACCAGAAATGCAATGCAACCACTGCACTATGGCATACTCGGTTAGGTCATATGTCTCCTTCTAGAATGAATCTTTTAATAGATGTCATTCCTAATATGCATACTTCAAATAGTCATCAATGTGAAGTTTGTCCTTTAGCTAAACAACATCGATCTCCTTTTCCATTGAGTTCTATTCATACTACTCAACCATTTGCACTTATTCATCGTAACATTTGGGGTCATCGTTACTTCTTGACTTTTGTTGATGATTTTACTCAATGTACTTGGATTTATCTAATACGCGTTAAATCTGAAACTCGTAGCATATTGGAATCCATTTTCAGCTTAGTTGAAACTCAACATCATGCTAAAATTCAAATTCTTCGGTCTGATAATGGACCAGAATTTAATATGTTCTCTTTCTTCTCTTCTAAGGGAGTTAATCATCAAATTAGCTGTACCTATACTCCCCAGCAAAATGAGGTAGTAGAGAGAAAACATCAGCACCTTTTAAACGTTGCCCGAGCACTTAGATTCATAATATTCATTTGTCATATTGGGATCATTGTGTTATGACTGCAACCTACTTGATAAACCGATCTCCTTCTTCTTTATTAAATAATAAATATTCACATGAAATGTTGTTTAATATCAAGCCTACATATTCTCATCTTAGGTCCTTCGGTTGTCTTTGTTATGCCACAAATGTCATTGCTCATAAACCTAAGTTTGCTCCTCGTGCACACAAGTGTGTTCTCAGGATATCCTCATGGTACAAAGGGATATAAGCTTCTTAATCTTGAAACTCAATGTGCATTTATTTCAAGAGATGTCATTTTTCATGAACTCTCTTTTCCTTTAAAAAATTCTGATGATTCCACTTCCATTCCTCAACCATAATTTGTTGTTCCTTTATCTGCACCTGACAGCTCCTCTTATACTCCTAATGCTTCTAGTCTTAAATCTATACCTGCATCCCATGAAATTACTTCAAATCATCATGATCAATTTAACATTCCTCCACCTAGAAGATCTAGTCATACTAGAAATACACCTTCTTATTTGCAAGACTACCACTGCCATTAGTTCATTCTTTTGATAAATCACTACATTCGGATTGCTATTGACATTGCAGGTATATTTCTTATTCCAAACTTTCTCCTACACATCAAGCATTTACTTTAGCTATTTCTACTCATCTTGAACCGACCACTTACACACAAGCTGCTAAGCATCCTCAATGGCAAGAGGTCATGCTTGCTGAAATGGCAGCACTTGATGCAAATGGCACTTGGATAGTTATTGACCTACCTCCTGAGAAAACAGCCATAGGATGTAAATGGGTGTACAGAGTTGATGGATCTTTGGAACGATACAAGGCTCACCTTGTTGCGAAAAGATTCACACAAAAGGAGGGTGTAGATTATGCTGAAACATTCTCTCCAGTAGCCAAAATGACTGTTGTTCATTGCTTTGTGGCTTTGACAGAAAGTTAGAACTGGTTTCTAGAATAACTTGATGTCAATAATTTTGCATGGTGATTTGGATGAGAAAGTGTACACGGTAATTCCACCCGGATTTGCCGAGGAGGGGGAGCAGAAGGTATGGAAGTTGTTGAAGTCCTTGTATGGCTTGAAGCAAGCCATCCGTCAATGGTTCCCCAAGTTGTCTGATGCATTGTTCTCTCTTGGTTCACAAAAATGCATGGTTCTTCTTTTACTGCCCTTTTAGTATATATCGATGATGTTATTATTTCTTCAAATGACATGACATATGTTTCTCAAGTGAAATCTTATCTGAATGATCAGTTCAAGATAAAGGATTTAGGGAAACTCAAATGCTTCTTGGGCCTTGAGATTGCACGAAATTCTACTGGTGTTTCTGTCAATCGGCGCAAGTATGCACTGAGATTTTGGAAGACACTGGTTATCTTGGTTGCAAACCAGTGGATTTTCCTATGGACTCCAAGCTCAAGTTATCCAAAGATGTTGCCGAGCCTTTATCTCATACTAAGCATGTTGAAATCGATTATCATTTTATCCGGGAGCAATTATCCAATGGCATTATTCTGTTGTTCTACGTTTCTACCAGTAATCAGCTAGCAGACATCTTTACTAAGGCTCTTGGGAATGCACAATTTCAATTCCTTCTTTCCAAGCTAGGTATTCACAGCATTCATACTCCAGCTTGAGGGGGAGTATTAGCATTAACCATCTTGACGGGGAGTATTAGCACTAGAAGATGGTTAGCTTAGCTGGAAACAACTTTCTTGTTAAACCGTTCGTTATTTTTACATGTTTAGTTAAGCTCTTGTATATAAAGTGCTTACTGTAACTATGTAACTTCACTTTTACTTAAATATACGATTGTTAAAATCTCAAAGCTCTCCCTCAAAGTTCCACACGAGTTCAATTCTCTACACACGTCATTGTATCAGTCATTATCAGTACTCTGGTGGCAGAACTAAGACTCAAGTTGAGGGGGGCAAACTCCTAAGGCGAAATGACAAAAAAAAAATTCTACTTAATGCAAAAAGTGTCTTAGAGTTAAAATATCGAAAATTAAGGACTAAAAGCATTAAAAATATTGAAATACATGTACCCCTCAACTAATCAAAATTAAGAACAATAACCTTCAACAATTCACAATTGACTAATCACAATACTAACAAGTACACAACTAGCACGAAACAATTACCAAAAACCATTTAGAGAACAAACACCAAAAACATAAATCAATGTCCAAGATTTCCGATATAATTGTCCAGCTTCATTTGCATTTTTCCTTTAAAGAATCCCGATTAATGCGCGGAGGTTTCAAGTATTGCATTAATTGTTCTACATCTAGTGAGACAAAGCGATTCTCAATGCAATGACAAGAAGCAATACGCAAAAGACAATATCAATTTCCTGAAATTAACATATCTATTGCAGCAAGAAACATATATATAAAACTAATGAACGGCAATTCGTCAATTTGTCAATTAGAAGCAACTAAGAGAAAAAAAGGGGCTGGGCTTAAGAAACTAGCCAGGTCCGCCTGGGGGCAAATACATGTAAAAAAACAAAAAACAAAAATCTTTAATTTGACAGAACAGAGGGGGGCAGCCGCCCCGGGCGCCCCCCCCCCCCCCCAACTGCATCCGCCACTCCACACAATCCACCAAAAACTGCTTTAAGGAAACATCAAATCATCCACAGAAGCAAAAACCACTATTTAAAAGAGAGCGAGAGGTAGAGAGTTGGGAAAACAGTAAGAAGCAGCAGAGGGATCGACGGCATGCCGTTCTGATTGAAACCCTAAAATGCCGGCAAAAGGAACAGAGGGTTGGGAAAGATACCTCGTTGCTCGGATCAGATCTGGAGGGAAGCTCCGAAGCTGGAGAATGTAACCGAAACAAGAGAGCGAGAGGTAGAGAGTGCTGATCGTGAGAGAGTGAACGTTGGGAGTTATTTATTATTATGCAGGTGGAAATTCTTTGGATTTTCCACGTCTGTATTTTGCTTTTGCCAGATTATCTTCCATTCTTATTTCCTAACTTAGCGGCCGTACCTAATCACAGACTTCAGGCAGTAAAAAGGGAAACAAAAAAGGACGATATTAGATCTGAACCAAAAAAACAAAGAATGCACGTCCTTGTATCAGTCGTTATCACTAGTAGCACACAATCCACGAAAAACTGCTTTAAGGAAACATCATACTTTTTCATCCAAAGAAGCAAAACCACGATTTAAAACGAGAGAGAGGCAGCATAAAATCGGTGATATCGAAAACAGTAAGAAGCAGCAGAGGGATCGACGGCATGCCGTTATGATTGAAACCCTAAAATGCCGGAAAAAGAAACAGAGGGTTGGGAAAGGTACCTCGTTGCTCGTATCAGATCTGGAGGGAAGCTCCGAAGCTAGAGAGTGTAATCGCAACGAGAGAGCGAGAGGTAGAGAGTGCTGTGCGTGAGAGTGAACGTTGGGAGTTATTTATTATTATGCAGGTGGAAATTCTTTGGATTTTCCACGTGTGTATTTTACTTTTGCTAGATTATCTTCCATTCTTATTTCCGTGTGGGTGGAAATTTAAGGAAATGGCGTGAACGCCGTGGTAGAAATTTGAAATTTTTTATTTGATAATTAATTTCGTATTTTAAGCGCCTGAAGCTGACCGGGGGATCATGTGGTGCGAGATGACCTGGCATGTCTTCTTTTTTTTTTACATGTCTTTTTTGCTTGAACAAGCGAAAAAGCACGCGAATTTGATTTAGGGTGCGTTTGCACAAAAAATATCACAATATTTTTCACCAACTTACAGTAAAATATTACAATATAATCTCTCTCTCCTATAAAAAAATATAAAAAATTACTTCTCTCTCCACTTTTTCACTAAACCTAATATCAACACAAAACCTAATACCAAAAATTTTTCAACACAAACACAACCTTAAACGCTGCTTTTCATTTTTTAGAAGAAAAAAATTAAAATTCATTGGTGGTGTTATGTTCTTGACCCATTTAATCACTCCCTTTAATTCTTTCACTTCTTGTTTCATTGCAGTGTGGTTTATATATATATATATATATACCTAAATGTGTGTATAAGACTCTTTTCTTACTTTTTTTTTTTAAGCAGACTATTTTACTTGAACTAGTTGGGGGTATATATTGATTTGAATTCAAAATGTTCCCTTTTTTGCACTTTAGTCCAAATTGGGGGGGGGGGGGGGGGGGGGAATTTTAGTCAACCATAGAAATGAGATGGTGGAGAAAGAAGATGCCTTCTTTTGGAGAATGAGGACAAATTCCTCACGTCATGCCATCCTTGTGTGTACCCACTTAACATGTGGGTAAATCTCGGAGAGCTAGTGCGAACTTATCTATACCATCACGACTCTCACTTAAGTAGGTTCCGATATTTATCAAGTAGGGACTCGAACCTGCGATCTGTGCTCCTAACCCACACAAGTACAAGTTCGCATTAACCACTGGGGGCAGGCCCATGATGGGTGAAAGAAGATACCTTTGTCCAAAGCTTTTCCATGAGTTAGATTAACCCTATGACGGAGATGGTGCCGACGGTCCAAAATACTTTTTTGAGGGAATTTTTCTGGTTACAGGGGATGCCGGCACGCTATAGGGGTACTGCTAAAAGAGGAAAGTTAAATTATTGATTTTGGAGCTTATTGGATTAGATATTGTTGGCTTTTGTGTACAACCGGGATTTTGATAATTTCAATAAATGGATCAAGTTTACAAAACGGACATCTTCAAAAACAAAAAAAACTTGACGAAAAGAGTCAAACCTTGAAGAAAGAAGAACAAGAAGATGCAAGGAGTTTAAAATGAAGATTCAAGATCTTAGGGTATAATCCTTGTAACTCTTTATTTCACATTTGACAAGGATTTGGATCACGCACTTGCATATCTTTCAAAACATGCATAAACCGTTTTAAGTTTTATTTGAAAGATTAAATGTTTTTATAGGTTTCAAAATATCTCAATCAAACCTCCAAACCTTCATATATTTATGGGAAGTATGTCTTCAAAATTGTGTGTTTAAAAGTGGTCAAAAACCTTGTTTTTAAAAGAACTGGATCATGCTTAAGTTGAGGAGGTCGACCGGCTGTTCAAGCGGTCGACCAGTACTTCGACCGCCTCATGTAGCGGTCGACTGACTCGTTTTAGCAAAAACTCACAACGGCTATAAACGACTAGTTTTCATATGTGGCCTATAAATACACCTTCATTTCGTCTAAAATGATAACCCAACGACCACATATCATTTCTACTACTTGAGAAATATTTTAAACCTTCCTATTTTATATTTCTCATAGCATTCACACAAAACACACTTTCATATCCTTGTCTTTGTGTGAATCAAGAAATAGAGCCTTCCATTTTCATATCTACTCTATCAAGAGAGTTTTTGTTCTTCCATTTACCTATCCAATAGAGGTGTTTCCTTTAGTGAGGTTGTTCACTAAAGAAGAAACTTAGAGAGGGTATATCTCAAGCTTGGTTAGGTTGTGAGTGGTGAGCCCGAAAAACCACTTGGGAGGGTTTGAGTGTTGAACCCGGGAAAACACTTGTTCGGTTCACTAGCACCCGGAAGCTAGTGTGTAAAAGACATTGGAAGATAGTGGAAAACCTCAAGGCTCAGTGAAGGAGCTTGAGGGGTGGATGTAGGCGGGTTTGGCGAACCACCTAAAAATATTGTGTTTGCTTCTCAAACTTTTCTCCTTACTTTAGCACTTATTTACAGTTCTATATATTATATATTTGTGCTAAAGTAGTATTTACTTGCAAACACATTTTTGGGGGTTTAAACCAAAAAGTTTAGAAAACCAATTCACCTCCCCTCTTGGATTGCCTTAATCCTGAAACTATGACTCACAGATATATCATTCTATCTTTTAAGATATCCTTTTATGTTTTTTTTTGTAGTTTATTGTATAGATTTTATTTGACTCAAAATATTTATTAGTTTGGTAATAAATAAGTCCAAAACAAAAAAAAAACACTAAAACAACTTTAACTCAATCTTTCATGGATCTATCATTTTCTAAATGTAATGAGTGGCATAAAAAAGTATTACAACTAAGTTTGCACGGGAAAAAAATTGGGTAACTAGCCAAAAAAGTGCAAAAAAAAAGGCTCTATTAATAATGGTGGTAACCGGCTCCCGCCACCACCAAAGACTAGTTACCGCATCCAACGGTTGCAGTGGCCAAAATCTAGAAACTAGCTGTAGCTGGCTTGAACAACCCTGAGTTAGATGATGCATAATTAGATGATAAACATAGGGGCTCATAAGCGAATACACCATACACATATAGACTAGAAAGAAAAACTTGGAACAGTTTCATGAAAGGACCAAACAATGCATTATTCTCACCATTTATAATCGTCGGGGTCGAGTTCCTTTGAATGATTTAGTTTCATGTTAGAGACTCGAACACGAACATGATTTCTCCTTTGTTCATCTTTCAAAACCCGACCTCGAAAAAAGCTAAAACCGTCGGGGTAAGATTCTTTTGAATGATTTGTTTCGGGTTAGAAACGCGAACACAAACCTAATTTTTTATAGGTTCATGTTTCAAAACCTGACCATGACCCTAAAAAAAACTAAAATCATCGGGGTTGAGTCCTTTGAATGCTTTTAGTTTTGGGTTAGAGACCCGAACACTAACCTGTTTTTTCTCAAGTTCATGTTTCAAAACACAACCGACCCCGAAAAAAGCTAAAACCATCGGGGTCGGGTTCTATATAATGATTTGGTTCCGTGTTAGAGACCCAAACAAGAACTTGATTTTTCTCTGGTTCATGTTTCAAAACCCAACCCCGACCACGATGTAACCCGATTAATTTGGGTTGAACCGGATCTGTTTCAAGTCAGGAGATCAGGTTGATTAGTTTTTGGTCACCCCTAAAATTGGGAGAGACAATCAAGAAAGAAGATTCACTAGTTTCAAAAAGTAAATCACTTTCAGGAAAAAGTTTAGCTATCTTTTACGGTTGACCGAATTGAGTTTCGGTTGACCGTATTTTACGATGCTCCCCAAACAGTCGAAAAATATAGTAAGTAGTTTTCAAAAAGTAAAATACTGCAAAAACAAACGAAGCCTAAATGTAAAAATAATTATTCTACTAATTTTGTGATAATACAACTTCATGTAGTATTCCCATTTGAGGCAAATATTCATACATCAATCACGTTGTTATTTATTTTCATGTATTATTCACCACAATGAAATATAACTTAATCCTAGAAATGCCAGGTCAGGTGCGCCTATAAGTCTAATTATTATATATTTTTCTTATTTTTTTGGATTTATGTATCACATTGATATCATTTTTCTTGTTATTTGTAACACTATTATCTTTACATAAAGGTTCCGCTTGTACGTTCAATTTTATTAAAAATATTACAATAATTCCGTCCAATTGGAAGGAGTTCTTAAATAAATACAATAATCAAACAATTTCTCTCTATAAATTTTCATTCAACCGTTAACTCATGAAGCAAATAGCTCTTGAAAAAATGGATAAATGTCAAATTGATCCCACGAGAAAATCGATTTATTCCCGTGATAAAAAAATTATAAATTTAGTCTTCATAATACCATTTTATTTAGCCGATCGTCCCTCCTCCTCATTCTGTTAAATCATTCGACGAAATTCACTCCACATCAACCCCATCGCCTTGACCACTAGTTGGAGAAAGAGACTTGCATTTTTTTGCAGCAAACCTTCTTGAAATTGACGAAACACCGAAAACCAGCAGAGAAGGCGAAACGAATTCGCAAAAAACGGAATCGCTCGTTGGCCAACGACGATGAATGCAATACAAAGAGAGAGCGAAGGAGAGTAAACCTAGAGGTTTTAGAGAGGCTTTACTTCTATGTATCAGAGAGGAGATTCTCTCTGTTACGTTGGGTGAAATGGAGCAGTACTCTGCAATCACGCAAGAAGCACAATCTCTCCATCAACAAAGTCCTTTTATTTCCGCTAAAAAAATACAAAAACATTATATGTATATTTGGCTTCACTCTAAATTTTACATTGGCTGGTTGTGGCTGGAGATGCGGCTAGTTTGTAAGTCAAGTGAAAATTGTCATAATTTTTTTTCCAGAATGCAATGGATACCTTAGAGCAAAAAAGGGCCGATGAAAAAATTTTGACCTTAACAAAAGGTATGATTTGCATACTTTCAGTTGAGCCAAAAAAAATTCTTAGATATTATCAACCATAGAGGTTTGTTGATTTCCTCTCTGTTTGATTGGCAATGGCAGTGAGAAAATGAGAATCTTCACAGACAAAATCATCGAACTGGAGAACAAACTTGAAGCTAAAAAAGCAGTGGAGTTAGAAGTAGAAGGCATGAGAGGAGCTTTCCAAGTAATGAAACACGTGTGACAATGAGGACATGGAAGTGAAAACAAAGATGGAGTAGTATGTAATCAAAGCATTGACGACAAAAAGTTCCGCGACTAACCCAAGACAAAGAACAAAACAATAAACCTCATTGGCCAACCTTGAATGAGGAAACGCCGATGATAATGCCTTTAAAGCGCAAGAAATCGTATAACAATCGGGTATCACATCCCTCAAATTAGCGAATACGAGGAACGAAAATAGTTTCAGCACTTCAAGGTGCATGCCATGAAGGGAGAAGCCAATGAGCAAAGCGTTCCAAGAGAATATATTTTTGTCAAAAATTCTATCGAACATGCAGCGGGCTTCACATAGTTTATTTGATTTGCAGTAGAAAGTAATGAGCTTTGACGCCAGGAAATTGTTGGGTGTGACAGAAAAGACTCAAACGAGGACAAGGCGGGCATGGAGCTGCTTGGCCTGGCGGACGAGGCCGTGGTGGGTGCAATGCCGAATAAGGCAACCATAAGCATTGTAGTTGATGCCACAGGCTGCTATGTGGCTTTGTAGGATCTGTTGGAAGTAGTCGTTCGAGTCACTTAGTATTCGAGTGTTTAGTGCCTTAGTGATCCTCATTCATTAGCTTGAAGACGTACTGTCTTTAGTCTTTCTAAACAAAGTTGAAGTGTATTCTTGTCCCCTTGTCATTGTGAATGAGAAGTTGAAAGAAATTACATTGACAGAAGAACAATGGTAGAAGATTGAACAAACAAATAGCTCATTAATGGAGTCTAACCGAATCAGAGAAATGCAATCCCAATCTCTCCGTGCAGATATCATTTTTGGGTTTAAAGAGAAACTTTAATGTGACGTGTCAAAGAGCATATCATGTTTTTTAGTTGACTAGAGAGATGACAAGGCGATGGGCTGATGTGGAGTGAATTCCATCGAATGTTCTAACGGAATGAGGAGGAGAGAGAAACGATGAAACAAATGAGGTATTATGGGAACTAAATTTATGATTTTCTTATTACGAGGACCAAATCAATTTTCTTGTATATTACACATATTAATTTGATATTAAAAAAGAGAGAAGGAAAACCCCCTAAAGAACCCCTTGAAAATATGAGTAGTTTACGGTAGTGTAGGTGATGATTTGATAAAAACCGTCACTGTAATTGACAGAATTACATATTTGACACCGCCACCGCACCTCTAAGGCACAATAACTGCTCTTGCCCGTGATGGTATTAACGGTAACGAGTAGACAGTAACCGCTTAAACCGTGTAATCGTTGGGCTAAAAAATGGATTTTTTTTGGACTTTTCATTTTTTTCATTGTTTTGGGCTGTTTTTCTTGAACTTTTTTTGACCATTAAAACCATTTTATACCTATATATAAGCAACATATATAATCATTTAAATATTATAACCTGTTTAAATTTCCAACATAATATCATAATCAATAAGCATATCAAATAGACAAATATCATAACATATTCAAACATAATATTATAATCATTAATACTCATAATAAATATAATAAGTTGTCCAAAAGTCCAACATAATATCATATTCAAACATAATGACAAAAGTCTAATAAAAATGTCTAACAATGTGACATAAACTAACTAACATATTCTAACAAAAGTCCAATAAAAATATATCACATAATCAATAATACCTAGGGGTGGTTAACAGTAGTGTAGGCACGGTATGATGAAAACCGTCACCATTACCACAATTGACGGAATCATATATTTGACACCGCTACCGCACCGCTAAAGCACAATAACCGTTCTTACCGGTTATGATAGTGATAACTATGACAGTTAAACTGCCACCACATGTGAGAATGATCATCCCTACTTGAAAATGCTCAAACTCCACTGAAATGCGGTGTTGGATAGTGGATACGAACAACCCAATGTGTCACCAAAGGAAACAAGCATGGTTTCTAAATGACAATAATAACCCTCTCGGAATCTCTATTCTTCGGCAGCGAAAAACCTCTGTCTCTATAAAAAAAAAAGGAAATTGAAATTTTAGTCCTTAGGTTTTACACCCTTTTACGTTTTAGTCTTTGGATTTCAAATTTCAAATCTAAAGTCATTGGGTTTACATTGTTTTACAAAATGGTCTTTCTATCAGGGATCCTTTTTTTCTCTAGCGGAAGGGCCACATCAGCTGACAACTCAGCAGCTGATGTGGTAATAGAAATTGACATTTTAGTCCTTAAGTTTTACGTCGTTTTATTTTTTAGTCTTTAGGTTTAATTTTTTAAAATTTTAGTCTTTCAGTTTACATTTTTTTACTAAATGGTCATTCCATCAAGAATTACTGTTCAAATTTTGAAATATAAATTTTGGTCTTGAATATTGAATAATAACATGTCATTTTTAGTTTTGACAATTTTAATAACACATTTAATAGGACTAAAAAAAATTCAAAATTCAATTTAAATCCTAAAAAATCTAAATTTTTTCATTAAATCTCTATCTCTTGAATAATAAAAAGTTCTAAAAGTTAAAAATATATTTATTTTTTAAAAAAGAAAGAGAATATGAGTGTTTTCTCCTCTTTTAGTATTTTTAAATTCTTTCTTGTCTATATATACTTTGTATTATCTCTACAATGTCTAGTGTCTGCATAATCAATTTTTAACAATTATAAATGCGTCTTATATATTCTTAAGTAAAAAAAATTATTTTTCAGATTTTTAATTGTATTTATATAAAAAGTAAAAAACATACAAAAATAAATACTATATTCGGCCTTATAGGTGCGAGGACCTAATCATATATTTTTGTATATGATTTACTTTTTTTAATATAAATACAATTAAAATTCTGAAAAATATTTTCAAATTTTTTTTACTTAAGAATATATAAGACGCATTTATAGTTGTTAAAAATTGAGTATGCAGACACTAGACATTGTAGAGATAATACAAAGTATATGTAGACAAGAAAGAATTTAAAAATACTAAAAGAGGAGAAAACACTCATATTCTCTTTCTTTTTTAAAAAATAAATATATTTTTAACTTTTAGAACTTTTTATTATTCAAGAGATAGAGATTTAATGAAAAAATTTAGATTTTTTAGGATTTAAATTGAATTTTGAATTTTTTTTAGTCCTATTAAATGTGTTATTAAAATTGTCAAAACTAAAAATGACATGTTATTATTCAATATTCAATAAAACGACGTAAAACTTAAGGACTAAAATGTCAATTTCTATTACCACATCAGCTGCTGAGTTGTCAGCTGATGTGGCCCTTCGGCTAGAGAAAAAAAAGATCCCTGATAGAAAGACCATTTTGTAAAACAATGTAAACCCAATGACTTTAGATTTGAAATTTGAAATCCAAAGACTAAAATTTAGTCAAGGACCATTTAGTCAAAAAAATGTAAACTGAAGTTCTAAAATTTTAAAAAATTAAACTTAAGTACTAAAAAATAAAACGACTTAAAACTTAAGGACTAAAATGTCAATTTCTATTACCACATCAACTACTGAACTAATGTCAGCTGATGTGGTCCTTCCATTAGAAAAACGAACGGATCCCCAAAAGAAAAACTATTTTGTAAAAAAATATAAACTTAAGAAATTTAAATTTAAAATTTGAAATCGAAAGAACGACCTAAAACCTAACAACTAAAATGTCAATTTCACGTTAAAAAAAGAAAAGCCTCTCTGTCTGTGTCTCTGTCACTCTGAGCAGTTGGCGCTCAAATGGAAAGCCATGGCAGCAGTAGCAGCAATATTGTCGATGGCAAGAACCAGTGGAGAGCAGAGGAAGCGATTGCGGGAAACGCTGAAGCTCTCCAAGCTCTCAGAGAGCTCATATCTTTCCCTCTCTACTACACTCGCCAAGCTCAAAAACTCGGCCTTAAAGTAACGTCACCGTTCTCTACCTTTCATTCCCTTTTCGACGGTTGCCTTAGGTTCTATCCATAGTTTCGTGCTAATTAGTTTCTGGGGTTTGCTTCCAGTGGCCCCGAGGTTTGCTCTTATATGGTCCACCGGGTACCGGAAAGGTACTTGCTTCTTATTCATTGGCTCTTTTTGTTGCTACCTTTGATGTTTCCTGTTGTAAATTGGGCTCCTTTTGATTTGTACAAAGAAAAAAAAGGCTTGGCAATGCAAATTGGTGTTTTGTATTGAAGATTGAGTAATTGTTCTTTCCTGTTTGCTATTGGATTCAAGATAGACGAATGTGTATGCGTGCATCTGTTCAAATATGGTCAGTATGTATGGTGAAATGAAGATTTGTTCTAATTTGTGGTCTCATTTTTTCGTTACTCATTCTTTTGCGCAACAAAATGGAGGATGTCTGTTCAAAGGGGATGTTGATTACAGTGTTTACTACTGGTTCCTGATTTTGAATTCAAATAATCTTTTTGCACTCATGATTTGTCTAACTAGGCTGCTCAGTTGACTTCAAGTTCTCTGAGCGGCTTATAGATGGTGATGAGGTGATGTCTTCCTTTGGTGTGCTTGTACTTGGAATTCATAAGATCTATTGCTGATTTTTAATTTTCTTTCATCCTAGACAAGCTTGGTACGGGCAGTTGTTCAGGAATGCGGTGCACATTTAACCATTATCAGGTACTGCATCATCATGTAGTTGCAGATACAGGGTTCTAGGATTCATTTCCAGGTAAAAACCTCCAATAAAGTTGGATATTTCACATGAAGGAGTGTGCATCTGTATGTTGGGTGTTCTTCTGTCCTGCAAACCAGCGGCCTGTGGACAAAATTTGGCCTTGACCTCTTTTTTGTGCGACCAATGTTGTTTGCTGTGTTATGTAGGCTGTCAATGGCAATCATGTTGAGAGAATTGGTTTTCAATCCATTATTCTATCACTGAATGTAGTTTTTTTTTTGTCTATTAGGTTTTTTAGTATGTTTCAGCATTTTGTGATTCATTTTAATGGGTACAATGTTCTGCAGTCCGCATTCTGTTCATAGAGCACATGTTGGAGAAAGTGAGAGTGTTCTACGGGATGCATTTTCAGAGGCATATTCCCATGCAACGATGGGCAAGCCAGCAGTTATCTTTATTGATGAAATAGATGCACTTTGTCCTCGTCGTGAGTCCAGGTACGAGACTACGAGACGAAGTTACGGAGAAAATGTATCGCGAACTCATCCTTTGATCTTTAGACTGCACGAATTATGCTTTCTATTAATATGCAGGCAAAGGAGTAAATGTTAGGTAGAAGTTAAGATATTTGAAGGTGATATAATGACAACGGATAATGTTTTTCTATGGGTTAATGTGTAGGATGTGAAATGGGTTGGTGTAGGCCCAAAATACTGAAACATAATGTGTTAGGGAGAGTTGCAAATCTAGGATTTTTTAGGTTTCGTACATTTGAGTTTCAGGGCCTTTGGAGTTGTGTAAAAAGCATTCCACGTATTTTTGATTCAATGTTCAGCAAACTTCTTGTGGCCAAAATTTGAAGCTGTTTTCACCTCTATTGCAATGCAATAGATTTATTTTTGGCTGTTTTGTGTGTGCACATGCCATTGATATTCTTTGCACACTGCAGAGATGTGTGATATGCCAGGTGAAAAGTTTGTCTATAAGGAAATGTGAAACATGATCTGTTAACAAATTCTTTGTCATTCGTGCAATATGTTTTGCGTCAAATGCAGAAGGGAGCAAGATGTTCGTGTAGCCTCTCAACTCTTTTCATTAATGGACTCCAATAAACCTTCCTCATCTTCGGTACCACAAATTGTTGTAGTCGCATCCACAAACAGGTTTTTCTCTCTCCCACGTCTGTAGAGTTTTTGCATTTCATTCTTTCTACAAAGATTGATTATTGTATACCTATATGATTTTTTAAAGAGTTTTAATTTTCAGCAAATCTTTTTGGATGTTGTGAATCTGTCATTTATCCCAAAAGCTTAAGCTGATAGGAAGAAATGGATTTTATTATTTGAATTATACTCTCTAATACTCTTTCTCACGTGTGAGGGAGACTCTCCTTTTATTAGGAGGCCCAACACATGCAATATTTAATTGAAATTGGGGTGAAGTGCGAAGTCAAGTTTCGAACAATATTTAATTGAAATTAGGGTGAAGTGCGGAGTCGAGTTTTGAACTCAAGATCTTGGGTCTAATACCATGTGAATCTGTCATTTATCCCAAAAACTTAAGCGAATAGAAAGAGATAGATTTTATTATTTGAATTATATTCTCTAACAGATGTCAACTGTTGCATATGCCTAAGTCGCTGAAATAAATTATCACAGGTTGCCATATCACATTTTTGCATACCTTTCCTGTTGCGAATCAATTCAATTTTGTGATTTTGAGTGTATATTATTGTAATTTTGAAAATGTATATTATTGCACATGCTATGTAAAAGCTTGTTTCAATAGTATACTTGACTGACAATATTATAGGTTTGATATCAGATATTTCCCGTTCATTGGATGTTTAATGCCTTGCAACATTTTATTTGATTTGCAATCTGTACCTCTTCTCTAAAACTTTGGATGTGGTTTTGATGCCCTTTTTTTTCGTATGTACAAAGAGTGGATGCAATTGACCCTGCACTGAGAAGATCAGGGCGTTTTGATGCTGAAGTTGAAGTTACCACGCCTACTGAGGAGGAGCGCTTCCAAATTCTCAAGGTAAGCATGAACTGTCAAACTTGATAACAGCGCTTTCCTACTATGTGAATTGATTCATCCTGTTTCCAGAAAAGAACGAGAGTATAAAGTTCAGCTTAGTCTTGACCTTTGGCTCTTGAGGAATATGTTCAGTAGCTTCTAGATATTTGGGTTTTCTCTTAGGAAGCTGGAGGCAATTTATTATTATTAGGAGCTTCTAGTTTCTGATTTATATTCTGGTTGTTCTCATTGATGAGATCGGGCTTGCCCTTTGTGTGTGTGCTCCATTCTTTCCTTCAGTCTCTCCATCTTTATTTTAGTTTCTGTTTTGCTGGAAAATGTTCTCATTTTTAGTTGTTCGTCCTACCTACATGACATAGTTTTGGTAAATGATAGTCATGTGCATCTCACATGATAGCTGATAGCAGCATACTGCTGTAAATGATTTATCAGGGAAGAGAAAACCCTGATGAAAGAAAGAACTTGGCAACAATCTGAAAGTTAAAGGTTGAGAGTTTTAAAAGTAGAATGACAGGGGCCTTATTGCTGCAGGGAACAAAATGTTAGCCTTAATATTTTTAGCTAGTTTTCCAGAGTGTTTGGGGGCGTAAGTAAACTATTATTGACATAGAAAATAACATTATTCATGGTTATTACTCAGCTCTACACGAAGAAGGTTCCTTTGGATCCAGATGTTGACTTACGAGCCATAGCTACATCTTGTAATGGCTACGTTGGGGCTGATTTGGAAGCTTTATGTCGTGAGGCTACCATTTTTGCAGTTAAAAAGTCTATGGATGCAAAGGATGATGCTGGTGTGCTCAGCTTGAGAATGGAAGACTGGAAACATGGAAGGTCCGTAGTTGGGCCTAGCATTACAAGAGGTGTTACTGTGGAAATCCCAAAGGTGACTTGGGAAGATATTGGAGGATTAAAAGATTTGAAGGTTTGTGATATAGACATCTCATTCTACATTGGAAAGTCTCATGGATTGTTAATCATACCACTCTTCATGCATGGGCAGAAAAAGCTCCAGCAAGCTGTCGAATGGCCTATTAAACATTCTGCAGCATTTTCTAGGCTAGGAATTTCTCCTGTACGTGGAATTCTTCTACATGGACCTCCAGGATGCTCAAAAACGACCCTTGCTAAAGCTGCAGCTCATGCTTCACAAGCTTCTTTTTTTTCCTTGAGGTTTGTTCTTTTTTGTTGTCATAACAAAGGACATGTAGACTGAGCAGGAGGATTTGAGTATACTTAGGGATTTGATGGTGCTTGCTTGAAAGATAGTCGAGGCTGCTTGGATTCAGCATTGTGTTGGTTGTTACAGTTTGCTCAAGTTGAAGCCCACCTGTATTATGTATCACCTGCTTTAAGAAACACTTTGATGAGACTTTAAACTTCAAATTTAATCTTCTGTTTTCTACAAAGTGGTATACGAATTTAATAAACATCACAAAACAGTCTTTGGGACTTTGTGGATTAGTCATGGATCTGCACCCTCTGGAATGATGTGGGGGTAGAAAACAGTGGTCAGAGGAAACCAACACAAGAATAATGTAAGAGGGTAAAATGATACCTTAATTTTTCCATAGCGAGAGTGTCCTGCCTGCAATAAGCTTAGGACTTGCCATGAGAAGAATAAGGGAAAAAAAGAACCTAATATTTTCCTTATTCATTGAATAGCCCCTTGGGCTTCTTCATATAATTATGAAATAATCTTCTTCTAGGATATCTGAAGCCTACCCTAAAGCTGTAACGAGCTATTTGAATTCAATTTCCATGTAAATTTTAGTTCCAACGTATTTCCAATTGCAAAATGCTCTCTTTGGTATGTCCAATGTTGCTATCTTTATTATTCCAAATCAGCGGTGCAGAATTGTATTCGATGTATGTTGGAGAGGGCGAAGCTTTGTTGCGGAATACATTTCAGAGAGCTCGTCTTGCAGCACCAAGTATAATATTCTTTGATGAGGCTGATGTTGTTGCAGCCAAACGGTTAGTATACTAAATGTATGATCAGGATTTTCTTTTGTGTATGTTGCTTATACATGCTAAAATGACTGACTTCTCTTGTTGCCTGTATTTAATCCTCGTACATGAATTTTCTATTTTTTAAACTCTTTTTGTGGTTCTACAGTACACAAGATTGAACTTTCTAAAATGTTGTGTTTGAGTGACGATTTGTGCATTTCAAATGCTTAGCATGTAATCACTTTGATTGCTTATCTTTGCCAATGAACCCTATGAGTCAAGGATGTAGCATTATCATTGGTCTAGTATGCATGTATGTGCTGTTTTGGAAACTCAAAATAGTGACTTCATTAAGTTGAACCTGAGCAATCTATAAATTTCCAAAACGAAAAGTGTTGTATGAAAGCCGTGAACCATATTTTTTCCATTCTTCTGGCCGGTCTGGCCATGCAGGATTAAAAGGGTATGATGTGACCTGGCCTGTTTCCCTGGTTAACCAGTAGGACTGCACAGAACTGGACCGGATTTGTGGTCCAAGTGGTCCAAAAAAACTGCATTTATCCGGTCCGGTCCGGTCCAAGCCATTTGGAATCCGGTCTGGACCGGACTTGACTGCATATATTAATTTAAATAATAAATATATTTTTTAATTTTTTAATACAAACTTTAAACTTAGAAAATAATAACCATTTCCGGTTGTGCAGCCCTATTAACCAGCCTGTCTTACTGTACATATTAACCTTTCTGTGCTTTAATTTCTCTTTTTATTCCTTGGAGACGCTTTTATGTGCTGAGTAATGCAGGAGTATGATTGTATTAATGCAGAATTTTCATTTATGATTTAATCTGTCTTCGTAGTTTGCATGGTGGGACCCTGTATATCTCCTGACATCCATGGGAGGATGTTTGGATGGGACTAAACAAACTGTTAATAAGCTTGAAACTTTTTTCTGAGTCATTTATTCTTTTACTTGTTAATGGCAGAGGTGGGAGTTCAAGCAGCAACATCACAGTAGGAGAGAGGCTTCTATCTACTTTACTTACTGAAATGGATGGTCTACAAGAAGCTAAAGTATGCATTAAATCCTGTTAATTATTTTATTTTCCAGCTAACTTTAGAATTTTGGTATGATAGAATGGGGAGAGCATCTAGCTTCTTCCTATTAATCATGTTTATGCTCATTTATTTGTATTCCTATGAAGGGAATTCTTGTTTTGGCTGCTACAAATCGACCTCAGGCAATTGATGCTGCACTTATGCGCCCTGGACGCTTTGACCTTGTAAGAAAGTTTGTTCACTATCTCATGTTCATAGTGTGTCTTATACTCGTAAAGTTGCTCTCTCTTGTGTTACTGCAAGTCTGCAAATTTCATGATTGTGATATTTCCATTTTAGAGTCGGTGAATCCAGTTGGCTTCCTTGTTATCTTGCATGAGACTGTACTAAGTTATGTCAAATTCCTGATCTTTCTTAGTACATTTCTACGTCTGATATCCTGTTGTGGTTTGAGTTCTTGACTTTGGTCAGTTTTTATCAAATTGTAGGTGCTCTATGTACCTCCACCTGATCTAGAAGCTCGATATGAGATACTTCGTGTACATACCCGTAGCATGAAAATCGACACGGTTGTTAATCTTAGAAGAATAGCAGAAGATACTGAACTTTTCACAGGGGCGGAACTGGAAGGCCTGTGTAGGGAAGCTGGAATTGTAGCTTTAAGGGAAAACATTACTGCTAGTGTAGTGCGTGATCGTCATTTCCAGACAGTAAAGGCTTCGTTGAAACCGGCGTTAACGAGGGCAGAGATTGATGCATATTCGTCATTTATGAAGAACCCATCTGTGACATCCTCTGGTGTCGAGCCCGGCAGCAAGCGGAACAAGCAATTGTTCAGCCCGTTGTTTTCAGTTAGAATTGGTGTCGCAAGTTTAATATTACTAGCTGCTACTGCTGCGAAATATTTTCTCATACGGACAGATCAAACGCAACATGAACTCGCTACTACCTGAAGAATCTTCTGAATCAGTTTGCTAATTTTGTGTCGTAATTATCATTTTTTTCTACATGCCGTAGTTTAAAGACATTTCCAGTATGTAAGCTTGTCTTGTATCTCCATGGCTACCAGTTTTGATGTGATCTTTTCGGAGAGCTTGTACTGAGGTCCATTATTATTATTATTTTTTTCTAAGCAATCTTGAATTTCATTTCATAAGAAAACTTTCGAGCTTATGAATACAAATAACCTTTTGAGGTTGGATTCAAGTGACGGGCATAGAACTTATTACAGTATCATTTAAAATCCAAAGGGCTATACATCAATTGGCCTTAAAGGCCTGGTTCCAAATGTCCATAAAGGTCTCAACTAGACGTTCGAAGGCTTCCTTTTGATATATTGCAAGATAATATTGTTTTTTATACTATTGGTACCTTCCAAGAGGAGATGTTGGGCCAAAAAGAAAAATTCATTATTTTTAAAGAAAAAAAACTAAAATTTAACAAAATTTTCGCACAAATTCTAAGTAATCAAATTCTTATATATATATATATATATATTTAAAAAAAAATCATCAAATCATCCATTTATTTATATATATATATATATATATATATATATATATATATATATATTTTAACTCTAATAAAAAATATTCTACAATCAAATATATATATAGATGCACCACCCGACAAAATGAGGAACATTAGTTTTTAGTATACCACAAAAAAATAAAACATTATTCGTGTTTGACGCGACATAACAGACCAACTATTTTGTGGTACTAATTAAGGGTTACTTTGTTTGCGTGTTGTTTTACTTGTGTGCAGATGTTTGGCAAGCACCTGAAAATAAGGTTAAAATAAAAAGTTTTCAAGTTAACTGTATGCTTAGAAAAAAAAAAAAAGTTAACTGTAAAAATTTTATTATTTTTTTAGAAAATAAACTAAACTTAAATTTTTCATAAACCATTTTTTTAAGGAACGTTATAATACGCCTCATATCTATGGACAAAAATCATTAAGTCTTACTCAAGTTCTAAAACATTTTATTTTGCCTCTTATGTTGCAAAAATAATCAATTACTTTTTTTTGTTTGATTTGACCGTTAAACCACATGAAAAATGACCGAAATGCCCATCTAACATAAAATTATTAAAAATAAAAAATGATGTATAAATAAAAAGTAATATTTTTTAAATAAAAATGGAATTTAAAGGTTGCATAATAGTTTTATATTCTTCTCTTTTCAGGTCACGTGGGCATTCTCCTTTAGTTGGCTAACTACAATTGAATTGCGGTGAGTAATTTTGTCACAAAAGTTTACCTCAAGTAACTTCAAGTTGAAATCAGTACTTTAGAGATTAAAATATTAAAATTTTGAGAAAAATTCATGTCACGGGGCAGCCTACGATTGATGTTGAGATGACATCTAAAATCCGCGTAAGCACCATTTTATCTTTTGGCTAACAACAATAGGAAAATAAATCGATTTGTCTAAAAAAATTAACCTCGAGAACCCGACGGTTGAAATTGATACTTGAGGGACTAAAATATCAAAAGTGTAAACTAAGACCTATACGATAATTGAGTTTTTTTATGTAAATACGTAAATCATTAAGCGTTTCAAATATTAAAAAATATTTTAAAAAAAGTAACCAAACACTGAAAAAGAGAAATTTTTTGACCTACAATAATAGTTTTACAAAAAAGGACAGTAAATATCATTTCTCAAAGAAGATGTGAAAAATGCACCCACAATTGTGGTGTGTCCCCTTTTTCAATTCACGCTGAAGGTAGTAAAATGTGCATGCTCTAATGGCGGATGGCCAAAGCCTCGTGAGCCAGGCTTAAGGGCTTCCAAACTCCGGCTTGAAGGACCCCTTGACGAATGTGTGGGCTAGACCGACTATATTTGTCCACGGGAGTCACTGTCTGGAAACGCTGTATCAGTTTGACAAAGTAGGCTAAAAAAATAGGCAATCCAACGAGTCTCTGTCATACCTTTTTTTTTCAAAGATCATGGTCCAAGGACCCGAAATACAACCAGGCGAAATATAGCCGGTGGGACGCTTAAAAGGATCGGAGAAGCCATTACATGCTCCATGCAGGGCAGAGGGAGCGGTGGCCGGACTCATTAGCAACAGCTACCATGACCTATGCTAGCCAGCAAAGAACGCACTACAACCTGGTACAGAAGCCCCTAAAGGGCGGAAATAGATCCACACGGGATCGGGAAGGCCCACGCAAGAGCCGGAAGCAACAAAACAACAAACAAACAAAACAACAACACAACAACACAACAACACAACAAACGACAAACAAGTAGACGGATTCTTCACCGCCAACACCGAGCAGCAAGACTAAACGCGAAGCATGAGGCAACCACGAACAATCGGCGGCGGCGGCGGTGCGTGACTACCATGCGCCGCCGGAAGGCAGCAACTTTGTAGCGCAGGGCACGCCAAGGAGAGCTGGAACCACCCGGGAGACGCGAGGCCACCAAAACAGACGAAAACAGGCCGGGAAAGGGAACCCCACGACGGACGCGTGAGATCCACGCACGGCGCGTGAATCAACAAGCGCCGTCAGATATGAGCCGGACTGGGACCAAAATTAACGGCGGGAGGAGTAGACGACAGCTAGCAGGGCGGTGGCCACCGCCGAGGCAAAAGAACAGTGGGATCTACCGTCAAGAATCTGGACAAAAAAAGGGAAGGGAGATGGGGAAGAAAAAAGGGGAGAAGAAGAAGGGGGGCGGTGGGAAGAGCCGGAGCTCCGCCCACCGCCGAACGCTGCAGGGGAGAAGTCGAAGAAATGTCTGTCATACCTTCAATTGATGAGGTTATTCATATATTTGGAACGGAAGCTCCGGGCTGTAAACTCTTTTATTAGATGTGCAATTATGCCCGATGTCACAAAGTCGGTAGTGCCTGGTGAGAGAGAAGTTATCCCATGTCCAAAGAAACCAAAACACTCAATTAAATGTTTAAAAGCTCTCCAGACATTTCAATGGTTGACTTCTGTACGCCAAGATGAGCATTCGGGAGCTAGCAAACTCTATGCCCCCGTGATTGCTAGAGATAAGCTTGGAGGTGCAAGGTGGAGGAAAAAAGTCTTACATGTCGTTCTCTGCATTTCGTGATGATTTCTTCTGTTTTAATTTTCTTTCTCTCAACGTTCGCACAGTTATTCCAACCGCGCATTTTTCCTGAGAGTCGTCTATGTTCGGGCACCCAGCACTCCTTCATTAATTTAAAAACAAGTCTAAATTCATCCCTTATAACAGCTTTAGACTGAATCTTTTTTCCAATAAGACTAGTTGTAGATTTACTTGATCATCTATTATCAGTCGGTATTGTCAGAAACAAAGAAAAATCGTAGTTGAAAAAGATTGATGGAATATTAGGAAACTAACCAATTTAAAACTGAAAGGGCGCCTTGTGGGGTTCAGCTGCCGTCAAAGTAGACTGCTGCTAATAATCTCCTGCCCTCTATGCCTTCTAACAACCATTTTCCCTAGTACTAGCGGCGTAATCAAGCCGGAGAGAATAGTGGCCACCGCCTCGGTTAGCATTGCCACGCCTCAATTTTTTAGCCAGGCCCACCCCCCTTGGCGCCCAACCTAGCCCTCCCTTTTCCCTCTCAGCGCACCGCCTCACTCCCCCAGTGACCTAGCTCCTCTGAAGTCAGCGACTCTCATCTCCCTCTCATCTCCCCTCCTCCCCTGGCGACCGACCAGATTCGCCAAGGCAGAAACCGTTAACCATTCTGCACTCCAGCCTATCTCCCTCTCTCTCTCTTGTTAGAAATAATATCATAATCAAATCTACAAGATTTGATATGATATTATTGTTATCACGATATCAAGTTTAAATGTGATAGCATTAACAAATCTCAGAGATACAAGTTTAAATATAGATATTCAAATTTAAGTGTAGGAATATTTTCCTATCATACTTTATATTGTCTCTATAAATAGAGACTTTCAACTTGTAATTTGCATGCACTCATAATACAAAATACATCCATAGAGGGATTTCACAGTGGTTGTAGGTCTTCTAGACCGAACCACTTAAAATCTCTTGTTTCTTGTTACTATTTCTCTCCACTCTTCATTATAGCCTTTTTTCTTCTTGGTATCAGAGACAACAAAACATGTCTTCCGCATTCTTAAAAGTTGGCAATTTTGTTACTCTTTGTTTGAATGTTCGTGCTCTTGTCGAGAGTCAAGAGCTATCTCAATGGTGAATTTTCAACTCTGCTGTACTTACAGGAAATCAACATTGGCGATGAGAAAAAAAAGGTGAGTGAAAGAGAGAGAGAGAAAAAAAAGAGCATGAGATATGTTTGGCAAGGGTCGAGTGCCTATGATTTCATGGTTCGATCACTTTCAGCCACTCTTCAAGGTCGTGTGCCGATGATATGATTTCATTTCAAGGTCCGATCAAATTCAAAAAAGAAAAGAAAAGAAAAACAAGCGATATGTTCATCAAGGGACCAAGGGTCGTGTGCCTATGATTTCAAGGTCCGATCAGTCTCCTTTTTTCAAACACAATATTTCAGATTTCTCCATCTTGTGTTTGAGAGAGGATGTTAGAAATAATATCATATTCAAATCTACAAGATTTGATATGATATTATTGTTATCACGATATCGAGTTTAAATGTGAAATCGTTATCAAATCTTAGAGATACAAGTTTAATTATAGATATTCAAATTTAAATGTAAGAATATTTTCCTATCTTGCTTTGTATTGTCTCTATAAATAGAGACTTTCAACTTGTAATTTGCATGCACTCATAATACAAAATACAGTCATACAGGGCTTTCACAGTGAATGTAGGTCTTCTAGACCGAACTACTTAAAATCTCCTGTCTCTTGTTACTATTTCTCTCCACTCTTCATTCTAGCCTTTTTCTTCTTCTCTCTCATCCTTTCTTTCTCTCTCTTAGGTTATCTTTCTCAGCCGCCCGTAGCCCACCAGCCACTAGATCAAACCAGCCTCTCTCCCTCTTCTCTCAATCCCTCTCTCTCAGCTAACTAGGGTTTGAATTGATTTGTTAGGGCTTGAATTTAATTGTGAATTTGTTAGGGTTTGAATTGAATTGTGAATTTGCAAATTTTTTATGATTTTTCTTGAATTGAATTGTGAATTTGTTAGGGGTTGAAGTGAAATGTGAACTTGTGAATTTGTTAGTGTTTGAATTGATTTGTTAGGCTTATGAACTTTGTCTTGTTATTAATCAGATGTGTTACTAAATATTGCAAAGAAACATATTGATTGCTAAGAGGAGTACATTCCATCAACAAACTTAAAGATTCTACTTTGAGTATAGGCCATGTGGTATCTAGATAGCTTAATTATATAGGAATACAACTGTACCAAATAGGTAAACTAACCTCTTTCTTTCTGCCAACTTTAGGGAAACCAAACACAAAAAGCTTATTACTCCAAATAGCAGCTTATCAGCTGATTGACTAAATTGTGGACTAAAAAACTTGAGCTTTAGATACTTATGCCTATGGCTCAGTTATAATTCTCCCCTGTCGAGGCCTGAGATTTGACCTGCTGAGCATGGTGGATTTACGGTTCTGTATTCACTGAGAAACTTAATTATGCAAATGAAAAGAAACCCTTCGTCTGTGGCAGTTGTAAGTCACATATGACATATGTGTGGCAATATTCTTTTCTCAAGATTTATGGAGAAGAATTTACATTAATTACAAACTAGTACTGATGTCTTTATTTATTCTGAAACTGCATTTTTGAGTGTAGGTAGTGGAAGTGAATGTGATAGTGATTTGATTTCTATTTTTGCATGAAGTAGGAATTTTTTTCTTTGTCATTTTGTCTTAGGAGTTTTTCCATTTTCAAATTCAATCCCGATTCCGCCACTACCTAGTACCCTTTTGAACTTCAAACTTGGGGCTTGTTCGTTTTGAAGAGATTTTTAGGATTTGTGTTTTGAGAATTTTTAGGTAATGTTGGAGTTGTATTGGTGTTTGTGTATAAGTTGTTGAGGTGTAAAAAAAATAATGATGATTTTTAAGGTTGTTGCTTGTAGATTATTTTTATTGGGATGATTTTATTTTTTATTATAATATAAATATTTGAAAAGTATTAAAAAAGAGAAGAAGAAAAAGACAAACGACTAATGCGGTTAAAAGAAGAAGAACCCAAAAGCATGATTGACGCCTACTGACAAGCTGCAAGGTATCACAGGGGAAGAGGGGAAAATTGTACAGTGTCTAAGTATGCTTCTCTGTGGTTCCTTTTCATATAGAAAACCAGAAAACGGGAAAAAAAATTATATATAGCTATGTCAAACGACACCCCATTTGTACTATGATCTCTAAATTATATTCGATAATTGTCTTTGCCATTTCAAAACTATTGCTTCTTTTCACACTTCTAAAAAAAGAGAGCCAAAACAGCCATCTTATCTTGAATAACCATCTAATTTGATGATATTAATACTGAATCACGTCTGGCCTAAACCAATTCGAGCCGACAAGCATGATTACATCTCTCTGAGACCCAAGGGCTACAATCAAGCCCATGTCGCACGCAGATCCAGAAGGGAAGACCGTTATATATGCCATGAGCGATTGTCCAACAACTCGTTATAAACCGTGACTCCACGATCCCTCTATTTCCATGATGGAGGAAAACGACTGTTGTGAAGACGTGAGAAAACCCTCAAAGAGCACACGACCGTACGAGATGAAATTCCCGTAAGCATTCCTATCAAAAGGAAAGAGAGGAACGTGGGAGAAAAACTATAAAAGGAAGAGTTAACGATGAAAAATACAAGTAAATTCTGAGCAATCAAATTACAAAACACATATAGAAAAGAAGCTGACTTAAGCATCGAAGGTTCTTAACCTCGGTGCCCTGGGTTATTTTTGTAATTTTGCAGGAAAGATACGTAAAGATCGAGACACATTTACTTGGACGTGTTGATCATAAACCAACTGATTCGTCATAATTAACATAGGATGGACACAAGCTACTGTTCCATAAATGAGGAGCTAATTAGACGTCACAATTGAAAGGCAAGGCTATCCCTACTGATGATGTTTCGCAGAATAAATTTGATTATTTGCAGCCTGACTTGGTGTGAGTTTGTTTTGTAAAATTTTAATGTTGTTAAAATTTTATGTATTGAGTTTAGTGAAAAAGTGAAGAGAGATGTAATTTTTAATATTTTTTAGTGAAAAATAATAATTTAATAGGAGTGAGAGAGATTATATTGTAATATTTTATTGTGTTAAAATTTTAAGGAAGGGTAAAATTTTACAATGCAAACACAGCCCAAGACTTATAATACACGCCTTCCATGAGCTAACTCCCTTTAGCAATTAGCACAGAGGCAACGCGTAGTGTTCCACCTGCAACTCATCTGGTTCTCTCTCTCTGTCTCGGGCTCTCACATATACACATCCGCACACAAAGCCTCGTTTTCTAACTTGCATGCTAAAATCTCTATCCTAACGTACCAATTATAAACTCCTTATTTCAAACCTCTCACCCAGAAATGGGAAACTCGTGGGCATGTTTCGCTCCCAAGGTGAAGGAGGTGACCTTGAGAAGAAAAACCTCCAAACGCTTGCCCAACTCTTCACGTAAAAGCAGGACCAGTACTTCTACCCCTACCATGGACATGGGGATGCTCAACGACGATGCTTTTATTCAACAGCAGGCACTCGCCGCTGCTCTTCTCTTCCGCCATCATCAGCAGAACCTTTCTCTGCCCCTTACCCGGTCCACTTCGGTAGTATATCCATCTCCTGTTCCTAAAAAGCTTCCGAAGAGTTCGAGCTCCAGGCAGCTGTCCTGTTCTGATTCTCTCATTCAAACTTATCAGCTTTTCAAGCAGGTTTGCGTAAATTTCTCTAGGTTTTGAGATTAATTCGTTTTCTTTCTAATATCTCTAATGTTTGATTTGGACGATTCAAGACTATGGTTTCTGGATGATCTGTATTTTATGTCTGTGCTTCTCTTACTTCGGGATAATGTCTTTCTATGTGAAAACTTCAATCAATTAATTCTTTTTTAGCCTTTTTCCATAATCATATATAAAGGTATTCAAGTTTAGTTTGATCTTTGATCTTTGTTTCACTCCCAGTATCCCTGTGAATAGTGTTTGGCTGAGTGGGTCAAATCACTACTACGGAGGACAGACCAGTTTTTTTTTTTAGCAGGCGGACAGACCAGTTCAAAGTGCAGCCTGGTGGTCACTTTAAATATTGGCAAAGATCATGTTTTGGACAAAGATAGTAGTATCTTATAAAAAAGATTAATCTACTATCAAATCATGAAAATAAAGTATGGGTGCAAAGCTTATTTTTCCAAAAAAAAGAAACCAGCAGAAACTAAGCTCTTATCTGTTTCAGTCGGAACATCCATCATGGGTCTGTCGATTGAAATTTTCATTTCAAGAACGGTGGCTAGAAAGATTATGGATTCCATGATGGTCAAGACTTACCAACTACTTATTCAAAGAACCAAAAGGTGGATGAGAAGTCCATTACGTACCCTTATCTATCCTTTCGCCAAAAAGTTACTCGACCCATGCCTGACTGGACTTTTATATGAAAGCTGCTTTCTTCTGACCTTGGTTACAGTGGCGGAGCCAGAAATTCTCTATCGGGGCAGAAACTGAATTTTTTTTAAAAATAATATGATTAAAAATAAATATTAAATATTATGCGAAAAAAAATTTCAAATAAGATTTCAACGTATCAATATTTTTTAATACCTGAAGACAGATATGCAAAAAAAAAAAATTAGAAGGGAGGGGGCACGAATTAATATCAGGGAGGGAGGGAGGGGTAGGATACTCATAGTTTTTTTTTTTTTTTTTAGAACTGAGGGGGGCAGCTGCCCCCCACGCCCCCGCGCCCCCCCCCCCTTCCCTCCGCCCCTGCTTGGTTATATGAAGCGACATTTGTTCGTGAAAGTTCAGGTGGTGAATCAAAAGAAAGATATCTATATATATATATAAAAAAAAAAGAATCAAAAGAAAGATCCCTCCCATATTTCAGCCTAATGTCAGCAAATTGGAAAAAAAAAGAATTGGAAAAGAAATTTACTTTCGGAATTAATTCACAAGATTGACACAAACGGATCTAACTTTGATGTGGAAATCAATTCTTTTTAGTGGTAATCTAAAATGTTATTTTGGATAGCACTTAGCCTAACCTAAACGTGTAAAGTTATAAATTTGTGCTCAACTACACAGTCCATATTTCTGCGATTTTTTTTCTTCATATTCCTGTCTCAGCTTTGTACACTTAAAACTCACATGAGCTTATTGAACAGACGGAATGGTGGATATTGATAGAATTTATTAGTGTGTTGGCAACTTTCACAACCCTTAATAGTATCTGTTATGACAGAAACTTTAAGACCAAAAACTTTTTTGTCAATAGACAGAGCCAGTGGAGGATTGATTTAAGTGAGGGCCAACCGGGGCAGGGCCCCGGTTGGCCAATGCAAAATGTTTGAATTTTTTTTAATTATAACTAATCTGCTCACTTTTAGACTAGGTTGTCCCCTCTTAATGATTTAATGTGTTATATAATTCTAGTAAATAAATAAAGATTTCAGTCATTTCAGATAAGAAAAACTCACAAGCAAATTTTTATTACTACTAGAATTAGTTTGACTTTCCACTAAAATACTATAATATCCTACATTTTATTCATTTGATTACAAATTTTTTTTAATTTGTTGTCTTCTTTGGGTAGATGCATGAATATTGGATATAACTTGTAACAAACGAAACCTATACAAAAACCTAATAAAATACTAAGAAGGGGTAGTAGATCAAACGACAAAATCTTGAAGTAAAAAGAGAAAAATCACATAAATGCATTTCTCTGTTTTCATCTACTGTATCATGATACTACATGGTTGAGTTGTGAAATTATTAATGTGCATTATATTGAATTGTGAAATTGTTATTAGGTTTTAAAATTATATTGAAATTGTGATTAGGACTAGGTTGTGAAATTGTGATTAGGACAGGTTGTGACTTGCAAAATTATATTGATGAATTTTGTTTTGTTTTGTTTAAATACTAGATAAGTTTTTGATAAAAAAATTAGTGGGGTCGTCTAATACTCCTAACGTGGTTACTACTTCTGAGATGAATAGTAGTTCAAAAATACCTCGTCTTTTGTTTAGTTCGGATTATATTATTACTGATCCAGGGTTACGTAAACCCATTGAAGAATATGATGTTGAGATTAGGGATCAAGTTCGTAGGGAGAAGTATTTGATAAAATGTTTTTTTTTCCAGAAAATGCAGACCCGTAGGATCCAATTGCCACTTCTCACCCTTAGCAAATAGTACGGCCCATGTACTTCAATATAATATATTTTAATGTTTTTAGTCCTTAATTTTTAATATTTTAATTTTAAGACATTTTTTGCATTACACAGTAAATTTTTTTTGTCATTTTCCTTTAGGAGTTGGCTCTCCTTTAGATTCATTTCTGGTTCCACCACTGGACAGAGCACTTACTGTTCATTTATGGATTTGTTTTTGTATCTTTACTTTGCATTGTTCAGCAAATAGATAAAATAATGGTTATATTTCCTCCACGAAAGTATATTCTTAATTTATAAGTCATTGTCTTATTTTCTTATTTTTGTATCCCTTAGGATGTAAAGGTTGATGGTCTTGAAACCAACCATTTTGTCCTCGTTCACGGCGGTGGCTTTGGTGCTTGGTGTTGGTATAAAATTATCACGCTTTTGGAAGAAGGTGGATTCACAGATGATGCAGTTGATTTAACAGGATCTGGAATTCATTGTTTTGACAAAAACAATATTGCAAGTCTTGCGCAGTATGCAAAGCCACTTACCGATATCCTCGAGAAACTTGAGGATGGGGAAAATGTTTTTTGTTCTCCCTGATCTTTCTGTTTGTATATGCTAGATAACTTACCAGGTGCTTGGTTAAAGGTTGCCTTCCTACTTGCTTATATGGCGGAAAAGTTGGCAATGCTTCAGATCTTGTGTTCTTTCACAAGTCAATCTAGACTTATTATGTTGGATTTATGAGGGCCGACAATCACCCTTAGACTCGGGAGGTTTGCTTGACAACTCAACTTGCGGCTCCCACTTGGTGCAGCCCCTCATGCCCACCCGTCACTAATTAGCATGAGACTCTACGGTAATATAAGGAAATAAGGTTGTGCCTTGACTAACAGTTTAAGCTTTTGACTCAATGGTAGCACTTATTCTTCAATTGATATCAGAGCGAGGTCTCAAGTTCGAGTCCCAAGGGTAGTTGCTTGGGGATTGTTAGCTTTATGGGGGCAAGCCAATTACCCTTAGACTCGGGAAAGACCAGAGTTATGTTCGTTTTGAGTAAAAATTGTAGGATTTTAGAGAAGTTGTGAATATTTATGTTGAATAGTGTTTTATTGGTGTTTGTGTAAAGTGGAGAGAGAAATGATTTGATGTAATTGTTTAATAAAAAAGTATTAGAGTTATGTGAAAAAGTACAGAGAGAGAAAATTTATGTTGAATAAAAAATTAAAAAGTTGTTAGAGATTGTGTAAAATGTATTGGTGTTTATGTTTGAATTTTGAATATGTTCGATGGTAGTAGTGTGAATATACTCAGAATCCTGAAAAAACTGTGAAAACGAACATATCCCAGTTCGCATGACAGCCCCACTTGTGGCACCCACGTAGTGCAGCCTGTCATGCCAATCTGTCAATTAGTATAAGACTCTGTGATACTATTAAGGAAATAAGGTTGCCTTGGCTAACAGCTTAAGTTTTTTTCTTGCTTATAAAAAAAAACTAGTCTTTGGCTCAATGATAGCGCTTGATCTTTCGTATTATTCAAACATATGAGACTCCATGTAATTGTTACCATCTTATATGGAGATGAGTGAGAGATGATTCCACAATGATCCTTTTCTGGACTTATCCTCAATTTCTCACTATTAATTTAGATTTTGTTCTCTATTGTGTAAATTCCATGTTGTATTGCTCTCTTTTCGCTAGGCATAATAAGGAATTCCTACCTTCTCACTTATTTATTCCAGAGGAATTATCTCCTGGTAAAATTCACCCACCACTATTACATTAGGAAACTCAAAAGCTTTGTGGTGTAATATTATAGAATGATTCAGGATTGATTACTACATGCAATTAATATATGTCGGTTAATATTTCCTTCAGCTAAATCTGTCTTCTAAATGCAGGTGATCTTGGTGGGACATGATTTCGGTGGTGCTTGTATTTCATATGCAATGGAGTTGTTTCCATCGAAGATCTCAAAAGCGATTTTTGTAGCTGCAGCAATGTTGCGGAGTGAGCAGAGTACCCTTGGTATGTTTTCCCAGCAGGTTGTCTTCCGCTCTATAATTCTTGGAACTAAAAAAAAAGGTTGCAATAAAAAGAGTGACTGCTGATGTTAACTGCACCTTTAGTTCATCAAAAACCACACCAAAGGAATAAAACCTTGTGTTGTTTTCCACTTGACTCCAGGGCCTACAAAACATATCCCTTCTCTGGCTGTAGTCAATATACTTATGAAGAATTTCATGAAGCCTAATTCAATGACTTCCAACTCTTGTACCGCCATTACAGGCAGCGTCAAATGATCTGATGCGGCAGACTCAGATATTTTTGTATGCCAACGGTAAAGATCAGCGTCCAACTGCTATTGATCTTGACAAAGCATTGGTGAAAGACTTGTTGTCAATTAAAGCCCTGCTAAGGTATGTCCATTATGTTGTCATAATCTGCTGGAATTAAACATTCTTTGACAAGATGGGATTCAAAGTGCTCGTATCAGTGCCTCATGAAGCTTCTGTTGTAATCCATGTCCAGGATGTAGCGTTAGCTGTAGTTTCAATGCAGCCAACCCCTTTTGCACCGGTTAAAGAGAAGCTTCTGCTTTCTGATGCGAACTATGGATCTGTTGGGCGATTTTATGTAGGAACCCAAGAAGATAGTGCTATACCCGTTTCTCTACAGGAGGACATGATAAAATCAAATCCCCCACAGCAGGTGTTTTGGCTAAAAGGTTCTGATCATGCACCTTTCTTCTCAAGGCCTCAGTTCCTATACAAAATACTTGTAGAGATCGCACGAATTCCTTCAGAGAAAGTCTGAATCCTAGTAGTGCACCTCAACTTGGAGTGGTGAATATCTGGCAGATTTGTGGCCGGCATATGGTAACCAACATTATGCATGTCTGGCCAGAGGCAACCAACCACAATTTGCCATGACCATGTGCATGCATATGCCAATGTTCCCTTTGTGTAATACAGATGGTAATATGCCTCTGGCATCTTGCAATCTTTATGCACTGTTTATAGGTAGTTTAGGAGCCTGATAGTGTACCCAAATGAATTGAAATTCTGAATATTGCAGGACCCTATGATTTGTTACTGACTTTAATTAAATAAAGAGTAGAGTTGCATCACATTGGATGCCCATTTGCTCAGCCTTGTCACATGACATACCAAATGATTAATGACTGCAACAGGAATGACACATGTTGCTGCCTTGCTGGTGAGAATAATGCATTGTCGGCTAAACTAACATATGCTTGCCCGGTCAGGTCACAGTCATATGTTTCATATGCTTGTGGTCTTTTTCATGAAACTGTTCCCAAGCTTTTCTTTTATAGTCTATATGTGTATGGTCTATTCTCTCGTGAGCCTCTATATTTATCCTCAAATTATACTTTGGCTCCATTTCACACTTAAAATTTTACATCTCTTAAAATTTTAATACAATAAAAATTACAATATAGTATCTCTCTTCCCATCAAATCATTACTTTTTCACTACAAAAAATATAAAAAATTACCCCTCATCACTTTTTCATCAATCTCAATATCTAAAATTTTAACAACCCTAAAATTTTACTTCTCAAACACAGACTTTGTCTAATTTAGGATTGTTCAAGTCCGAGGGCAATGGATAACTGCCACCACCTGTTTCTAGATTTTGGCCACCACTACCGTTAAGTGTGGTAACTGATCTTTAGTGGTGACAATTTTAGTAGTGACGGGAGCTGACACCATCATTAATGAGCTTTTTATTTTTTGCACTTTTTTGGCAAGTGGCCCAATTTTTTAGTACAAACTTAGTTGTAATGTCTTAATTTTATACCACTCATACATTTTGAACATGATAAATTTATGAAAAATCTAGTTAAAATTGTTTTAGTATTTGTTGGACTTATTTATTACCAAATTAATAAATATTTTGAGCCAAATAAAATCTATACATAAACCGCAAGATAAAAAAAATTCTTACAAACGAATATTTTGGATCGCCAGTACCGTCACAGCCATAGGCTAGTCTAACTCGTGGAAAAGCTTTGGACAGAGCATTTCTTTCTCCACTGTCCCATTTCTATGGTTGGGTAAAATCCGCCCCCCAATTTGAACTTGAGTGGAGAAGAATCATGACACGTACATTCAAAGGGAACATTTTGAATTCAAATCAGTTCAATGGTTGGGTAAATTTTTTCCCACCAATTTGTAGTAAAGTGCAGAAGCATCATGAGAAGTACATTCATAGGGAACATTTTCAATTCAAATAAGTGAAAAAAATAAAGGGAGTGATGAAATGGGTCAAAAAAGAGTCTTATACGCACATTTAGGTATTAAAAAAGCTTAATTGCATTATAGGTTTATGTGGTATATTCTTTTTATAAATTCGTCTCTGTGATATCACTTTATACAAACAGGTCCATGTGGTCACCCTTCTAGATAAAAGTTAGTCCCTTCGTCCATCGGACGTTAACACACTAACGAAATAAGAGCTGGTCTACCGCTACAAAGAGACAATATGTAGCGGTCGACCGGTTCGTGTATTGGTCGACCGGCTCGTAGTTGGTGTGTTAACGCTTGATGGACGGAGAGATTAACTTTTACCTACAAGGGTGACCACATGGACTTGTTTGTACAAAGTGATAACACATGGACAAATTTGTAAAAAAATTATACCATAGAGACCTACTGTGCAATTAAGCCTTAAAAACCCACTAAAATGAAACAATAATTTTTGTTAAGTGAAAAAAATAAAGGGAGTGATGAAATGGGTAAAAATAATAACACCACCAATGAATTTTTATTTTATTTTTTCCAAAAAACGAAAAGCAGCGTTTAAATCAAATTCACATTCTTTTTTTTTATTATAAGTAATTCGCATGCTTTTTTTTTCCAGACAATACAGGTCAAGCCTGCCGAGAAGGAAATGAGGAGATTTGAACCCCAGTGCAAGACCCTCGAAATAGGAGGACATTCCATTTGAGCCCCAGCTCATTGGCGATTCGCATGCTTTTTCACTTGTTCATGCGTGTCACATGTCAGGTCATCTTGCAGCACTTGATCCACCCGGTCAGCTACAGGCGCTTAAAATACGAAATTAATTACCAAATAAAAAATTCAAATTCCCTACCTTCACGCCATTTCCCTAAATTTCCACCCACACGGAAATTAGAATGGAAGATAATCTAATCTGGCAAAAGCAAAATACAGACGTGGAAAATCCAAAGAATTTCCACCTGCATAATAATAAATAACTCCCAACGTTCACTCTCACGCACAGCACTCTCTACCTCTCGCTCTCTCGTTGCGATTACACTCTCTAGCTTCGGAGCTTCCCTCCAGATCTGATACGAGCAACGAGGTACCTTTCCCAACCCTCTGTTTCTTTTTCCGGCATTTTAGGGTTTCAATCATAACGGCATGCCGTCGATCCCTCTGCTGCTTCTTACTGTTTTCGATATCACCGATTTTATGCTGCCTCTCTCTCGTTTTAAATCGTGGTTTTGCTTCTTTGGATGAAAAAGTATGATGTTTCCTTAAAGCAGTTTTTCGTGGATTGTGTGCTACTAGTGATAACGACTGATACAAGGACGTGCATTCTTTGTTTTTTTGGTTCAGATCTAATATCGTCCTTTTTTGTTTCCCTTTTTACTGCCTGAAGTCTGTGATTAGACATTTCTCCTGCTTTGATTTGATTGATGTCGTTTGTGGTTTCCCGACGGAAAAAAGAAATTCGTGGATCTGATTTTCGTTTGGTATCTTCGACCTTTGTGCTTGTTTGTTAAACTACAATCCCTGCCCTTGCATTGCATTGCATTGCTGGTGAGGTTTCTAACTTTGTGTACGGTAATGGACTACAAAATACTGCAATTGGCCTGTTGAAGCTTGGTAGTCTAATGCCTTTGCTGGTACCAAAATAAATGGTGACAGCTAATTACCGTGAAAGGAAATGAAGGGCTGGGAAGGAAAGCCAGTATTTATTCGCGGGATTCTATTTCAAATAAGAGCCTGTACATTTTGAAGAAATTTGGAGTGCGCAGTGCAGGGATGAAGATGGTGCAGCGACTGGAATAGTCAGGGTGTTTCTTTGAGCCACATTGATTTTCTGTTTCATTTGTTTCTAATGTTTTGGCTAAATTTGAATGATTCCAATTTCTGGCCTTGCACCGACCGCCTAATGGAGGGTGGACTAAATGCCCACTGCCTGAAAAGACCATTTCCAGGGGACTGCGCCGCAGCCTTTTTTTTCTTGTTGCTTAAGCAACTAGGCTACTGGTTTTGGTCTGTTTGATTGTTTTGTTTTGTTTTGTTTGGTTAAAAATGATTTTACATCTATCTTTAGAAGGGAGAAAGAAAGAAAAGTAGTAGAGCTTGTATAGTGGGATAATTCTTGACAACATGATTCGAATTAAACTAGGTTTTTTATGTTCCTGATGTAAGGCATCAATGGGTAGCAATAGAGGCAGTACCCATTTACGTTTGGGAACCATGATGATGCTAAATTTTTTGGGAGTTGGTCTCTTTGATATAGTAAAAGAGAGCATATATGTCGTGCAGTGGTTGAAGAGGTTGAGGTGAACTTTGGTAAGGTGATCATGATTTCTTGATGGCATTTGCATATGGTTACTTTATTTTCTTCTCTAACTTTAAACTTTGCTCTGAAGTCCACCTTATTTTTCTCATTTGGTTTGGTGTCAGATTTTTGTGTTCTTAGAGCATGGGTCGAGGAGTTAGCAGCGGTGGAGGACAGAGTTCATTGGGATATCTGTTTGGGAATGGAGAGGCTCCTAAACCAGCCACAACTAACGCTGAAGCTGCTCCAAATGAAGCACAGACTGTCAATAATGTGCCTGCGGTCAAACCTGCTGCTCCTCCTCCTCAACCAGTAGATGTTAGCAAGCAGATTCCTGCTGGTATCAACAGTTCTTCTTCAAACAACTATATGCGGGCAGATGGTCAAAACACAGGGAACTTTCTCACGGTATGGCTATACTAATGGTATATTTGCTGTTTCCCCATTGGAATTGGTGCAAGGACTTTGTCATTTTAAAAGTAGTCCAATTAGTGAATCATTAAAAGAAAATAGAATGATTAATTTTAATACATCAGTCTCAAGGAGCAGTAGAAACACTGGATTATATCAAAACGTGGGTAATTCTACAACAATCTTATTATTTTCAAGGAACAATAGTAAAACAGTTAGATTCATGGAAAGAATGAGGTCGAATATTGGGAACTGGCTGATCAATTCTAAACTGCCGTAACACTCTGCTCATATAGAAACATGATATTCACACTGATATCATGTATAGGAGCCCTGTGTGTGTTTGGGCATGACGTCCTAATGGCATTACATTAATAGGTTGATCCGTGCCAAATAAGTTTATTCTTTCCTTGGTATGGATGTATTAAAGGCTCTGTAGACTGCTGAAGAACTGTGGGTTGCATTCAAAGTTTTCGTTGAAAGATGTTATTTGTAAGTTGGTAACAATAAATGAAGGTTTCATTGGTCTCACAAGAACAATGGTTGTCAGAAATATAGCCTTGCTTTTAACTCTCCCCCAATTTTGTTATCGATGTCTGTTGGTTGGGGAGGCTCGAGTTGTGGATTAAAGGGTTGCATTCACATCCTTATTCTCTGGTAGAATGGGTGTGTTCCTGATTCTGAAGGAAGCGCCTTTGCTTTTGCACTCTGACTTCCGTTGAGTTTGAAAGGATGTCTTATCAGATAATGTATCCACAGTTAAAGGGTATCATATAACCCATCTTTATCTCAGTTCTCAACTGGCTCGGTTTCTTGATTGATTATAATTTGTTCCCCCAACGGAGGGGGGTGGTGATATTTATTTGTACACGATTGAGTAATGATTACAGCAAAAAAGAGAACTATGGGAAAGGTTTTGGGATAAAGATTTACGAAAGTTTTTCTTTTTAAGTTGTCATATCATAAAAACTGCTGTCTTTAATGTCAATTTCTGTTGCCAAATATTTGGGGACTTAAATATTACAGTGCTTTGTACGTTTTGTCTTTATGTTTCTTTGTTTCGTTGTCTTGTGTTCTTTATTCGGTTCGAGCATACGTCTACTCATTCCCGCCCCATCATTCTCTCTGTCCCTCTCTCTGTCTTTGTCTCTGTGCACAATGGTTGCGGCATGCCGGATTTAAGGAAGAGTCCATGCAGTTGAACTATTAGGGGAGCGTTTAGAGGATGTCTGAGCAATTTAAACTGAACGAACAGAAAGAACACAGATACTTCTTTTAACCATTTGCATCAGCTTGCATATCATATAAAGCATCATTACTTCAAGAATTTTGTTTAACTCTGCCTTATCTTTGTTTTCATCATGCTTGATTATGTTATCACCATATAAATTTGTCATTGCTTGGCTGGCCGCTGGGGACAAGGGTGGGGAGGGAGTTTTTTTCACAGACACAGTGAGTGATGTCTACCCAAAAAAAAAAAAAAGGAAATGTTTTGGGATAAAGAGTTGGGATGAACTTTGTCTTCGAAGCTGTTATGAGTTTGTTATTTGAGGTCTAAGATGTTTTCTTTTCCCAGTATTGAATATAATCTGTTATGGAGTTAAAAGTTTTGCAATACTAACGACTACTTACCGTTTATTTGAAGTCTTTGGGGATATTGTTCTGGTGGTGGTGTTTGTGTGCTAAAATTTTGGGATGGTTAACATTTTAGAATATGAGAGTTGGAGAAAAAGTGAAGAAAAATAATATTTGAATGAATTTTTTATATTTATTATAGTGAAAAATGTTGATTTGATGGGAAGAGAGATTATTTTGTAATTTTTTTATTAAGTCAAAATTTTGGCACTCAACCACCACCGCCGCATGTGAACTATCTAATAAATGTGGCATAAGTAGTTGGAAACTGAAGATTTATTGATGCAACAGGCGAGCAATTTTCCTTGACATGCTGACAAGTAGCAAATAGATTTAATTTAATTGACAAATGGACAGGTATTGTAATATGTATTGTCTATCATGTATTATGTTTTATTGTGACAAGTAGAAACTTTTCAAGTAGCAAGTAGTTTTAGAATTTAATTAACAAATAGGCAGCTAAAGTAATACCTTTCATGATTGATAAATTTTTCTTTCTGGGTGCAGGATCGACCCACTACTAAGGTTCATGCTGCCCCTGGGGGAGGATCTTCTTTGGGTTACCTATTTGGTAGTGGCGGTAGTGGTGCTGTTGGTAAATAAGATAAGTGGTCAATATTTGCAAAATTGAAGTACTGTGTAGTGAATGTTGTGGAACCTGTATTTTGGATGAGGCGATGCTGTCGTCTTATACATGAACTATTGGACATTGCTGGATCATGTGATGTAATATATTGGTCTTGTGGTTTGTTTGGATTATTCAATCAAGAGTTCTCTATTTCAAATGCATTATTTGTTCAAGCATAACTACGAAGGCACATTTTTTTTTTCTTCCAGACATTATAAAGTCGCATTTTTATGCGTAACCAAATAGTTTCGTTGGTGACCAAAAAGAGTGCGCCAGAGGCCGTTCCCGCATTTGCCACATTTGGCAGTTTAGATGAGTCGAACCGCACTGGTGGTCAGAAATATGGAGAAAGATTCCTGGATACCATGAAGTTTTCATAGTCAGCACCAAATGTGTTTGGCGGTAGCCAAAGATTAGGTGCAAAGAGACATTATTCAAAGCAGTTCAAAGCAGCTGCTCTTATTTAAAAAAATACATGCAATGCTCTAAAAATCTCCACGTCATTTAATTAGATTTGGAGACCAATTCATGTCATGTCTCGGCTTCGCATGCTTCAGCCTAACTATTTTTTATCACTTTTTTCGTGTACTTTCCCAACACGTCTCGTCTTCCCACAGTTCCGGGATTTGTTCATTCCCCTCATTTTCATCTTCACCGAAGCCTCTACTGCTCAATTTCCTCTCTTTCTCATTTTTCTAACTTCAACTCTAAAATCAAAATACACAAAAGAGGAAGAGAGCGCACGAGAGACAAATTACTCAAGAGATTGGAAGATATCAACGACCAACTCTTTCATTCCGTTCCGGTTTCATTTGCTAATTTGATCAACTTGATATCTTTATCTCTTTGCAAAACTGAATTTCTGGTATCATTTTGTAATGGACCCACATAGACTTATAGATTCACACATTATAAAACTGACTTGCCAAGTGAGGGTGCCTCCAAGCTTATATAAAGTCATCTAGATACTTTCCTAACCAATGTGAGATTGTTACATACCCTCATCGGGCTAGGGTCGTGCCTGTACCACCGGCCCATGACCAGTCACTCCATAGGCATGGCAGCGGGGTAGCACAAGAGCTCACAATCAGTTCTGATATCATTTGTTACATGCCTTAGGAGAACTCAAGAGGGAAGGGAGCCTAAGACATATAAACCCCACAATGAAATCTCATACTACCAATGTGGGACGAATCTCATACTTCCAAAATGGTCCATAACATTCCACCACACTCTGCAGCCCTGGCTCACAATCAGCACAATTCACGGTTCGATTCAGAAAGCTCAGAAACTTGTGAGTGAGGCTCAAACTGGGTCCTCGTGACGTCATCCTCATTTAAAGCCACGATGGACATTAACGGATCTGACGGCAAATTGATGGAAGTGTTTGTTTTTTCTTAAAACTCAACTTTCTCAGGGTTTAATTGTTAGAAATAGTTACGGGGTCTATTTGCAATCCTAACATAACACATGGGCTTCCGGTCAGTGGCGGAACTAGGACCAAAACTCAGGGGGGTCGAATTTTAAAAGCGAAATAACAAGAATTTTTTTTCCTTTGTAATGTTAAAAATTATCTTTCAATTACAATATCAAAAATTAAGAACTATAAGCATTAAAAATATTACAATACATGTACATATGTGACAATTGCATCCTACTCATCAACTCTTTTTCTCACTTTACACCTTTGTTTGTAGCTACGCCTGCTTTTGATGATCTTTAACATAGAATTTAGCCCCTAGCGGGTGAATAGATACTCCAAGATTTTAATTCACAAACTCGCACATCAAAACCAGATGTAGTCAAGGAAAGAAAAAAAACAGAGGTAAGTTTCCTCCCTCCTTTTCAATATTATGCCAAGAAGGAAGAAATTTCTGGTAAAAGCTTAAAAGACTTGTTGTTCACATGGTCTCTCAGTGATATTATCAATAAAGATCTGTACAAAAATCAGGTTTAAGTTGTGGTTATCTAATTAAGCACATAGCCAACATAGCGGTACCAATTAACTCAATGAGTCTGCCTTTTCTTATTGGGTGGACAAACAACTTTAGGACAATACAGATTTTAGTCAATGTGAAGGGTTGTGTCACATTAATATTCCAAGAGACTACTTTAGGACGAACAATACCTCAGGAATAATTTGGAATTTCGAAATACTATATGGACCAATGGTATAATTAAGATTTTTTTTTTAAAAAAATAAGAGTGCACACTTTTCCTTAACAAAAGTGAATTTCAAAATACTACATGGACCGATGGTGTAATTAAGTTTTTTTTTTTTAAAAAAATAAGAGTGCAGACTTCTCCTTAACAAAGTGCGAATATAAGTCTTAGAAGAAAAAAAAGTGCGAATATAGGAGTACTGCCCACCTAGGTCTGGAACTAAGCCAAAGCCTAGCTTTCAGATACGACTTGGCCAATTTAAACGAGCTTATAAGGCCCATCACCAAGCCACATTGTTGTGACCCGCAAACCTGCAAAATCTGCCCATTCAGAACGGTTGAGGTGTAGCGGCTCTTATTTTTTTTAAAAAAATATATATATATTTACGTATAAATTTTTTCTTTTGATGGCTTGAGGGGTAGCGGCCGCCCAGGACCGCTACCCCTTCGTTCCGCCACTGCTTCCGGTGCCATTAAGCCAATTTTTTTAAAAAAAAACTAATGAGTGAACCCCCTCCCCCGAAACAAAGACGAAGGGGATATAGAGCATCCGTACGGAAAGTACCTTTTACCTCTGAAGGAAAGCCCAATAGGATCATCAGGTGTTATTTTCTACCATAAGGCGAATACATGGGCCAAATCCCGCAGCTGCTCCAAATCCTGATTCAGCCCATTGATATCTTCACCCGCTCAACAGTCGCTCTGGCAATTTGAGTTCCAGCTCGGACACTCCCTGAGAGGGATGGATCCGAGCTCCAGCTCCCGGCGTACACGCGACGCCCGACCCAAATCAGAGCTCTATTCCACCGTCGTCATCCACGGCGACGAAGACTCCAACTCCGACTCCGGACAAGAACAAAACGAGAAGCAAAAGCGACGTAAACCACAAAGCAAAGCACAAACACGACATCAACAAGAAGAAGACCTATACGCTACAATGGTGTATAAGGACCTAGACGAAGACGACGACTCAGCTCTTCCCCCACTCCTCAAACGCCTACCCAAGGACTTCGGCGGCGGAGCCCCTATCGATGACGAAGACGACGAAGAAGAAGACGACCACAACACCGATTTCGGCACGGTGATCGTCAAGACCGATCGCACTCGGCCCCGCGACCGGTCTTCTTCGTCTTCCTACTTCTCGAAGCCACCAAGCTCGCCACTCTCGGAATACAAGTCCGCAAGCCTCGGGAGTAGAAAGATCAGTATTGACGATGATGCGGATGATGGTGACGATGGGGTGTTTTCGACGTTTTTCGTGAGTTCAACGCTGAAGGCGAGCGAGAAGCAGTCGGTGAGCGGGACTATGTTCAGGAGGACTGGTGGTGGTAAAGGTATGGGGGATTCGACGATGGCACGGGCCGTGGCTAGTATGCAAGCAATAGGGGAATTAGGTTTAGGAAAGCAAAGGAAGGGGGGCGGGTCATCACATGGAGCCGATGAGGTTCGGCAGCTCACGACAAAGATGTCGTCAAGTTCGATTCCGGAGAGTGTTACCAGGGAAGATCCTACTACTAAGTACGAATTGCTCAATGAGCTTGGTATGTAAAATTCGAGTTTATTTGGTGTACTAGTGTTTAATTTTGCACCTTCACCCGATAGTATGAAAATTTTGGTTAGTTTTGGTTTTTGTGGTATCTTTTACTTCTTGGCTTGGTATTTTTGTTGTTGAATTGCTCTATGTTGAGGCATACTTCTTGAATATTGAAGTTGCTTGTAGGATGTGACATGGCTGATTTAGGGGTTGTTGGTGTGGTCATATTATGTCGCTGAGTGAGGTTTCTTTCTTGGAATGGCAGGGAAAGGGTCATATGGGGCTGTTTACAAAGCTAGGGATATAAGAACTTCAGAGCTGGTCGCTATCAAAGTCATATCATTATCTGAAGGGGTGTGTTCCTTTTGCTTTCGCTTGTGTTTATTTTTGCTATTATTATGAATGTGACCTTTTCAAAATTGAATATAAACTTCACCCATGTTTAGGAAGAGGGATATGAAGAAATTCGTGGTGAGATAGAGATGTTGCAGCAATGTAATCATCCAAATGTTGTTCGCTACCTCGGGAGCTACCAAGGAGAGGACTATCTTTGGGTAAGACACTAAAGAATTTGATTTGTTCACTTGTGGAACAAATTGCATTGACTTTAAGTGTGGATCACTATTTTCAGTATCTTTGCAGATAGTAATGGAATACTGTGGGGGTGGAAGTGTTGCTGATTTGATGAATGTAACAGAGGAGCCTTTAGAGGAGTCTCAAATAGCATATATTTGTCGGGAGGCGTTGAAGGTATGGCTGACTCTGATTGGTTTGAAAATGAAAAAACATTCTGAAGAAGCAATCTGAAATATTTTGAATGCTGGAAACTGTGCCAAGTTTTGTGCAGGAAAACTTTTTAAGTATGACAATCTTTTGTTTACATGATGTCAATGCCTTGTTGGCTTTTATGTGATCTCTGCTAACTAAAAATGTTGTTTGAATTTTGTCTTATTTATTTATTCATATTGTTCCTATGTGTAGGGCCTTGCTTATTTGCACTCAATTTTCAAGGTCCATAGAGATATAAAGGGCGGAAATATTTTGTTAACTGATCAAGGAGATGTCAAGCTAGGTGAGCAAGCTTCAACTACCATAGCAACTTCATGTGAATTTAGATAAAACAAATTACTCTTGATGTCGTGGTTCATGAATCCTAGCTTTCATTCCTGTTTGATGTTGTCGATAGTTGATACTTTGTATGCATGAAACCTTACTGGCTTAACCTTTGATACCTCTTTTACATATATGGGATTACCTTTAGCTAATAAAGAAATCATATTATGACCTGAGTAGATACTCTTTGCTGTCTTGAATCCTTTTCACTATGTCTTATGTGTGAATATTTAACTCATGGTCATATATCAACACCTGACACTCATATTCTAGCCACATTAATGTAGGTTAGCTAGACAGACTTACCTCTGCTAACTACATTTTATATAACTAGAAGCAAGAGAAAGACTATACTAAGGTATAGTTCTGGTACCAGAGAAGGCCGTTTCATGGTAGGAATCTTGGTATTCTTAATTACTGTGTAGCCGGCTTAAGTATCTTGGATTCTTGTCACTGTTACCTAAGTTTTGAACACTTTTTTTTTTTTATATATAATTGGGACTCAGCTATTATTACACCTTATACTAATAGCTGAGTCCCTGTAATGAAGGTTCAATAGTTTTTTTTTTGATAAGTAAGCAGATTAAAATTTTGTTAAGGAAAAGATGTGTTAAAAATGCAAGGGAACTGTACTAAAAACACCTAAACCGTACAAGCTAAGAAAATCTTGATAATCTAAAAACGGAAAACCCAACACCGCATTTGCCCAGAAAAGGGCCTGCAACACTTTCCCTTCAAACACTCCATCGACAAAGTCAAATCTTTTTTTTTTTGATAAGTAAGAAGTTTTATTAACGAAAAAGAGAGACATCAGTACAAAGATTGTACTGACAAATTACAACATACAAACAAAAAAGCTAAAGAAATCCTGAAAATCAAGAAAAGGGCCCCTCAACAACGCATTAGCCCAAAGAAACAAACTAAACATGAAGTCCCCCTGCAACCGACCAATGGACAACGCAGAACCCTCGAAACACAGCCTATTCCTCTCCTTCCAAAGGCTCCACCATATACACGGAGGAATCATCCGCCAAATAGCTTTAGCGAAAGGATCCTTAAGCTTTCTCCCCCAACAAATCAAAACATCCCCAACCCGCTCCGGCATGACCCAATGAAGATTGAGCAAGTAGAAAACATGTTGCCACAGACTTCTCGCAACCGGACAATGGAGTAAAACATGGTTAATCGACTCGCCATCCCTCTTACATAAGTAACACCAATCGAGCACATAAAGCCCACGACGCCTCAAGTTGTCAGAAGTCAAAATTCTACCATGCGTGGCCTCCCATACAAAGAAGGAGACTCTGGAGGGAACTTTAGAATCCCAGAGTAGACGCCAAGGGAAGGACGCAACTCTACCGCCATCAAGCAAAGCATAGAAAGATTTGACAGAAAAACTCCCATCCTTGCTACCCACCCAACATAATTTGTCCTCATCTCCTCGATGCAACTGAGACGTATAAAGGGTAGAGAAAAAAGACGAAAATTCTTCCAACTCCCAATCATTTGCATGGCGTAAGAACTGAACATTCCAAACAACCGTGTTCCCAACAGAATCCATACAATCCACCACCATGCTATCCGGGTCCAAAGAAAGGGAGAACACTGTAGGAAAAGAGCACCTCAACGGACGATCCCCACACCACACATCATGCCAAAACCTCGTCCTTTGCCCATTCCCCACCACCATCCGAGTGTGCAGTCTGAAAGTCTCCCAACCCTTACTAATATGCTTCCAAAGAGTAACCCCATAAGACCCATGTGGAGGTAAAGAGCACCACTCCCCCTCAATGGCCCCGTACTTCTCCATAATAACATTTCGCCACATACTGTCGCTCTCAGTTGCAAACCTCCATAACCATTTACCCAACAAAGCTTTATTAAATGCGGAGAGACTTCTAATGCCCAAACCACCGCAAGCCATAGGAGAACATACGACCTTCCAATTAAGAAGATGAAATTTGTGAACCTCACCATCACTACCCCACAAGAAATCTCTTTGCAGCTTCTCTATTCTAGCTGCAACCTTATGCGGAAGGGGAAAGAGAGAGAGAAAATACGTAGGAAGGCACGAAAGCGTAGACTTAATCAAAGTAACACGACCTCCCTTAGATAAGTACATACGCTTCCACCCAGCCAACCGCCTCTCCATCCTTTCTAAGATCTCATCCCAAATATGGACACTCTTATAACGAGCTCCCACCGGAAGACCCAAATGTGTCATAGGTAAATTAGAGACCCTGCACCCTAAAATGGAAGCCAACTCCGTCACATTACTGACTTGGCCCACTGGAATCACCTCTGACTTAGCTAAATTAACCTTCAAGCCAGAAACTGCCTCAAAACAAAGAAGCATGCATCAGAGACTTCGAAACTGATGAACATCAGCCCCACAGAAAATCAACGTATCATCAGCGAACAACAAATGGGAAACACAAACCCCTTCCCTATTCACCCCAGAGGCGCTGAATCCCTGAAGGGCACCCACCGAAACCATCCGAGCCATCATACGAGACAATGCCTCCATAACAATGACAAACAACAAAGGAGATAAGGGGTCACCCTGCCTTAAACCATGAGAGCTACCGAAAAATCCCTCAGGAGAGCCGTTCACAAGAACTGAAAACATAACCGAAGAGATACAAAAGTAGATCCACTGGCACCACTTAGCTCCAAACCCACATCTCTTAAGAAGGTACATCAAAAACTCCCAATTCACGTGATCGTAAGCTTTGTGGATGTCCAACTTGCACAACATGCCCGGCGCACCTAACCTCAAACGAGAGTCAATACACTCGTTCGCGATCAACACCGAATCCAGAATCTGCCTCCCGCGAACAAAAGCGTTCTGAGACGGAGAGATAATGTTGTTCAGCACACCCTTCAACCTGTTAGCCAACACCTTGGCAAGAATCTTATAAATACCGCCCACAAGACTGATAGGTCTAAAATCCTTCAACTCAACCGCTCCCGTTTTCTTAGGAATGAGGACAATAAATGAGGCATTCAAACAACGGACAAATCGGCCATGATTAGCAAATTCATTAAACATCAGCAACACATCCTTCTTAATGACATCCCAACAAGCCTGATAGAAAGCTAAAGTGAAACCATCAGGACCTGGAGCTTTATCCCCATTTAGGTCGTGCACCACCCTAGCCACCTCAGCCTCCTCAAAAGGTTGCTCCAACGAAACCGCCTCATCCTCTGAAATAGAGTCAAACTCCAAACCATCCAGAGCCGGTCTCCACTGAAAAGGTTCAACATATAAAGATGAGTAAAACTGAACAATGTGAGCCGAAATGTCACTCGGATCTTGCAGCAGCTCCCCATCGACCTCCAACTGGGAGATAGAATTAAACTTCCTGTTAGAGTTTGCCACTCTGTGAAAAAACTTGGTGCATCTATCCCCATCCTTTAGCCATAACGCCCGAGATTTTTGTCTCCAACTCACTTCTTCCAAATCAATAATGTGCTCCAATTCCTGAATGACCAACAACCTCCGTTCCACCCCCTCATTAATAAGGAAGCCGCCTTCATCCAACACATCCAACGAAGCCAACTCATTCATCAACAGAGACTTACGCACACTAATGTTACCAAAATTATCCTTATTCCAAGCAATAAGATCACGTTTCAGCGCCTTAAGCTTGCAATCAAACACAAAACTAGGGGTACCCGACGCCTCATAGCTCCCCCACCACTCCCTGACCTTCTCCACAAACCCTTCCACCTTAAGCCACATATTTTCAAAACGAAAAGGCTTCTTACCCCCCCCCCCCAAAAGACCCATCCTCCAACAAAATAGGGAAGTGATCAGAATACATGCGAGTCAGTCTCCTTTGAATGATATTCGGATACATAGCCTCCCAATCCGAGCTAAAGAGAATACGATCAATCCGCGACCAAGTTTGAGAAGATCGGTTATCTGACCAAGTATATAAACCACCCACCAGCGGCAAATCCACCAAACCCAACTCGGAAATGAAATCCGAGAAATCCTCCATCCCTCTACTACCCACACCCAAAGTCGACCGTTCACTAGGGAACCTAGTAACATTGAAATCTCCCCCAATGCACCTTTGGCAATTTAGAAGAAGATTCCTTCTCACATTTGGTGGTGTTTATGGAGGGAGAGAAATAGTAGGTGTTTTGAAGACACCTACTATTTCTCTCCCTCCATAAACACCACCAAATGTGCTAAATTGCCAATGCCAAAGGGTCATCAAACTTTCTCTTCCAACACAACAACACATCAACCGCCCCGCTCAGGCATTACCCAAGAAATATTCATAATACAGAACACATACGTACACAACCCTCTAGCCACTAAACAATGATGTAACGCATGATCCACCGATTCCCCATCACATCTACAAAGATAACACCAGTCGATCAAACATAATCCCTTCATCCTTAAGTTATCGATTATTAATATTTTCCCATGAGCAGCCGCCTACACAACGAAAGAAACTCTCAAAGGAACATTCGTCCTCCAGACCTAACGCCACAGAAAGGAATCAGCAGAACCACACGCAAGAAATCCATACATCGACTTAACCGAGAAAACACCATTCTTAGAACCCAACCATTGTATCTTATCATCGTCCCCTCTCCTTAACACCTTCGAATAAAGTGATGAGAAGAAGATCAAAAATTCATCCAGGTCTCAATCATTAGCAGTTATAGCAAATTGAACATTCCAAACTAAAATTCCGGAACCTCCCTCCAAGCAATCCGCCAACAAAGCTTCTTTACACCGAGATAATGAAAATAATAAGGGAAAAGCAAACCTCAAGGTCTATCTATCTCCACACCAACAATCATGCCAGAATCAAACTTTGAAACCACATCCCACCACAAATCAAATGTTCTCACGGAAAAAAGTTCAACCATTACTAATGTTCTTCCATAAGAGCCATGGAACGCTAAAGTACTCCACCCACCCACCGAGTTACCGTACTTTTTTGAGATGACAATCCTCCATAAGCTATCTCTTTCTATAGCAAAACGCCACAACCATTTTCCTAACAAAGCTTTATTGAACAATCATGCCAGAATCAAACTCTAAGACCACATCCCACCACAAACCGAATGTTCTCACGTAAAATAGTCCAACCATTACTAATATGCTTCCATAACCCACGCCACAAGAGCCATCGAACGCCAAAGTATTCCAACCACCCACCGAGCTACTATACTTTTCCAAGATGACAATCCTCCATAAGCTATCTCTTTCTGGAGCAAAATACCACAACTATTTTCTTAGCAAAACTTTATTGAACAATGGAAGCCATTTAAGGCCCAACCCCCCCAAACTGGATGGGAGAACAAACCTTAGCCCATATTTTCCCATGAGCAGCCTCCTACTAATGCTCATTTCCACCACTACCCCACATAAAATCCCTTTGTAATTTCTCCAATTTATTAGCCACCACAATAAGAATTGGAAAAAAAGAGATAAAAAATAAGTTGGAAGACATGAAAGTGTGGATTTAATCATAGTAATTCTTCTCCTTTAGAAAGATACATACGCTTTCATCCCGTCAACCTTTGCTCAATTCTTTCAATAATTCCATCCCAGATGTGAACACTTTTAAATCTAGCACCCATGTCAAGCCCAAGGTAAGTCATTGGCAGAGAAGAGACTACAACCCAAAATATATGACAATTCCTGAACATTTCCAATACTTCCAATTGAAATCAATTTCGATTTAGAAAGAATAATATTTAATTTCGAAACTGCCTCAAAGCATAAGTGCAAACACCGAAGACTACAAAATTGGTTCGCATCTGCCCTGCACAGAATTAGAGTGTCATCTGCCAACAAGAAGTGCGAAATACACACTCCTCCAATGTCAAACCCCACAATGGAACCTCTCAAAACCAATTCCGTCATCATCCTGCATAATTCCATAACAATTACAAACAAAAAAGGTGAAAGAGAATCATGTTGGCTCAACCCACAAGATCCACCAAAGAACTCTCCAGGGGAACCATTCACAATCACCGAGATGTTGGTGACGCCAAATTCGCCAGGAAAGGTGCCGGAGGGGAACAAAAGTCCTCGGGTGGTGCAGGAGAGTGGTTTTTGTGGTGGCCGATGCGGAGTTTGTTGCTTCTCAGGCACCTTGTGTCCGTGCAGAGTTGGGTATTTTTGGGGAGAAAGAGATGGGTATGCCCGAGGGGTCCTCTGTGACTCCAAAAAGTTGTTTGGAGCTGTCCTTGTTAATAGTACAATAGGTAAATATATAAACCGGAGGCTAAGAATCTTATTTGCATGGAAGGTTCGGGTGATGCAAGTTATGGGAAACATACAACTAAGTTTGTTTGTAAACTTTTAATAAAATTTTGAGTTGGTGTTAAAAAAGAGGTGGTATTGGAATTGGTGTATGAGAGATAAAAGTAAAAGTAAAATTTTAAAGTGTGTTTGTAATGAATTTTCTGGGGAACATTTTCGTGTCAGGCCATTTGTGTTTTCAATCATACTGGAAGCTAAGTATGCTTCTGCAAATCTTTATAATTCGAGCTTTCTTGTTCTATTTTTGTTTTATATAAGATATTGAACTTCAAATATGCATGCATTGTGGTTTTGAAAAAACACCAATATAACATTTTTTTTTGAAATATGAACAGGTGATTTTGGGGTTGCAGCGCAGCTTACAAGGACCATGTCAAAGCGCAATACGGTAAATTATTTGTTTGCCTTAAATACTGATAATGTAGCTGGGCATACATATTTCCTTTTGTTCATTCTTTCTTTCTTCTTTTTCTTACCTGCTGCACTTCCTTTAAATTTTTGTTCTACGGGCCAGAAATTGCCAGAAGTGTTGGTTTCTTGGTGATGCGTATGTGATTTGGTATACCTAGATTAGGAGGCACAGATAAACGTTTAGGAAAGGTTCTAAGATATACATGATCACTTAATTAGATACACCTTCAAACAAAATGCCCTGATCTGTGTAGGATCAGGTTGATTTCCTTGTGCTGTCTTTTATGATGTGTATCTGATATTTGATGCCAATTTTGTTCCACTGAAGGACTTATTGATTTGTGTCTACCTTTCTATTCTACTGTAGTGCTCATATCACTTGTTATTTTCTCCATACTTTCAAAGTGATAGGTTCCTTAGAAGGTGATTGCCACTAGTCTAAAGCACCATAACATTTGATGATTTTTTTTCCTTGTACTTGGCAATTGGAATTCTTTTTTACTATCTATTATCTTTGTTCCAGTTCATTGGCACTCCACATTGGATGGCTCCAGAAGTTATTCAAGAAAGTCGCTATGAGGGAAAGGTTCATATGTTTGGTCTCAGCACATTTAATTCTCTTTGAGCGTCTTAGTGGATTATTCATCCATGAAATATTCAAGCACATGGAAATGATAGTAAAAATTCAATAGAGTTCTTTGGACTTTTTTGATGGTGAAAAAGCAAATCTTTTGTAGGCGAATGGACCAAAGAGAACTAAATCAGAATATGCACTTTTACTGTCGCATAAAGATAATGTTGATTATGAAAAACAGGAAGGCAGATTCTCGAAGAAAGTATTTTATTATTATTTTTTAACTGGAAAACCATGGATATTGGTACATTTAATTCTCTGGAGCCACACCAATGAGTTTCCATGATACCCTTATATACACTAAAAGAATATGAACCCACTCATTCCATGCGATTCTCACTTTAGGATAAGCACAGCTTTTGAGGATTGTTTGTGGACATTGTTATTCACCTCCTCGAGAAATCAATGATCTTTTAGGATGACAACGATAATCATTTAAAGTGAAGTTCCTATACTCATCACCCACAGAAAAAGGTACAGAAAAAAGGAAGTGCACAAAGGTCTTTTCACTTGAGTTCTTTGGTTGAATGTTACAGCTTTATTCAAATTCAGGTGTTTGCTAACATTTTTGGTTTATTAGTTTGGGTGTATTACTGTTTCTCGCAAATTCCGGGTCTCTCCGACTTCATGGTAGTGTTATATTCTTTTTCCAGGTGGACGTATGGGCTCTTGGTGTGTCTGCAATTGAAATGGCAGAGGTATTTCTTCTACTTGTAAATGTTGAACACTTCGTGGGAGTTAAAAAAAAAATTGAAAGGCCAACCATCTTTATAAGTTGCTTGGAAGTGCCAATGTTTCCTTTCCTTTTCTTTGATTATTTTCTTTTTCTTTTTTCGTGCGCTGGGGGGCTTGGGAGGGTGACAGGATTTGTTCCTGCGTTGCCAAAATTGTCCTACTCTAGAGTTAAGGGGCTAGTGATGCCAAATTTCTCAGCTGGTTGGGGGTTCTGATAAGCCTCAGAAAGTAATTGGTGAACAATGGGTTTATCTCATGTGAGAAATGGGTATTTTTGTGTTGAATGACTATTCCCATAGATCCTTTCCTACGTGGCATACACTTGTTCATGTTTCTTGATAGCTCTAAATCGTTTGCCTCTTTTTTTTCAGGGACTTCCTCCAAGATCTGCAGTACATCCCATGAGGGTCAGTACATTCCATGTAACTTTTGAGTTTTTAGTATGTTGTAATTTACATTTCCATTTGTGACATTTTGCTCCATGTTCTTAGAAATTTGCTATTAATTTAGTGCAGATGAAGGATAATGTCTTTATCTTGTTTGTTTCTTTGTAGTGCACTGATAGTGTTAATTGTGAAATCTGTATACATTCTAGGTCATCGGCAAGAGCTTCTATATTTTTTCTCCCATTTCTCCCCTTTATATAGGTCCTTTGAACATGTGTTATATGGGTCAGTGTCATACAGTGACGCAGAAATATTTGACTTATTTATTTCTTGTTGATAGGTTTTGTTCATGATACACATTGAGCCAGCTCCAATGCTTGAGGATAAAGAGAAATGGTGCGTTTTTAAGCCATTACATTTGCATATTATAATAACATATCTTGTGAGTGGTTACAATTTTTTTTCTGGTGAGCCTTGTGAGTGGTTACTTGCAAGTAGTAATAGTTAATTTCAACCAATTTGTTTCACAGGGCTTTCTTACAATTCAAAGAGTTAGACGAAAGCAACAAGTATCCAATGTGCTAGACCACATAGCATTCATTTCTTATTTTTTCCTTAAAAGCTGGTAGCACTTGTGAACCGTGTTACATCAGGGTGGTTCTCATGATCGTTCTGCTAACTTTTTTTTTGTGGGTCTCTCTTTCCATCTAATTTCTGTATATGCCCATTTGAACTATGTATATCCGTGTCTACTGCTGTTAATGTACAAAAGATGAGAGAGAGGGAGAGAGAAAGAGAGAGAGAGAGAGAGAGAGAGAGGTGGGGGGAGAACAAGGAGGGAGAGGGGAGAGGGAGGGGGAGGGGGAGAGATAGAGAGATGCAGTTTCTTCATCCCTGGGATCTCTTTTTTGGTCATATCCTTGAAGTTTATGGGTTCAAAGCTATCCACAACTTGAAGAAGAGATGCAGTTGCTTCAACTTCTTCTATTGTGGGTCTAGGTGACTGTCTTGAGTAGATTTCTTTCCTTATTTTATTTTCTCGATTCTGTTTATATTTCAAAGTTGGTTCCCTAACTCAAAGGTTTGGTTTTTACATGCGACACTTGGTGTTTGCGAACCAAAATTTTGGGGGGTCAAAATTTTGGTTTTTGGTAAAAAAGTGAAGAGAGACAATTTGAATGAATTTTTTATGTTTATTTTAATGGGATAGAGAGATTATTTTGTAGTTATTTTGTTAGGCCAAAATTTTTGGCACGCAAACACCACAATCTTTCCTCGTATGATAGTAATCTGGTCAGAAAGAAAAGAACCAAATTATCTTTCTATTTGTACAGTAACATGCAAGTTTCATCAAACTAAATTTGTCAAAATTTTGGGGGGAGAGAGAGATTTGTTAATTATAACCGTTGCATTTGTAAATTTTTTGCTTTGTGATAACATTTCTTACTTGAAACATGATCAATAATGTATCTGCTGTTCTCAAGCCTAGGTTATCTCCTTTGGCAGGTCTCTTGTGTTCCATGATTTTGTTGCAAAGTGCCTAACAAAAGAGCCTCGTCTACGCCCTACTGCATCTGAGATGTTGAAAGTACGTTAAGTAGCATCGCCACTTGTCTAATGAAAAAAACACATTGTTGTTTAGTTTGTGCGATATGTCTATAAGCTAAACATCTTGTCTCGTTAAAGCCTTATTTGAAATTATACTACGACTCTAGTTTTTGCTGAGCTGCATAAATTAATCCAGATGGCGTTTTATCATGTTCTGATTTCTCATGCTCTTGTTGTATCAAAAAGTTCTACGACATTTCAGTGGAACCTGGTTGCTGTAGGCTATATGGTCTGACCTATTCACCTCTAGAAGCAAAATTGGTTTAGCATTTTTAGCATCGTGTTTACACTAATGTCCCATAAGAGTTTGATCTCATACAATTCTTATTGGTGTTAAGCATGAAGATATGATCATAAATTTTCTAAGAGATGCTTCCACATTGTTTGTTTAGGTTAACTATTGATTATAATCTCAGAAAGGGAGAAAACGTTTGTGGACTTAAGTCTTCATATAGGCCTCCACATGGATTGTGCTGGTTCTAGTCCACACACATCCACCTACTTTTTCTTATTTTCTTTTCAGTCTTCATATTTAATTGCTTTTTGCTTACAGTTTATGCATGTTTCATTAATTTATTGTATTTCATTCTGACTTGAGCTATGATTTTGGCATTTCAAATGTAGCAAAAATTCATTGAGAAATGCAAAGATGGCCCCTCTGCAGTGTTGCCTAAGATTGAGAAGGCAAGGAAAATTAGGGCCTCCATGGCTCTGCAAATGCAAAATCTTTCTCCAACTTTACCAGGAGATGATGTATGTATAAGTTTTTCCTCGTTGTCTCTCCCTCAATCCTTCCATCCCTCACCCCCCCCCTCTCTCCACCCTCCCTAAAGGAGAAAAACAGATGTCACTCTCTGTGGGAAATATGTTATCTTGTTTTGACTACGATTCAATTTCAAACAGCCACTGGTACCCCTGAAGCGAAATGAGGATTATGGAGACACTGTTCCATCAAGGCCTTATAATATGGGGCTTCAAGTTGCAAATGAAGTACCTGCAATTAGCACTGTGAGGAAGCAGCAGATGTCAGACGGTGCAAAACCGAGTGAAGAAGGTATTGCTTGTCTTTGGTTTTATATTGGCTTGTTGGACTAATTCTTGTAGGAGCACATATACTAGCTAATATTATGTTATGGTTCAGCCAGTGTAGACTGAGCTCTGTCGCTAAATTTAAGTGGCTCATTCAATTTGATTCATTCGAGTCTTCATGGTAATGACTTGTGGCCGTCAACCTAAACCCGGTCAAGTGTGATTAAATGGAAATAGGTACCCCAGTTTATAAGAAAACTTCAACCATCTGTTAATCTGTATCTGTGAGTGTGTGGAGATTGTTTTCTTTTCTCCATAGTGTCATTACCTTTTAACCAAAAACCTCCTTTGAAGTAAAAACAACATCTGTGCAGGACCACATCTGAACTGATTTTTTGATGGCACCAAAAACTTCTGTTGATGTTGATTGCATGCTTTAACTTGCCAACAAAATCATATATTGTTGATACTTGCTAGTCTTCTATACGATTGTTGAGGAAGACCATCATCAACTCCAGGCGCATATCTTTTTCTACTAATTGTGTCCTGCTGGATATGAATCTTGGGTGTCCACAGAGTGAAATTCCAACCATCCATATGACAAATGGGATTCGGGATTAGCTGACGAAGGCCCATAATCACTGATGAAGCTTTCATATTAAGAAGTTGAACAACACTAGTAAATAGGCATAAATTTGTACTGCAGCGAAACTTATTAAAGGATGTCAAAAGAAGGAACCATATTAAATAGTGATGAAGAATGTTATGTCACCTTTGGGTTTCAACAGTCTGTAAGTATGTTACTAGAAAATGTCCGTCTTAGGGTGCTTCCCAATACTGATACATAGCTGTTGCTCTCGTCTAGTAGTCCATCATTAAGTGCACTTTTCTAGTAGTAACAGTTTTGGGATTGCTTGAGCATTTCGTTTTAACTGTTATAGAGGAATAGGTAACTGAAAACAATTTATGAAAGGGGAATAATTTGTTTTTTGAGATAGGGAGCCCTTAACTTTGGTTACATCTCCTGCGCTTATTGAAGTTCCAGTAGGTTATTATATCTTTCTAAAGGATGCTGCTTGCATCTGGGTATGCTTTCTGATCTATGTGAATTCTCTGTGTGACAGGTAACTTTGACACCGTAATAGTTCACGGTGCAGACAAGATAGTAAAGTCAGCCACTCAGACACAAGTTTCCAATGCTGAAGAACCCTCACCTGCTCTTGAACATATTGAAAGCCTTTCTGTTAGTAACACAGGAGAAGAATCAGCTGCAGTCCAGTAATTCCCACACAACTTGTATCAAATGTTCATTTAGGCACCAAAATCTAGCTCTTTTTTTATGCCCGTTTTGAAACTTGATTTTCAGTCTAGTACAGAATTAATTGTTGAACATGTAGAGCTGCACAGTTTGGTTTTCAAAGCTCCTCAAAGTTTATTTTGATTTTCCAAAAACAGTGATATTGTGGTTGTAGATTCCTAAAATGTCGTACTTTTATACTTTATTGGCTTGAGCGGAGACGTACCTGGCTCTTAAAATTGTGTTAGTTGTATCCAATTCAAGAACTTTTGTTTTTTAAACTTCTCATTGAAATGATTGCGGTAAATTTTCAGAGTGGGGAATATAAGAAGTATTGATGCAACTAACACTTCAGTTGGAGAATCAAATTCTGTTACACTGCCCAGTAAGGCATCTCCTCACTCCATATCTAGCTCTACTGGGCAGAACCTCAAGGCAAAAGGTATACAGGCAGAGGTTGGAGGTGGCAGTGGCATAAGCAGTAGCACATTGAAGAATGATACTGATAGCCGGAAAGCTTTTGCCTTGCAAGATAAGGTAATATTCATTCTGAATGTAACGTTGACCCACATGGTTCTATTTTATATACTCAAGAGCTTTAGAAGTAAGCAAATGAGTTGTTAGCCAGAGAGCTTTTGCATTGCGAGCATTAGAGATTTGTATCATCAGAATAGATTTAACCATAGATAACGTATAATTTGTTGTCCAGAGGTTTATGGTGGCTTAGTTGTTTTCTCCTTTTATTTTATTTTTTCTTGTTATTTCCTTGTGAAATAGCTGACTTCTAATGGTGATGGATTCTGGTCTATTGTTTGATATCTTGCCTATTTGACTTGGTTCTTTTTCCTTTTCACTCCTCTTAGAGCATTTGGGAAAACTTACTGCTATGGTTCCACACTGAGGCATGCTAACCTCAGTTTCATTATCAATGTCCTTGTAGCTCTGGTCCATATATGCAGCTGGTAATACAGTACCCATTCCATTCTTGAGGGCAACCGATATATCTCCCATTGCTCTATTGTCAGACAATGTGCTTGGAGGAATGCAGCTGGATAATAGCGGAACTGTGACTGTAGATGCATTGCAGGAGCTCTTTACTGGCGATGGACAGTCTAAAAAGGGTCGAAGAGGACAAAATGAGGTGTTACACCTAATCTCTCTTGCTCTCTCTCTCTCTCTCTCTCTCTCTCTCTTTGACGTTTGGATGTGTGTTCCTCATCCATTTGATGTGCTGCAGATGCCCCTTCCTCCAGGCGTTTACCAAAGGCTTACTTCAAGTTCTACGCTACTGAATTTGGCACAGGCTTTAGCATACCACAAAACGTATGTCTTCTCTTCTCCAATTGTATTTTCCTGTTGATTACTAGCGGCATTTTCTTTGTCCAGCAGAGTCACCATGTAGTCGAGCAAAATTTTGAGAGCAAGTGGTCATAGGACTTTGCCCCTTTGCATGCGGAGGGAATGTTTCCAATGTCACTTATCGTTTAGTTGAATTGGAGAATGATACCTGATTCTAGTTGATAGCTTTCCACATCATCCATTACATCGTGGGAGTCATAAATAGTAGGTGAAGACTTTAACCAATTTTGTACCCATGATATAAACCCTAAGATTTGCAACAATGGAAAAAAGAGTCAAATTGGTCTAGAGTTTGAAATTGATGAAGAAAAATGTTTTATGCCACCTTGATCAAATAAAAGGAAAAAAATAAAAAAGAACACAAAGACACTTGCTCTTAATGAAACCAAGCATGCAAGTTAATCAATGCTCATACGTGTGTATAAGATAAGAGTGACATAATGGGGAAGGGGGAAAAAACCTAAAACAGCAAAGAAGTATGTTGCACTACTGGGAAAATTGTGTGTGATGAAGTGAAATCAAATACTTGTCAACGGATGCAGGTATTCACTCGATCTGTGCCATCCAAAACCCACTTCAATTTACACTCTACTGCGTGACTTAGAGTCTTAGAGATCTCCTCACATAATCACATTTGAGCTTACACTCTACTGTGTGTGATAAAGCAGTAATGTTTGCTCTTAGCCATTGCATTTCTCTACTAAGGCGATGATAGTTCCTTCAAAGGGTTCAAGGGATACATGACGTTGACAACAGATCAATACATTCACCAATACATTCTAAAGTCTAAACCAACCAAATCCGAGATACACTCACCAATACATTCTAAGACAACAGATCAATACATTCTAGACAACAGATCATAACATTCTAAGACAACAGATCAATAATTAGAGCATGCTCAGCCAACACAAAAGAATAGGTAGTGATAGAAATTAGTACCTGATGAATGAAGAGTCCAACACTGAAGATTTTGGGAGGCAGGGAGATTCGGGATACGGGGGGATAGTGGTCTTCGGACACTCGAGCAGAGAGTGGAGGAGGGGAGACAGAAGCTTACCGGAGAGGAGTGGAGAATGGAGGCAGGGAGACACGGGAGACGTGGAAATTTTGGGAGGCAGGGAGACTCGGGAGACGGGGAGAGTGGTATTCGGTCACTCGAGCAAAGGGCGGAGGAGGGGAGACAGAAGCTCACCGTAGAGGGGGGCAGGAGCAGGAGGCGGGGAGACTCGGGAGAGACTGAGATGGAGAGTGTTCTTTGAATCTTCGAGAGCAGGGCTGCGGGGTGGAGGCGCTAATCTGGGCTAGGGCAAAACCGCAAAATAACGTATCATACGTTACGTATGAGCATCAAAACGACGTAGTTTTGATGCTCATATGTGTGTGTATATTAATATATATATATATATTCCGGGTCGGGTCGGAACTTGCGGAAAAAATTATGTATTCCGACACCCGACCCGTTATTCACGGAAATTTGATAAGTATTCCGACACCCGACCCGGTATATCGGAAGGCCGACCCGAATTTGGTCGGGTCGGATCGGAATACCGGTTCGGGTCGGGTGTCTTCATTCCGTGTACACCCCTAGTTGAAAGGCTTTCAACTAAAACTGACAATTACATAAATGGCTGCTTTTCTTGTTGGGAAACCGTTTGCAGGTGTTACGAAGATATGCCACTTCAGGAGCTGCAGGCAACACAGGAGCAACAGACCATTCAAAATCTTTGTGATACACTTAGAACTATTCTGCGGTTGTAGATAGGCAACTCCTGCGCTTTTTTACTTTCTGATTTTATTTTATTTTTTTAATCTATTTTTATTTGTTCATCTATTTAGTATTGTGGGAAGTTTCGAGAGGCCAGAACTGGGTGGTAGTAGTTGTGACGGAAGGGTAAAGTTGTAGAGACAGGGTAATTTCCTTTTGTTGTACAGCTGGGTAATTTTCCAATTCGTAATGTTATCGTACAGCTTATGGAGTGAGAATTATAATTTTCTTTTTTCTTTTGTTTTGGGTCCTTGTCTTAGGAGCATAGAAAGGCTACTTTGCCATTGAAGCTTCTAAAATTATGTGCACATCAAAATTATGCCCCGCTCTATAACATGCTGGTCAAGTATGAAATAACTCTTGACGGGCGCCTCTTCTCGTACAATACTACTTTCAAGTATATGGACTCCAAATATATGATAGTTGCCAAGGATACGTATTTTGATTAAAAATAGACTAAAGAAAATAATCTCAGAAAAAGAATTGTTGAAATTTGTAAGATATGTTCTTTGGATTAAATTGAGATAAGTTAAGTTACTTCTTGAAATGAACGAAAATTGGTATGTTAATAGTCACGCGAAACTGCCTAGAAAAATAATAATGTTTCTTGCGAAACTAACAAAAGCTCACGCTCAAGATATGGGTAGTTCTTCCAAGCTCTGGAAATCGGCCGAATCTTCGGGAGTTGATGAGGCACAGTTTGCACAAGTCCAGGGAAAATAAAGATGGAAGGCAAACGCTACTTAAAAGGAGAAAACGCGGGTACATCTGAACCCAAGAGAGCAGGGGGCCGAGAACAATGAAGCGAAGGACTATTCAGGCTCTACTGCGCGGTACTGGCAGCTCGCTTTCCTCTTCCTCCCTATCTTTGGCGTCTGTGAAAAGGGTTTACTTCTCACCCTCCTTCTCCAGCCAGACACTGACGCAACCATACACCCTCACAAATCCTTGTCTTTCTCGTTTGCTTGGCTGCCCTCGTAAACCCAACTCCTTCCATTCTTATTCATCTTTTACTCTTCGGTTTGTGAGCACCAACAGCTTTTCTTCCTCCTCCTCTAAAGATATCGGTGTCGAGGCTAACAAAGAAGAAGACCCATTTCAATGTAAGCCTCTATTTCCATGGAACTTATTTACTAATAAAACAATTGTTTTTTCGTGTTCTAATTCTCTATTTTGGATGACCACACAGTAGCTGGTTTTCTGTGTATGCATGTGGTGCATTTTTATGATTGAGTTATTTTCTTTCTAAGACTATTGACAAAACAAGCGCACATGAGAGTTGCCTAATAAAAAAAAAAGGAAGAAGAAGTAGACGTAAGAGTTGAAATATTGTTATTGATGCCCCTTAATTTTCTAAACTCTTAAGGATGTCATGTAATTAGATGGATTCAGTATTATGCGAGTTATTGGTTTTCTGTGTTATGAGATTTTGAAATTCCGTGAAGCTCTCTTTTTGGTTTCTTTCCTACATCAACCAGTCAGGGCGTTTTTTTCGCGTGTCATTCTTTGAAAGTAAAAATAGCATGTTATCCTGGTGTTTGATAAAAGTCCCATGTCTGTTTTTTTTAAGGTAAGTTAACCATGCCTCGTTTTCATTATAGACAAATAGGCAATAGATAACTAGTGTCCTTGATTTTTTTTTTCTTCTCATGTTATCTGTTAAAATCTGTAAGAGTCCCACATTGATTAGGGATCATTTAATCTTGTGTTTCATATATCTGTTGGGCCACCTCTTCTCATTGCCAATTGGTTTTGGGATGAAACTTAACGTGGTATCAAAACCAACTTTTTCTGGGTTTGACCCACTTATTTGTGTTCCCCATTTGTTGTCCACGTGCATGAACCATGTTCATTCGGCCTGCAGGTGAGGTGGAGTGTTAGAATTTGTTAGAGTCTCACATTGATTAGGGATCATTTAATCTTGTGTTTCATATATCTGTTGGGTCACCATTGTCAATTGGTTTTGGGATGAAACTTGACATTATCCCTGCGTCTGAGAAGAGTCCAATGTTTGGATTCAAAACAAGTGTAGTCATGTGATTTGCCATTATGTTATGTGTTATCAATGCTTATAAAGGATTTGAAACCATGCTTTGACTAATGTGCTTCTGATGTTCTTCTAGAAGTCTTATACTGTGAGATGTTCTATTTCTGATCTCAGGATACTATCTAGTACTTTCTGTTGTTTTTGTTGAAATATAGATGACTTGAGAGTTAGAAAAATTAATCCATGTTCTGTCTATTAACTTCATTGGACGATATAAAACTTGACCAATCTTGTCCAGCTTCATGGATATATTCCTGGATACTTGATAAATAGTTATGTAATATATTACACATAAATGCTAGGAACCAATGGTTATCTTTTTCCTTTTGAAGATTAATGTGGAAGTTAGACATTAGACCTTCTATTTTGATGGATACTTTCATAACAAAAGTTTCACAGTTTAGAGGTTCTGTGATTCTATCTTTGCTCAACTTTTTTAGATTTTCAGGGGAAACAGATGAAGATACCGAATCCACAGATGGATGGGAAGAGGAGGATGAGGCTGAGCCTGTGGTACAATGTTCTGGCTTATTCAATTTGCTTCTCAACTTTCATTCAGCTGCAACAATTTATATTTTCTTGATGATAGTAATTTATATACGTAGATTGGGGATGGAGGTGATGGTGGTGGTGTGTTGTTGCAAGGTGTCCCTTGGGGTGAGGAGGCACTCTCTATTGCCCAAGATGTATTGCTGCAATTTAGCAATGACATGAAACTCTATGCTTTCAAGACGACTCCTCGTGGATATGTCTACGTGAGACTGGATAAAATGTCAAACGAGTAAGATTTCTGCTCTTGATTGCTTGAACCTTAAATGAAAGTACACAAAGGTCAAGATATAAGCTCTTCTGATATGAATTTGCTCTACTTGATTGTATGACTAATGTCTTCTGTAATTGCTAGGGAAGGTTGATCTTACATATTGGTTAGAGGAGATACTCTTATAACTTTCACGTGCTTTAATTTGAACTTCCAATATTGCTTTCATTAGATACGGTTGTCCCAGCATGGAGGAGCTTGAAAACTACAGTGAAGAATTCAAGAAAAGATTGGATGAAGTTGGAGAACTTGGAAAGGTGCCAACTAATTTGGCTCTCGAGGTATCAAATGGCTAGTTTTCTTCTGTGAAAAAGGCTTCAAACATTATTTATTTTGAACTTTTACAAAACCTCTTAATGATTACCTAGAACATGAACTCTTTATTTTGTAGATCATATATAGAAAACACTTTGTTTTGTTTCCTAGGTTTCATCTCCAGGGGCAGAGAGGCTACTAAAGGTACCCGATGATTTAGATCGGTTTAAAGAAATGCCTATGAGAGTATGCTATATGGAACTGGAGTCGAAATGTCAAGAAAAGGATGGAGTCTTCGTTCTGGATTCCATAGAAATCGAATCAGAGAGTTGTGTGTGGAAGTTGGCAAACGTGAAGGAAAACAGAGACCCTCAAAGCAAAGGTAGACCTCTAAGCAGGAAAAATCGGGATTGGAGATTAAAAGTGCCATTTGAGATGCATAGAAGTGTATTCCTGTACCTTGATTACTGAAATTTTACTTGTAAACCTTTGTTGAAGACCACGAGAGGATATAAAGCTTTGTCTTGGTTCAGTTCAAATAATTATGCTGGAAACAAAAAAGATTTTGTGCAGTGTTCCCGGTTTAACTTGGATTGTGTTTTTAAACCTTTGATTGCATCCTGGGAGAGGTCGATGAAACATTCTCTCGCATGAGGTTTTTTTAAAAGCATTGGGTAGTCAATATGTGAAATCCTAGGTCTCCAAGGGGTGTGTGGAGTGAGCGGGCTCAAAAACAAAAAAACTCTGATCTAAGGGATGACCTTGGGGCGTATGGCCCAGCCCAATTCTGCACAATTAAATGTAGTATATACGTACGGATGTGAGTGTTAAAATTTTGGAGTTTTTGAAATTAGAGAAAAAAATGAAAGAGATAGATGATTTGAATAAATTTTTTATAGACTAAAATATAAAGTGTCCCTGTGGCATATAGAGTTTAACATGCCAGTAATTTCCGTCAGTTTTTGGACGTAAGTTGGATAGAAACATAGTTGGGAATCGCATTAAACTCCCAGAGATATGCCTTATATTTTAACATTTTTTATATTTAGTTGTTGTAAAAATAGATGATTAATGAGAAGAAGAATATTTTGTAATTATCATGGTAGGTTAAAATTTTAGTTAACAAACACCACTCAAGTTTAAGGCAGCAGCTCCAGCTGCATTATTAGATGCTCCAAAGAGGTCCATTCATTAAATGAGGGTTGCCGTACGTAACAGCCAAAATTAGTGGAAGATGGTGCGATTGCACGTGCCATCCCCAAATATGTGGGTTGTTAACTTTCCCCTGAACTGCCATTTGCATTATATTGGTTGACTTTAGATCATGGCATGCTCCTGAAATGAACAGATCTTAACCTGCCACACAAATACTATCGAAAACTAATGGGACATCTAATCTGTATATACAGGGGCTCATGTGATAAGGCAACTTCAAGGGTGTGGCCCTTGATCATCATGCAATATCCACATACAAATACAATGGGAAGACATATTTCAGTCACCTTAGCTATCTATAAATCAACTTGCCCAATGCCCACAACTTGCTGCAGTTGTTCAACTATAATACAGATTGAAAGCATATTGGCGAAGACGTTATCGAGAAGCTCGACATACAAAATTTGAATGAGGATACTAAAAAACATAATGTAAGGAAAATTATCTTGAACCAAGAAAATGAGATTTTATATTTTGTCCTACGGAAATAAGGTTGGTCCTGATTTTAATGAACATCATGCACGATCACTTTTGCTCTCTTCCCAACATTTGCCCTCAATGACAACGTTATGCCTTCAATAATTACTGGCTCATTTCAATTACCAAGGCCTTGTCACAACGTTAATGCCACTTTGAATTCTATTGATATTACCACCTCTTTGGTTGAGGAAGCAACTCCTCATGAGGAATCCGATCCTTTCTCCGAAGATATCACCCATCTCAAGTTGCTTCCTGCACAGTCCCTGTTGTTCCACCATCTCTTGGTTCTCAAGAAGCATTTACTGATGGAACACAATTACACAAGTCTTTCATCCTTCTCATGACTACGTTGCTCCAATTTCATCTCATTTCATGATCACACAGTATAAAAGCAACATCGTCAAACCAAATCCAAAATATGCCTTAACTGTGATTACTTAAGCCATACCTCGAGAAACCTCGATCAATATGTTCAGCATTAGCACATGACGGTTGGTGAAAAGCTATGCAAGAAGAACTCAATGCTCTCCACCAAAACAAGACATGGGTTCTTGTTCCTCGACATCCTTCTATGCACATCATAGGCTCCAAATGGGTGTAGAAAGTCAAGCTAAAGGTTGATGGCTCTCTTGAACGCCTAGAAGCGTGTCTTGTTGCTAGAGGCTACTATCAAATGGACAGAGTTGACAACATTGAGACATTCTCGCTATTATTAAATTGGGTACTATACGAACGATAATCACGATTGACGTAGTTTGTGGTTGGCCTATACATCAAACTGACCTAAAAGATGCATTATTTCACGTTGTCATCACGAAATATCTCTACATGCATAGGCGGAGGGAGGGGGGGGGCGAACCGGGGCCATTGCCCCGGTTGGCTCCCCCAACAATTTTTTTTTACATGGCTTTTTTTTTATTATGTCTGCCCCCCTTGGCCAACTAAAAATTAAACTTGCCCCCCTTGCCTGCCTAGATGAATCAACCCGCCCCCCTTAATTAAGGCCTAAGCAGCTTAGTACCTCAAAATCAAACTAAAAGAAAGAGATATTTATTTGTGTCAAAACTTGAAATCCTACATTAACTTGTTGACGTTGTCGTGAATTTTGCGACGAATATTTCATATACTTCTCCTGAGTCCTAATAATCGTTGTGTGTTGTAATCCTTGAAATAGATGTTTTCTCTATTCTAGTGCTGCTTTTCTTTTTGTTCTTTTGCCTTTTATGTTGGACTTGGTTGAGAATTTGGATATCACAAATGCTGAGAAAAGGGGTGGTGTGCTCTTGTTGGATAAGTGATAATTCAATTATTCAAGTGTGTTGCGTGTCTATCTTTACCTACTAGAGAATCATTGGTTATATCATTTTATTGTCACTATCATCATCTAATTTTACATGTCTGACTTCTCCACATTTTATGAAAATCCAAAGTTGAGGTAAGACTCATTTTCATCTCTCTTTTGTTTGTTTAGGTCTGATTTTTCATAGCTCATGAGATTAACTTGTTTTTAATTGTCTTTCTCTAAAGGTTGAACTTTTTTTCCATTGTAATTTGTGACGTTTGGATCAAGTTATAGATATATTTCTTCAAAATTTTAGCCATTAATTTAGCCTGGTAATGAACATTTTGAACTACGATTTTTTTTGTTTTCTCATTTTGTAAGGGGAGTAGAATAGTTATTTGGATGTTAAAATTGAACTTTTTGTCCAAATTTTTTTCTATTATCATTTACCAAGTATGTATTCCACCTTGCAATTTCGGGTTATTTTATTGTTGATAGAGATTCCACTCCTGAGAAGCTCGTGTTCAATAGTGCTGTCACACTAAAAAACAGCTATAGCAAGGGTGATAAGTATCTTTATGCCCTTGGAACTTGGATTCTTTTTGAACTTTAGATCCTTTGACTTCTTTTTCCAATATGCTTCGTTTTGCTATTGTTTCTTTCAAGAATAATAGAAACACAGTAATCGTTTATTTTTCTCATTTATGTGTTATGTTTTCTTTTGAGCATAGGGCACATCCTTTCTGGAAACAAAAGTAAGTACTTCATTTATGGAAGTAAAAAGTTATATTGCTGAAAATACTTTGTTTCATTTATGTGTTTTGTTTTACAAAGAATATATATATAAATACTTTGTTTGTGCGATTAGTTGGTGCTCTATTGGTATCTTGAACAACAAGAATTTAATCTTTAATGTCACATTTCAGTATCAGCAAATAGTACCGTACGTGTAATTCAATTTGTTTTAGTATTTTTAGTCCTTAATTTTTTATATTTATAGTGTTAAGACATTTTTTTGCTTTACGTAAAATTTTTTTTTTGTCATTTTTCCTTAAGAGTTTGCCCCCCATTGATTGGGTTTCTGGCTCCGCCACTGTCTACATGGACCAACCTATTGAGATCTAGATCAATCTCATCATGTTTGCAGACTTTAATAGGCATAATTATATGGCCTGAAACAAGCATCTCGTGCTTCGTTTGATCGGTTTAGTGCTTTCTTGCTTAACTTTGATTTTTTTTTTTGTAGTCAAACTGGTTCTTCATTAATATTTACTCTTAACATCAAATTGAGATAACTTGTTCTTCTTTTATATGTGGATGATATGCTACTCATTGTGTCTTTCAAGCACTCGTGATTGCGGATTACATCTTTCCTAGACTTATAATGCGCTCACAATTTTGGAACGCTCATATATGGTAGATTCTAAATCAATGGGCACCCCTTAAAAACTAAGACCTATTGGCCTTAATGGCTTAATGATACTTCAACTTTCATTGACATAAGTTATTTTAGGGGTATTGTCGGAACTTTGCAATATCTAACTCTCACTCAACCATATCTATCTTAAGTGTGAACTACATTTCTCGGCAATAAGGTTGATTCAAGGAGACAGATAAATGAGCAATTACAATCTTGATTTCATCTCTCTTGAAATAAGAGACAAGAAGAGAGAGATGAATGATTTGTATATTCTGAAGTGTTTTTAAACTGTACAAGGACTCATCCTTTTATAGGAGGAGGATGCAAACTATATAAGGTAACTAATTGATACAGAATCAATTAATTAAGGCTGATTATATAAATATCAATTATCTTGATTTGAAGAGATCTCCCTAATTTAGGAAGATCTTGATTTGAGGAGTAATCCTGATTCAGCAAGATCTTGATTTTCAGCCCGAGATGCACAAAACCTTCACGTGGAAGTGGAACCAAAAGAGGACAGAGTTCATCTTTGGCTTCGGTAATCCCGCAGAACATGTAGCCGGATATTACATTCATATCTACTTTTCCAGGAACGGAACTAGATACTGATAGCTTTGGAAGCTGACTTTTAGCAAGTAAATTTTTTTTATGAATTTGAATTTTTGTAAAAGAAAATTTTTGATCACGTGGTTTGGAAAAAAAAAGCTGTGGTAAAAAAATTAAAAAATACTTGATTGTGAAAATTTTTTTATTGAAGTTTGTTAAAAAGTAAGGAGACATAATATGTGATTTAGTTTTTTTAAATAAAAGAATATTGAATTTGGTATAAAAAGTATTGAATTTTTTTTACATAATATGTGATTTAGTTTTTTTAAATAAAAGAATATTGAATTTGGTATAAAAAGTATTGAATTTTTTTTTTAAAAAAAATTGAGATTTTAATTTTGACATACAATTCACCTCTGGAATCCTATCAGCTCTTAAACTTTTTGGGAGTCTTAGGCAATTCATAAAAATGTGATATTTTAATATTTAAAAAGAATATAAATAAATTAAATTAAATTTTTTTAAAAAAAATTAAAATTAAAATTAAACCATAAATTTGCTTCTTGACGTTTTAAATGCAAAATTACTAATCAAAATTTGTATTCAAGTTTACCCAATAAATCAGTTTCGATAGATAAAATTGCTAAACTGAGTAATCTATCTTAAGACATAGTTGTTCTAAATAATTTTTTATAATCTTTAGTTTTGAAAAACTTCTTTCTGCAAATGCAACAGTAACAGTTATGGTAAATAGTATTCTATATGCAATAAAAAAATTTGAAAAACATTTAGCTCTTTACTAGATTAAGTATTTCAAGTGGAGTATTAATTTCTGTTTTTGTAACTTCTTTTAAAACTTTTAATTCGGAAAATAAATCTAAACCATTAATATCAGAGCTCATGTCATGCTTAAAATTTTTTTCAAGATTAAGACATTTTTTTATCTAAAGCCAATCATCAAAAGATCTTAATCTTTCAAAACCAAACAAAAAACCAAATATGCCATCATACTTTGAAAATAATTCAAATCAATCCTGCATGGAAGATATTGCTTGATCTACAATATAATAAAAATAATCAACTTTGAAAGATTTCTATGCTGACTTCATAATCTCATCATTTTCATCAATGACAAACTTTTTAGGGAATACAACTGCTATATTCATCTCAACTGCAACTGATAAATTCAAAGCATATTTAAAAATATTTTCTTTGTAATTTTTGAAATAAGAAATAAGTCTCTTTAATTTATCCATAGCAACATCTATATGCATATTTTCAAGTTATAAACTCTTACTAACTAAATTTACAGCAAACAATATCTCATACGAGATATTCATTCCCATTAGTGTACCACTGTAACGTTTAAAAAATGACGTTAGAATTTAATTATTTGAAAACTTAATTGGCAATAAATTAGTAGCTAATTGGCAATAAATTAGTAGCTGGGTAGAGAGTGTCACTTTACCGTTAACAAGATTACTGTTAGAATTTAATTGTTTGGGTAATTAAATAAGTAGTTGTGGTAGTTGGGATTGAGTTAAGAATTTATTGTGAATGATATTATTTTTGAAAAGTGAAGTTGGTAGTGTTAGTTTCTAGGATGAGTTATTTATTTTTAATTTTTAAATATTCCTATTTTATAGGTCTTTAATTAAGTTTTATTTGAAACAAATTAGGCTTTGTTTTCTTCTATTAATTTTAATTTTGCTATAATATAGGACTTCGTAATTTAAAAATTATAATATTACTATAATATAAGCTTTATAATAGGGGGTCTTCCAAATTTGGGGCCTTAGACGATGACCTCACTGTCTACCCATTTGAGCCGCCCTCTGGACAAGCAGCTGATTGTTGTTTGCCTCTGTGTAATATTGTTGTAGTAATTTGCTTGCTTACTAAAAAAAATTCGGTAGCTGAAATAAGTTTTTTTTTTTAGTTTGGAGGACAATATTATTATTAATTCAGTAGCTGAAATAAGTTTTTTTAGTTTGGAGTACAATATTATTATTTGGGAGCTCGAAAGCAGTTTTGTTAAACCAATATATACATTAACAATGTAATTTTTTTTTTCGAAGTTTATTAAAAAAAGTTAAAAATCGACAAACACTGCCTCTTCAGAGGAAATGCCCCACCCGGCCCACTCCCACCTTAGAAGCTCTATAAGAGTTGGTTTAACGCGACAATATCCTTGGAAGACAATACTATGCTTTGCTCCATTCCCTCAGATGCAGAGATTTTCGAGGGCATTAGAGACATTGGGTCCAACAAAAGTCCAGGCCCGGATGGCATGACTGGTCTCTTCTTCAAGCACTATTGGACCATAGTTGGGCCGGAAGTGTCAGCGATGGTTAAATCTTTTTTCTGCCATGGTTTTATGTCTTCTGAGATTAATCATTTGCATATTGTTTTAATTCCAAAAATTGAGTGCCCTTCCATTATTGCTCACTATAGACCCATTAGCCTCTGCAATGTATCTTACAAGTTGATTGCAAAAATTTTGGCTAAAAGATTGAGGTTGGTGTTGGCTAACATTATTTCTCCTCTTCAGTCTGCCTTCGTGCAGGGTCGGGTGATCCAAGACAATTCTATTCTCACTCATGAAATATTCCATATGCTTCGGCGCAAGCGCAAGGGACGCCAATTTATGGCGATTCGGGCTGATATTGAAAAAGTATATGACCGGATGGAATGGAACCTTATCTTAACTGCTTTAAAATGTTTTGGGTTTCATGAGACTTTTATTCACTGGATTTCTCAATGCATTTCAACTGTTTCTTACTCCATCCTTTTGAATGGATCCCCCACGGGATTCTTCAAACCTACTCGCGGTCTCCGCCAAGGAGACCCCTTGTCCCCCCTCTTATTTATAATTGGTTCTGAAGTTTTTTCCCGTATACTAATCCGCAAGGAACAAGCAAATCGGTTACATGGCATACAACTTGGTAGGGGTGTTCCTGCTTTAACTCATCTTTTATTTGCTGATGACCTATTACTTTTTTGCAGAGCCTCTAGAGAAGAAGCTAGAGTTATTTCGGATTGCCTCCAGATTTATGGCAATTGGTCGGGTCAGAGATTGAACCCCCGAAAATCTTCAGTCTGCTTTATTCGTAATGTCCTGCGTGATAACAATCTTGCAATTTGTTCCATCCTCAACCTTCCATGGAACGAGTGCATTGGAAACCATTTGGGTATTCCAATGGTCTTGGGACGAAATAAGCATCGCCAGTTCTCGTCCATCTGTGACAGAGTTAAACAGCGTCTAGAAGGTTGGCAAATGAAAACTCTCTCTCAAGCTGGCAGGTTGGTTCTTATCCGCTCTGTTGCTTCTACTTTGCCTACTTATTCTATGGATAATTATCTTCTCCCAAAATCCATATGCTCTAAATTGGACTCAATGATGATGAGATTTTGGTGGGGGTTTTCGGATTCTCATCATCACCTATGCTTGAAATCTTGGGCCTCATTATGTTGTCCTAAAGTTGAGGGAGGTCTGGGGTTAAAGCTCATGGAAAACCATAATAAGGCCCTCATCGTTAAACTAGGATGGCAGATCCTAACCAACCCCGAGAAACTATGGGTTCAAATCATACGTGCCAAGTATCTCAAAGGTTCCCTGATATGGGATTCTCAAGCTGCAAATGGTGATTCTTGGTTTTGGAAAGGTATTACTCGAGTGGCCCCCATTCTAAAACGTGCATCTTGTTTTCAAATCGGTTCAGGTAACCAGGTACGCATGTGGCATGATCAGTGGATCCCTTCCCCTATACCCCATAGTCCTGTACCTCGTTTGCCTTCTATTATTACTGATAAGGAATCCATGGTGGACTCTCTGATTATGCCTTTCTCTAGAGCTTGGAATTCTAATTTAATTCGACACTTGTTTATAGCTGAGGATGCTGAAGCAATCTTAAATCTTCACATCCCTCAGAATCGACATGTAGATTCTCTTATCTGGACCCCCGAAGTCCATGGGTATTTTTCTCTCAAATCTACTCATGCTCTTATAAACTCTAGAGTTCCTTCTCAGAATATTCTTTTGGAAGAAGAGTGGAAACTGCTTTGGCATATTCCAAAGATAAACTGAAACTGTTCCTTTGGAAAGTGGCGTGGAATTGCCTCCCATCCAAAGCCAGGCTGACGCGGTTTTCTAATAGACCAGAGGAGGAATCCTATTGTGTGTTCTGTCACCAGCACGTTGAAACCTTGATCCACATATTCTTTGAGTGTCCCGTGGCGCAGATTATGTGGAGAGAAGCTCCTTGGCCGATCATTATTGATCAGATTTCTCTTTCTAGTATTGCTGATTGGGTGCGCCTCATTCTTAAGCCTTCCCAGTCTCTTTGTTTCCCCCAAGATCAGCAATTAAATTTCACGAGATTTGCCACGGTGCTCATGGACTCCATCTGGTTTGCTCATAATCATCTTGTTCACAATGGAGGTGTCTTAGATATTAGAAAGCTGCTGCACTCCACAAGAACCCGCTATCAAGAAATTGTTCAGTCCTGGAAAGACAAATGCCCGAATATTCACCCCGTTTGGCAACCTCCTCCCAATGGTACGTATAAAATTAATTTTGATGTTGCAATTCGTAATTCCTTTTCCTTTGCTGTTGTAGTTGGCAGAGATGCAGAAGGACATATCCTCTTTGTTCTTTCGAAGAGGCTACCTCCCAGCGGCCCTCTTGTGGGCGAGGCAAGGGCAGCCATCAGAGGCTTTTCATCTACCATCACCACGTGTGCTTTTGGAGGGGGATTCTCTATACGTTATTGAAGCTATTAACAAAGGGTCTAACGGTGCTTTATGGCAAATAGCAAAGATTGTCGTTGATATTCATAGTCTTGCTAGCCGCAAAGAAGGCTGGAAGTTTTGCCATGTCAGGAGAGGGGCTAATACCTTGGCTCATAAAATTGTTCAATGGGTGTGTTTGGCGAATTTAGAGGGTTATATCCCTATATCTTGTATTCCGGTTGACATCCTCTCTAGTGATAACCCATGGATTCCTCCATGAGTTTGTTGGGTTGTCGAGGATTGGTCCTGTTTTGGTTTATCTAGAAAAAAAAAGAGTTGGTTTAACGCTAAAAGCTTATTCTCGTGTGATTTGAACAATATGTACGATATTATGGGTCGGAGTCTTGCACCAACCTTTTTACTGTTATGCCTTATGTGGGCTGGGATCATAACTTAGCCGTAGTCAAAGTCTGGAACTTAACTATATTCGATTTGATTCAAATAATTTTTTGGGGTCACTCTTCCAGAGAAATTAGACTTAACTGACATGTGTGATTTGGGAGGGCTGCACGACCTGGGGTTTGCAGTGGCGTTGAGCCCACTTTCGTGCGTATACTAGGTCAGATCCGTCCGAGCTCGGTACAAGTGATTGGGTGCTCGAATTTCGTTCGTTACCCAAAAAAAAATATCTCTAGAATTTAACAAATCTTTCATGCAGGCAGTGTCTTCATTCAATCAGTTTTGGGCATCGTAGGACAAAGAGAAGTGCCGACATTGAGATTGATAACTACAAAGAGGTGGGACATCTGTGCAAATTCCTACATGGGACATATATATAAGATGGTCCAGCTGGTCAAATTCCTACATGCATGGGACATCTGTGCAAAGAACTTAAGCCCTTAAGGCCTTAGACTCCTAGGAGCATTTTTTCCTCTATATAGCTAACTAAAGCCAGTCAATGTAGCCCTTGTTTCTTATTCATTAATTCCCGAAAACAAAAACCTAAGAGGTAATGCATGGTGAATATGAAATGTTTTTTTTCTAATTATGGTGAATATAAATTGACTGAATAGAGAAGCAATTTTCAGGAGGAATCTCAATCTCTAGTTTTCTCTCTCTAGAACTTTTTCTTAATCGCTTTGCCGCACACTATTTGTGACTCTCTAGGTCGGCGGATATATGAAGCTGACTCCCTCCATTGGCCTCTCTCTCGTCTGCGGATTATTCTATAAATTTATGTCGACATCAACCGTCTTTTATTGTTTTTTCTCTCCAATAAACCCTCCTACACAACCAGTACTGGAATTTTACACGTCGACGACAACTACACACTTTGGGATTTGTTCTTACGGCTTCAGATCTGTGTGGTTTGTGGTGTCTGACCACCCCTTTGCATCACTATCATGGCCAACCGTTGGGTTTGCAAGCTCGTCTTCGCTGGGAGTTTCGTAATGCTCCCTTTCCAGTCAACTAGATTTTAAAGGAAGCGGGTTTGAAGCCTGTATGTCCCTCTCCTCTTGTGCGATTCCATATATGTTTATGGGTCTTGGACCCTTTTCACCTTTGGGTTTACTCTTTTTGTTTCTTTTCCTAACAGGATGTTCGACTCCGCTTATCAGGACTTCCAAGAATTTTGAAATCTGTGAAATCCTTTCATCCCATTTAAAACAGATAATTATTAGGCTAAAATTTTAAAGATGGTCCTAATATTTATAAAATTTTGAACTTCAGACCTTTACTGTATAGTTTGTACAAAGCTTTTTGAACTCGATGCTTTGTATTTCTTGATTTTATGTTAATGACCTCGTTTGCCTTGAAAAAAAAAATTGAGGAAGAATCTACAATAAGATATTTAATATATGCGGAACTACCACGTTCAGAAGTAATGAATATTCTAATTAACGAAATCAAAGAAACCATGTGAAATACGGAAGGGGGCCAGAATACAAAAAATTAAAGAACATATTTGGACATGAAAACTCTTAAAAAGTGATAGAATTTGATAAACGTGCATATTTGAAACATAATGGAGAGATCATGAGAAAGAGTAAGAAGAGATAGAGATTTAAGTGGTTCGGTTTAGAATACCTACATCCACTGTAAAAGTACTATATGACTTTGTTTTTATTATAAATTAATCCTGATTATAAAGATGAAGTCTCTATTTATAGAGACAGTACAAAGAATGATATGATAATATTCTATATTTAAAATCTGAATCTTTGAAATTAATCTTGATAACGATATCAAATTTTTGATATCGTCATAACCATAATATCATATCAAATCTTGATATTATCTTTGACAAAAAGAACATGCAGTACTTTTTCTTTTTAAACCTCTTTTGTTATGTCTTGGACATGCTAGTGGGGGAGGATAGATATATTCTAGTTGTTGTCTTTTTAATAATCATAAATCGAAAGTCATAATTATAATATTTGTGAGACTTAATTTTGCATCACTAATTACTCACCTCATGAATTTTCACCTTCCCAACATCATAAGAGAAGCTCATCCACTTTCTACATCAGTAAAGGGAGAGGCATTATTATCTTGTGAAATGGATTTGACACCATTTTAACTTAGTCTGAATACTTTGGTGCTATTAGCTAATCACATCAAAGGAAAAGGGGTCCCGGAATGCTGTGAAAAGGCATATTGCCATTATAAATATTTCCTCCAGTCCACCCAAAAATTCTCACTGTAAGGAAAAAAAAAACTTATCTGACTGTGTCTCAGCAACTAACTATGGAAGAGAAAGGCCAAGTCCCCACCAAGCATCACGCCTGTGCAGTACCATATTGAAATGATTTTGGATAGTTACTGACTTACTGTCTAGGTTTCGGTTCTTCCATCATTAATTTGGTTGAAACTACTTTGTCAACTTTGGAGTGGTTCACCAGAGGATGAAGAACTTTGAAAAGAAAGAACTTCATGCACGTTTGAGTACAATATTGCATAACCCTTAAGGAATCTTACTCTCCAACCGAGCTACCCAGAAAAAGAAACAAAAAAATTAATAATAAAATTAAGGGATAAATGTCAAATTGGTCCCTGTAATATACTTGAAAATCGATTTGGTCCCTGTGATAAGAAAACCATAAATTTAGTCCCTATAATACCTCACTTGTTTCGCCGTTCATCCCTCCTTTTGAATTCGTTAGTTAACTTGACGGAATGCACTCCAAATCAGCTTTATTGCCATGTCATCTCTTCATCAGCTCAGTATTCTATGCCCTCAGTCATCCCTCTTCTCTGTATTAACTCCATCCTATTAGGTTCGAAGTACCCTATGCATTCCTTCCCTCCCTCCGCAGCCCCATTTTCCTCTTCTCTTCTTTCAACAAAGAAACTCCTCTGGTCCACTCTTTGAATTTCTTCTGCCATTAACTTATCCTTATATTGGGTGACAGCAAAATTCAGTCGGTGACACAAAAGCGAGTCGTCTTCGAAAAAAGCATGCATGCCCCGTCTCTTGAGTGATACTCTTTTAAGTCATCAAAATGTGCGATCTGACAGATCTGTGTTCATATCTACAAGGGACGACCAAAAGAAAAGGTAAGCAGAGGAAAAGGTGGGAATCTTCAGTGTAGAAGGAAATAAGTAATCCTAACAAGCAAAGCAGCAAAAGGACTGTTAAGACACGTTCATTTGAAAAAAACCACGTCAATCTCTACATATTTCTCAAAGACTTCTTCCATGGCAAGGGTGCACCCACTCTCGAGATCATTGAACTCTTTTACCCTATGGTTATGTTCTTGCTCTGTTTATTTATTTGTTTTATCAACAAAACAGAGTATTAAGAAACACTCGAGCGGTCGCCACAGATGAACCGGCTCTTACAAGAGTGGTCGTCACTCGAGCAAAGGTTGACATGCAACGTATTAAAAAAGAATACCATCGGAGAAACAACTAGAATATTGCACGTGTTAGAAACTGGATGTTCTTTGTAACCCGATGCGGTCTGCTAAACTCGAACAGCTACTATTCCTCCGGACACCGAAACTAAACGGTCCCACCACCCTCACCTCTATACATTTTTGTGGTTTTTGGTCGTCGATCTTCCATACGACGACTCGCTCACACCGTTATCGCACCACAGGAAAAAGCCAAGAAGTCTGTTTTAAAGTACTGGTGTTTATATTTTTGTCTAACGAAACGAACTTATTCGACAAGCACGTGCTTTGAGAACAACCTATTCGCTTTTTTTGTGCAGGGTTCATGACTGCCCACCGCAGGGCCACACAAGATAAACATTATTAGTTCTTTCTAGTCTTCTAGGACGAAACGAAGGAACAAGGTATATTATTGCCCATGGCAGGGCTACACACGAGGACTACACAACGACAGATGGGAGAGTTATGATGACGTAAAGAACGCAGCGACGAAACATGCAGATCCATGGCGAGAAAAAAGTGAATGAGAGACATGAAGGGGTCCATGGTGATGGAGAGAGGAGGAGAAAGGATAGGGGAGAGGACCAGGAGATAGAATTGCCAATTTGCCGAAAATGGAGGTTGCTCACAAGCGCCCCTCTTCAAACACCCACTCACCAACAGAAGTTAAAACGTGTAACGGGGCGTAGGAGGCGCGAAGTGCAAACCTTGAAGCTGTAATTCTTGCTTCCAGCGAATACAAAAAGAAATCAAAGTATTGGCAACAGAATAAACAACTTGCTTTGCGATAGGAAATAACCCAATTCACTACTAACCAATAAATATAAGTCTTTGCATAGATATGCATATGGATTTGAAATGCACATCGAAGATTATTATCCATCATCTCGCTCGTTAATCATTCCAGTCTCCGTCTCAAACTTTATTTAGCACTTCCTGAGTCATAACTATGACGTAGAGTGAATTCCGTGAGTGACATAACGAAATGTGGAGGAGGGACGAACGGAAAAACATATGGAGTATCATAAGGACTAAATTTATGATTTTCTTATCACAGAGACCAAATCGATTTGCTCGTATATTACAGGGACCATTTTGGTATTTATCTCTAAAATTAATAACGAAAGCCATGATTGAGCAGCACGAGAGAGGATTTATTACTATGAAGTACTCCTTCCCAAAACCCATGTTGGGGGCTTGGGGTGCACTTAAAGCTTCAACTAGTCCAAAAATGGATCTTGCATGCATCGATGAAATCTTTTCAAATCTTAGTTAAGGAATCCCAAATAGCTTCACGAAATTTCAATACAAGAAAGAAAGAGAGCATAAGGCCATAGAGAAAAAGGTACACTCGAGCAAAGTAGCCAAGGTTAGCCCGAGGGTCACCACCACATTACCAATATGAAGTAATTAATAAGAAAAGGAGTTTTAATCTTCTTCTTCTTCTTTTTTCTCTCCTCCGTCCATTTTATTATGAATGGAAAAAGTGCTAAAGTTGGAAAGTTGGTCTCACTTACCAGTTGTATATGGGAAGTGGGATTTCATTTGAGAAAATGATCAGAGGTGTTTATTTTTTTCCGTCTAAGTTAGAATTAAAGGTGGGAGAAGATGTCATTCGGTTCATGGCTCCCGCTTTACCCCAAAAGGAGTAAATAATGTAGGAACCCCCATCAGCATGTCATGCTGTGATAATGCTAAGATTTCTCAAACTGGGTGTGAGTCTAAATAACAACCCAAGAGGGGGGGTGAATTGAGTTTTTAAAAAACTTTTAAATTCTTTTGCAAACAAACCCAAAACTTTCAGATCTATTTCTAGGAAAACTAGAGACTGGATCTAAGCAGACAATGAGATTAACAATAATGGATAAGCAAGTTCAATCAAGCAATATCAGTAGAAATGAAAGATGAGAGTTAGGAAGATGACACCAGTATTTTTAGGTGGTTCGGCCAACTCTTGCCTACGTCCACCCCCAAGGCTATTGACTTCCTTGGGCTTCCTTCACTATTCTCCAAGTGAATACACACCTTAGCTTCCGGGGTGCTAAGGAACCGTTACAAAGCGTTTTCCGAGCTCACGCTTCAACTCTTTTCACAAATCCCAAAACCTAGGGATTTCTTCTACTCTCACAAGTAGGATACAGTGTTCACTCAACACTTGAAGGTTTTATGAGGTTTGGATACAATGATTGAAGGCTCTCTAAGCCAGATATACAAGTGGGTAGCTCAAGAAATGAAACGGCTCTCTAAGCCAAATCTACAAGTTTAAGAACCTGAGGTGAACTAGAAGAATACGATCTTCAAGGAAAACTTGTGGATTTGCAAGATGGATCACGAGATTTCAAGGTCGGAAGAACTTATCTTCTTCTTCTTTGAGCTTTCTCTCTCAAGAAATTAGGGCAAGGATGATTTTCGTGTGAAGCTCTTGCTTTCTCTTTCAAACTTCTTCTATTTATAGTCTCTAGGGCATCAAGGGCTTTCTTGTCATGTTTTGGAGCCGTTGGAGGGCATTTAGAGCCGTTGGAGACATTTTTAGAATGAGTGACGTCGCTCCAGATCTGAGAAATCGAAGCATGTGTCGACACCTTCCATGTATGTGTCGACACCTAGGAGTTTTGCCTGGAAACTCACTTTCGGGTGTATGACCAATGTGTCGACACTTATGTCTAATGTGTCGACACTTCTCTTCAAAGTATTGACCCTTCAAAATGCCTTGGAAACATGCCTTCGGGTGCATGTGCAATGTGTCGACACTAATTGCATATGTGTCGACACCATCAGCTTTGGCCTGTAAACCTTGCCTTCTGTTGATAGTGCAATGTGTCGACACCTCTTGGTCTATGTGTCGACACCTTTATCTTGGCCTGGGAACTTGCTTTCTGTTGAATGACCAATGTGTCGACACCATGATGATATGTGTCGACACCTTCAACACTTAGGCTGAAAAGTGTTTCTCCTGGCACCAACAAGCAATCCCAAAACACCTACAATGTAAAGTTTAACAAGTAAGCTTATGTAGAGTGTTCGATTATATCTAAGGCCGATGTACAACTAGAAAACTCTTGATATCATTTTCTTAAAACGAGTTTTCAAATGTAGAATCTAAAGGTTTAAAAACTCGTTGGAAAACTTTGTTATCATCAAAATCAAAATAGATTGTTTATAAAACAACCTTGGGCTAACACTGGGGGTAGGAAGTCTTGATTTATCATGATGTGGGGGCTTTTCATTTGGTGGAATGAGGCTTTATATATACTTTTTACTTGAACACCCCACCTTTCTTTTATCCTCTGTTACTTGATGCTGAATTGCTGATTGCTTGATATCAAGAGATTCAAACTCTTTCTTGTTCATATCCTCTCCATTTTCATTTCTATGGTGGCGGAGGTAGGAGAAACTAAAGAAATGATGGCTGACAAGCCTGACATGATATCTTAAATACAAACACTATGCAAGATGACATAAAGTTGGTTTCTATAATTAGGAATAGGCCCTAAGATTGAAATGGCATAAACCCTTTTCAATGACACTTCATTCAAAAACTGTAGCGCATAAAAAAAAAATCCCAGAAAAGAAAATGAAAACGAAAAATCCCACATCCTTACCAAAATTGATCACGTTGATCTTGAATACCAACATCCAGTACTGCCTAATAAAATCGGGGCCATCCATTCCATGTACCTTGGAAAATGGGCACATGTGCAAGTTGGTTGATCAATGGGTATGGTTCTCTTGATTCAGATCATGGGTAACCATAGATGACACATCTATGTTTCTATGTGCATTGCTACGAGGTACAGCCTCTGCTAGTGGAGGAAGATATGGGATCGAGAAGGTGATGGGATTGGGTGTAAAGAGTAAATACGTACCATATGTTCAGAAACATATGATAATCGTGCGTTAGCTGGCTTTGGGGAGAAGAGAAAAAAGAAAATAAAAAAGTAAGCCAAGACCCTAGATTTAAAAAAAAAAGATTTTATTAGTCGTACGAAGAAAGAAAAATATAAACTATAATTAGGTACATACAAATGACAAGTTACATTGATTAAAAAAAATGACAAGTTACATTAACTCCCAGTACCCTTTTTCAGTCTTGCAAGATACAGAAGAAATCCATTGGTCCATTTTTCACTTGCGACAGGTGTTTTGTTAGTCTTCTATGACTGCTTTTTCACAATTTTATATTTCCCGTACAATTATTTCCCACTGCAAAACTTAAATACTTTTATTTTCTTCAACAATTTTAATTCAAAAGGATACATACGCATTTGTTCGGTTCCATCTTCTGTTTTTTAGTCTCAGATGCTTTGCAGAGGATCTAGGACTGAGGTATTTTCTCATTATCATCGGTAAAAAGGAGGGGCAGAGAGAGAGAGTATGAGGTAGTTTATTTATTGGTCTTCTCTAGTAGTTTTATCCGTTTACTTTGGAGAGAGAGAGAGAGTTGTTCTTTTGTTTGTGCGTGTGATTTGTCACGGTCACTGGGTGCACGTGGAAGCCCAGAAGGTAAGAATTCTTCTCAGCTTCTTGTGAAGGTTTTGTTATAATCAGAATAAATGGATTAGAGAATGATGTTTTCAATGGTATTTATATAGTGATTTCTGGTCCATTCCAATCCTTCACCCTCGTCAGTTTCTTACTTCTCCTTGCCACACCTCTTCTCCTTCTCTTTCTTCTTTGTAAGGATTTCTCTGTTATTGTATTTCTGTTCTCTGACCTGGTGCAGAGTCAGGACTCTTGGATGTATGGAATTGTTTCTAGTTCTTGTACTTGTACATTTTTAGTTTCTTGGTGTAATGGGGTTCTGAGTCGAGAATGTTCTGTGATCCGGCTGTCTGTATTTGCTGTGAAATTTGTCTGTTTGACTTGATTTCGGTTCCTTTGCGTTGATCTCTGGAGTATACCTGTCATACCCTTTTGCCGGATAGCCTTCTTGTCGTCAAACTCGACCCATGCACAGAAAGATTTGTGTTACCACATAGCTCTTCCTAATTTATTACCCGAAAAATTCAATTAGTCATAGACTTTGTAGATTGGAACGATCTAGAACTCATGTTTTTCTGATATAATCCGATGCCTAGGAGCTGCGAGGAAGATGGCTGTTTCACATTCCGGTCCATTTTCTTTGAAGCAATTATACAATGTTCTTGCATTTTGTCAGTTTTCCTAGAATTCACATCGTATTGCTTCTTATTTGTCTTTGTATTCAAACCAAGAAGCTCAAAGTGGTATCGTGTTGAAGAAAATGAACCAATCTGAATTTCGGTCTTTTTGTTTTTCTGCTTCTAGGATAGAGCTGTTAAACTTGTTGAAAGCATGGCTCTCTCTGGCACCGGTACTGATAGAGGGGAGGTCAGGATCCATGAGAGTTTGGATGAACTTAGCACTGATTTGGTAGACTATATTGCTGAATTGTCAGAGGCATCAGTGAAGGAGCGGGGTGTCTTTGCCATAGCGTTGTCTGGTGGTTCTCTCATTGGCTTAATGAGGTATCAAAGCCTTCCCTTGCTACATAGTTTAGTAAGTTTTATGAGTTTTGTGCTTGGTTTAAATATTTGGTTAAAGCAGGAAACTCTGTGATGCTCCATACAACAAGACTGTAGACTGGGCAAAATGGTATATATTTTGGGCTGATGAGCGTGTTGTGGCAAAAAATCATTCTGACAGCAATTATAAGCTTGCTAAGGATGGGCTATTGTCAAAGGTTTGCACCTCAGACTTCATATAGTCTTCTGTCTTGTTTAGTTTTCTTCTCAATAGTGGCTGTGTTTGGTTCTCAGAAAGGTTGGAAAGGCACGAGAGTATTTATAAATCATGGCTGTCCTTGAGCATTGTATGTGTTTTTGCTTCCACTCCTTTGCTGCCTTCAGGACTCGAACCAAGGGAAAATGAGCAGGGGAGATGATAATTTTGTCCTAATTTTCCCTAGAATAAGCGATGCAGTGTTTGCTGTGGGTTTGACTATGTCAGCTCTAATCCTCCTCAAAATTGTTCAAGACTCTAATCAGGCATTAAATGTTTTCTAAACACCCCTAGGCTCCCCTTGCCTTTTTTTTGTGTGTCATAATTTGTAAGATATGTAAGATCTTCTTGATTTTCCTGTCAATAGGAAATGGCTACGTTATGGCGACCAATAGTCCTTGCTTCTAAAGAAAAACTTGGCCTCATGTGGATATGGATATTTTTCTTCCTTTAAAGTCCCCATGTTCTGATTTGTCTATTCTTTACTTGTTCTTACTGACTGGGAACACCTGCGTTTAACTGAACTGAGTATAATTGTAAACGTCAGCTGCTTGGATTTGGCTGTACAATCCCTTTTCACTTTTCTATTTCTTCTTGGACTATATTTTTCTATATGCTCAGCAACCATATCTTCCCTCATTACCTAAATCCACATCTTGGATCACCTTCCACAAGCTGAAGACAGCTTCAAATTGAAATTAATAACCAGTGCATTGGTCTTTGTTGTAGAAGATCACTCAATCTTGGATCACCCTCTAGAATGATGGGAAAGAGGGGCAGGTTTTCTTGTAAGTGCTTAATGGAGCTGAAAGAGCTGCCAGGAAAAGGGGGAAAAAATTGAGAGGCATGGTGGTCTAGATGGAGTAATTGTTTAACGTCAAATTTGGGTTTAGTCCTTGCCTATGTTATGTGTATGAAAAAGGATAGTTGTTTCTGACTATAAAATTGGTAATTGGAAATATGGTTGTTCATGTCTTGGCTCTATGTACTAATTGGGTGGACATTGAAGGGTAAATCTTATAAGTTTGGGAACCTTTACTCATCTGGTTCATGGAATAAAGTGTAATTTTGTTTTTAAATTTTTTAGCTGTTCTTTCTTGGAAAATACCTGGTATAATAGGTATGCATGTTGGTGTCTCTGCAAAATGAGTCACATTGTAGGCGATTGAGATTTGGAGGTAGGTGTCAAATAGTGTTACTGGCAGTCTCTTAGTGTTGTACAAGAGCCGTGGGATTCAATCCTACTGAAACCAAAGGATTGGAGATAAGTATACATTCTATGGAATAAGTTATAGGTCCAATGGGTCTCTAATGGATTCAATAAGACAAAGGAGATTGAAATTAATAGGTCGTTTGGACTATAGTATACAGTTTGTGTACTCCAGGCTTATCTATATTATGTAGGTACTATATGTTCTTCTATATTCAACAAGAAAGCCACTACAAGATGAGATGACACTGTTAACTTGTGTACAGAATGCCAGAGCTGCGTTGTCATATTTATAACAATCCTTCCTAGAGGTACTATGTTAGACCATTTGGCCAGAATCTTCTGCCAAAGTTTGCTTTGGCGAATGGTGGATTGGGCATAACCCCATTGGAGAGAGAATTGGATAAGGAGAATAAGACAAAACATTCTCTTGAAATCTAGATCAACCTTGATTTCATAAGGGTTATACTAATATTAGGCTTAAGCTTTGTGTCATTCTTATCATTAGATGTAGCAGGCATGCCTTTCTTTCTATTACGTTGTGGTTCTATGTATTTACTATCTCGTGGTATAGTGGTCCTCCAACAAAAAAGCAGGAAAATAGGAAAAATAACTTGTGCATTCATCTGACTATTTCAGATGTCGCTGTAATGTGGCTTTTAGGAGTTTCCCACACATATTTGATGGAATTCTTCATTGGTTGGTGGAACTTTCGGATTTCCCATTTGTTCGTTCACTGAAATTCCTGATGAATAGTCAGTAGATTCATTGCAGGGTTGACCATTGACATAATTTTGGTTATTTTTTGCCAGCCCTTTGTAATCTCATTAGATCGCTTGCATTTTGTACTCGCAGGTGCCTATAATTCCGAGTCATGTGCATTCCATCAATGATTCAGTCTCAGCAGAAGAGGCTGCTGATGACTATGAGTTTGCCATCCGTCAATTAGTGAAAACACGCTTGGTTAGTGTGTCCGAGAACAGTGACTGCCCCAAGTTTGACCTCATACTCCTTGGAATGGGCCCTGATGGCCATGTTGCCTCACTATTCCCTAACCACTCGGTGCTCAGCGAGAAAGACGAATGGGTGACTTTTATTACCGACTCCCCCAAGCCCCCACCGGAGAGGATCACATTCACTATGCCAGTCATCAACTCAGCCTCCAATGTAGCTTTGGTGGTGACTGGTGATGTCAAGGCGGAGGCTGTACACTTGGCAATTGATGATGTTGGACCTGACTGCCCGTCACTGCCTGCAAAGATGGTCCAGCCAATGAAAGGGAATTTAGTTTGGTTTTTGGATAAGCCAGCTGCCTCAAAACTTGGCCGTTGTCAATTTTCCGAATAGGTTCAGGCTTACCTAGCTGATGTGTATGGCTTACCTAGCTGATGTGTATGCTTGTATGTAGTGGTGGGATTCGACCCCTGTGGATTATGTTCTTACCCATTAGTTCGCCCTTTTGTTTCTTTCTTCTCTCCCTCGTCCTCTTTTTGCTCTTTCGATGGAAATCTCCATTTTGCATTTTCTTGCTCTCTTCTTTGGGAAGGATTGGAGAAGTGTGATTATCCTTCTTTCTAAGAAGAGGTTAATAAGGTTGGGGCCTTAATGCAAAAGCTTTTTGTTCTGCTTCCGTATCGTGTTGACGTAGATTGATGAGTAACCCCCTGGACTTGGAAAAAGCAGATATTCTTCTTTTTTTTTCCTTAGCAAAAAAAAAAGCAGATATTCAATGGACCTTTTTTCTTCCCCTGCTTTTACACACTCTGCTCACACACATATGTATAAATCTAGGTATATGGTTTCTGTTGTGGTTGTACCAATTTCCACATGTGATTGATCTATCCTTTTAACACAGTATAACAAATGGTTGGGAGTGTGTATAAGATTTCTGTTTGATGCTTCAGAAAAAGAGGGGAAAAAAGGTATAAGTATGGAAAATTAGATAATTGAGTAAAATTTAATATATGGTAGCAGCCTGATTCATTGGTAAACTTCTCAAGATATCCTTAGTTACGAGGGGAATAGACAGGTATGTCGAGTCAACTAAAGCATGATCGATGTGAAGGGTCTCCCCATAGGTGCTTTTCTGAAGATTTGTCAACTCAGGGAGTGACTTTAGCCACACTAGAGGCACAGTGATGCGACTTGGGATGTGGGTATGAAGTTCATATTCATCCCATCATCATTTAGTAGCTTTAGGGCTCAATTTTATATGCCATTGGTCCACCTATCCTTACTCAAATCACAGAAAAAAAAAATAGTTCAATCCTACTTCCCATTCATCCTCATCTAAATTCCGCGGATAAGTCTTTAGTGGATGGAAGGAGCTTATGTTCTAATCTTACTAGAGAGTGGGAGTTGTTTTTGTTGAGAACGTTCAATTGCGGGAAGCCATAAAGCAGAGTGTCCCAAGTTTGTGAGCTTTAGAGACTAGAGATGGTGCAAGATGAGGATTCCCCCTCCTCAAGAACCACTATTGCAAGGGATTGACAAGGGGTATGAGGATTTTACAGCGCGAAGATAGAAGATCAATTTCAATGTCCCTTGTGCAAAGGAGCTCCGGAAGATACGGTTCATCTCTGTCCAATGCAAAATTGCTACCAAGGTTTGGAGGGAGTCACCTTGGGCCATTAGGATGAATCGCATTCCCATTTGGCAGAGTTGATCAATGCAATTTTGAATGTGGAGCAGTTGCTGAATTTGGAACCGCAGGGTGTGAAGGAGTTTATCCTAAACGCAGCTTTGGTTATGGATGGTATTTGCAGGCTAGAAACATGTTGGTACACCAACATATTCCAGTGGTTGTGGAGGAGCTCATAGCTGGTATTCGGAGACGTTTTGCTGATCACTCTTGTGCTTGGTTGGAGGTGAAGCGGAGCGCAGGAAAGTAATGGCAGTCACCTCCTGTTGGTTGGTTGAAAATTAATAGGGATGTTGCAATCCGTTAGAATGAGTCATACATAGCAATTCCTGTCAGAGATTCTTTTAGTTTCATCTGTATGGTTTACACGAAACGTTAGTTGCTATGAACCCAATTGTTGAGGCTTTCGATTTGGTGGAGACTGTGTTGTTGGCGAGGCGGCTTAACTGGGGTAAGTTGTTTGAATGTGACTCTCTTGTGGTATGCAAAGATGTGATCTCTTTGGAGCCATCTCAGCATTGGGTTGTTTCGGGGCATGGTGGAGCTCATTCGAGAGTGCTTGGCTCAGCGTCGGGAGTGGAAGGTTGCTTAGATCTCGAGGAGGTGTAATGAGCAGGCTCACTTATTAGCTAAGTGGGCGGCTCGCTTTGGTATCATTGGTTTTGTTTTGTTTTCTGTTATTTCCGAGCATATTTGGGCTGTGATATGCACTTGTGACTTTGGTTCTATTTAATGCTATGAGGTTTGTTCAGCAAAAAAAAAAAAGAAAAAAAAAAAGAAAGAAAGACAAGGGGTAGGGTGGGGATCTACTTGCCCTCGAACTTACATGATGGATGACAAGGATTTGGTGCTTCAAATTTGATGCATATCTATCCTTTCCCTTTTCACTTCTAAAATCCTGCGTTTAGTTCTTTGTTGGATCTATAGAAGGGTTAATCACTCTTTACTTCAGCGGCTTTGCATAAATAATTAGTTTAGATGCACATTGGGAAGAACTTGGCACAAATCAGTGACTGTAAACGAAAACAACCCCCCACCCCCCCGACCCAAATATTGGAAAAGGAAAACGACAACATACAAAAACATCTCAATTATCCATGGGGCTTGCCATCAGATACTCCACTAAAGTCAAAAGGGTTGGTTTCCTCACTTTCTCCTAGTTATCCCAAATCTATACTTTTACAATAATTGACACCACCCCCCTTATCTTTAAAGATAGTGACTGCACAAAGCGTCTGGTATTCAAATTGGACAGATTGGCATGACTATTAATGTATTCTGTTATGCCTAACAAATGCATATATCTTTCTCTTTAGAACGATACGCAACATGCGTCTTCCCATAGTAAACCCACCAAAAATAGGAAGAGAAAAGGAAAGAGGGGAGTTCATTTTTTGACGATTCTACTTTCATAGGAAAGAAAATAAGACACTCGGTTGTCCTTGGGTAGGAAAGATATTGGCCTAGCAAAGGTGCACGATGCAAGAAAGTTATGTAAAATGGACTAACCAAGATATTATAAACTTCAGAGCTGATCCCACTACTAGAATTCCTCTACGGATTCATTTATTTAGCTAGCTGCGTCTGAAGAAAACAGTAAGGGGAAAGGGGAAAAAGGGGCTAGGGAGAAGAAGCATAAAAAACCCACACGCTATGTCACAAACAGGAGCTTTGTTGCTATAGGGCCGAGATGAATTTCAACTTTCAGGGCTTTGGTAATAGTTACTTTCCCGTACAATACAAAATTGGGTTTACACAAGTAGAACAACATCCAGAATTGCCACCAGTTGTACTGAAGAAATAGACAATCAAAGCTCGGGGAAGAATTTCCCTCAAACTATCTACGCCGTGTAACAGTACAGTATATGAATCACTGCAACCACCTGAATCAACTTACAGGCTTCAATGTGCGGTATTCCTTTTCCGTTATTGATCTAATGCCATCTGGATCAGGGACCACTTCTTCCGTATCTTCTTTAGGAGGGAAGCCACACATTTGTCCGAGCAGCCATTGGTCTATGACCCCACAGTTAATTGCATACTTGATTGAGCGCTCAATGTATTCTTTATCAGTAATTAGATCAGGCAGTACTGTCAACATTCTCATGAGAGCTGTAGAGGTGTCAGAAAACAGAATTTAAAAGGTTGAGTCTAAGTGAAAGATCCAGGCTCATCTAGCTTCTTAAAGGTCACTTGAAATCTAATGCTTGTGAAAAAATTCCAGCTACTATGTGTATTGGTGATGACAAAGTATTAAGGAAAAAGAAAAGAACACGAACACACATATCCATATTCTTGCAATAATGGACCAGCCTTCTGATTCCATAATTTTGTGTGGTGAAAGATGCTTCTTTCCACATTACTGAAAAATCATACTTTTCCACTTTGCACAAGACTCTGTTACTGTTAGAAGGTATCTTTCCAAACCGAATTCACCAGCCCTAAAAAGTGATGTCTTCAAACATTTACATACCAAATGAAACTTTAAAATGAATTTCAAGATAAGGTTATTTACCAATAGCTTGCTAGAATATTTACGTGCAAGTGCTATGGTTGCACTAAGTGTTTGAGTACCATCCAGTGTTACAGAGATAGTGATCCAGTGTTACAGATATGAGTGATTGGTTAATATCCCATTGTTTGGCCTAAACCTCAGGCTTTTGGGTTAAGATGGTAACCTCAGATATCAAAGCAAGTCCTAGCAAAGAACTCTCCAATGTGGTAATCTCTCAACTCTCAAAGTCCAAAGAGCCGGTCAATTGGTATCACAGCCCCTAATTTGATAATAAAAGTGGGAGAGGTGACACCATTGGATCCCTGTTGCTGATGTCTGACACTTACATTGTTTGGAATGCAACATTCTGAAAGGAACATGTTAAAGGGAGTAAAAGTATTTTAGTGTGAATAATTGTTTGTTAAGTTGTTAACTCTAAAATTGAACAGCAATGCCAACACTGAGTGTTGATATAACACTATTTGTGGCAAACTGCTTTTGGGTTAAAGTAGTGTCTTAACTTGCTGTGTCAAATACCTCACAAAGAGACTCCCCAAGGTATTATTCTTTAATTACGACAGACCTAATATCCTAATATAAGTGAAAAAAAGAAGCTGCTTGCTATGACTTGCTCATAATGGTGCATCAACCTTGTGACTGGAATCTACTCCTTTTAAACAATATATCACAAATGAAGAGATATAATAAGACTATACTGTATCACCCTCAAGGTTCTCTTCAACGGTTCAGTTTGATGATAGGCGCATCAAACAGCGGGGTTTTCGGTCCCGGGGTTCTGATTTTCAGAGTTTTCGGCTGATGTTCCAATTCTATTGGTGCGGTTGAAGAATCACTAGCTTCTCGAGTGTCTCTGCTTCTTCTTTTGCTCTTTCATTTTCCTGCAAAATTTCGTCTTCCATTCTTAAAATTACTACATGGATATTTTATTCCGTATTTTCTGTTAAGCCTCGCTCTGAATCCTGATTGGGGCGAAATACTCAGACCTCTCTCTCAACTAATTTATTCCCTGCTAATTTTTAAAGGTCGCTTCGCTTTTTTCAAAAGCCCCCACGGGCCGAAGCCTCTCACAGAACACTCTAGTTCGTTACCAATGCCTTTTGCCAACGATAATATTCATCCGATGGGGTATTCTGGTGGTGTGAAACGAATGATTGAAGATGGAGCTTTGTTGGATCTTCAAAATCCGAAACGTGTAAAGGAAGGGCACTTCTCGTGGGGGGCGACTTCAGAATTATCTCTTCCTACGTTGTTTGAGATCGGGGAGGTTGACTCTGCTGAAGGTGCTTCAATCAGGAAGATGATTAAAGGGAGTCGTCGTATTCAGAAGAGCTCTATAACTGAAAGGAAGAGACAACAACTTTTGGGCAACCATATGTCCGTACACAACGTAAGGCTGAGGAGGCGGGCCACACCAAGCCCCCCACTCCTTCATGAGGCTACTATCATGGAACTGCCGGGGGTTGGGGAGACCCTCGTCAGCTAGAACCATCCGGAAAATTGTGTCAAGTATGGATCCGGTTGGGATTTTTTTATGGAGACTAAGATCGATTGTGTTTCTATTTCTCTCATTATGAAAAAACTTGGGTTTTCTTATTTTCTTATTGTCCCTCCTATTGGTAGAAAGGGAGGCCTTGTATTTTGTTGGCGACCTGAGCTTCGGTTCAAGATTTTATGGAAGTCGAAAAACATTATTCATCTGGAGATGTTCTTAGGTGGTGAGTTTCTAGATTTTCTGTGCTCTTTCGTCTATGGGCCATCGGTGTGGAGGGAGAAGGATACTTTTCGGAATGAATTACGGTAGATGTCACTGAATGAACTTAAGTCGTGGATGTGTTTCGAAGACTTTAACGATATCTTGAGATCTGATGAGAAGCAGGGAGGTAGAGATCGGATGGCCTCGTCTTCTCGTGGCCTTTCTCATTTCATGCAGTCTATGGGGTTTATGGATCTGAGATTTGTGGGGTCAAGATTTACCTGGTGCAACAAACGACCGGGCATGGCTAATATACGGGAGCACCTTGATAGAGGCATCGCCAATGTCTCCTGGAGAACTTCTTTTCCAAATGATGTTGTCCATCATTATCCAATCACTATTTTAGACCATCTTCCTCTAGTTATGCATCTCTTTGGCTCTGAACCGCTGGCTCCAAAAACCTTCAAATTTGAAGGCTTTTGGACTAGAGAGGTTGTCTGTTTTTGAATTGTTGCAGATGCATGGTATCGGTGTGAGAATATCAACCTTGTTCTAATTTGTCCTATAAAATTCGGGCCACTAGATATGTTTTACGAAAATGGAATAAGGCCCATTATGGTAAGATACAAGACGTCGTGAAGACTATTATGGATCAACTTGCCTGCTGCCAGCGAGGACTTCCTACTTCGGAGACTCTACAAACCGAAAGTTCTCTAAAGCTACAATTGGATGAACATCTAAGGCGGGAGGAGACTATGTGGAGGCAAAAATCACGGGTAACATGGCTTACGTGTTCGGATTTAAATACAAAATTCTATCATGCATCTACAGTAATCCGTCGAAGTCAAAATCAGATATTGCAATTGAAAAGTGAAAGTCGGGGGTGGATTTCAGGTAGACAATCTATTGGGCGAGAGTTACTGGAATTCTACCGGTCATTGTTTACGACTTCTTCTCCAAATATTCCAGATGACCTTGATAATTTAATTGATCCGATTATTTTTGAGTCAGAAAATGATATGTTGACGTGTATCCCAGATGAATGTGAGATTTTCTCGACGTTGAAGAAGATGAATCCTGAGAAAGCTTCGGGGCCTGATGGTATGACAGAAAAATTCTTTTTATTTTTTGGGAGGTTGTTGGGAGAGATGTTGTTCGTACTGTCCAGGATTTCTTCGAGAGGGGAGAGCTTTTTGACCGAGTTTAATGTTACACACATTACACTTATCCCAAAGATTGACAGCCCTTCTAAAGTAAGTCAATTTCATCCAATCAGTTTGTGTAATGTTATTTATAAGTTAATCTCAAAAATTATGGCTGATAGATTGAAGTTAGTGCTCTCAAAGCTTATTTCTCTTTATCAACTTGCCTTTGTACCGGAGCGTGCATTAACGATAATTATATTGTAGCCGCGGAAATTTCCATAGTATGAATCATAAACAAGGGCGAGGTGGGTGGATGGCTATAAAAGCAGACATGGAAAAAACATATGATAAGGTGGAGTGGGGTTTTGTATTGAAATTTTTTGAGAAATTTGGATTTAGTAGAAGATGGATTCATTGGATCGAGCAATGTATCTCTACACCTTCCTTTTCCATTATGCTCAATGGGAGCCCTTTTGGAAATTTTCGGCCTACTAGAGGAATCAGGCAAGGGGATCCTCTCTCGCCGGCGTTGTTTATTCGGGAAGAGAATCTTGGGAGACTTAAGGGCATCAAGGTGGCCCGTGAGGCACCCAGTATATCACATCTCCTTTTTGCGGATGATCTACTCTTATTTGGCAGACCACTATGAGAGAGGCTATTATTCTGGAAGATTGTATGAGTACATATGGTCGGGACAAAAAATTAATAGAGATAAATCTTCGGTCCATTTCAGCAAAAAAATTATGTGGACAAGCTATGTGCCCAATTTTAGACCAACTGGGTTTAAAGAAGCTCCCCTTAAAGGATAAAGCATCTTGGACTCCCTTTGCTTATTCCAAGAGCCAAGGCGAGGGCGGCGGATGAGATCAAAGCAAAGTTCTTGCAAAAAATTTCAGGGTGGAAAGCGAAAACGTTATCCCAAGCGGGACATACTTGTATGATTAAGGCAGTGGTAGGTTCGATTCCCTCCTATTTATTGAGTTTCTATTCTATTTCGTAAACATGGTGTCGTGATATTGATCATGAATTAAAGAATTTTTGGTGGGGGTTTAAGGTTGGCAAGACACGAAATTTATCTCTGAAATCCTGGAACTTTATATGTCTACCGATACAAAACGGGGGGTTGGGGATAAGATTGACTAAAGAAGTCAATCAAGCCTTACTTTCAAAACCTGGAAGGTCCTGATACAGGACGAAAGTTTGTGGGTTCGAGTACTTAGAGGGAAATATTTGCGACAGCAGGATTTCTGGAATACTAAAGCGGGTGGGAAATCCTCATGGATTTGGAGGAGTATTTTACAAAATCGGGAAGGAGTGAAAGACAGTATGTGCTATAGAGTGGGCACTGGTCACAACATCTCTATTTCCCGAGACCCTTGGGTCCCGTTTTTGCTTGGATTTCGCCCTTCTGTGCGAGCAGAGATGACGTTGGATGTGAATTCCCTTATGGTAAGTGATATGCTAATGGAAAGTGGCAGACAATGGGATATGACGAAGATTCGAAGTTTGTTTTCTCCAGAATCTGTTCACGCAATCAATCAAATACAATTACCAGCTATTAGTTCTCAGGATCATCTCTTCTGGCCCCAAAGCTCATCAGGTGACTTCACGGTGAAGACAACACATAGGAACTTAGTGCAAAAACGCGGAAAGCCATTATGTTCTCTTGAGCAGGGTGAGTGGAGGAATTATGGAAACTTAAAATTCATGAAAGGCTCAAACTTTTACTATGGAAGGCGGTATGGGATATCTTTCCTACGAAAGGGAAACTGGTTGAGCGTTTTCATAATATTGAGATGGAGTCAGAGGATTTATGTTGCCCTTTGTGTGAACAAGGTGCCGAGACTCTGAATCATTTAATTTTGGGCTATCCGGTTAGTCGAACTATAAGGAGCGAGTCTCCATGGCAGCTGAATATACTTGCTTTCACCGAGGGTACAATTTGTGATTGGATTAAGAAGATCTTACATCCGCATCGCCGTATTGGTATCTCTTTGGAAGACCAGCATTATTTCCAAATTTTTGTTGTAAACGCTATTGATATGGTGTGGGGCTGGCGCAACCATCGAGTTCATGACGACAAGATTTGTAATATGGAGTTCATAGCCCGAAGCATTACGCAACTTAGCATGGAACATCGCTCAGCGTGGATTCAGAAGCTGGGACCCTCACAGGAATTAGTTTGGCTTCCCCCTCCGAAGGATAGTGTCAAAATCAATGTGGACGTGGACGTGGCTGTCCGGGCTGACTATGCAGTGACAGGTGCAATTATACGAGATAATCTTGGTGCTTTGCGTAAGTTCAAGGTTACTATGGTGGAAGCAGCTTCACCGTTACTTGGTGAGGCCGAGTATGTGGGAGTTGCATTGGCAAATCAACAAGGATTTCCTCGTATTATATTGGAGAGTGATTCTAAGCAGGTTATTAAGGCAGTTCAACAATACCTCCACCCGGTGGACTGGTGTATTCATCATAAGATTTCAGAAATTTCTTCTATTCTTCGACTTTTTCAAAGTTGGGAAGCCAGGCATGTTAAGCGATGTGCTAATTTTGTAGCGCACCAGTTAGCTCGTTGGGCCGCCTCTGAGTATTTCTCAGGTGGCAATCCTGGTAATTGTGAGCACTTTCCTGATTTTATTTAGCTGTATGATTGTAGTGACCGGCCGTAGCTTTTGTATGGTAGGTGTTTGAATAAGATGCACTGTTTTGATTAAAAAAAAGCCCCCACGGGCCACGCCAGCCTTCTTTCCCATCCCTTCCAGCCTACAGATTCAGGCGTTCCCCGTTTTTATCTTGTTCTATTTTGTAAGAATTCTGGTGAGGGGAACAGACAGTTAGTACGTTACTTACCACCACGACAACAATTCTATCTCGACCCCTCAATTTTTAGCTGAATGTGGAGAGAAGGGGAGGCGAGTCTGTCGGAACGGAACCACTTCGATCTCAAACCGACAGGTACAGCTAGAAGAGCAATCCGATAAACGACAGTCGTTTAAGAAAAGGTACTCAGTGCTTACCTACTCAGCATCTCTCACGAGCACGACCCTCTCTCCCACTCCCTGCGCAGCAGCTCGTTCGGAACGAATATCTAATCGGCTCCCGGAAAAGGTACCGGTCTTTATGTGTAATACATTTGAAGTCACGACAGAAAGTCGCTTCGGTTCGCTTTGTGCTCGATCCATTTCTGGCTTATATACTAGCCTCTATAAGCTTTTCTCGTGCTCTTCTTTTATATATTGATACAGTGGCTATGCTGCAGAACTGTCATGTAGCTTGTTCGGCGCATTTGTTTCTTTTCAACTATGTTTTCTTTCATCTTTCTAGTTGCAAATTCTGGGTTTGTTTAATCTTAGCATTCTATAAATGCTTTTGAAAGCGAAGGAGGGGGGCACTTCATTGATATCCCTAGCTCTAGATTGTTGAATTCATTTTAATGATAAATACCTTGTCTAAATTAGTAGAAAAAGTAGTTTCTGTTGGGGCTGTTAGTGATCCAAACAGAACGAATTATATGTGGGTACTGTCTTCAATTACATATTTTTATACAGTTCTTCTTTTGGTTAGTATACTTACAATTTAAAGTAGGTATAGAAGCATTGTAATGAGCTAGGAGTAAAATGGGAAATTCCACTTTCATTTGCTGTTTTTTTTTTCTGTTGTTCTTTGCAAAATTCCCTAATCCTGGCAAAATCAGAGATACTCAGAGGCCCTTCTGATCAAAGTATTCAATGTACCTCTAGCAAGGTACATTGAATACTTTGATCTTATGCCAGGGACAGGGGACCCTTTCTCCCTGAAGAAGATCCACAGACTTTTATGCGACGCAACAGTTAGACTTTTATGTGATGCAACAGTTAGTGCAGTTGACTCTGGGTTTCCATTTTAGTAGTCTTCTTTCATTGGTTCTGCCCACATATATGCATGGTTTATTGGGCTGCTAGGTTTTAGAATACGGGTGTGAGATAGCAAGGTTTCAATTTCTATTATCTGCCTTCCTTATTTTTGTCACCTTGGTGGGTATATATGAACTCTTCTGATTTTAACTTATCAAGAAATTGCCTTCTTTTCAATGTATTGTATAACTGTTCAGAGTAGAATGAAACAGAGTAGTATTAACCTTGACTTTGCTGAGCAGTCACCGCAGATATGAATACTTTGAAGCAGCTTGTGTACACCAAAGGTTGGTTTGGTGGTTCCGCCAAGTATTGTAGAGGTAATGGGAATACAACTTACAAGTCCGGGTGCCTCTGATTTCTAGGGCTTTAAACAATATGGTTTCTAAATTGGTGAAGTCATTGTTGTTTACATAATCACCCTTCTTTTTTGGGTGAATTTATCTGAGCGACATTCTGTTTACTGTCAGTTCACAGGAGTTACATAAGCGCCACTTTTTTCTGGAGAATTTATCTGAGCCAGTTTCAATATACTTGTTTTCATCTTCTCTGCAGCACTGCATTCTTCCTCCGTCCATTCATTCCCAGATGTTTACGTGGAAGTTCATTCTCCAGAGCAGGAAGTAGTGATTTCTTTGGGAAGCAATGTTGGGGACAGACTACAAAATTTCAAAAAGCCTTGGTGTTGATGAACGAATCAGGCATAAATATCAGAAGACATGCTTGTTTGTATGAAACAACTCCAGCCTACGTGACCAATCAGCCTCACTTTCTCATCTCTGCAGTTAGAGCTGTTACTAAACTAAGCCCGCATGAGTTATTAGGAGTGCTCAAGAAAATAGAAACAGACATGGGTTGTACAGACGGTCTAAGGTATGGTCCAAGGCCAATTGACTTAGATATATTGTTCTATGGAAAGTTCATGGTCCACTCTGATATTCTAACTATACCCCATGAAAGAATTTGGGAAAGACCATTTGTAATGGCCCCTCTAATGGATTTGCTGGGATCAGTTGCTGATTGTGATACAGTCACTTGTTGGCATTCCTTTTCCCAGCATTCTGGTGGACTTTCTCAGTCATGGGAGAAAATGGGTGGTGAGTCCCTTATTGGAAAGGAGGGCATGAAAAGGGTTTTACCCATAAAAAATGGTTTATGGGACTGGTAACAGAAAACCTCTGTCATGGATATTCTTAATGTGGCCCCAGATAGTTTTAGTGATGGAGGAAAGTTCCTCTCTGTTGAGTCTGCAGTTCTCAGGCCTGCTTGATGATTTCTCAAGGGGCTGATATGATTGATATTGGTGCTCAGTCTACACGGCCAATGGCCTCTTGGATATCTGCTGAAGAAGAGTTATACAGATCGGTCCCTGTTTTAGAAGCTGTTGTGGGGATGCCTGAGGCAGAGGGGAAGCTCATATCAGTTGATACATTCTATTTAGAAGTTGCTTCAGAAGAAGTCAGCAAAGGGGCTAATCTTGTAAATGATGTATTTGTTGGGCAATTAGATCCTAACATGCTTAGGGCCGTTGCAGGTCTTCAGGTTCCATATGTTGCAATGCACATGAGGGGGGATCCATCTACAATGCAGAGTAGCGAAAACCTGCAATATGATGATGTTTGTAAGCAAATAGCTTCTGAGTTATACTTGAGGGTTAAGGATGCAGAGTTATCAGGTATCCCAGCTTGGAGGATAATTGTTGACCCTGGAATCGGAATCTCAAAGAGAAATGAACATACTTTGGACATCCTAATGGGGTTACAAAACATTCGTGCCGAGATAGCGAGGAAAAGTTTGGTTGTCTGTCATGCTCCTTTACTGATTGGACCCTCCAGAAAGCGATTCTTAGGTGATATTTGCTCTAGAACTGCTGCTGATGAGAGAGATCCTGCCACTATTGCTTGTATCACAACCAGCGTTTTAGGTGGAGCAAAAATTGTGAGAGTACATAACATAAGGGATAGTCTTGATGCTGTGAAGGTCTGTGAAGCAACGCTGAAACAGAGGAGATCGTACGTCACATAATGATTTAAGGAAATAGGAAATCTCTCTTGATTTTTTTTATTATCTTCCCACCAAGCTGTACTCGAACGGGATCAAATTTTCTGTCTTATTTTCATTCATTGATAAGTTTTAGTGGGCTCAACACTTATAAAAAAAAAAAAAATTTAGTGGGCTCAACTGTTTTCCCATTTTGGAGGAGAACCCTATGCTTTAATCCTTCTCCTTGTCCTTGACCTTCAACACGACAGTCTGCCTCCTTAGCCGGCGGCCCGATTGTTGAGTCTCTCTCTCTCCTCTTCTCTTTCCGATTGTTCCTCTCTCTCGAATCTCGATTCCTTATAAACGTTGAACTGCAGATGTTATCAGTTTAAAGTTTGATTTTTCTTAACGTAGTTAATGTTCCTTCCGTCGACAAGTTTCTTCCGTCGACAAGCTTCAACTGATGACGTTCCACAGGTACTTTGTTTGTCTTACTCAGAGTTGAATTGTTTTACTTGTCTATTTCTTCTGCAATTTAATACAACGTTTCCTACCACTGTTTGGCTATTTCAACCTGAATTTGCATATACGTTAAGTGGGCATATTATGTGGTGCGCGATTTCCAACTGATACCCAAAACAAATTGGAGGGAAAGCAGATTTCTCTCTGTAATTTTTATTTTTTCTGTTGGGTGGAGTGGGTGTGGAACATAGAGCACCTTTTGATCTTGAATGTGGCAGAATTTAGCATGTACTTATTTCTCATTCTCTGTTAGCATATTGAACAAAATGATATACTGTCATACCTGATCTTGATTTTGTGCATTTAATTATTTTTGGGTTTGGAGTAAAGTAGGGCGTATGATTAAGCGAATCAAGTCTGATGCACTGATGTTTATTTTGTCTATCAGGATTATGTAGCTAATTATGAGTGAGTTCTAGTTTGCCTTTTTGGTTAGTGTGTGCTATATGATTTCCTAGTAGAATATAATAGCCTCTGCCCCACTCCTCTGCACAAAATTCTGTGCTTAGTGATTAGAAGTTAATGAAGATGACACTTTGCTAAACATATGAGGCAGAATGATGATGAGGTTCTCTTTAACATTTGGCTTTACCTAGAAGCTTAAGCTACTAGAAACCATAAAAGAAGTTACAAAATAGAAGGTGTTGTGGGCTAAGGAGAAGAAGTGTGGCATTAAAGTATCAGTGTCATAAAGACCAGAGAGATCAATGAGGGAAAAAAATGGCTTTGCTGCCATGTTGAGTGGCATACCATGTGATTTTCTCAATTTAGAACTTAAAAAGGAAAAAAAAATTGTAATTCATGCTTCACTTTTATGTCTCATTTGCTTAAGTTTTTGCTATTATACACAGATACTTTTAGACTTTATTACCTTTGAGAAGTGCATTATTGATTTCAATACATTCATCTATATGCTTACCATCTAGGTGTTTGTGCATTGAACTGGCACCTTCAAAGATAATACTAGCATTCTTGTTGTCAAAGAAGAAGCTAATGTTGTTACCGACTCTGATACTGGAGGTAGAATGCCTGATCCATTTCAGAGTTCGTTGGCTCCGAGAACAGTTGAGGCTCTTGTTGGTGCACAAATTTGGTTGAGCTCTAATCCAATTCAAATTGATCCATCAGAGTCGGTGACAACATTGGCTTATTCTTTCAAGGTGCCAGTTCAATGCACAAACACCTAGATGGTAAGCAAGCATATAGATGATGTATTGGAATCAGTAATGCACTTCTCGAAGACAATAAAGTCTAAAAGTATCTGTGTATAACAACAAAACCTTAAGCAAATGAGACAGAAAGGTGAAACATGAATTATAATTTTTTTTTCCTTTCTAAGTTCTAAATTGAGAAAATTACATGGTAAGTCACTCAACATGGCAACAAAGCCATTTTTCCCCTCCTTCATCTCTCGGGTCTTTATGGCACTGGTACTTTAATGCCACACTTCTTCTCCTTAGCCCACGACACCTTTTGTTTTGTAACTTCTTATATGGTTTCTAGTAACTTAAGCTTCTGGGTAAAACCAAATATTAAAGAGAACCCCATCATCATTCTGCCTCTGATGTTTAACAGAGTGTCATCTTCATTGACTTCTAATCACCAAGCACATAATTTTGTGCAGAGAAGTGGGGCAGAGGCTATTATATACTACTAGGAAATCATACATCACACACTAACCAAAAAGGCAAACTAGAACTCATTCATAATTAGCTACAATCCTGATAGACAAAATAAACATTAGTGCATCAGACTTGATTCGCTTAATCATAAACACTGCTTTACTCCAAACCCGAAAATAATTAAACACCATGAGTAACATCATCATAGGCTCTGAGTAAGCGCCCTTTCCGTTGAAGCGTTTCAACCAAAGGATCATTAACTACGTTGAGGAAAATCAAACTTGAAATTGATAACATATGTAGTTCAACGTTTATAAAGAATCGAGATTTGAGAGAGAACAATCTGGTAGAGAAGAAAAAGAGAGAGACTCAACAATTGGGTTGCCCGTGAAGGAGGCAGATTGTCGTGTTGAAGCTTGAGGACTAATGTGTAGGGTTCTCCTCCAAAAAGGGCGGGTTGGGCTAAAGTGAAATCGAGGCCCGACCGAATATAGGCAGGCTTTAGTATTCTGCGGCCACTACCGCCCGGACCCGTGTATAGGCTGACCCTATTCGGGTGGGTTCGGGTCAGGTTGGGCACATGTACCGCCCCGGTGGGTATTCTCATTCAGGTTCAAAGCCCTAAGGAAACATAGGCTAGGTTATGAAACGAGATATCAAACCAGTAAGAATTGAATGCAGAAAGAAGTTTAGCTTGGTTCAAAGTACTTGGTGGAGTTAAGCCTACCTACATGTAACCTCCTGGGAGAGGCGGCTTGGATTGATGCTACGTAACCTTAGGAGCTATGATGTCACTTAAATCCTTGCCGCTGCGTACAATTTTGAGAAGTAAATTACAGCTTAGTGGTTAACAAACTTGGTCCAATCTGAGTGACAAGCAGAATTCTAATTGGAATTGAGGTCCCTTATTTTGTATTTTTTTTTTTCTGTCATTCACAACCTGGTACCCAGCAACGTTGCTCAGCTCTTAGCTTTTTAGTATTGAATTTGAAAATTAGCCACATCAAGACCCAATGTAAAACTGAAAAAGACAAGTCATTTAGCCAAGACAGAACATAAAATTAAGGAAATTTCATACCTACTCCTTGGCTTTTACACGTTTTCAAAGAAAGTCTCTTAATTTTTAAAATGAAAAAAAGGAAAAAATACACTTTTCACCCCTACACTACCACGTGTTTTGTATTTTGCACTATAAAATACTACATTTGAGACATTGCACCCAAAAACTTCTCATCTCTAACACATTGTACCCTACGTCTATTTTCCTGGTAAAGTGGACGAAATCGACTTTTTTTAAAACGAAATGACAATTATGCCCTCACAAATGTCAAATAGTCAGTTATATTTAAGAGCATAATAGTCATTTCATTAAGAAGATGTTATTTTTCATCCAATTTAACAGAAAAAAATAAACAGTGGGTGCAATGTGTTAGAAATTGATAGTTTGTTGGTACAATATCTCAAATGTAGAAGTTTATGGTGCAAAGCTCAAAATATGTGGTACTTCGTGAGTGAAAAATATATATTTTTTTAAAAATATTGATTAGTCTTTCTGGTGTAAAAAAGAAACAGATATTTCTACAAGCCACGTAACCAATCCCACCTCAAGGTGTCAACTCCTGTAGCGATAGGAGTCCACCCATATGACCAAGTTTTTTTTTTAAAAAAAAATCAGCTTCCAGAAGTTGATTCATTGAGTGGACTCATTCTTTATGAAATTTTTAAAAATGTTTTATTTGAATTTGAATTTCTCCTTAAAATAAGGGTGGACATATATTCCGATTCAAACCGGAATCGAATCCCTTTTTAGGGAAATTCTAGAACCGGAACCGGAAATTCCGGAATTTTGTAATTTTAATCTATAGTTTGTCTCTTTCAATTTGGATTATTTGATGAATGTTTAGTTGTTTACTTATATTATTAATTATTTTTTTAATAGTTTTTTTGTGAATTTAATTTAAAGTTTATTTTGACAGTGTTTATTTTATTTTAGAATTTAGTTATATTTTTAATTTAGAGTTTATTTTGGAATCTTGAAATAGTGAAATATTATTTTGGAATTTAGTTGTTTAGTTGTAATTTTAATTTAGAGTTATTTGGCCCATAGAACACAACTAAAAAAAATTCATTTTTGTTAAATCTGTCTTTTTATGCCCATATAAGGAACCAGAGTTTTCGGTTTCGGTTCCGAAAATTTCGGTTTCAATTCCGGAACGGAAACGGAATAATAATTTTGATTCCGATGGGTACCGGAACCGAAATGACCCATTCCAGTTCTGTCTGTTCCCGTGCCCACCCTTTCCTTAAAGTTTGAGGGCTTTCTCCTCCAACCCTTCTTTCCTCTTTTTTTGTCCTCTATTTCGTTCCTTGTTAATCAACTAAATCGCTGCAATCTTCTATGGAAGTGCAGGACCATTGTAGGTCAAAGGTTGCTTGTGGGTCAATGGTTGCTTTCTGGATGATGGAAAATCCAGCGCAACTGGTTGAGGATTTATAGGGTGAAGTGTTGCAACAGGAGTCTTGCATCCTAGGAACTCAATTTATGGGGTTGCTATTTCCAAAGATAATGTCGAGCAAAACTATAGTCGCTTGATGTGATCCCAACTAGAATCAAAGGTATTAGGGGAACATGAGGGATGTTAGGGTATGTAGAAGAGGAAAGGAACACGTCGTGGAATTGGAACACGAACACAGAAGTTGTCGAACACAGAAGTTGTCTTTGGGAAGTGAAGAAGTTGTCTTACATGTGATGTCTTCAAGTTGTGGGCTGAACTAATGGGTTCCCATGGGCTACCTGTTATTATCTTTATGCTACTGCTTTATTGCATTTATAAGCTCATTTAGTTGGGCCTTAGTCGGCTATCTTTATTTCATGTTTTAATTCAATGAAGGGCCTTCGCCCATAGACATACATACTCATAGCGACATTTGTACACAGAGGAACAGGGAAAAACCATTACAGTAAATCAAAGGAATTAGAGAGTAGCTCTCTCTCGAATGAGCAGTTATAATTTCATCTATTTTTTTTTTACAAACACCACAGTTCTTATTTTGCCCTTCTTTACATTTGGGATCATTACACTTGGTATCAGAGCACCAATCCATCAAGGCTGAGCACACCAGATTGATCACCATTGAAAAAGGTCTTGGAGGTTTGCAGCAATATCAAGATTTCCACCAACAGCTGCTTGAAGGAATGTCCCAGCAGTTACTCAAAATTATTGAAAGCCTGAAAGCAATCTCAACACAGCATGTGAAGTCAGCAGCAGGATTTGGAAGAGATCCTCCTTCTACCGGTCAAGGTGAAGGGGTTTTTGGACCTCAATGATACCCTCAGATTAAACCTATGAAATTGGAGTTTTTCAAGGTTCAATTGGGAGAATCCATCCACATGGATTTCTAAGGCAAGTCATTTCTATAATTACTACCAAACACCTACTAGGCAGAAGCTTTTCTTAGCTTCATATCACATGGATGGTGATGCTTTAGTTTGGTTTCAAGACTCTGAGGAGGCATGTGTGTTTACAAGCTGGGATAGCTTCATAAAAGCACTCTACAGTTGGCTTGGTCCGATGGCTTATGATGATCCCATGGAGGCGATGCATCGATTGAAAAAAATCGGATTAGTGTTGGAATATAAAACTCAGTTTGAGGTAATTTCTAATCAAGTTATCGGCTTGAGTGAAAAGAATAGGTTGAGTTGTTTCATTTGTGGTTTGAAAGATTGAAAGTCTATGTAGCAACCCAAGAGGGGGTGAATTGGGTTTTAATAAAAATTAACAATTTCTAAATAGTTTTCAATACGCCAATCACAATAAGACACAATAAACCACAAGAGCAAGGAATAAGGGAAAGTAAGAAACTTGAAGAGATAAGATTTGAAGAGATGACACCGTAATTTTTAGGTGGTTCGGCCAAAACACTTGCCTACATCCACCCCCAAGGCTATTGACTTCCATGGGCTTTCTCCACTATCTATCAAATAGGTAGTACACCTTAGCTTCCTGGGTGCTAAGGAAACTTCACAAAGCGTTTCTTTGAGCTTACGCTTTAACTCCTCTTCTCAAATCCCAATACATAGGGATTTCTTCTACTCACAAGAGTAGGGCTCAGTGTTTACCCAACACTCACAAGATTTAACTTGAAAGGGTATGAAATGAAAAACCACGATTGAGCTCTTTGAAGCCGAATTTACAAATGTGTGGCGCAAACTATATGAAGAGGACAAGATGTACAATAGAAGACTTGGAATATGGCAGAGAAAATAACAGGTCTTCTTGTTTGGTGCGGAACTTCACTCTTCTTCAAAGCTTTTTCTCCTTTTCAAGAAGTTAGGTGACGGAGTAAATGCAAAATCGTCGTGTAGGTGAGAGCTTCTCCTTTTTTCCAACAACTGGTCCTCTATTTAAGCCATTTTGTCTTCTACGGTCAAGTGGGTAGGTGAGAATGGCTGTTGGAAACTTTTCCATGAAATGAGGATCGATTTGATGTCGCTGATGTCATTTTGGAAAATCCTCAAACCCATGTAATGTGTCGACACTTCAACTAGCATGTAATGACACATAAAATTTGAACTAAAAATTAGTGCTCGGGAGTCAGTGCAATGTGTCGACACCATAAGGTCAATGTGTCGACACATGTTTTGGTAAAAAACACATGTCTCGGGTGTAAGTACAATGTGTCGACACATGTTTTTGCTTGGAAGGAAAAATATGTCTCGGGTGTTAGTGCAATATGTGGACACGTCCTAAATGTGTCCACACCTAAAAGCCCTGGAGACAAAAATCAGTGTTTTTGAAGTTTTTATCCCATTCCAAAGCTATTGTAAGTGTCCATATCTTGAAGAATTTATCAAACATCATGTGTAAAGACCTTTAAGTGCATTAAAAAGATTTTTAGTGAGATAAACTCAATCCTATTGAAATATGACTTGGAATTTGTGGATTGATAAAATAGATTTTAAAGTCCTCAAATACTTAGAAACTTTTGTTATCATTAAAATCATTTATAAATTGTTTGTAAACAACATTGGGCTAACAAAGATGAAATAAGATTTCAAGTGAAGTTGTTTAACCCTAGTACACTGCACATGGCATTTGGATTGACAAAAATTCAAGAGGAGAACCTTCTCACGGTTAGGAGAAGTATAAGGACAAGTTATACTGAGCCAAAATCTATTTCCCCATATCCTACCCACAACACTTACCCACATTAGGGAGGATCCAACAAACCACCATATTCTAAACCTTTTAATAGACCTAAAATTCCCATACAAAGACTTACATCAGAACAAATGAGAGAAAGAATATATAAGGGGTTGTGTTACAATCGTGATGAAAAGTGGCATTCGAAACATCAATGCAAGGGAAAGAAAATATTCATGTTAGAGGAAGTGGAGTGCTGTCGGATGAGGGAGAGGAGGAAGTGAATTTGCTGAATATGCAGATCCCAGCAAGTGAGGATCAAGAAGTGAATCCTGAGATTTCATTGCATGCTATTGCAGGGCGCTGTAAATCCCAAAATTATGAGACTTATTGGGCGGATTGAGAAGAAGGAAGTGGTAATTTTAGTGAATACGGGTAGTACACACAATTTTTTAGATCCAGCTATTATAACAAAGGCGAGACTAATTGTACAGCCCACTAGATCTATCACAGTGAAGGTGGCCAATGGGGATTCAATACTATGTGATGGAAGAAGCAATCAAGTGGCAGTTAGGTGCAAGGGTATTATTTTACTACTGATTTCTATGCCTTAAATTTGGGTGTCTGTGATGTTATATTGAGAGTGTATTGACTTAAAATATAGGGCAAATATTATGAGATTTTATGCAGCTTACTATGGCATTTGAGTTGGAAGGGAAAAAAATAGAATTAAGTCGGATGCATCCCAAGGAATGGACAATGGAAGAGGCACAAAAATTTCACATATCTTCTTAAATTGAAAAAAGAGGACTAGTACTACAGTTTTTGTGTCAAATGGAGGGCAGTAACTCGACCAAAGTACCAGCTCTCATTTCAGATGTGGTGGATGAGTTTGAAGCAGTTTTTGGAGAACCACAGGGGTTACCTCCTCATAGAACTCATGATCATCAAATTGTTCTCAAAGAAGGGACTACACTGGTATGTGTGAGACCCTACCGATACCCATACTATAAAAAATGAGAGATTGAGAAAATTGTGCGAGAGTTGTTGGAGCTAGGGACTATTAGACATAGTCAATCGCTATTCTCCTCCCCCATGTTGTTGGTAAGGAAAGTCGATGGGAGTTGGCGAATGTTTATTGATTATCTAGCTCTTAACAAAGAGACGGTGAAGGACAAGTTCTCTATCCCTATTGTGGACGAGTTGTTGGATGAATTGCTTGAGCTACAATTTTTTTGAAACTCGATTTAAGGTCTGGCTATCACCAAATTCGGGTTAGGATATTCCAAAAACAGCCTTTAGGACACATGAAGGGCACTATGAATTTCTAGTTATGCCTTTTGGACTAACTAATGCACCCTCAACCTTTCAAGGGTTAATGAATGATATGTTCGGAGGTTATTTGAGAAAGTTTGTGCTGGTCTTTTTCGATGACATCTTGGTGTATAGTAAAGGGATAGAAGAGCGTGTGCAACACCTTCGAATGGTTTTGTAGACACTAAAGCGGAATCAGCTTCTTCTTAAGCTTTCTAAGTGTCGGTTTGGATACTATAAAGTTGATTATTTGGGATATCTAATTTCAGCTCAAGGAGTGAAAGCGAATCCTAGCAAAATCGAGGCTATGTTAAGGTGGCCTATTCCTAAGAATATAAAGGCACTTCGCGGGTTCTTAGGTTTGACGGGGTACTACTGGAAGTTTAGAAAGGGCTATGGTCACATTGTAGCCCCTCTTACACAACTATTGAAGAAGAATTCTTTCAGTTGGTCAAAAGGAGCAGCAGAGGTTTTCCTACAATTGAAAGAATATGTAACTACCCCCTGTTTTAACATTACCTGATTTTTCAAAGTCATTCACTATTGAGTGCGATGCAAGTGGATTGAGTGTAGGAGTTGTATTGATGCAAACAAACAAACTCATAGCATATTTTAGCCAAACCTTGAAGGGTCATCTACTTCAACTTTGTACGTGTGAGAAAGAATTATATGCTCTTGTGTGTGCTATGCAAAAATGGAGGTCATATTTAGTGGGGAATCTTAAGTTTAGGACATATCAGTAAAGTCTCAAGTTTCTCTTGGAATAAAAGGTGGGGAATCTTAAACAACAAAAATGGTTGACTAAGCTATTGAGATATGATTTCACTATTGTGTACAAACGGGGAATGAAAAATAAAGCAGCAGATGCCTTGTCCTATAGGGAAGAAGCAGTGGATCAGATTGCCCTATCTGACATATCATTTCCCAGCTCAACTTGGTTGGAGGAATTAAAAGGCAGCAACTTGACTCACCCTGAAGTGGGAGATTTGCTGATTAAGGTGCAAACAGGAGGAGAACCAAATTCTCAGTTCACAGTAAGAAGTGGAATACTCCTTAAGAAGGGTTGAATATACCTTAGTAAAAATTCAAGGTTTACAGATTAGATTATGCAGCACATTCAACACAACCCATCAGCAGGGCATTCGAGGTATCACAAAACACTATATCGAGCTAAAACTAAGTTCTATTGGCCAGGTACGAAAAAAGACATTCGAGTTTATGTACGAGAATATGATGTGTGCCAAAGGAATAAAAGTGAGAATCTAACACCTGCTAGATTGCTCCAGAGTTTACCAATTCCTACACAAGGATGGACTGACATCTCTATAGACTTTATTGAAGGGCTTCCTATGTCTAGAGGCAAGTCAGTTATTTTTGTAGTGGTGGTCATGTTTACCAAATGTGCTCATTTTATGAGCACATCTCATCCATATACAACCTACACTATAACTCAATTATTCTTCAACCATGTCTTCAAATTACATGGTATGTCTGCTACAATTGTTTCTGATCGTGATCCAGTGTTTTTGAGGAACTTCTGACAGGAGTTTTTTCGGCTCCAAGGCACAATCTTAGCTCATAGCTCGACTTACCATACTCAGAGTGATGGTAAAAAAGAAATCGTGAATAAATGTGTAGGTCACTATGTACGGTGTTATTGTGGTGAAAAACCCAAATATTGGGGTGATTGGCTAGCTATAGCAGAGTGGTGGTATAATACCTCTTATCATATGTCTACAAAGATGTCTCCTTTCGAAGCACTCTATGGGTATCTTCCACCTAAATTATTGGGCTATGTGGCACATACTACTCAGAACGCAACAGTTGAAGCATAGTTAAAAAATAGAACTCAAGTTTTGGAACTTCTCAAGCATAATCTACATGCTGCTCAGGAAAGGGCTAAACGATAGTACAATAAACATCACACAAAGAGGTCATATGCAGAGGGAGATTGGGTATACCTGAGGCTGCAACCTTACCGTCAGAAGACACTTGCACTCCGAAAAAGTCTCAAACTTTCACCCCATTACTTTGGTCCTTTTCAGATGGTGCTGCAAAAGATTGGAGAGGTGACTTACCATTTGGATCTTCCCACAGAGGCACAAATTCATCCAACTTTTCACGTTTATTGCTTGAAGAAGAAATTATGGGCTCATGTCACACCTCCACCATCTTTACCTCCAGTAGATGTCGAAGGTGCTATTCAGACTGAGCCCAAAGCAATTTTGGAGATGAGAGTTCGTCAGCAAGGAGATAGACCTTTGACTGAAGCTCTTGTGCACTTAAAGGGCACTGTGAGGGAGGATGCTACTTGGGTTCCCTTTTGGCAGTTAAGAGACCGATACCATCACCTTGTGGGCTAGGTGTTTTGATGGGGGAAGGAATGTTGTGATCCCAACTGGAATCAAGGGTATTAGAGGAAAATGAGCGATGTTAGGGTATGTTGAAAAGGAAAGGAACACGGCGTGGAATTGGAACACGAACACAGAAGTTGTCGAACACAGATGTTGTCTTTAGGAAGTGAAGAAGCTATCTTAGATGTCTTCAAGTTATGGGCTGGACTAATGAGTTCCCATGGGCTGCCTGTTATTATCTTTTTGCTACTGCTTTATTGCATTTGTAAGCCCATTTAGTTGGGCCATAGTCTGCTATCTTTATTTCCTCTTTCAATTCAATCAAGGGCCTTAGCCCATATATACATACACAGTGAAATATGTACACATAAGAGTAGGAAAAAATCATTACAGTAAATCAAAGGAATTGGAGAGTAGTTCTCTCTCGAATAGAGCAGTTACAATTTCATCTATTCTATTCTTTTTCCAAACACTAAAGTTCTTCTTTTGCCATTCTTTACATTCGGGATCACTACACCGCTCTTGGAAGTAACAAGTCTTTGCATGAATTCAGTCCACTAGAGGTGATGAGGATAGAGTCTGAGAGCTTTTGGGCGAGGTGGGGGGATCAGACTACCAAAGAGTTTGAAATTCCAAGAGATAGATAGAGGAATGAGTTGTGGGCTCTTTGAAAAGAAGTTAAAAGATTACTTATAAAAAAAAAGTTAAGAGATTGAAGAAGGAATTGTATTTTAACTCTCAGAGAATCCGTAACTATTCTAGAGGTAGATTTGGTAGGAGTGGAGCAAGGGTTTACCTTTATGGTCATGTAGTAGATATCTCTTAAAGTAATATGGATGTGGAAGGAAAAGGAAAAGCACAATGTATCGATGTAGATGAGAAAGTAGCAGAGTGGAGGAGTTGTCATTTGGTCCTAATAATCATGCCTATAATTTTTCCTATCCAGATATTTCATGAGCAAGTGATCTTATGAATCGAGTCTTAGAAACATTATATTCACAACGAAAATCGAATAGGATTTCGGTATACATCGCGTTCTCGAAATCAAATATTTAAAGTTGTTTCACGTGTCTCAACCTTCAAAGCTCTAGAAATTTTGCTGATGGTGGAATGTTCTCCAAGTGAATCACCCATAAATTCTATAGCTTAAATGCCCAAAATAAGGAAACAATATTCTAGAGAGAGAGGGAGAGAAAAACTCTCTTCTTTTGGTGTGTCTTAAAAATGAGGGAGGGGAGGCCTTTTATAGCTCTCTACGCAACTTATTTTGTGTAACACATGGCACCACGCATGCAAGAGTGTCAAGCATGGGGCCAAGTGTCACCACGCATGACACTTGCGTGACTAAGTGTCTTGCAAGGGGCCATGTGCCACCACGCATGACACTTGCATAACCAATGTCATGCCTGGGGTGCCTACATGAGTGCCCTCAATTGATAACATCTTTCACTCGTTCATAGTGAGCACGATCCAATCATGCATCTCCCTAATATTTTTAACTTTGTTTATACTAACAAATAAGTTATGCGACCACCGAGCACACTTACAAAAAATAAAAAGGTGAGAGCACTACACCAAATCTCTTAAAGAAGACCAACATAGCATCATCCTTAAATGTCTCGTTATGCCCTATACTCATTTGCACACATCAGATCAAATATCTCTAATCCCTCTTATTTTAATACTTAGAACCATGCTCAATGATCTCATGACCATCATAATTTATTACAGATTACGTCACTACCAACAAGTAGCATCATAACATGTTTATAATGAATACATTCAGAAATGTGTGCCAAATAATCTTCAATTCGCCTCATGCTACTCAATTTTGGCTCAACCTTTTTTTTCGGCAATGCCCCTTTAGACCAAATCATCTATTGTCATAGGTAAAATGTCAAATGTAGCAAACATCAAAACCGCAATCTTGTGACATAGTCAGAAGTCAGCAAGAACATAAATGTATAATCACTAAATGACTCATTGGACTCACATTAAGAAGAATCAATCCATTTGCTCACCTCCATAATCAGTTGAACAAGCATATATAGTATAAATATATGTTACGGTGCAGTTCTCTTAGAGAAGAGTGTATGTCTAAACTCAAAACACCGTGTAAATCCTAGCTCAGTTGCTATCTCAGTGCCTAACTTGAGTTCTCATTTTGCTAGCCTTTTCATAGCACCAAAAAGAAAATCTCGCATCTAGCTAATCACAAATTGCATGTATAGTAGTACTCTGGAAGTACCTCTGCTTAGAGAAGTTTGTTTTAACACCCCGATAATTTAGTATTGTTACTAAATCGGGGAGTATGAGAAAGGGATGCTCTACTTCCGAGCCCATCATCAGAAATAAAGTTCACCAACTTTCTCTCCAACATTAAATGATGGAAACGCAATATTTTTTCCATAGGAAATATAGGATGAAAGTTTCTGGCTGGGATCTAGGACCCCGTGAATAGAAACAGAAGTCGGAGAATCCTAGCTGAAAAGGGTAAGAGGGTTATTTGATTTTTATAGACTGTTTTTGCGCAGACGTTGATTGCTTCTTGTTTCATTTTGCAGTTAAGGTGCCTCCCCTTCTTAATAAAGTAGAAATTTTTCAGGTGAAAAGGATTCTAACGGGAGGCCTTTGGAAACTAGACGAGCTACTGAGTCCCGAGAACATCAGTTGGTTCTTGGTGATGCAGTCGGGCTCATGGCCATCCAAACCCCCTAGTTTGTGGAGTTTAAGTAATCTTCCCCTTTTCACTTTGAGTTGTTTCTAGCTATGATTTGAATTGTTGTCTCAGCTTTGACGGTGAAGCAGAAAAAGGTGTCTACACTGCCGGTTGAGGTGGCTGTTACCCCGCCGGTTATGAAATATAAGAGGATCCTACCGCCCATGCTGGAAAGATGGTCAGCTCTCCTTACAGGTCGAAAACTTAAGCTAACCAGAAGTTTTCTCCTCCTCATTGCTCCAAGGGGATAATGATAGAAGAATCCACCCCTCCACTACAACTTAAAGGGGTGGTCATTAGGGAGTTGATCCTTCCTACATCTCAAGTGATGGTCGTCTTCGCACTACAATGAATCATGGTTTTATCTAACCCTCCATCTGCCATCGCAGTGCCCCTCCTTGGAAAATCTTTAAATAAGTAATAGGCATAGCAGCTCCAGTTGAGCTTGAATCTCCCTGTCCTATCACGATCCTTGTCGATCTAACCAAAACAGAGGGGCCCGGGGAGGCCTCAGCCACGCTTCCAATCAACCTGTCCATCCCCATTGCAAGTGCCACCTCTACCGTGGAGGAAAACCAAAAACAGCTCCTTCAAGCCTCAATTTAGTCGGGGAAGGACCTAGACCCACAAACAAATCAGGGGTAAAAAGTTTACTTTTTTGTTCTATTACCATAGCACCTCAATCTGATTCTTGAAGGAAGGGGGAGCTGACTGCATCATTTTGCTTTAAGAGGTGGAGAGAGGACATGCACCGCTTTGCCTTTGGGAGAATTGAAAAAAAGGACATCGTTTTTCTAGGACGGGTTTGGTCAGGGATGACACGGTGACTGAGTTGACTAACATGACCGATCTGTTTACACATTATCTAGTGACTAGGTAGGTTGATGATGTGGCAGAATAAAAAATAGTCCATTGGAAAAATGGTTGAAAAAATGACTTATTTTCAAAACGTGTGCAAACCTACGTTTCCAAACCCAAGAAGTAAACATCTTTTATTTAGGCTTAATAATCATGTTGGTCCCTGAGGTTTATAACCTTTTTCCCAATTTGGTCCCTAGGATCCAATTCGTTCCACACTAGTCCCTAAGCTCTTTCACGTTTTGCATCCAATCCATCCATCAAGTCAAGTAAAGTCTAGACTTTAACGGGAAATTCAAACGTGGCAGTCAGAGACCACCTCAGGTGCGATGAAATAGCGACACGTGTCTCCTTTTTTTTCATTTTCCACAAAACCACAAAAAAGCTATGTCATTAAAATTAAAAGTCACATTTTGTAAAATTGATGGGCAAAGTTTTAAATCTCTACTGCTGCCCATGAGACCCGCGAAATAGAAAAATCCTCAAAACCTAACTTAATCCCTAAATTGAAAATCCCAGCAAGTACCTAAAGCTTCATTTCACACAGGGGTAGTCATTGTAGGACACATTGTACCGAGGAACAATCTGTTTATCAATATTTACACCCAGCTATTCAGGAACATCAACCAAGCAACCAACATCAAATTTCATCCTAGGCACCAAAAACTCGATTTTCTTCTCAATGTCCTCTATCTCAGCTCATATTGAATCAGCCTTGGCTCTTTCCACAACACCTTAAAAGCTTCTCTACGAATCAACCCAAGTTTGCATAAGCATTCAACTCTTAGTTCTACTTGAAACCCAATTCTAAATGGTCCTTCAATAAAAATGTTCTATTTGATCAGCTCCCGACATTTCAAAGTCTTCAGCAACTCCAAACACCGCGAAAGTCCACCCAATTCGATACTGAGAATTATGGATTCCCTAACGATCTCTTTCCTAACCAAATCCTCCCCAAACCCCTAATCTTCTAACTCAAGAAGTAAAGGTTTTTAACCTATCTTCGACCCTAAATCTTAATACACCTAGACACGAACAAAAGAACCGATCAATTGCATTCCTTGGAATCCTAATTTCCATAAAAAAAAGGCTATTATGTGATGAATTTCCCTCTCATTTACCATAACTATGACAAGAAAATCTTCTAAAACCCTGCTCACAGTACCGTCACTAAACCCTAAACTCCACAAGACCTTCACACTGTTGGAAAATCCATCTGAGTCTAACTGGAACCTCCGTGAAAGTTCCAACACATTCCTCATCATCACTGGGGAAGCAGTTGATAGCTCCGATCTTGGAAACCCCTTTCCCATTTCTTGAGGAACTCACGGGTCTTGTGGGCAGCAGTAGAGATTTATAATTTTGCCTAAGGATGGAACCAGAATGACCCATTCTGGTTCTGGTGCCCACATAACTGTAATTTTCATTTCGGTTCCATTCTGGAATAAACCGGAATGGAACCGAAATAACCAGAACTGAAAACTGGAAATTTCGATTCCTTCTAGGCTTATTGTGAAATATGCAAAAACAAATAGGTTTACCTATGAAGAGTCCCATATTGGGATTTGCTTAGTATTTATCCTAGCTTCACAAAAAATAAGCATATTCAGTACAAAAACCAACTCCAATCCAGCATGTAACAATGACGATAAACGTATCAAACCACAATTTCAAGTGGTAGTAACAAGCTTTTAGGTCATACAGAGCAGCAATGGATTATCCTAATACGTGATATGCAACAATATTTTGTACACTTGCACAAGCTCTTTAAAACAAAAACTTAAACACAAACAATTAGATAAGAACAACCTTAGCTAAATCTAAACTTGAAAAACGACATTCAATGAAATCTATAAGAGCTAGACAATTACCAAATCCCAAGAAACGCTTGCATTAAACTATGACAGAAATAATAGCGCAAAAGAAAGACAACATTCTTGCAGATATGTTCATTGTAAATATCACCCAGTCTTCAAACGGAAAACAAAGCACACAAAAACTAACCATCAAAAAATAAAGACAGTGGGAAAGAAATCCAAGGAGAATCGACCTAAGATGTGACGAGAGAGAGAAAGAGAGAGAGAGGAGTTGGGCACAACTGAGGGAGAGAGGAACCACGACAGGGAGGGTGGGGGCGGAGCACGACTGACGGCTTGGCTAACCTAGTAGGGAGACAAGGAGAGGGGGTGTCACGCCCCGAACGCAATCCCGTAGGGACAATGACAGCCGTGAGCAATCTCTATAGTTCCAGCGAACTTGATCATATATAACAGCAGAATAAAGATCGAGAGAGAGACAGGCCAGCGAACTCTTAATAACTTAACTTCATAATAGACTTCAAAAAGAGGAGTAGCATTGTATTTACATATTGAATAACTACCCATTATCTTAAATGACTGATCACATCGATCAAAGTCATAACATCAAAAATACAGAGTTCATTTCCTTCAAGACAGGTAATCTTCCTGACTCCCTTCACCTGAAACATCTGGAATGATACATTTTGAAAACTGTAAGTCAAAAGACTCAGTAAGGGAAAACTTAAACTTGTAAACATGAGTTTATGACTTGAACTTGAATATCATGAGTAAACATAAATCTTGATGCACATGCATGCTTCATGGTTGCATATGCACATGTACTTGTTCTTGAAAATATAAGCTTGCACTTGTAACATTCATGATCTTGAAAAACATGCTCTTGAATTTAAAATAACACGTGGTCCTTGGAAAGTATTTTTTTCTTGACTTGTGGGTTACATACGCTTCATTTACCCCTGAAGTCAGGGTTGTACGTTCCCGTTGGAACTGTCCCCTATTTCCCTTGGGGACCTTACATTTGGTCGAACTAGCCCACCTTCTTGCATTCGTCCTTCAGTGGCTAGCCACGACCCTTGGAGGTCCACACTTTCTCGCATTCGTCCTTCAGTGTGGTTGCACTTACCTCTAGGATTCACCCATCCTTCTCGCATTCGTCCTTCGGTATGAGAGCCCTTCTTAATGGTACGGTACCGACCAGAGCCTTTAACTTAACTTGACTTATCATAAAACTATCATACATCATTGCATAAAACTTCTTTTAGAAAATCATGCAATGCTCGTGTCATGACATGCTTGCTTATGATGCCATGCTTGCCCATGTAAAACCATGCTGCGTATCATTCCAGTTTTGTAAAAGTGTAGGTTTATACTTACTCCACTTACATCCACTTACCTTGGTCTTCTTGAGTCTTGATGTGAGGCTTCGCCTACAAGCGAGTTACAAAGTCACTTGGACGATTAGGGAACTAATCAAACAAACATACAAAATACTTGTAAATGTTTTCGGTTTTCCAAAATTCATATCTTGAAAATATGGTTTCATTTACAAAATATTTCTTTAAACTTGCTTTCATAAAACAATTTGAAGAAAAACAATCAAACATATGCATCAAACAACTCCAACAAGATTGCTGATGGGACTACCATATATCTCACGTATAATCAACTAAGTATACTGATTCTTCCCATCGACATCATTGATTTCAAAGCCTATTCATGAAATTCAGCCACAACATGTCATACTAAGACTTCCAAGCCAAAACAACAACTCATTTACATCTAATTCACATTCCTTTGCTTCTACGCTTTTCATCATACTATGCATGGACTAATGACTATCGAGTTCCACCAATCTGACCACAATAGACGTATTATATGGCCACTGCCGAGACTTATAGGATAGACCTAATTTCATGCTCTTAAATCTCTAGGCTTTCAAGTTCACATAGAATGTCATTGACAAGAATTCTCCAACCTTACTTGCATGTATAATTTTCCTCCTTCTATGGCCAACCCGTGGCCCTATGCACTTAATCAGCAAGGAACATCAAGAGACATGCCATACCTCAAATCAGAAAATTACTATCAAGACAATCGGCCAACATGCATTGCTAAGTTCTATCAATTTTCATACCCTTCACTTACATCCATGTTAGTTCATTTCTAAATACATTTGCTCCCAGAGTAAAGCCATTGACAGAAGCCCTACATCATCTAAAGTCTCACATTTTTCATCAGCAAATACAACCATCTTCAAAATTCCATTAAGGACATGCAGCAATATATTCGGCCACAATGACCAGCAATCCTACATGCAACATTATCTATCCATAGCTTTAACCAAACATTGCATTGAACATCAATATTCTATCTCAAAATCAGAAGCAATAAATTATTCAATAGGGTCACAAGGTTCGGCTAACAACAACATATCCACATGCATGTTAATATATCCAATATTAGAATCAAAACATCACTTCCTTCAACATTAGCCCAAAACCAGGGTTTTAATCCCTTCCTCCATCAACAACAACTTCACAATACTACTACTCCATCATTCAAGAAAATACTTCAAAGGAAGGACACCAATAACAGATTCAGCCAAGGAAGGGTTGAACTTCACATGCAAGAGGACACTCGGTCAAGAGCTCCAAAGAAAACCGAATCTTACCTCCATCCACTTGAGCTTACGGTGACACATTGCCTACAATTGAGTCATACTAATGTCATTTATAGGTTCACTAGTGTAAAGAACAGTCACACAATTACACGCACTCATCATACAAAATCACCCATATTGTGACTTCTCAATGGTGATCCGATAATGCAAATATTATCCTAAGGATGCCGAAGCCATAAGAATTTGGATTTCAACTGATCCTTATACTAATTTTCATGACATATTAAAGTCTCAGGTAATTTGGAGCTTGGTTGTCATTCAAAAGATTTACTTGAAAATGCAAGCTGCTGAGGACGTCCAAGCGGGCAGCCCCGACGTCTTCAGCTTCAAAAATTCACAACTTCAAAATCATGGCTCCAAATTACACGAAATATATTTTAAACTATTCAGTTTCCATAGGACAAGATTGAAGGTAAAATTCACAACAGCAGAATTCGCTATACATTTTCACAAACACTTCATATTAGGCGAAAATCCTACAACAACATTGTTGTTGTTTTCAGCTCGGCCTTCCATTTTCAAAATACCACAACTCATTTATTACACCTGTAAATCACACGAAATTTACCTTAAAATGATCTTCTTTCATAAACTTAAAATTCAAGACCAAACTCGTAAAATTTGGACTTAAAATGATCACTCAAAAGGTATTCGAAATGAGCTAACATTCTGGACGTGCAAGGCTGCTGGCAGCTTGACGTCCGGGCCTTGAACAATGCATAACTCACCCAATACTTATCGGAATCACCCAAGGTATGGCTTAAAATCTTCATATTTCCTAGGCCTATAATCTAGGATCCTCTTAAGATCAAGGGATAAGCACAATTGCATCAGAATACACTCCTAGTTCGAGCCTTGAAATTTGCAGAGGTTAATTTCAGCAACAACTATGATCTTCTCAACCTTCCAAACCTCCAACAACCAAAACCCCAATCTCTTCATGTCACAACCAACATCCAAGGCTAATTTGACCTCCTAAGGAGGTGCTACAAAATCAGAGACCACCATGAAGGCAGAGGAGTAGATCTGCCCTCCACCTTCCAGCCCATGGCACTACCACCCGTTTGAAGATTAAATGACAGCACCCTATGCCACCATCATCACTTATCTGGCCATGCTTAACTAAATGGGTTCAGCTCTTGCTAACATCTCAACAACAGTCATTCTCTCACATTCTTCCTACTTTTACAACTCCAATTCAAAGTTACAACAGAACCATGATTTCATCTTCATCAAGCTAAAACTATTGCATTTACCCATTTCTTTTGAGCTTTTATCAAACACCTAGGGTGCATCATTGGTTCTCTTGAACATTTTTTCAGATCTGACCATGTATCTAACACTTAGGGCTTGGTTCTCATCAAAACTAACATGCATACAACCTAATACAACAAACCAAGGGTAAAACACATGAGGTGTAGGTTTGGTCGGCCATAACCAACCATCAACAAGCTCCATTTGCAGCCTAACCGAAACTTCTTCTCCTCCATTCAAATCTCTCAAGTTTCTTGTAAGATCTATACTACTCTTAAAGAAAACAACATGTACACAAGGAGAAAACAACCGAGACACAACAAGCTATCATCCAAGAAAAATGTGAAAGAAATGAGGTAGTGGGTATATTCGGCCAGCAGAGATTTTTCATAGCAAGGGCCGAACTCTACCTTTTTTTTCTTCTCTTTCTCCTTCTTCTTCTTTCTTTCCTCTTCTTCTTCTTCTTCTTCTTCTTCTTCTTCTTCTTCTTCTTCTTCTCTTCCGTTGGTGTGTGAGGGTGCTAGGGCAAATGAAAAATGAAATGTGCGGCAAGGGGGGTGAAAAGAGGCGTGAAATGCTTGGGGGAGGAAAAGACAAATCTGCCCTCCCCCTTTTCTTTCCCTCCTTCACGTGAATTCCCACCTTTTTCTCCTTCACTTTTCTTTTATTTTATTCTTCTGTCACTTCATAAAACTAACCCTAACATGCCTTCCCATTTATTCCAAGAAATCACACATTTTTCAAGAGTCGAAGCCCCTAATTCAATTCTTCCAAATATTGCAAACTTAGAGATATACTCCAACAATTAAAATGATTAGCCTAATTAATCCCAAATACTCAAATTAAATACTATTAAAAAAATTGCAACACTATAACATTTCAATTATAACTAAAGATGCATAAAAATGCTAGGGAGAAAATTCCACCTAGTCATGGTTTTAGATTAATTCAACCATACATATCTTTCTCAATAATTAGAGTAATACGCACTTAAGGAGTCATAAACAACAAAATAACAGAATTAAAGTCGGGGTCTCATAGGGGGGCTGGAGGGTAACAACATGCAGCAGCTCACGGGGTCAAGGGTCTTTTTCCAATTGGAACGAAAAGACCTAATTTCGTTCGGACTTATGTTTTCTTTTTTCTTTTTTCTTTTTTTTTTAAAAAAAAAACAGGGCTCACAGCGGTGCAGTTTTGAGCCCTAGATTTTCTTTAAAAAAATTTATATACTGGAACAGGAAACGGTTTCCACTGAAATTTCCAATTTCGATTCCATATTTCATCTAATATAGGATCTAGTTCCGGTACCAAAGTGGCCAGAATCGGTGCCGAAACCGGATGTTCCGGTATAAACTGGAGCAAATGTCCTCCCTTAACTTTGCCCATCAATTTTACTGACGTGACTTTTAATATTAAGGATATGTTTTTTATGTGGTTGCGTGGAAAACGGAAAAAAAATGGGAACACATCGCTATTTCATCGCACCTGAGGTGACCTTCGTCTACCACGTTCAAATTTCCCATTAAAGCTCTAGACTTGACTTGACTGATGGACTGAATGCAAAATGTGAAAGAACCCAGGGATTAGTGTGGAACGAATTGAACCCTGGGGACCAAATTAAGAAAATTCTAACCACAAGGACCAACAAGAATATTAAGCCTTTTCTTTAACACTGAAAATATTAAAGATTGTTTTGGCTATATTGAAAACCAAGTCATTTTTTTTCAAAACAAAAACGCCTAAAATCCAGGACTAAATATGGAAATTCCTTAAAAATTAAGATCATGAACCATCTTCCAATATAAAGTTTGCTGCGCATCCAGAAGGCAGAAATAAGTAATGAAACCGTCAAGAGGATCTCAAAACAAATCATTACAAAGCCGCTGCAAAGAAGTAAATGCTCATCAGCCCAAATAGAAGTGCTCCCTTCAGACACAAGGTTCCAAACTATCCAAAGGGAGTTGTGACAAATTACAGCGAGATGATGTGAGGAATAAAAAACCCAAAAGAGACAGTTCGGCATGTAAGCATTTTTCCCTCATCAAGTGCTCATTTTGGTAGTTAAGAACTAATTACTTTGTTTCAAAACCTCCAGTTCAGCCCTTGCCATGGGATCGTCCTTGATCTCTGTTTCTTCTTCCTTTTCCCCTTCTTGCTCTTGGGCCAATTTCTTTCGATGCAACTCCTCTGCAGCCTGCATTTCAGCTCGATTCTCTGCCTGAATACGCTGCATTTCTTCTTCTTGCTGCTGCCTTTCAAACAATGTATCCGCATCCGCCCAAACTGAAGGGCGAAAGAAAACAAAGAATAAATACGACAAGCATACAACTTTTCCTCGGGCTTTTAGCCACGAGTAACAGAAGAAATTGGACCTAAATAGTTAGCCATATTATTAGCCGGCCAAAAGAACAAAGATCTGGCTCATCTTAAAAGAAATTCAACATATCAATACTCCAGCTTTCCTTTCGACTAAATCAGACTTCCCAATTCTGATTTTCCTTTCTTGGTCAGATAAATTATTTAATTTGGAAATAATAATCGTCTGTCCAAGTTATCCATTCATTAGAAACACTTATATGACTTTCAAAGAATAAAAAAGAACTTCTACATAAGAACAGTGTTTGTCCACAATGATCTGTCACCATCTTAGACAGGTTATTCAGTCATTCACAACATGAGAATCAAATAAACCACGATGCTTTTGTATTTTCTCTCAACTCTATCTGTTTCTCAATCAGTCATTTGGAAAGGAGAGTCAAATAAAACATTTGCTTTCATATTTTGTTTCAACTCTTATCTGTTTTCCATAACTAATTTGAAAAAGTACCAACCCTAAACAGAGTTGCATGATGTATCTAGATTTCAACATCCATAGTCTTCAAATCGATTAAATTTTCCTCAAGTGTTCACAGAATTCTGACATCGGAACTTAGGGTATCCAATTCAAGGAAGTAAGGGACTGATACGAAGTGCTTCAAACCCAGTGAAGGAATATTGGGAAGCTATTCGAATCACTAGGTATCCTACTTTCATAGGACATCAAAAGAAAGTTCAAAGGAAGTTTTGTTGCCTACCGATATTGTAAACAAAGGCATGAGGGTTTCTAACAAAAGCTAGGAATTCGACAAAAAATTTCACTGCCTACGATTTATTCCACAAACAGTGGCGGATCCAGGATCAAAATTCATGGGGGTCGAATTTTAAAGGCGAAATGACAAGAAATTTTTTTTTTCCTTCGTAATGCAAAAAATTGTCTTAAGAGTTACAATATCGAAAATTAAAGACTAAAACTATTAAAAATATTAGAATACAAGTACCGTACTATGTACTACGACTAAGAGATGACAATTACATCCTACGTATTATTCCTGCATGACTTGGTCTTATTGCAGACATGATGGACAAGATAACTATATTTTGAACCAAAATGTGTTCAGTATAAAAGAAAAACATCCGACCTTTTGATAGAGTCTGAAACCATTGCCAATGAGCTACCTTGAGATAAAGTTTATAAGGGATGGAGGGACAAAGTCCAGCTTGACGTCCATATTTGCAATTGTCCTACAAAAATTAAGAGGTCTTAAACTTTTAAAATTGGAGATCTTAACAAGGCAAGTAATGATGTACCATCACTTAAATTAGTAGAAAGCCAATCACTTAAATTCGTGCTTAACCCGCAAGTAACTGAATACATTAATTCCACTAGCAATACAAGCTACCAATGCATAAGTCATTAGACCCATTTAAAATCAAGCAAAGTAGCAAACAGAAAGCATCCATAAATAAAGTCCTACATCATCGAGGTTCTGGCCATTTACAACCAAATATAAGATCAAAACAAATAGAATGCACATAGGGTTGGGTTGATTACAAATCTAAATCTCCATACTGCATGCCCACTTAATCTGTCTCCAACAAATTAGATTTCTTAAACGGACCACTTACATATGATTGGCAATCAACAACTACTCACCGGAAGTAACTTCTTTTTGAGGTCACCTTTTGCAAAGCAAAGCCTCCTACAACATCAATCCTAACAACATCCTTTTCTTCAGGGATTGCCTCATTGGCGAAACCATGAGTGGCTATATCAATGCTTTCTGAGTCAGAAATCTACAAGCACAAGTATACCAAAAAAGCATTTGAGCTAAAAACCAAATAAAAATAGTTCAAAATTTAGACATTTAAAATAAGGCATTTGAGCTAGTTGCTGGGATTTAAAATGCCATGGCTGTCTACACACCCAAAACATTGTTATCTATGCTGAATGAGCTTTAAAATCATCCCTACAGAGTCCAAGAAAATGTGATTTTTGTGTCAATAGTGTCTCTGCCTAATGAGTGACCAACAGTCCTTTTGAGTATGCATAAACTATTGCAAAGATGTGAACTAAGGAGCTATTTCTCAACATTTTAAAAAAATTGAAGCATCTGTGATTTTGAGAAGTGCAGACCACCAAAGAATTTCAACTCTAAATCCAAGATAGCAGGGCAGACAAAAACAAATAAAGTAATTATTGGAGCCAGAAAAATCTAAAACATAAAACTTTGTAAACAGAACATTGGCAAATGACAACATTAGATAGACCTTCACTGTCATTTTAACCAGCAAAATACATGGAAAAATAAATGCCTGCAATATAAAATGATCCAGGAAAAATCCAAAACTACAGATTCTTTGTTGGGTTGTCAAGGAACTTATATCTTTTTAATGTGAAGGGAATCTCTTCTAAACAATGAACATCTCTGTTTACCATTTACTAGGAAAGATGCAAGTGAAGTTGGTAGCTACTGGCCTACTGCACTGAAGATTTCTTTTTACAACATGATCTTCTTAAAGAGCTAGCTATCTATCAGAGCAGCCAAGAGCCATTAATAGAACAAAGGAAAAGACTGATTATGAACCCAAATTCAAATTAGAACTAGAAACCCCAAATTCAAATCCACAAAATAAACATTATTAGAAACCCAAATTCAATTTCGAACTAGAAACCCCAAATTCACAGACCCAACAGTCCAACACTCCAACAGGAAAAATAAAACGGGGGTGGGGCGGTGGGCGATCGGCGCGGACCTGCGGTGAAGGGCACTGGGCAGGCTGCGGACGGCAGGACGCTGGTGCTGTGGACTGCGGTGCAGGGAAGCTGCAGCCTGCAGTGGCGGTGGACAACGGCACAGTCGGCACAGTGGTACGGCGGTGGGCGAGAGAGAGAGAGGATAAACGTGCGGCGGTGGGGTGGGCGAGAGAGAGAGAGAGAGAGGTCGAGAGAAAATAAACACGTTTTTTTTTAAGGCAGAGGGTGAAATGGAGTCGTTTCACCCTCTGCCTATTAAAAAATAAAGGGCCTGGGCCCATTAGGCCCAGGCCCTGAAGGGAAACGCTAGTTGGACTGGGCCAATGGGAGTCGGGCTCCCAAAGGCCCAGACCAACCTTATAAAAAAAAATTTCAACTAAAATTTTTTTTTGGCCGATCCAATGGGTGGCGGCCACCCAGGGCCGCCCCCTGGATCCGCCTTTGTCCACAAACATTATTAATATTTCTGGTGCTTGCAAGTAGTCACCATTTTTCCCCCAATGAAAATTTTTTACATCTTTAAGTATGGAAAATTTGCAGTCATTTAACCGAAGGGTAGTTCCATAGCCCCATACACACTGAGCACTAAAAACCCTTACGCGACGTTGTAAGTTATAAGACTATCATAACAACAATTAAAACATAAATAGTAAATCAATAGGCATAATCACAAGGATCATCACAATACAAGCGATAAACAGAATTAGTTTAGCAACCACTTATCTAGAAACAAAGAAAGAAAGGAAATTGAAAGAGAAGGAGAATGAGCGTACTGGGATGGGCGGCCCAGCCCTGCTCGCCACCCTTGATGCGCTCGGGGAGGGCGTAATTGACGGTAAGGACACGGCCGTAAAGCTCTGCTCCGTCCATGTTGTCCATGGCGGCGGCGGCGTCCTCCTTCTCCAAGAAAGTGACGAAGCCGAAGGAGCGGTGCTTCTGGGTGGCCTGGTCCAGCGGCGTCTTCACGTCCTTTATGTCCCCAAATGATATGAATGTGTCGTGCAGTATGGCCTCGTTCACCTCCTCCGCAAGCCCTCCCACGTACATCGTGTTCTTCTGCACCGCTTGTTGTGCCATTCGCTTCCCCGACTTCTCTCTCCTCTGTTTTGAGCTCGAAGGGCGAGAACTAGTTGAGTATGTCAAACTTCTCTGCGAAGACTTACTGAATGAAGATAGACAACCTTGCTGGAAGATAGTTGACCTGGTCTTTTCCCTCCGTGGGGCTTTTAAGGCGCAATCAGCATGGTCGATCAACTGGGTACCTCGAAAGCTCAATCAACATGCTCACTTTCTTGCTAGGTGGGCGGCTTGTGAGAATATTTCTGGTGTTTTAGATTCTAGTCGCATTCCCTTTGATATTTTGCATTGTGACTCTCATTTTCCTTTGGTGTAAGGATTTCGTTTTTTTTTATATATGAAGTGATCGTTTTCAAGAAAAAAAAGAAAGACCCCACTTACACTTTTCTCATCCCTATCATACGAACCTTTTCTCATAAGCTTCCAGAATGCAGACTTCTTAAGCCATAGTGATAACCACTTCCATCCTGTGGACGTTAAAGCTTCTCCTTCTCTGGTTCACGTAGCAAACCATGCTTATCGCAAGGTGCAATCCCAAGCTTCAACTTTGATGACATAACTGAATAGTTATAGCACAAATTGCTATTCGCAGCAACCTTAAACATAGCCAACCTCTTAATGAAACTCCCATTGAATGGCATAACCCCATGAAAGTTATATTGTTTGCGAGATTCAAGTACTTCAAGCTCTTCATCTCTGAAATGAACCTCGGAATCGTACCATTCAACTAGTTTGAGCTTAGATCAATGTGAACCAAACCTGGTATTGCCGATATGGAGTCCGGTATGGACCCGAATAATGAATTCGACGCCAAGGACACGTTCTTTAGCGAAATCAAGTCCCTGAACGATGTGGGTATCTCACTACGAGCGCATTTGATGAAAGATTCTAGAATTTGAGGTCCGTGATGGAGCTGGTTATCATCCCCATAAGTTTATTACCTGAAAAATCGATGTGGGTAAGGTTGAGATTCAAGTGCTTAGGAATGTAATCGGTGAGATTGGAGTGGGAGATGGTTACGGACTTGAGTTTCTTCATGTTGTCGAGAATTACACAAGGGCCAGAGGCCTCGATTGACGTGGCAGAGACAGTAAGGTCGATGAGGTTATGGAGGCGAGAGAGCCAGAGACCAGTAAGAGTTCTGAGGGAGTGTATGCAAGTGAAAGAGAGGAGGGAGGAAACAAGTTCGAAGGGGAAGCGAATGGGGGAGATGGGGCTGTTGAGGAAGGAAAGAGAGTGAAGGGAGAAAAGGGACTTGAGGGCGATGAAGGAGAGAGCAACATCATCTGTGGAGCAGTTGGAGAGGGAGAGGGAGACAAGGTGGCGGAAGGGCTTGGAAGAGTCACAGAGGAGGGTGTCGTTGTTCTTGCTTTGGTAGCGGTCCATGGAGGTAGGATGTTAAGGGCTTATGTGACATACACGTGGTATTGAGAGCTTATGTGGTTTAGGTTTCAGCGATTTGGTGAACGGAACAGTGGTGAGGGACCATCGGCAAATGAGTTAGTAAATAGAATGACTGATTTTATAATCTTGGTAATACACTAACCAAATCGATTTTTTTGTATATCACAGGGACCAATTTGACATTTATCCCTTTTTTGAAACTTCCTTAGAGATTTTTTTCTAGGCAAATTGTAGAAGCAAAACTAAGCCTAAGGGAAAGGGGAATTCGACCCTCCCCAAAGGGAGGTGGTGCTAGAGAGGTTCGCTTTTTCTTTTTTTTTAATCAGAACTCAGCAATTTATTCATAAAACAAAGAGATACCCCAAAAAACTTAAGGGGGTTCCGTCCCAGCATACAACCAAGATAATTCAGGAAAATGCTCAATGGTACCGGGATTGCCTCCTGAGAGAACCTTAGCGGCGCCCCAACGAGCGAACTGGTACACTGCAACATTTGCACCTCGTCGAACATGTTGAATCTTGTAATGCCTTATCTGCCTCAGCAAATCAACAGTGTCCATTATAATTTGATGGATGTTCCAATCTTTCACCCGGGGATATTGTTGTAAAGCGTGAATGACAACCTTCGAGTCACCCTCCAGTATAATATTTGAACAGCTCAATTGAACCGCCAGCTCCACGCCAAATTTTGCTGCCTCAGCTTCTCCGATTAGCGAGCACACAACATCTATCTGTGCGAAATCATTACATACAGCAACATCAACGTTAACCTTCAAAGCACCTGTCGGAGGGGCTTGCCAGACCGGAGCCGGGGCCAGTTTCGCCGTCCATGCACGCTGATGCTCCAAGCTCACTCGACGTACACTTGCTGCCAACTCCGATGCATCACAGTTTTTCTTATCATGCACTCGTCGATTTCGATAGCTCCAAATTAGATCCATCGCATTGACCGCAAAAATCTAGAAGAGATGTTGCTCTTCTATGGGTAAACCCATCTGCTGATGTGGATGCAGAATAATCTTTATCCAATCAAGGACCGAGCCATTACAGAATGCGAGACTATTAATTTGCCAAGGAGACTCGGACCAAATCGCATGGCTGTAAGGGCATATCAGCAGGAGGTGGTGAAAAGTCTCCACTTCTTCGCCACACAATGGGCACAGCATGTCTATATCACATCGTCCAATCCACTCCATGACTTTGCATCTAGTCGGGAGAATATCCCACAGAACCTTCCACAATAAGAGCTTTAACCTATCATGCATTTTAAGCTTCCATAGGTCAGACCATTCAGCCGGCCGAAGTGGACTTGCACCCATACCCCTTAGAGTAATCTTCTTACGGTAGACCGATTTCGTTGAAAATTCACCAGAGGGTTCATAGGTCCAGAACTTGCAAACAAATCGTGTCCAGAACTTGCAAACAAATCGTGGACTTTCAAATCCACGTCAGTAATAACCGCATCCTCGCGAACGAGAGGTTTGAACCTAGCCACCGAGCCGAGCCAGGGGTCCCGCAACGCCATAATATGTCTTCCGTTACCAACCTTATAACACCATCCATCCTCTAATGTGCCTCTGTGCTGCAGGATACTTTTCCAAAACCAAGAGTCAATAGCATTCGCCTCAGCCGTCCATAGAGATGCACCTCTCAGATATTTGCCCCCCACCACTCGAACCCAGAGGCTATCACTGTTGGTGAGCATTGTCCATGCCAATTTTGAGATCAGTTCGGAATTTACGTCTGAAGTGAGGCGTATCCCCAATCCTCCCTCTCGCTTAGGGAGACAAATTGTGGACCAAGATTTTAGAGCAAGGTTGCGGGACTTCTCCTCCTTGTACCCCCACCAGAAATTCTTGAGAATTCGGTCAATGTCCTTGGTCCAAACCGGTGGCATAGTACAAAAGCTCATCAAATAAGATCGTGCGCCCTGCTTGGGATAACACTTTAGCTTTTCACCCCTTTATTTTCTGCAAAAACTTTTCCTTTAATTCCATAGCCATCCCCGCTTTTGCCCGCGATATGAGCAAGGGCAAACCAAGATGCTTGGCTTTGGATGGTAACTTCCTTAGCTGTAACCTGTCAAAGAGAGGTTCGCTTGTTGTTTTTGTTGAATGAAGTTTTGTAGCTTAAAAGAAAAAAAAAAATCCCCTCCTTAGGCATACAAATATCCGACCAAGCGAGCTTTGCGCCACCAATACCTAGGTGAGTAACTTTCCATAAAACGGCTCTAACACCTTTCTCAACCTCCTTAATTATCTTCTTATATGTGTGAAATCTAACAAGAACTTGATTGGTGACTGTGCAACCACTTATTTATGGTGGGACAATTGGCATCCTTTAGGGCCATTAATTCAAACAAGTCTTTTGAATGATAGGGTGGAGAGATTATTGGTGTTAAGTTCCAGCAGTTTTGGGACAATGTTGGCTGACAACAATACAACCCTTGAATCTTAACCTGTACCAGGAAGGTGGCACTCTACTAGGTGGACTCTTTAACTCCTCTTGGCGATTTTCTATTAGGAGCTTGCTAGAGGCCAGGGTTTATCATTGTCCCTTGGCATAAGCCAGTAACACGGGGATACTTTTTAATTGTTAGAAGAACAAGAAGTATCTTAATGTAAAATTTTGCAGCCACATCCGTGAACCATGGGACTTGTTCCTTCCCCGGCGAGTTCTGATCTAGTAACAGTAAAGTGATCTAAGTTGAAAGAGATGCACGGAAATTGAACAATCTCTTGGATAACAAATAGACAATTCAAATGACATGCACGTAAGCCCTTTTCTGGCTTAGGAATGGCGGAAGTAGATTAACCTGAAGATGGTAACTGCTGCAACACTCAGTGTCAAGAACAACCCACACTAAAAAAAAATCTGCGCATAGATAAATCATCCATATGCCAATCTAACAATCACATTTTCCATTCCCGTATTTGACATTTTAGAAATATTGGGCAGGAAAATTGGCTGAGCTTAATTGCTTTTCTGATAATTATTCAAAATTTGTGACGACAACTACCTCCTGCGTCTAGGAGGTGAAAATTTATGTCGCGTTACTTTTTACGCAAGTACAAGAAGCCAACCACCACAGAGATACCGACAACCGCCACAGGAACCACCCAATATTGCTTTGTCAAATCCATGAGCTTCTGGGCATTTTGCTTCTTGGAAGAAATTTCAAGTTCTGAGACAGCTGGGGCAGATGTGTCAAGTTCACCAATGCAAAAGGTCTCCATGAGTTCCTTTGCAGTTTTGCTATGCCCAGCATCTTCAAAATCGTCTGTGGCATCCTTCCCTTCAATAAGCAACAATACATATCAAGAATTCTATCAGTAATGTTGGTGGTTGATTTCTGAAAATTTGAATACTACAAGATCTATCCCAACTTTGTCACCGATTGGGGGCATAAGAAGTATACCAGTAGCAGCAATCACTACATCATCCCCGCCTGGGTGCTCATCCAAATAAGCTGTCAAGTCGTATACCTGGAATTTTATAGAAGACGCTGTACTTAAATACTGATACAGAGAGTGAGAGGGGAAGGGACCAAATCCATAGACCACTATATAAGCATTGGCTGAGGTGCTGAGCATTTACAAATTTCAGATAGAGAACAACTTTTACTCAGTTGACCGAAACTCAAATGGCCATGAAGTGGAGGCCAACTATCATACAGCAGCCGGTATATTTGCCACTGAGAGCGGACAAAATAATGCGAAGAAAAGGAAGCTCCCAGAGGGGGGAGCTGCATATTTATATAGGGTATAGAACAAAATGGTCATGGGCAAATTGCAGCAAAAGCAACCCCCCACCCAAAAAAAAGTAAAACAATTAATAGAAAGGGAACAGTACTCGTGAATTCCAATAGACACAAGACAAGAAAGAGAAGAAAAGAAAGAAGAAAGTGCCACAGCCAGATAATCCTTCGGTAGAGAGTGCTTTAATTCCATTACAGTTTTATCGTATTCTAGTTTTCTTATATTGCTATCCATTTTTCAGAGGTGCTTCACCCTAAAACTTAGATCTTATTTTCACAAAGGATTAAATAAAACTGCAAACTACACGTAGATGCATGGAAAAAAAAACAATGCAAAACAGCTCTAGTGATGATAACTAGGCATCCAATGGAATTGTAAAAAGTTGCCAATTTTACTCAACTCCAATTATTGATTTCAAGGTTGCTTGAATAACATTATGGCACTATGAGAGAGGGACAAACCTCAATGTGCAAAGAATCATACACATAGTTCAAGAAAAGATGTCAACCTCTATCTTCGACATATATGGACTTCATATATTTCTGGGTCATTCATTATAGGGACAAAACTTAGCTACAAAGAGAATAAACAGGTTGGACGAGAGCATAGATAGACCATACTGCGAGGAAGAATGGTATCTGTATTTCCTAGATTTGGGATTCTGGAGTATCATACATATTGCCCTCCAAACAAGATCCTGTACTGGAGCCCAAAATACCAATTACAGAGTTCTGCTTATAAAGTTCTATGGTAGGAACTAAAAATCTTTGAAAGTGGAAACATAGAATACTTCCAAAGAAAGAGCAACTTCTGGATGGATAGATAAGGAGGTCAAGGGGGGACTTCTTCGGGACAAGGAAATGGAAATGCCTAGTTTAGGACAAAGCCTGACACTTGGAATCCCAGAATCTAAATATGTACAAATACTCTCACAATAACCAGGCAAAAAAGTAGTGGAACTGCATTTTTTATTTATTCCAGAAATATGGTGAGGTAAAGGACTGAGGCCAACATGTGACAAAGAAAGAATAAGACAAGAGGATTAACCTTCCCGCTCCCTTTTCCTTTCCGATGAGTGATAAATTGTACCACTAAATTCAAGAAAGAGGTGAAAATCCTAATGCATGGGATGTATAGAAAAGATCTGAAGTTCAAAACATAAAAGGACTCCCCACATGTTTGAAAAAGAAAACGAGCTGCTAGCTGCATCCAATCACATATATCTCAAGAAAAAAAGTTCCAGCATCACCAATGGTAACTCAAACCTAGACCTCACATCATGTACAATGTACATGCCTTCGAAATTTCACTACCACGACAACTATTGGAAGTCCCTTCCAAAGTGCCCATTCTTCAACCACCATTCTTGGTGTAATCCGCCTCTATAATCCACTTGATCCCGAACAAATGAAACACGAGTACACACTTTGCTTCCTGCTTCTTCCTTATGTTAGTTACGTAAGCTACATGTATGCTTAATCCAATGTATATATCTAAATATGTTTGCCTTTGCGTTTAATATCAATAGAGAATGATGACACTCATAGATAAATAAAAGTAAAGAAATAAATGATGGAATACTTTTCACTGTCAAATCTTAAAATGACCCCAAAAAACAATAGCCATATCAGTGCTTTGACTTCAAAAAAAAAGTCGAGTGCTTTTTTTTTATATATATAAGTCAAGAGTGTTGTTGAAGCTTCTTGAAGTAATTATAAGGCTCAATTCCATCTAGTAAGGTATCAATGTGAAACTTTGCCTCTTTTTTTTTTTTTCTTTCACTTACTCCATGTTGGAGGTATCGCAATCTCTTCCCCTTAAACCCTTAACATTCTCGTCAAGAACCACTAAACCCACATTGGTGCTTACTAGGCCTGGTCTAAGACCATTTGTTCTAATCCAAGGAAACACTAACCACGTCTGCGCTTTGACTTCAACAGGATTAGTCAATATTACTTTTGAAACTCCTTGGAATCATTATAATCCCAATCTCACCTATTAAGGTTCCAAAGTGAGACTTGGCCTCTCATTTCTTTTCCTTCTCCCCACTCCATGTGGGATTGGGGTATCATAATCTTTTCCCTCCCTTTAAACCCTTGATGTTCTTATCAAGGCCCACCAAGCTCACATTGTTGGTTAGTAGGCCCATTCTTATAACATTTGTATTATCTAAGGAAGCGCTAGCCAGGTTTGCGCTTTCATGACTAGTCAAGCTTTTGAAACTCAATGAAATCAATATAAGGCCTAATTCCACAAGTCCTCTCATTATGTTTCCTTCTCACTCCGTGTGTCACAAATCTTTAGCGTGTTGTATCAATTCTGAAGAAAAACTTCAAAGCAAGCAATCACTGGCTTTTCAAAAAAAAAACTTCAAAGCAAGCAATGGCCATAGAAACCTTAAACCTCCGGATCTAATAAAATCAATCCACATCGATCTCATGCAATCCTATCACACCTAGAGAGAGAGAGAGAACTACGAGGTACCAGCCCGTCTTGTAACGTCATGCCTTTAGGTTCTTGGAGTCTTAAGCCTATCCCAAAAGCAACCCACTAAAGATTTGCACGTCAAACACAATCGCCTCAGATTTCTTGTGTACACCCACAAAGCACAAATGGAAAATGGAAAAGAAAAACCACCAGTACATGAAGATGATCAATTGCTTCGGAGACAGACACAAGCTCTACCTCATCCATTGAAGATATAGAGCAAGAGTTGAATGAACAAATAAAAAGTACAAAAAGGTAAATGGAAAGCGCACAAACCGTGAACACGAGGAACTCGTACCTTGCCATCGATGACGACCCAGCAGTCTTCTTTGGTGTTGTGCTCAGAGGCTTCTTGCATAGTATAGAGCTTCGAGAGAGTCGGCATCCTTGGTGGGTGATTGGTCAACTTTAGTCTGGGAGATAGTCGGGAGCCAATTAGACCTCTCCTTCCTCTGTTTTAGGCTCCGGGTCGACTGTCGAGCAGAGATCTGTTGGGCTAGGCCACAGGTAACTTGTGCTCTTAATGAGCTGGAGGGACAATGTGAACAGTAACATCAGGAAGGGCCTCCAGTTTCATCGGGTTGGGAATAGCCGGCCAGACAGAAAAACCGAAAGGACCGATCCACGGGTCTTTTTGTTTCTGTTTTTTATAAGAATAAGCAAGCTGTTACGGCGTTTACCATTTTTTTTTAAGAATTTGAATCCTATTTTTATATTTACTATCAAAACATCACAAAACACACATATTTCAATACAACACTTTAGTTATTAAGAAGCAAGCATGCCCACACTGGTCAAGCCTGCTTCTAGGATCAGTAGGGGCAGGACTGGGCCTGCTTTTTTAATTTTTTTATAAAAATCAGAGGGTGCCTCTGATTTAAAAAAAAATCGCACTCCTTCCGGCCTCTCTCTCTCTCTCTCTGCGATATATCTCTCTGGCTCTCCCTCAGCCCAGCAGCCGCTGCAGCCCTCAAGCCTCCGGCCTCTCTCTCATGCACTGTTCACTGCTTCCGCTGTCATTGCCCCGCCCAACGCCCACCCATCATCCTCGACAGACCGTCAACGCCGCCCAACCTAGTAAGTCCATCTGCTCACCATCTCTCTCATTCTCTTGTTTCGTTTTTTTCCCAATAATCTCACATCTAGCCTTTACTCTCAGGTGCCGCCCACTGGCGGCGGTCTACCAACCACCTGAACTCTGTCAATTGCCTCTCCACTCCAGGTATGTACAAGTGGTTTTAGAATTTCTCATGATTTACTTGCATATTACCCTTCTCATGTTTTGAGTTATAGGTTTGTTTAGAATTTAGCATATTAGATTCCAATTTGATGGATATGTTGTGTTTTAGTTGATATTTGATATACATAGGCCTGCTAATGTTTGTTAGCTTTTTCACATTTTCATGGGATAATTTCTTTCCTTTTTGTTTGTTCATATTTTTTTATTGTGAATGGGAAAGTTTTTGTATCTTTTGAGTTGTTAGTCTTTGTCCGTTTTTTTATAATTGTGTCACAATTATGTATATCGTGCTTGGGAGATGAAACATATCCATGAAGTAGTTCAGACCTGTAGTGTCAGTGAAGTATTGTGATAGTTTCATTGAAAGTGCTACTAACTTTGTGCTGGCTGGTTTGGCTCTAAGCCACGTCCAAGTTCAAGTTAGATACTTGTCTTTATCATCATGATGGGTTAACAAGAAGGGAAGTACGAATCTACTGAAAGTTGTTTTCTATTTTAATTTTCTAAGCCATTCAGAGCCAATATTTATATTTTCTTTCTCCTCTTAAACCACCCATTTTCTATCCCCTCTGCTCGTCCCTCTTTCTAACATACAGGCTTCTAGTTATTGATTGTCAACTGTCTTTTGAATTATTGTTATTGTCCTCCTCATATGTTGATGGACATTTTAAATTGTTTTGCTTTATTTTGTTTGTTCTTTTTAGATAATAGATAGGTTTTTGATAAAAACGCTACGAAGCATGGAGTTGTCTAATACTCATAATGTGGCTACTACTTCTAATGAGGATTCTAGTTCGAAAAGACATTTTCCTGTATTGAGTTTGGATGATATTATTTCTGACTCAGGTTGCGTAAATATATTGTAACTCGTATGATGCTAGGATCAGGATCAAGTACGTAGAGAGTACTTGACCAAAGGTGTTTTTCAACCTCGTGGCCATGTTTTTTCCAAGAAGAAATTTGGGAAAGATTTGAGGGGTTTTAGGGAGGTGTGGTACAAAGATTATCCATTGTTAGAATATAACGTATCAGAGGATGCAGCTTATTGTTTGTAGTGTTATTTATTTAGGCGACCTAAATGAGCACAATCCGGGGGAGATGTGTTTATATCTAAAGGATTTGATAATTGGAAAAAGATGTTGGAGAGATTTAATGAACATGTTGGCAGACATAATAGTGATCACAAGGAAGCTAGAAAAAAATGTGAAACACTCATGAATCAGCGACAAAGTGTGTCACATATATTATCCGCACATGGGCACGAGCAAGAGAATGAATATCGCATTCGATTAACAGCGGTTTTAGATTGCATTCGTTTTCTTTTGGGGCAAAGATTAGCTTTCGTGGTCATGATGAGTCCGAGAGTTCATTGAGGCAGAGAAATTTTTGTGAGCTTTTAAAATGGTATAGCTTACGTAAAAAAAGGTTGCTAGGATAATTATTCTAAATGCTCCTAGAAACAACCAAATGACTTTCAATTATTCAGAAGGAAATTGTGAATGCTTGTGCAGCGTTGACCACACTTGCTATCATTAAAGACATTGGGGATGACTTTTTTTTTCTTATGGTTGATGAGTCTCGAGATAGTTCAGTGAAGGAGCAAATGACAGCCGTTTTAAGATATGTGAACAAAAATAGACAGGAGATTGAACGGTTTCTTGGTGTGGAATATGTTACTGACACATGTTCACAATCTTTAAAAACTGCTATAGACAAATTGTTTGCAAGGCACGAGTTATCAATATCCAGATTGAGAGGTCAAGGGTATGATGGGGCATCAAACATGCGAGGCGAGTTCAATGGATCGAAGCCGCAAATTTTGAGTGAGAATCGTTATGCTTTCTATATCCATTGTTTTGCTCACCAACTTCAACTATTTGTTGTAGCTATTGCAAAGAATAATTTACAAGTTGATGATTTTTTTTAAACTATGTTTCTATGATTGTAACTGTGGTTGGAGCTTCTTGTATAAGGAAATATATTCTTCGGCAATCCCAACATAAGAAGATATTGGAACAGATAGATCATGGAGAGATTTCTAGTGGAAGGGGCAAAAATCAAGAAACCAGTCTCGCACGACCAGGTGATACTCCTTGATTACTATATCTAATTATAATACTTTAGAATATTCAGTTTTTTCTTTGTTTATAGGTTTTTAATTCTCATAATATTATAGGTGATACTCGTTGGGGTTCACACCACATAACAATACTCCGTCTCTTCAGTATGTGGTCAGCAGTGTTGGAAGTGCTTGAAGGCATAAAAGAGGATGATACTCTCTCAGATCAAAGATCCATAGCTATGAGTTTAATGGATAAGATGGAAACCTTTGAGTTTGTATTCACTATGCATTTGTTAAGGAACATAATGAGAATTACTAGTGAATTGTCACTAGTATTACAACGAAAGAATCAAGACATTGTTAATGCTATGTCTTTGGTAAGAGTTGTGAAGACACGGTTGCAAGATTTGAAGGAGATGAGATGGGATGAATTTTTGGAAGAATTGAAAACTTTTTGTGAGACTAATGTCATCGTTGTGCTCAATATGGAAGACATTGTACCAACTCGTAGTTCGAGGTATGGAGGGCAAACAATTACTTATTGGCATCATTTTCGTATGGAATTGTTTTGCCAAGTTATTGATTTGATTTCTCAGGAGATGGATAATCGTTTCAATGAAGCAAATACGGAACTACTTTTTTGCATAACATGTCTTGATCCAAGGAAATCATTCAAGGCATTTGATCATACTAAGTTATATCGTCTTGCTCAATTTTATCTAAATGATTTCTCAGCAATTGAACTTATACTATTTAGTGATCAGCTTAAGACCTACATTCAAGATGTTAGAAGTAATGATGATTTTTTTAGGATTCAAGATATTGGAGGTCTTGCTATGAAGATGGTTGAGAGTGGCAAGAATATTGTACTTCCATTGGTTTATCGTCTTATTGAGTTAACATTGGTCTTACTGGTTGCGACTGCAACCGTTGAGAGAGTGTTTTCTGCAATGAAGATTATTTGGACTGATTTACAGAATAGGATGAGAGATGAATAGATGACTGATAGCATGATAGTATACATTGAGAGAGAAATTTTTGACATTATTGAGAACAAAGTTATTTTACAACGTTTTTAGAAGATGAAGACCCGTAGGATCCGATTACCATCTCTCAGTATTAACAAATAGTTCAATAAGAGTACTTCATTATTTTTAATGTTTTTAGTTCTTAATTTGCGATATTGTAATTTTAAGACATTTTTTACATAATATGAAACAAAATTGGTAATTTTGCCTTAAAAATTCAACACCACTCATTTTATATACTAGAACGATGTTTGCTCGTTTAAGATATTATCTGGTTGCGTCGGTATTGTTTACAATGTCGCCGCCCCTTGTATTATGTTGCAGCCACATCTGTCCCTCCCTTCGTCTTGGCAAATTTCTGTAAGCCGGATATGAATAATACAACTCGGGCATGTCTTCATGCCTCGGCAAACTGTATGCCAGCAATGCCAATGTTACCGAGTCCTTGCCGGACCTGTTTCTTTGTTGTTTACCAACTTCATTTTGTTCTTTGTTTTTTCTTCGCACTGAAACTGGGTTTTCATGGAAGATATCCGTTGTACTTGTGGGGCTTCTTGTTGATCTAAGTAGTTCTTTATTCACTTCCTATTTGCTTGGTATAACTCTGGCTGATTTGAGAACTTAGCGGTTTTGGTCAGTTTTTGGGAGGGCCATGTGGATTTTGGTTCCATTTTACTGCAAAGAACTCATTGGAGCGTGTTGGGGTTCTTGTGAACCTTATCTGGATAGTAGACGTTTACTTCCTTTTTTTCTTCCCTTGATTTATAAGTAACACACAGCTATCACGCTGTCCACCCTTAAGTAATGGCGGCGGAGGTGTTAGTTGAGCTAGTGTGCATGAACTGTTGTTCTCGATGACCCAACTGTCCCAGGTCTAGCTCCACAAGAACTAGTTCACGGGTCCAATCCCAAAATTTGTCTATATGCAGAACCTTGTTTGATCTGCAGCTCCGAGACAACCAGTTCACCGGCATTGTCCCACCCTCATTGATCTTCTGTAAAAGCACTCCAGGGCCGTGTGATTCATAAGTGACGGCATTTCTTGAGGTCGCAGCACCGTTGGGGTATCCGAGCACGCTGGCGAGTTCCTGGCAAGGTAACAACGCTTGCGCAACTAGAGTTCCATTACCTGCAATTCACAGGGGAAGATTATCACTGTGAATTTCACGAAGCAATGCTTTGTCAGGACGATCTGTATGCTAATCGCATGAGCGAGGATAGGAGCAATGGCTACTTTTTCTCTCTCGTATCATTTTCTTTCACTCACCTCTCCAACGATGGATTCTTCTAGAATGCTAGTTTTCTCCATTGCTTCGAGTGGAAACGGAAGACGTTTCGTTTCATCTAAAGGCACCTCCTCACGGAGTCAAGTTGTCTGCTCTTGTTCAAGGAACACATGGTGATCGAGGTAGGGAAGAATGAAAATGAAAGGAGGGTAAAACAGAGAAAAAAAATACAAATGACGCACGAGGATGGCATGTGAACTAATTACCGTATAGATTAACAATTAAATCGGCTTTGGAGTACTAATCAACGAAAATCATAAGATCGTGTGCAAAATAAGGGGTGCAAAGTGTCAAATACCCTATAGTTCAGGAGTGCAAAGTGTATTTTCCCCAAAATTACTCCATTAGTCTCGTCTAGTACTTCGAAATCTCAAATTGGTCTCTAGAATATTGTCTTAAAGTTGTCCTGATGAAATATTAATGTGCCAATACAACCCTTTCCATCGACTTGGGTTTGCATTTGGATAGCAAACTCCTACGTGGCTACTAGTGACATATCTTAAATAATATCAGACATTAACGTATCTATTCCGTGGTTAAAAGGTGCCAATACAACCCCAGGTTGCGTTCATGTAAGCATATCAACTGGCTACTCATTTTTTGAAGACCAATGAGTCTTACAGCAAGTCTTTGCTTACATCAAAATGTTCCAACGTCAGGTACTTGTAACAATATTCATTGACGTTTTGGCGGTGCATAGTTCACATGCTCATCCTCACATAAATTCTGCAAGAGGAAGCAATAAAAAGATCAGTGGAAATGGTCAAATGGAAACCAAACAAACAACTCATAAGTTACAAATAAAAGTAATGATACGAGCGAGCAAGCATGGTCATCCAGAACATAGCAGTTAATTTCACAATATCTACGACCCTCATTGAAAAGGCAAGTGATAGTTTGAGGAATCAGCTCAAACAACTTCGTTAACCCTCTTTCAGGTGGCAATCACCTCTGTAAATTAAAAAGAAGATTTTAGCGTGTAAAAAAACAGTTGGATGCACTAGCAAGGAAATAGAAAAGCTACACGAATTCCTAAATGTAATTTTGAATTTGACATCAGCAAGGTCAGACTTTAAGCTTTCAACCCTATAATAAGAAGTTTGGATTAGAATTGGGCATCTATGTCATACCACAACACTAAACCCCATTCAGTCCTGCCCCAACTCCTTTCAATTCTAGTTACACTTTTATATAATCCCTTTTTGGCTCGATCATGGACCACCATTACATCCAAAGAAACGTACATTGAGAAATAAGGTCAACAAGACGTTCCTCTGTCTGATACTGGCATCTATTTCAAAAAGAGCATTACTCAAGCAACCATTGGTCAACAGTCTATGCATTACAGCCGTCTATTCCACTAATTTAATTGCTTCAACGGCATAAATTCAACAAAACTCTAAGCATGAAATGAGGGAAATTACCGTTTATCCCACAAAGAATCACCACATTGGCAATGCATAGTCTAAACCGCCAAACTTGTGCAATTTACCCTTTCAGGAATTCCTAACCATTAATGAATGAAAACAATGTGCTGCAATCTCAACAGTGTAATCTTAACTAAGGGTCAAGGGTCTAAATTGCAACAAGTAGTAATTTTAAAGGGGCCAATTGCTAAGAATGATACTTTTGGGGTATATTACCAATAGGGTGATACTTTACGAGCGGAGTAATTTTTTCATAAGAATCAAAAATAAAAACAAGGTCAGATCAATGTATGAGCTCAAAAACTAGATTTCAACGGGCAAAACCATAATAAGCAGTATAAGCCATGGTTCAAGAAATAAGAATATTAGTGCACTAGGCTTCTTAATACCTCGGTGTATAATTGTGGCAAGTCACAAGGACTCTTTTGCTTTTAGTATTACTTTTGGGGTATATGACATGATTAATGCATTGTAGTTCCATCTATCACTCCATCCAGATTGTCTGATCTATGGACTCTTTTGCTTTTAGTATCATATGCGCATGCCCCACCCCAAACAACAGCCCTAAACACCATCTTTTTGTGTTTATTATAAAAAGATACTTACGGGCAAAGTAACAAGAGTTATGTCCTACAATCCAACAACTCTTATGAAGAATATAAACCTGCAAGTCCTCTGGGAGAGCCTCTGAGACTGCAAGAGTGTAACAACCAGGGACAAATTTTCCTGCAAAAAGTTGAAAGGAACTCGAGTTCTAAATTATGAGAATGTACTCTTATAAACTTAGATTTTCAGATGCTAAAAAAATCTAAAGACCCGTATATCAAAACATTCAAACAAGTAGAACAACATTTTAATGCTCAAGTAAACATCATCTTTTGCAGAAAATAAAAGCAAACAGTAACTCAAAACTAAAACCTAGCTAGTACATAACATCAAATGCACTGGCCATATTGGAAATGTTTCTGTATTTGTTCTTGAAGTTGCTGATATTTTTTTCTTCAACTCTATGTTTGAGGTACAACAATCACTGATACTTCCCAAGAACTTGAAAGAGTGCAGTTGAATGTAAAACTCCTGCTTCCCAATCCCCTGTGCCAGTGGTTTACTACTGATTTGGGACAGTATACAAGGAAGCACTCGAAGTCAACATGTGTATAGAACAAAAACGACTGCACATGTCAGATAGAGTCTGGAGCTCAAGTATGCATGGCAGGAAAAAGGTGGCAGGTTAATGTGTGCTCAATCCAGCATCTAGTCTATCTATTCTGAGACTCTGAATGGAAACACAGCTTCAACCTGAAAGTTAGATGATTTACTTTTCTCTGTTCAATAATAAGCAGAAGTCTATGAAAATGTCACAAAAACCTCAAACCCTACCCCTAGAGAGGAGCTCAAAGAAATCACTTTCCAAAACCAATTCAAAATCATTGAAACCACAAAAACTCAGAAAACAAAAGAAATCCCTCAGAAAATTACCCAAATAGTTAACGGGGTATCCCACCTTAAGTCTGAAAACCTATTTCCTACTACCCCACCACGAGATAAAGATGGAAATGATTTATAACTACTTTTTATTAGTACAACTGCCCTGAGGCCCCCTCAGCAGACATCATACCCATACCGCTCAATACTAAATAACCAAATTACATACACATAGCCACTCACCCAGGAGAGTTAACCCATAGGCAATACGTTGCTAACCGCGAGCATCCTTCCAAAGAAGATCATGCTACCTCTTGCAAACTATTCTACACGGTTTCTTCAAGGTTATAAATACGCAATGACTATGACTAGAATAGGGATCTCTGAGGCATGTGAACTCAAAAAAGGGAGCTCATTGTAGCACTTACCCGGGAATGTGGATGATTGATGTGGCAGCTTTATATTCAACTAATATGGGCAGTTCTGTTTGAACTCAGCATGTGATATTATAGTCTTAGTCAAAACTTCCATAATTATGGCCTCGTTTTGAACAAACATATCATCATCTAAGATAGAAAGAAACACTTGTTTTATGTTGCAGCTCTCAGAAAAGTGTCAATAAGGAAATAAAAGTGTGAAAGTTTCAGATGAACAAACTCAAGAGTCAGAATCAAAGCGTACCACAAATTTGGTCCACGATATTCATACATTGGCGTAAGAACATACCAATACTGATACAACTATGGCAATCTACTTGATCCTTTGGAAAAAGCAGCCTACGTGGAAACCCTTGTTGGTTTGATACGTTTGAGATGAGTTTACGATTTCAATAATTTACTTCGGTAAGTCCATTTCCATAATTCCAAAGGAAATTAAAATGTTTTTTTTCTTTATAATACTGTAGGTCCTAAAACCTGGGAGAGACAAAAAGATGGGATAGAGAAAAAAGAATGATGTACAGTGTTTAACATACCAATTCGCAACCAGCGAGCAGCCCAACTTCTACTAGGATCCATGACAGAAATTATCCTGCAAGAGACCCAATGAAAGGAAAAGACTAACATCAGGACAAAATAGGACAGGGAACTTCGTCCCCAAAATAGATAACCATGGTACAGTATGACACCAAATCACAATTTTTTTCCTCGTACTGTTGATGGTTCCCAGTTCTAGATCAGTGCAAGCCCATGAAACACTACCATTGAAGCATTGTTTACACTTCATATAACTGAGATTTCAGAATCACACACTAAGAATCTTATTAGAGACACTAAAACTGGTTCCTACCATTTGCTTCCGACAAGAAGTAAACAACTTGGGCCTAAAAATGAATGTCTTCCGGTTTACAGAAGCTTCGAATTGATCAAGCGAAGTAAGCCTAATCCGATTGATTGGGCTGACTTGGGCACAGGAAAGATGCTTACCCTGTGAAATTAGGAGTAGTGCAATCGACGACACGCTCGTGATCCTCGTCCATCTTAAAGAAGGGACAGTTTTCGCACCCCGATTCCCTGAACTGTGTAGTATTCGTCAAAGTAACTTCTTTTTTTCCCCACAAAACGAAGAAAATGTATACAACCCTACCACTTGACCCCTAATCCCAAGGCGTGTACCTGGTCATAGGTTTTGACGAGGCGGCAACGAAGGCAAGCCCTCAGCTCGTGCCCAAAGCTCGTCGGAATTTGTGCAGGAGCGCTTCCCATTGCCCAAAATAGATTGACGACAAGCACGATTAACAGATGTGCTACTCCAATGTTATATCAGCCGATGAACGGAGCTGATGGACCCGGTGCAATGTCTGAATCCATGAACCTCAGCCACTTATGAATCAAGTTATTGACGATTAACAAATTCTGTTTTAGCAAATATATACAAAACTACAAGTCCTCAACCATTAATAATCATACAGATCAAGTTAAGCACAACTAACTAATTAACAAATAAAAAATTCTGTTTTAGCACGAAATTAACAAATTCACAGCCACAAAATGACAACAGCAGCAAATCAATTAACATTTAACAAGAACTTCTACAGATCAATCCCCAAATCCAGAAACTCCTAGCAATAATAACAATTCACAGACAGTGACTCAACAAATCAAGCCCCACGTGCAACAATAAACCACAATTCGATCATGTGAGCAATAACCAGCAATTAATTACACAAACAAAGCCCCTAATTGCAACAATTCCCCCACACCATTCATTAAAACATCAAAACCCTAGAATTTCACAAATGAACAACCACAAATTCGTAATCATATATCCCCAACACTACAACTATACCAAAAACATCACAAAATGAATCAAGATTAAAAAAAAATTAACAATCACTCAAATGGTAAATGTAAGTCCATCGGCAAGGGAGAGAGAGCAATGGAGAACTAAGGGCACACGGCAAGGGAGAGAAAGAGAGATCAAAAGAACTTACCTTAGATGAAAGAGAGATGGAGACACGCAAGGGAGAGAGAGACCGAGTTAGGGAGAGAGGCCGGCTGATTTAGGGGCGACGTCACAGGCGGCGGCAGCTCAGGCGATAGAGAGAGGGCCTGCTACAGCTTCAGTCGATAAAGGGTGGCGCGGCTGGGGCGTTGGGGAGGGAGGAGGGACCGAGAGAAGTGAAGTTGTCGAATAGAAAAAGATAGGGAGTAAGTCGATATTTTTAGGAAAGCAGCAGCTTCAAAACGATTGCAATTTTTCTTTTCTTTTTTAATAAAAAAAATTATGGTTTATCAACCCGTCTCAAGACGATTCATCCTATATTTTTTTTCCTAACCAAATGTGAAAATTTATTTCACTAAAACTATTATAATCATGTTGAATACAAACAAGCCTCTAAGGTCATTAGTAATGAATAGGGGCATAAATCCTCTTACAGCAATAATAAAGGCTCGAAGGGTCATACATTGAATAACTTCAAAGGCTTGAATACAGATGGTCATAAAGGCTTGATAAAAATGAGCCAAAAGACCCATAATTTTGAAATGGGTCCAAAGACCCAAAGCAAATTCCACCACAACCTGAGCAATCGATCGCCAGCGACCCAAAAAACTTGACCAAAACAGCACAATCGCAAGGGAAAAAGACATAGAGAGCCAAAAATTGTCGATCAGCCACTGCAAAAAGGAACTAGTCACCAGTAGGTTCATGTTTGCAAGGAGACTCCTCGATAATAAGGATACCATAAGATCCATCCCACAAAAGTCTAGAGAAACGAAATTTTAGTTGCAACAAAAAAATAACTAAGCACACAACAAAAGAACTGCAGAGACTGTTGGCCAAAACACAAGGCCGTAAAAAATAACATGATACAACCCAAACAGAGCACAAAAGGGCGGGCGCGTGGACGCGCATGGGTCCCCACGTGCTGCCACACCAGCTCCGGAAGGGTGCGATGATGAGCGTATGGAGCTGAGGAGCTCTGTAGTGCTACGCGTGGCTACCAAAAAGCCTCCTACTAGTCAAAATCTAGTCATAAAGAGCTTCAAAATGCTAGAGCAAAGAACATCGGTAATGGAGGGGAGACGTGGTCAAACAGCCAACGGGAGAATAACAGGGGAGAGAGGGAGAGGGAAGGGGGAGAGAAGAGGAGCAAAGGCTCCTCCCGTAGCTAGAGAATACAAGAGGGACGGGTCAGATACGAAAGGAAGAACATCCAAAGAGAGGGCAAACACGCTCTTTCTAGAATAGAAGTGGATGGATTCATCTCAATTTGTATCTAACTAAAAAAACGGTGGAGGTGGTGTCCCCACCTATGATAGCAAGGCCACCGCCCCCACCTAAATTCCCTATTCTTCCCAGGATATGGTGCTGCCACCTGTACCGTGGGAAGTAGTGGCGGTGGTGGCTAAACCGCCTATTGCCGGTGGAGTGCTTTGTCATAAAGTCTCTTACACGATTATGTTATATATATATATGGGAAATTGTCATTTTAGTCCTTGAGTTTTCACCACTATTATTTTTTAGTCCTTGAATTTAATTTTTTCAGATTTTAGTCCTTTGGTTTTCATTTTTTGACGAAATAGTCCTTCTGTCAGGGTTCCGTCTCTTTCCCTAACGGAAATGCCACATCAGCTGACAACTCAGCGCTGATGTGGTAAGGAAAAATGACATTTTAGTCCTTGGATTTTACCCCTTTTATTTTTTAGTCCTTGGGTTTACATTTTTGATGAAATGACTCTTCTGTCAAGGATTACTGTTCAAATAATTGTTTGATTGTTAAACTTTTGGGGTGTTTAAAATTTTAGGATGTTGGAGTTGGTGAAAAAGTGAAGGAATAGATTATTTGAAGTGAAAAACGATTATTTGATGGGAAGTGAAAGAATTTTGGAGCCACATTCTTTCTGACACTCAATAGACATCATGTCTCAATGGTGCTTTGAATAAATAACAGATGCTAACATGGTGTTTATGAGTCAAAATTTTGACCCTAATAAATCATAACTTTTCACGTCAAATAAATCTAAAAAATTCATTCAAATAATCTATCTCTTCACTTTTTCACTAACTCCAATACCCTAAAATTTTAAACACCCCAAATTTTAACAATCAAACAATTATTTGAACAGTAATCCTTGACAGAAGGGTCATTTCGTCAAAAAATGTAAATTCAATGACTAAAATTTGAACCAATTAAACACAAGGACTAAAAAATAAAAGTGGTAAAACCCAATGACTAAAATGTCAATTTTCCTTACCACATCAGCTGTTGATGTGGTCTTTCCGTTAGTGAAAGAGACGAAACCCTGATGGAATGATTATTTTGTCAAAAAATGAAAATCAAAGGACTAAAATCTGAAAAAATTAAATTCAACGACTAAAAAATAAAAGTGATGAAAATCCAAGGACTAAAATGTCATTTTCCCTATATATATATATATATATATACACGTAAAGCCCAATTATTAACTCACGGTGCAATGATCAAATTCATTGGAGCATCACCCGCCCGATTCATTTTAAGATCTCCGCGGAAAAGCATTAGATATTTTTACTTATATCTGCAATATCCAACCATGAAATCTTTATAATAATTAGCAAATTTTTTTCTGAAAAATTAAAATTAATTGATTCTTATAAAAACAAAAAATGTTGAACGTACAGAGGAAAGGGTAAAAAGTGAGAAGATTTTTGTCCTAGTTTCATTCCATTGGTGGATTCTATTGAGAACAGTTGAAAAAAGACAAAAATATAAATAAAATTTAGAAAAAGAGAAAATACAAACAAAAGAGTCTTTTTATTTTTATTTTTTTAATCGTCTGATTTTTCTTATTTTTTAAAAAAATGGAAAATTTTCTGAAATTTTTATTTTTATCTGAAACATATATAATAGGATTTATAGCTCACATGGCACAATTTTATAGGGTATGAGGTGTCACTGCCTTAGATTTTGAGCTGTAATTAATAAAAGGACTTTTTTTATAATTTGGCAAAACTCAATCACCTCCTACCACGAGTTAAAAACTTAGAACTATTTTTTGAAACAACATTAAATTTTAAGGGCTAAAAGGGTATTTAAACTTTTAATTTATGAAAGATTGCATAAAGAAAAGCGTTTGATCTACTAACCACAATAATAAATTAAGGGCCATTGAAAAATAGAAAATCCAAGTCCTTTTATCCTCAAATAAAAAGGGCTGTGTGGACTCCATGATAAGGTTGGGCATTTGTTCCGGAATACATTTTAGATAATAATCGGAATCGGAACCGAAATTGAAAATTTCGGTGGAAATGCCGAAATTTCCAATTTCGGTATATATATATTTTTAATAACAATAAAAAATAAAGTAGTGACCTGGGTCGACCCGGGACCCAGGTCACTTAACCCAACGAATTTAGGTTTCCAGGCTTCCAGCCCTCACCCCTCTCTCCCAGTCTCCCTGCTGTCAGCCATGCGCCCCACCCTCCCTGTCGCGGCTTCTCTCTCCCTCTCGCTATCGCATCACATTGGGGCCAAATATTTTGTTTGGTTCGTTTTGGTAATCGACTGCTAGCGTGTTGAGGATTTTGTTCTTTATTATTTTTTGGCACTTGAGTATTTTGTTCTTTATGGTTTGTTGACTCTGGGATGAGTATATAGTCATTCTTGGGAGATTAGGGTGGGTAACGTATAGGGGAGATGGAACCTCCAAAGGGTCTGTTTCATGGGCATTTTTTTTGGCTTCGTCTCTTGTTGTAGTTTTGCTTTTCTTTTCACTGAAAAACTGAGTTGGTGATTATATAGATATTTACTCTTAATGTTTGCGGGAAAAAGATAATCACGAATTAGCTTAACTACTATTTTCATTGTGAAAATTTTGTACTGCAATAGACGAACCTATATAGCTCTTTTCTATTCTTTTTGTTATCTTTTATTATAATTTTGGTTTTATTTATGTTATGGAGTTTTTGAGGATAACGTTTTACATTTTTATAGACAAAAGAAAGCTTCCCGATTTAATTTTCTGCCTCCCTCTTCGTCTGACCATATAAGGATCTGGAACTTCGGGTTTCTATTTCCTAAAATTCCGTTTCTATTCCGGAACCGGAATAGACTATTCCGGTTTCATCCGTTCCAGTGCCCACCCTTACTCCAGGATTCATTATATTTCATTATTTCTCACCAATTCACCTTTTAAAAAGAATTAATTGTAATTCTTTTTATTTATTTATTTCGATATTCATAATATATATATAATTTACATGCAACCGAACATCCTTGAGTAAGGGATGTGTGATTAAAATTTTGAACACTTGGTAAAATATATCATGTCAAATAATGCACAATTATACGATAGAGTTCTGTTTAAGATCTAAAAAACTTTCAGCGTTAATCTGAGTTTTGCAGCTTTTCTTTTTTGTCCCCTTGATTGACATACACTCCATGAACTTAAAACGATTATGTTTTCTAAAATATCTTCTTTGGCAATCACCAAAAAATATTGGAATTTTTTTTATACACTTTTTTCACAAATTTCAACAATTTTTTTACAAACCCTAATAAAATTTACACTATCTCCAGCCAAAAACGAAGCCATCCAAACAAACAAGACATCATCACCAAAACTTTCACCTGCTTCCCAACTAAGATTAGCTTAAAAATCCAACTTGGACAATTAGACATCCCACCCCTAATCGAACGACACAATTGCAAGATTACATTTTTTTTGGCACTTCATGCAATTTCAAATCCGAAGCAGTATTCTTGGTATTCTTCATTCATGAGACTTTCACATTCTTTTTTTATTCGGGATTCTTATTCAAATGCATTGGCATATAGAACGTTACACAGGTGGAAGGGACAGGACCCTCCGTCCTTTACATCTCCTCTTGGATGTGTATGAAATCTTTCAAATTCATGAACATATTAGACTCTAGGTGTAAAAATTATACAGTGGCAAGTGTACTATCAAGAAAATAGTTTCGGCACGTAGAAATCCTCAAATGAAGGAATAAATATTTGGCTAAAGCCTGCAAAATTTAGACTCTATAATGATAAAGGACCACCTTCGCAACCAATGTACCTAACAAACCGTTACAACTTCTGTGGTCAGTTTGCCAACCATCCCCTAGAAAACACCAGCAGCGTTGTTGGCCTTTTCTCTAACCATTGTCTTGACAAAGAGCTCGCCAGCCCTGTACGAGGATCTGACCTAAAAAATCAAATGCATTCTTAAATCCTGAACATTGAAAGCTTGAGCAAGTTAGGAAATCATGTTAGCACTAAGAATTAGTTTGAAGAAACACTCTTAATTCTAATATTTTATTTCGCTTTACAGTTCCCTCATACTACTGGATTTCCAAACTCATTCTCACGCCATTAAGAGAAAAATTATTCCAAAATACATTTGGATTGGGGAAATAGTCTTGTTAGTCCGTTCCACAGGGTAACTCGTACTAAAGACGAGCACATTATCATGCAGAATGCAAAATTTTAATAGAGAGCTCACCAGTGGTCCACTGGCTACATAACGAAATCCAATGGACTCCCCATATTCCTTCCAGAAAGCAAACTTTTCCGGGGCAACGTACTCCTTTACTGTAAGGTGTAATGGAGTTGGCTGCGAGATTTGCAACCACACTCGTGTTAATAACTTGATATGAATGAGATGAAAGAGAGAGAATTTCTAACACAAACTGGGGTAACCAAAACTTCTACTTTGTCTACTTTTCCAACACCAGAACTAATGAGAGCTACAATAGTGCAGATTATGACAATCTGTAAGTATCAAAGAATATCAGAAAGTAAATTTATTAGGCAAATACACAACTTTCTACTAGATAAACTTTTGGGACAAGTGGTGATTTAACATGGTTTCAAAGAGAGGGTCTTGAGTTTGATCTTGACTCCACTTTTTAACCCTCATCTACTGTCTATTTAAATATTCTACATGTTGGATCCACTTATTACACTGTGGGAGGGGAGTCTATTCCAGAAGTGAGGGCAAATATTAGATTATTAAAGTTTCCGCTTACCATCACTCAAATTTTTGGAACAATTGGTAATTTAGCAAAGAAGTTTATGTTTTTCCAAAATTACAGGCACAAACTTGGGGAGGAACTTAAGTTAAAATGATTTTCCATTAATCACTTTCTGTCCGAAGTGACCTCGGATAAGGGCTACTGACCTGACTTGTATATGATCAGAAACATCAGAAATATGACAACTAAAGCATGGGAATATCAGAAGGCATTGTCATTTGAAAATGGGACTAAGGCCAGGACATTTTGTAAAACCTCTAGGGATATTGGTAAAAATTACTCAAAGGTACTGCTTCATATTAACTAACCTGTAAATACTGTCCCAGTGTCAAAATATCAACACCAATAGCCCTTAAATCAGCCATGGTTTCTTTCAGCTCCTCATCAGATTCTCCAAGGCCCAACATTATTGAAGATTTTGTTATCATGCCCTCCTTACTGACTTTTGCATGCTTTAGAACAGACAAGCTCTGTTCATACCTAGAAAGAAGGATGACATAAAAGACAGATACACAGAATCAGAAATCATATATTCAAGATGAAAATGCAAAATTACTGCAATAAATGATATAAGGAGTACACTGCTGAGCCTTCCACCCCAACCCCTAGACTGCCTCAAGTTATACATTCTGAAATCAACAGACCAGGCCAAAGATGCATATTGAAGCTCTTACATACATCTGGCAGCTCATCAATTATTGGATGATTTGGAGCATACTGAGTTAAAACCACATCAAGGTTTTCAAACAAACAGATGCCCTCTAGCCACCACCAAAAAGTCTGAAGTATGTAATTTTGGAAAACATACTTGAAAGTTGCAAACTCTTGTAGGAAGAAAACCTTTTGGAAAAGGGGTGAGAAAAAGAAACAAAACCATTGGTCACATTTGTGTGTATCACAATCTGTATGCAGAATAATCCCACTTCTCCACCTAAATCTCCAAATCCATTTTCCATGGAACTGACCTTCTTGGAGATGAATCAGAACCCAAACAAACCACAGGGGGAAAAACATTAGGTACTAATATCTGGAAAGGAATTCACATTTAGAATGCACAAACCCAGCCACTGGTTGGAGGAATATCTTAGATGCACTTTTAATCCCTCTGTGACCAACTATTCTAAACATCTAAGAAACAAGAAAACAACCAGTTGGAGGGTTCTCCCTTGGCAAATCTAAGGAAAGGGGAGAACAAAGAGGCCGAAATAAACAGATAATTTCCCTAGTTAAGGTCTTCTATTATAGCCATAACGATCTGGACAGAAAGACTGTGGACATAGCAATTGGTAGATCCCCGGTAGAATAATCTGAGTTATGATTTGGGGAGCCATTTGAAAGTTAATACAATTTGAGGATAAACTCTTGACAGACCTTGATGCTATGCAATATCTCAATCCACAAGATGCATTCATTGCTCGGTAGACAGTAGCAAACCTTGCTTTATCCACAAATGCATAACATACAACCAACAACCATTCAGCGAAACTTAGAACAAAGATGGCAGGTACTGCAACTCACCCAGCCCTAGGATCTCTGACAATTCGCTGGAGCCGTTTGACAGTCTCAATGTTATGGGCAAAAACATCCAATCCTGAGTGTACAAGAGTCTCTACAGCCTTCAAGTCGCCCCGAAAATCAGAAGTTAAACACTCAACCATGATCTCAGGCTTTAGTTCCTGCAAAAGGAGGCATATAGCATCCAATCAAACCCTATTTGTATTTCACCACTCTTTTATGCAAATCAAAACTAAGCAGGGAGAAGGCACCTCCAGTAGATAGCTGGCCAGATTTACTTACCTTCATAGCTTTGACAGTCTGAGCAAAATGCCCACTTCCACCATCCGGTAGATCATCACGATCTACACTTGTTAGAACAATATAGTCCACGCTACAAAAATTCAAAAGAAGCAAACCAATTATTTTTTTTTTTTTATAATTAAGCCAATCTTATTAAAAAGAAGAAAAAACAAAGTACACGCGACAACGGAGTCAACAGTACAAGAGAAAATACTGAAGACTCACCCGAGAAGCAAACTAGAGAAGCCAACAAGACTCTCCCGCGAAACAAAAGCACCCTCAACCCACTAGCCAACTAGAGTCTCCCGAGAACTCCCACCCGCCCTCAAAGCCAACATGACGCCACAAATGAGTCCCGTAGCAGTCCAGCCCATAGCTTATAGACTTCTTAGTGAGTGCAGAGGACCTTTCATAATTAACCGAAGACTTCAACCCCTTCAACTCCTTGAGCATCCTCCCCCCGACTTTCTGGACTTTTGCAAAACCCACGACGGAGATTCCCCCCCCCCCCAGCTTTACCAGGGAAGCTGACCGTCAAGCAAACCAATTACGCAAGTAGCATTTAAGATGCCATAATAAAACCAGTGCAACAGAGAAGACATCAATTTAACAACGTCCATAAACGTTGAAGTTTATCAATGTATGATGAATCTCAATGTCTTACTATTTTAGAACTACCGGATCGTATTATTATGTCCTTGTTCCAAAGATTTACAATGGATCGCAAAATTTAATCGAAGCTGTTCTCCAGCCATTTCATATTAAGTTGCACTAAATGGCGATAAAAGTTAAAGTTTGCGTTTCCTTCTAATCAAAATCGAATTCAAAGACGGGATAGAGTGTTTAGGAAGCCACAAATCTACACGAAAGAAATCACAGTAGTTCAACGAATACGAATTGCAAAACTCTCATCGTTGCAAGCTCGATAAATTACACATACCCCCAACTTGCAATTGCGTTGGCAGTGTTTTGTGGCTCCAATGGATCGGGAGGGGCAGGGTTTCTGCTGGTTTTGACGGCACAAAATCTACAGCCACGGGTGCAAGTATCCCCAAGAACCATGATCGTGGCAGTTGCAACACCATCACCCCCTCCGTTCCAACACTCCCCAATGTTAGGACATTGAGCTTCTTCGCAGACCGTGTTGAGATTCAAGCGGGAAAGGGAGTCCTTCACCTGCTCATACCTCTCTCCCTGAGGCGCTCTCTGCCTCAACCACTCCGGTTTCTTCACATTCGGGTCTCTCCCGGTGTAGAGCCCTATCCCTCCCGGGTAGGGGCCACTACTTTTCTCCGCCGAGGAATCCGACGGCGACTGCAGTGGTTTCGTGTCGATATCCGACGAATCCACGTCCTTGCAGCGGACTCTCATTCTCCCATAACCACGAGGCGAATGATTGTGAAAACAAATACTGGGAGGCGAGATTCTGGGATGTGGGTGTCTTCCAAATGGTGCTGAGACTGGACAAGAGTTCGAAATCGATTGCTGTATCATTTTTCCCATTTCTGTTGAACTCAACAGCTCAGTTATTTCAGAAAGAGGACTCGGGAAGAGAGAGATCTGTGTGTGTTTGCTTGTGTGTCAAGGCTCTGCTCGTCTTCATTCTTAATTAGAGGTAGAGGAGAGTGGCCACTGGAGCTTCGGTTTCTCCGTCTGAAATTCGTAGTAGACAGCCGTTTTTGTTGGTTGTTGGTTTGGTAGTCTCAACTCCAAAGGCCAAAATCACTACTAAAATGTCCCACGTAATTTGTATCTAAGAGCCACTGAGGCATAATGCATTGACTATGGCACCGGTTTCCCAACATTGGGGTTAAGTAGCATAGGAACAATCGTCCAGAAAAATATTATTTTTTAGGCCCGTCCAGAAAAATATTTGCCAGGAGATTATGCAGAGTGTTTTTTTTAATAAATTTTAATGATTTTTTTTTATAAATTCTGACAATATTTCCTCCAAATATACACTACTGAAATTCATTGACATGCAATTTCAAATATAATTTCAACGGCAAAATTCGTCCCACATGACTTATTTATGACATATGTGGCTTGATCGGACTTTTTTTTAAGATGCAAAATGATAAATTTTGATAGTTATAAGGTTTAACATAATCAATTTGATAATTTGGACCCGGAAGCGACATTGTTCCCGTAATTGAAGGGTGTAAAGTGAACACAATTGAGATTCAAAATGTTACTATATGTTTGCATACAATAGTTGCTGAATGGTCCACGTTTTTATAAATTTGTAATTATCACAATATCCTTTTATACTTAGATAATGAAAATTTGTGCTGTATCCATGGCGAGAGCTTATAGATGGCTTCCTTCAATTTGTGTATTTGGATAATTAAGCTTCTTTCATTTGAAATAGAGGGGTGGAATGAATGCCAAGCTAGTTGAAAAACATTACCTTGTAGTCTCCCTGGCTAGTGTGGTGCTGGGAGACTGATGTTTATCAGCATTGAGTGCCGATTTTAGATCATTTGTGTAGTCAGCTATGATCTAGTAGTAGCTCAACTATTAGGGACAGGAATGAAGCTAGGTTTAGAAATATGGGGACGGGGCGCAATTTCATTGAAATGCAATTTGGGAGGAGGGGCCAAAATATATATATAAAAAAAAAAATCAGTGTTTTTGCTTAAAGAACAAAATCTTCTGAATTTTGGGCTAATCCATACTTAGCCTTTTCTTTCGAGCCACGATTGGCCATTTCATTGCAATTCTCTCTTGGACCTCGCAGTGGATATGTTTAGAGAGCCATGTACACCAATTTGGGTGCGTTTGTTTACTTAAATTTTTTATCTCCTAAAATTTTAACATAATAAAATAATTATAATATTATCTTTCTCCCCATCAAATCATTACTTTTTACGATAATTATTAGAGGACAATCCGACTCCTCTGATTATGACCAAGATATCAGCCAATATATCAGTGATCCTCCATAATTGTAGCACTCTGTTTTCCTTGTATATTCGTTTCCATATTTGTAATTGTACTGCTTCTATGTAACTTCTGTCTATAAATGAATTTCTCCTCACAACATATTCGCTTGAGGCATTTCCTTTACATGGTATCAGAGGCAGGTTAACTACCCTTGGTTTTTTATTTTTTTTTTCCATGGTCGAATCCACCACTTCTCTGCTTCCGCTCAATACCCTTGTTCACATGGTGACCAACAAACTCACTCCCACAAATTATCTCTTGTGGCGTCGTCAGTTTGTTCCTCTGCTTGAAAGTCAGAATCTTCTTGGCTATTTGGATGGGTCTTTGTCTGCACCTGCTGCTCAAGTCCGTGCCGGAACTGATCTTGTTCCTAATCCTGCCTACAAGACATGGCATACGCAGGATCGCCTCTTACTCAGCCTTCTGTATGCCTCTCTCACTGAGGAATGTATGGCTGAAGTCGTTAATTGCACTACAGCTCGTGAAGTTTGCCTGGCCCTTGAAGTTTCTTTTTCTCATAATTCAAAGACTAGAGAACTCCAACTAAAGGATGAACTCCAGCTGATGCAGCGTGGCTCTCGTGGTGTTGCTGAATATGCACGCTCTTTCCGATCATTATGTGATCAACTTAGTGCTATTGGCAAACCAGTTGATGAAACAAATAAGGTACATTGGTTTCTACGTGGCCTTGGTTCTGATTTTAAAATTTTTTCCACTTCAATGTTGTCACAGTTGCCGCTGCCCTCTTTTGTCAATCTGGTTCCGAAAGATCTCAACCATGAGCTTTTTTCCCTGTCAATCCCAGGGGATTCATCTTCTCAGTCGGCTATGGTTGCCCAACGTGGTTTCTCTTCTGGTCGTTTCAAACCAGCCTCTCCCTTACCAGCATCAGGGCAATCTGCTAAGACCTCTGCAATCACTTGCCAATGGTGTGGCAAAGAACGACAAACTGCCAAAAAATGTCATAAACTTGGCAAACTATTGAGGAAAGCTAAGGCTGACGGTTTGATTGAAGCATTCGCTGCCACCTCCCTTGAGGATTCTCCCGATACTGAGTGGTACACAGATACGGGAGCAACTTCTCACATGACTAATGATGCTGCTACGCTTGATAAATCTGTCCCTTACACTGGTAATCAACGGGTCTTTGTGGGTAACAGTCAATCTTTGCCTATTTTTCGCATTGGTTCTATCACCTCTCTTGTCGCTTCTCATCCTTTAAAAATGTCCGATGTTCTTCTCGTTCCTCACATTACTAAAAATCTATTATCTATTAGTAAGTTAACTCGGGAGAACAATTGTTTAATGACATTTTCTTCTTCTGGTTTTACCATACAGGATCTAGCAACAAGAACGGTGGTGGGAGTCGGGTGCTGTGAGAAAGGGCTTTATATTCTTGATCGTGGCCATGCAAGTTTTTTGTCCACTCTTTCTCTATGTCATTCTCGTGCATCTTCTTTCATTTGGCATGCACGATTAGGACACCCTTCTTTTCGCATTGTTTCCTCTTTGAATAAGCATGGTGTAATCACATTTTCTGATAAAGGCAATTTTAATTCAAAACCGTGTTTTGGTTGTCAATTAGGAAAAAACCACTGCTTGCCTTTTCCAAATTTGCATCAACGTTGCTCTTATTTATTTGAACGTATTCACTATGATTTATGGGGGGCTTCGCCAATTCCCTCTCCATCTGGGTATAGATACTATTGTGTATTGATAGATGATTTCTCTCGCTTTAATTGGTTCTTTCCTTTAAAGCTTAAGTCAGATTTTTTTGACATTTTTGTCCAATTTCACCAATATGTCATCAATCAATTTGACTGTAAAATCAAATCTTTTCAATGTGATAGAGGTACGGAATTCACCAACCACCGTTTTACTTCCTTTCTTCGTAATTCTGGTATTGTACAACGCATAGCTTGTCCTTATACCCCCAATCAGAATGGTATTGCGGAGAGAAAACATCGTCATATCATAGAAACTGGTCTCTCTATGATGTTTCATTCGCATGTACCTCTTCATCTTTGGGTTGAGTCCTTCTCCACAGCATGTTATCTCATCAACCGACTTCCATCACCCGTTCTTGATGGCAAGACTCCTCATGAAATTCTATATGGTAAACTTCCTTCTTATTCTTCCCTTCGTACATTTGGTTGTCTTTGCTTTCCCTTTCTTCGCGATTATATGCCCAATAAATTATCACCTCGCTCTATCCCTTGTGTTTTTATTGGCTATAGTCCTCTTCATAAGGGTTTTCGTTGCTTGGATAAGAAAACTAACCGTGTCTATGTGTCTCACCATGTTCAATTCTTTGAGGATTATTTTCCTTATGCTACCTCCACTATTCCTTCTTCGGTTGGCACTGATTATGTTACTTTTACTGATACTTGTGACAGTTTTCTTCCTAGTGACAGTTCTTTTCCCATCAGTGTATCTCCTGCTTCTAGTTCGGCCCCCACTCCTTGTGTTCCTTGCACTGACTCATGTCCCATCACTTTTGCTCAGCCTCCTTCGCCTGAGCTAGCCTTAGATGTCCCTCCACCTGCCTCTTCTTCCGCTGTCCAACCGTCTACCTCTACTCACCCCATGATCACCCGTGCTCGGGATGGTATTGTTAAGCCTCGCATTATTCATTCGTTATGTGCTTTCACTGCTCCTTCGTGGTTTCAGGTACACCTTGCGGTTAAAGAGCCTCGTGGTTTCAAGTCCGCTGTCAAGGATCCAGCATGGCTCTTGGCCATGGATTATGAAATGGCCGCTCTCAAGCACAATAACACATGGCGATTAGTTCCTTGTCCAGCTGATCATAATGTTGTCGGTTGTCGATGGATTTTTAAGACCAAGCTTCATGCCGATGGATCAATTGAGCGTCACAAAGCTCGTTCAGTGGCTCAAGGTTTTTCTCAAAAACATGGCATTGATTTTGAAGAAACTTTTAGTCCAGTTGTTCGACCTGCTTCTATTCGCATTATTTTGTCTCTTGCTGCTATGAATAATTGGCCTTTACGTCAGCTTGACGTAAAAAATGCTTTCCTTCACGGGTTTCTCTCCGAGGAAGTGTATATGGAGCAACCACCTGGCTACATTGATCCGCAATTCCCAACTCATGTCTGTCGCTTACAACGTGCTCTTTATGGTCTTAAACAGGCTCCTCGCGCATGGTTTCAGCGTTTCAGCCAATTTTTACTTGGTATTGGGTTTCTTGCTAGTCATGCCGATTCCTCACTCTTTATCTATCCAAGTCCTCATGGTGTTATTTATCTCCTCCTATATGTCGATGATATGGTAATCACGGGCAGCAATTCTTCTATGTTGCATTCTCTCATTGATCGGCTAGCCAAAGAATTTTCCATGAAAGATCTCGGAGATCTACACTATTTTTTGGGGATTGAAGTTGTCCGAAATGACAAGGGTATTTTTCTCAGCCAAGCTAAATATGCGCTTGATCTGTTGACTCGAGCAGAAGTGGTTGATTGCAAGCCTATCTCAACTCCATTTTTTGGTGGGATCTCATCTAACCGATTCTGGTACTTCCTACTCAGATGCTACACAGTTTCGTTCTCTAGCTGGTGCCTTACAATATTTGACTCTTACGCGGCCTGATTTATCCTACAGTGTTAGCTCCATATGTCAATATATGCACGCTCCCACCGTTGATCATTTTAGAGCCTTGAAGCGTATTTTACGCTATCTCAAAGGAACTTACCATTTTGGCCTGCAACTCTCACATGATTCCTCTAAGACTTTGCTCGGCTATTCTGATGCCGATTGGGTCGGCTATCCTGTCACTCGGCGTTCAACAACCGGATTTGCTGTTTATCTTGGCCGCAACTTAATTTCATGGTGATCTAAAAAGCAAACTACCGTTGCACGTTCTAGTGCTGAGGCCGAGTACCGTGCTCTTGCCTCTGTTGCTGCAGAACTTTCATGGATGCTTCAACTTCTTCGAGAACTCCGAATTCAACTCCCCTCTCCTCCGAGACTCTTATGCGACAACAATAGTGCCATATTCATTGCTTCCAACCCGGTCACAAAATCTCGCTCCAAACATATTGATATTGACTATCATTTTGTTCGGGAACTTGTTGCTCGACGGGTTATTAGTCTCGGCTTTGTCCCCTTACACTTGCAGCTGACTGATGTTTTCACAAAACTGGTGGCCAAATTACAGTTTCTATTGGATCGTGGCAAGTTGTGTGTCTTTCCTCTTTCTACAACGCCAACTTTGAGGGGGGATATTAGAGGACAATCCGACTCCTCTGATTATGACAAAGATATCAGCCAAGATATCAGTAATCCTCCACAATTGTAGCACTTTGTTTTCCTTGTATATTCGTTTCCATATTTGTAATTGTACTGCTTCTATGTAACTTCTGTCTATAAATGAATTTCTCCTCACAACATATTCGCTTGAGGCATTTCCTTCACAATAATAAATATAAAAAATTCATTCAAATCATCTCTTTTGTATAGCTTTTAATGTAATCACGACATTCCTCTCCTATAAGTGAGAGTATTTAATAAAATCGGAGCTACCATTTTCCTAAAAAAATCCATTTTCTTAACAAGTAAATTAAGTGATAATAAGATCAACTCTCTTATTTTTTCTCTTCGAAACTTCAACTGAGAGAGCTATCCTTGAAAGTTGAATTCAGTTGAGCAAACTAACTTCATCCTTAATTTTATTTAATTACATCAATATCGTAGATCCTCAATTATGGCGGTCAACAATATAAATTAGATGAGGAGTGGTTGGTGAAGAGGCCAGTTCTTGATCTAGCTAGTCAATGACTGGTACGTAAGTTTATGGTTTAACTTGACAATTTTCTCACACATGCATGCATATATATATATATATATCTATACTATACATATATAGTTGCCCCGCTGGCGATTTCCCTGCAATCCTTTCTGGGACCTCGTAGTAGATGTTCAGAGAACCATACACAAACCTCTGACTGACAAAAGCCTGATTGTTGGGTCCATCGATGACATTCTTAGTATTCTAATATGGGCTGGCTTTGTACTTCTGTAGCTACTTTTGTTCTGTCAAAATGGAATGAGATCAGATACATAGGGAAGTTCTTGCCCCCAGGAACAATGGGGTGGCCATTTGTTGGTGAGACTTCGCAGTTTCTCAAAGAAGAGTGGATTTAATTATTTAATTTGTATTTTTACACGTTCCATCACGTGTTTGCCTCACTCTTCCTTAATTATTAGCCCCATATATATAGAATATTTAATTGATATAGAGGGTGAAATTTAGAGAGTTCAAAGTCAGGACCTCTACTCATGTTATACCAATATGGTTTCAGAAACAATTTGTCACCAACTGAGAGAAAGAGAAACAAAGAAATGAAAGAAAGTACAAGTGGCCATTAGAACTTATTCTGATGAACCCTGCAGGTAGTCGGTTCTGAGATTAGCTAAAAATGCAGCTAATAGTGATCAGATATATACATGCATGCATGAATATACATATATACATGCATGCATATATATATATATACATGCATGCATATATATATATATATATATATATAGTTGCCCCGCTGGCGATTTCCCTGCAATCCTTTCTGGGACCTCGTAGTAGATGTTCAGAGAACCATACACAAACCTCTGACTGACAAAAGCCTGATTGTTGGGTCCATCGATGACATTTTTAGTATTCTAATATGGGCTGGCTTTGTACTTCTGTAGCTACTTTTGTTCTGTCAAAATGGAATGAGATCAGATACATAGGGAAGTTCTTGCCCCCAGGAACAATGGGGTGGCCATTTGTTGGTGAGACTTCGCAGTTTCTCAAAGAAGAGTGGATTTAATTATTTAATTTGTATTTTTACACGTTCCATCACGTGTTTGCCTCACTCTTCCTTAATTATTAGCCCCATATATATAGAATATTTAATTGATATAGAGGGTGAAATTTAGAGAGTTCAAAGTCAGGACCTCTACTCATGTTATACCAATATGGTTTCAGAAACAATTTGTCACCAACTGAGAGAAAGAGAAACAAAGAAATGAAAGAAAGTACAAGTGGCCATTAGAACTTATTCTGATGAACCCTGCAGGTAGTCGGTTCTGAGATTAGCTAAAAATGCAGCTAATAGTGATCAGAACTTGACAAACTTTCTGTTTGGAATAACTTTTCCTCGTATGATCTGTCGCCCGCATACTTGCACTCTTAGTCATTTTCTCAAGCAATCAAGATTTGACAAAGAAAATCACCTTTCTTACATTCTTACTCTTGTATTGACAGGTATGGAAGTGTATTTAAGTCCCACGTTTTAGGTTGTCCTACCATTGGCATTCAGGAAAAGACCACCGAGGGACATGTAGCACTGATCATAAGCTCTGGAAAAAGTTCAAAGTAAGGTGCATAGTTTATAACCGCTGCTAGCATTGAAAAAGGACTCAGGAAAACCAAAACACATGCTGGTTTCTTCATGCTTTCTGCATTTTCCTGTGCAGATGGCATTCTCTATGACCTTGGGGAAGATAATCCAAGATCCATCAGATCAGATTAATCACATTTTTCAGATCAAGGAGTTTCTTGTACATATCAGCAGGAACACTTATATTGCCAATCAACTTTCCAGCCTCCAGGCACAAGTTATTACAAGGGGCTTCAGAAACAATTTGAAGCAAATTGTGGCAGAGAGGAGAGCTTCTCCGACAGCTCAGGATGACATACTTGCCTAGCATCATGGAAACCGAAGGACAAAATTTCACCTAAACGACGAGCTAGGTACTTGACCAAGTATTTACAATGTTGCATTCAGGTTTTGAAACAGTCTCCAACGATACTTCAATAATGGCCCTCAAGTATCTCCATGATCATCCCAAAATTCTCGAAGAACTTCGAGTGAGTCAGAGTTTACAGAGATTATGTTCCAATCTTTTTATCTTTGTGGTGTTCATAACTTGTTCTTTGGCTTATAAACTCCTTCAGGAAGAATATTTAGTGCTGCGAGAAAGAAAAAAGGCCGGAAGAGCCGGTGACTGCAATGACTACAACTCTATGCGTTTCACTCGTGAGGTGAGCACGGATCAAAATTTCAAATACATTAGGTGCTTCTATTAATTTTTTAATTAGTAGAAAAAAGCTCTACACAATGATTGAAAAATGGGGAAAAAAAGAAGAAGAAAATTTTAATCTTACAAATTGGACTAACTCGTACACATTGCACGTGCATCCCAAATTTTAGGTTGGGGTGTGTCGCATTACAGTCCAAATTTTAAATTTTGAGGCATTTCACCCTTACACATTGCACATTTTTATCAAATTTTCATTCAATTAGAATAAAAAATTGCAAACGTTACTGATATGAAATTTTTTGGTCTGTGATTTTATATTTATACTCTCAAATTTGTCCGAATTTTTATAGAAGGGGGTTCTCGTTAGGGTAAAAATGTAAAATCACAGGCCAAAAAATCATGTGCTCCATTTCCATCCGAATTGATGGGAAATTTGACAGAAAGGTACTGCAGTTAATTTGTACGATGACAAAAGTGTACGGGTGAAATTTCTTAAAATTTAAAATTTAGAGTGTAATGTACCAAAATTTTCAATATTTAGGGGTGAAAAATGTATTTATCCTTTTGACAAAAAAGAAAAGAAAAAATTTCACTTATATATATAAGTGAAATTTTTTCTTTTCTTTTTTGTCAAAAGGATAAATACATTTTTCACCCCTAAATATTGAAAATTTTGGTACATTACACTCTAAATTTTAAATTTTAAGAAATATATATATATATATATATATATATATATATAATAAAAAAAAACTCTCAAAGCTCTATCGAACTAACTTTTGATCATCCCTCGCCATTTTTACAGAGCATAAAAATGTCAATCGAAACATTCTAGCAAAATTTTCATCTTTATCTATTTCTAACTTCCATACAATGAAGAAAAGGAAAAACGTCCATACATCTGTTTTAAGAATTCAACTTCACATGAAAACCTAATTACATTAAAGGTATAAGGAACAAATATTGGGTCTTTCATTAGGATATTATATATGATCCTTTATTTGGATAAGGGTTTCTATGCCTTCTTAACTCCAATGCCCATACACCCAACATAAGTACTAACTCAACCAGCATGCAATATCAAATATGTTGCGGCTGGGATTAGAAATTCAAAGAAAGGGGGGCAATTTCGTTAAAACGTAATTTGGGGGAGGGGCCAAAATGTAAAAAGTAAAAGTGATTGATCAGAGAACAAATTAAGTAGAATTAATCTGTTCCTGAATATAGAATTCGCCTAAGAAAACTTATTTACTCCTTTTCTTTAATTACATCATCGTATATCCTAAACTATGGGGGTCAACAATATCAATTAGGCATGAAGTGGTTGGGGAAGAGGCTGCTATTTCACTACAAGAAATATAGTTTTAGGTGACAAAATTTTGGGTGTGACCAAATTTTGTCACCTAAAGTGAATTTTCCATGACAAAATATTAATTTCGTCACCCAAAACTACTAAGGTATGCCATAAACCGTCAATACCGTCCGCTCTTTAGTTTGTTGTGTTGTACGTGTCTTTCAAATTACGTTGTTTTGCTGGTGTTCATCGAAACACGTTCAGACGTTTTTTACACCGTCCGGACGTTGTAGAAAACGTTCAGATGTTCTTTTACGTTTGGACGTCATAAAATTTAACAACACAGTTTGACGTTCGTGCGAACAGTTTATGCTAATGTTTGGATGATTTTTGCTAGGTTGACCATTGAACGCTCTAGGAGAAGTATCACCGATGTCGGGGGACAAACAGAGCGACCAGCTTGGGTGGACGCCTTTTTAGTGGAATTAAAGTTGAGTATTCGGCGATAGTGCAGCCGACACATTCGTTGTGCATGGAGCTCCAATGCTGCTTGACCGGTCTTGAAATCAAACTTTCTCTAACGGATAAAACTCTGACAAAAGAGCTGAATATTATGCGGATGGATCTGTTCTCTGCCATATTATCAACCCATCTCACAGAGAACAATTATCTCAGTTGTTCCAGTCTTTCAATACCGTTCTGATATAGTTGTAGATACTTGTCAGACGGGTTGATAATATGGAGGAGCATTTGACGCATGTTCGTGATGTCTTCAGACAAAATATGGACAAGTCAGAGACAACTCGTGATTTGGACTAGTCTTCTGTTTATGCTTTTTTACTATTATTTATTTATCGTTTAAATGGTCGTTTCCGGCTTGTACTAGACATTATGATTGTGTTTTTCGTTCGGTATTTGGTTATTTATGATATTTCATATTAATTATGTTTTTTTACTTGATTAAATTTATTAAAATATAAATGAATAATTAGTAAAATTAAATGAGTGATTACACTAACGGAACAGTTAGTGTAATTAGATTGTAATTATTAGAGTAATTAGCTTGCAATTATAATTAAATTGATTATTAGTTATAACAAATATTTAATATAAAAGTATGCCTAACTATGTATACATATATTTTTTATGTATTCAAAATAAATAAATAAAGTTAAATATTTATGCCAAATTACATTGTGTTAAATTGACTGAAATAAATTAAATTATTTAAGTAAATTAAAATAAGTGAAATAAATTTATGACGTAAATTAAATCATTTCAATAAAATTAAGTTTTGTGAAAGTAAAGTAAATTTAGTGAATTTAAGATTCGAAATAAATTTGTTAGACGTTTGAACGATGTCAAAGAGCGTCTGGACTCCCATATCGCACCTGAGAGTAAATGAGGTAGGTGTTGGAACGGTTTAGGACATCGTCCGGACGTTCCTGTAACCGTCGCATGTCGTACACGTGTTTATTTTATACGAAAGTTGAAAATGAATATCACCGTCCGAACCCTTTATAGACATCCGGAGAATATTCATCGTTTATTCAGCAAAACGTTCGCTTCCACGTCGCGCCAATTCATAGGAAATCCGTTCACACGACGTGATAGAATGTCCGGACGTGTTTATTGTGCCAACCGTCTTAAACGGTTTAATTTTTGGTAATTTAATACGAAGTACGTTGATTGAACCACGTGTGCAGAAAAGCATCTAGACTGCATGTTTGGAGTCCGGACGCTAGTGACGTATTTTCAAAAGTCGAACAGTTCGGCATTTTCACAAGTACCGAACCATTTCTCCTAAATAATCTCTCAAAACTTAAGTTTTTACTTCACAAATCTTGACATAATATCACTCTTTCGTGGATCTAATAACATTCAGGTATGTTTTGCTTACTTTTAACAAGATTTTAATGGTAATTTTTTTATAGTTTTACGTATAGAATTTCAATTCCATTTTTTGCATAGTACATTATGTTTTTTGTATGATTTTTACATATAAATTGATTGTGTTAAGTGTTAGGTTTGTTTTAAGTGTATTAATTTGTGTTTTGGTTGTATTTTTGAGTGTGTGGGGGAGGTGGAGGGATATTGCCATGGCCGAGTTAACTCAGTCTTCCTCCAGAAAGCGTCCGGACACTTTATTGAGCCGTCCGGACTCGTTCTTGATTTTTCCGGACTATTTCTTGGGTCGTTCAGACTCTTTCCGAAGTCATTCGGTGGTATACGTTGTCGTTTTGATGTTGTCCGGACGCTATATATATAGTTTAATTCTCTGTTGTACGTTCGGACGCTTGATAGTATGCCTACAACTATAGGTTATCATTTTGATTGTGTCTGAACTCTTTTTCAATGCAGTCCGGACGTTTTAATTTTAAATTTAAATAGTTTTTGTATCTGCTTCGGGTTCGGACGGGTATCCAAAGCTGTTTGGGACACTTTTTAGACTTTCAAAACGGATATGTTGACGTTTTGATAATGTTCGGACACTTCATGTATAAGTTTGGACGATATTATTAGTGTTTGGACAGTGTTATTTGGGTTCCGACGTTTTTCTAACCGTGTGAACATTTTTTTGTGCATATTCTGAAAAAATGAACAAACGTCCACGTACCAGCAGCCAGACTTATGACGAGCAACCTTCCCTTCAAGCTTTAATGGTGGAGAAGCATACAACAATCATTATGTCACACTCATACTTAGAGAGGGAAATTGCTTTGAAGAAGAGAGAAGACCACACCTACCAAGAAAAAAGCTTGTGATTCCTCGCCAAACTTTAACTTTCTATTGAGCATCTTGTCTTCTTGCACACATTTGTACTTTACACTTGTTTATTTGGCTTATAAAGTCATTTCACACGTTTTGTGGCTTTTACTTGCTTATTCAGCTTAAAGAGTCATTCTTTGTGATTCCTTTGTACGTATTCTTTGTAAAACACTTCAGTGTTGGGCAAACATTTGGTCATACTTTTGAGAGTAGAAAAAATCCCTTGGGTTTTGGGATTTGTGAAGAGAGTTGAAGCGTGAGCTCGCAAAACGCTTTGTAAAAGTTCCTTAGCACCCCGAAGCTAAGGTGTATTTACTATTTGAAGGATAGTGAAGGACGCTCAAGGAAGTCAAGACTTTTACCGGTTATTCAATTCACCACATCTCTTGGGTTGTTTTTTAGACTTTCATCGGTTATTCCAGAGACAGATTCTTTGTATTGTTCCACTAGTTAGTCTGAAGGTCTTTTTCTCATTGGTATCTTTTGAGATTTTTGGAAGGAATTAAGGGAGCTAATTCATCAAATAGTTGTTTCTTTTTTAGGGAAAACACATTTTTCATCCACAAACTACCATAAGTTTTGCACGTTGCACTCTAAACTACCAGTTTTGACACATTTTTAGACACTTTGTACCCTCTAACTATTAATGTTAGACACTTTGTGCCCTCATTCCAACAAAAAAATCCCTGAGAATTTATGAATTGACAACAATAACTTCAATATATGCAAAGTGAATAAAGGACACTATCGTCATTTTAGTCTAAAAATTTGACAGATGATGCAAAGTGTTTAAGATTGGTAGTTAGAAGGTGCAATGTCTCAAGAGCGATAGTTTATGGTACAAAATCTAAAACCTATGGTAGTTTGTATGAAAAATATATATTTCCATTCTTTTTGCCATGTATACCGAGAAGGAAATTGTGTAGTTGATTACCTTCCTATGGCAAGAGCTAACAAGTTAAATTGTGGAGATCGTTGGTTCTATTTGCACTTATGTGGGAATTGCCTCAATTTAGATATAATATGTGATTGCATTGTTTGGATAGGTTTTTGATGATTTCTTAGCTTGACTTTCGGTGTTTCACTTTAGCTGGCCAAATTTAATTGTTACCACGATATTCCTCCACTACATGTGAAGTTTTTCTAATAAATTCGGACTTGCTGCCGTCTCTCCTTAAAAAAGAAAAAATAAAAAAAAGACAATGAAGTTTGTTAGCATCTCTTGAATATCAATGGATTATAAGGAGAAGAACCATGAGTCCCTGTTTCCAAATGGCTGCAATTTGAGCCCATATCTCTTTAAAATCAATGGAACATTGTTTTTTCTCCTGTTGTTGTCATGGCTCGTGTTTATTGGATGTGGTGCTTCTAGTTTTTAGATGGGTCCAATATACGTTGTGATGATTTATCAGTTTAGTTAGATAGTTCAGATGTCCTTCTCCCGTCGCTTCAGTGTTGAAGCTAAGGAGTTTCAGGTCTCAGTTTTAGTCAATGGAGTCGTCCATATGTCGGAGTGGAGTCGGAAAGTTACGAGCTCGATCTTTCTTGGGAGGTATGGAGTTGATTGGGTTGTGAAAGTGGTTCGTAGGATGCTGTTGGCTGAAAATTCGGAGGAGTTTGTTGTTAAACGCAATGAAGCTTCCCGGGGTTTCTTGGTGCAACGGTGCAGTAACAAAGCTGGGAGATTTGTTGCTATCACCGAGTTTGGAGGGGGACGCAGGCAGGGAGTGGTAATGATCCCGGAAGGAAAGGAGGGATTTGGTTGGAAGAAGTTAGCCGATGTGCTTCAGGAGGTAGTGTCTCATCTCAGCCAGCTTAACCGTCGGATAGAGGGCTCGTTTGAGGCTGGAGTGCGTAAAGAGCTCTCCTTTGTTGAAGTTCTCAAGCAGGGACAGTTGGGGGAAAGATTCGGGGGCCAGTTACCGGTGGTGGAGGGGCTGGAAGTGAGTAGGGATGGAGTGGGGAAGCGGAAGGAGTCGCCTGAATCATTTTCAAATTTGCACCCTGACATGCCGTTTTCCAAGGGCCAGCTTTTCTCTGCAGAGGCGGCTGGCAGTTTCGCTCTTTACGTGTCTGAGTGGAGGAACCAGCTGTTGGGTATTCGTGAAGAAGTGGACAAGCTGATTGAGTTGATGGGTAGTGGAATTGGGTCGGGTATTGCGCAGTTGGATAATGACTTGGTGGCCCGGAGTCAGGGCCTTATGCAGTTGGACTCTAATCTGGGCATTCGTAAATCTTCAAGTGGTTTGGGATTTGGGAGGGGCAGGGCTCACATAATTGGGCCTCGTCTCTTGGAAGGGGCCCCCTCACCTGGGCTGAAGCGTGGAGGCCCGGGGGCCATGGTTGCGTCGTATGGGAAGCTTGAAGGGGACCATGTTACCCAGTTGAATGTGGCGGCGTCTTCTGTCGTCGCTGGCGACTGCTCGGAGGCGCTTCCGGCGCCGGAATTTACGCCGGAAATCTCTGTCGAGTTCGTGGGTCAGGTCTCGGAGCCTTCTGTCGTCGCTCCCACGCTCGTTTCTGTCGAGCTCGGAGGCACGGATGGGGATGCACCTCACTCGTCGGTGCTGTCTGGGGTGGATGGCGACTGCTCGGAGGCTATTCAGACGCCGGATGTCACCCAGGTCTTGGAGCCTTCTGTCGTCGCTCCCACGCTCGTTTCTGTCAAGCTCGGAGGCACGGATGGGGATGCACCCCACTCGTCGGTGCTGTCTGGGGTGGATGGCGTCTGCTCGGAGGCTCTTCAGACGCCGGAGATCTCCCAGGTCTCGACTGGGCAGACAACTGGTGACCCGGATGCCTTAGATGGTTCATCGGGGGCTCTGGTTGTGAACGCAGGATGGGCTGGGCATGATGGGTTTGCTGGGTTGGATGGGCCTATCTCGGGTGGGCCGAAAATTAGCATAGTGGGGGAATGTGTGAACTCTCGTGGGTCAGGTGGGCAGGAGGAGGGGGAGTGTTCTCCTGAACCAGTTCTAGCGGTCTCTTCTCATGCTGTTTCTGTCCCTAGTAAAGTTTTCAAGGGTGAATCTCCGGCGTGGGTTTTGGATATGGTTTCCTCTGTGGGCAATATGGTTGGGTTGTCGTGTGGTGGTCAAGAGGGTAAACTGAAAGATCTTTTTGCAGCGTTGGAACGGGATCGGGTGCAGCCTTGTTCGAAACAGTCTCGGAAATCAAAGGGGAAGATGATCAGAGAGTTGCAGGGATTGAAGTCTTCAGTTAACTATGATGGGTCTTCCTCAATAGTTCGGAAGACTTAGAGCTTTGGGTTGGTCTGGTAGGGTGGGAGTTTCTTGTTGGGCGGGACAATTGGGGGTGCTTTTGGCGTGTGGGTGGGAGTTTCTTGTTGGGCGGGTTATTGTTGGGGGTACTCTTTTTTTTTTTTTTTTTTTTTTTTCTTTGGGGTCTGTGGTTGGGTAGGATCCCCGGTACATTCTCTTGTACTGGTGATTCCGTTGCTCTTTGTTTTTTGTTTTTAATAAAACTGACTTACTTATCAAAAAAAAAAAATCAATGGAACATTAAGAACCATTGAGCATTTACGAAAGGGTTCTGGTTTGATCTGCATCTCTTCAAGATCAATGGAGCACAGCAGTACATTTGACCAAGTTGAATGGAACCTCTATGGATCCTATGTATATCAAGGTTCTTGATACCAGGTCACGGGAAAATATTTGAGCAAAGAGTCGTATGTCCATCCATCCCCTTGTGAACCTTGAGGCATGAAGAATCAGCTGATAAATCAGCAAATGACCTCCATCAGCAGCTACTGCAACCATAAACATTTGAGCAAGCTGAATGCAAAACTCTAGAGATGTAGGCTGTTAGGCCATACAAATATCAAGGTTCTTGATACCAGCTCCCACAAAAAACCATGAAGCAAAAACTGGTATTTGGTTCTGCTTGTTAATTTGGGCAACTCTGAAGATAAACGACCAGCTGACCTCTATTATCAGCTACTGCCAAAGCCCCTGCCCTCGAATCATCAGTGGCAACACATGAAACACTGCCACCTGAGACAACAAGAGAAAAGTGTATATTGGCAAAACTTACAGTAACTGAAAAATGATACATTGCTCATTGAGGTTACATTTCAGATTCCAATGGTGTCAATAAACAGCTTCTTACTTTAGTCTTTAAAGTTCTATAACTAATTAACTGTCACCCTTACTACTTTACCCAATGCAAATGGAATTGCTTATATGATAGATGTTTCCTTATACATATCTTGCTAGGTAGTTTAAACCTCATGCTGGTTTTACTAACTCAGAATCACACAGAAATTAACCACACACAAAAAGAAGCGATAGGGAAAAAAAACTACAGTTCTTAGCAGGATTCCCTTTTGTCTTCAAATGTTCTGATTTCATTAAATAAACGTGCAACCTAACATACTATTTCAGCAACAGTAAATACATACATTGTTATAATAACATGGAGTAAAGATAATGGAAGTGTCTACAGCAGCGATGCCTAAAATTGAAAGAAATGCATAATTGAAGAAGAAAATCTGAATCTAAGCATAGTCCAGAGACGAAAATCATATCCTGACCAGAAGAAAAATTCCCCTAGCGCAAAGCAGAAACCAACAATCTATTTAATCTTGAATCTTCATATCAAGCAGCAAATTTTGGGACAGAACCAGCTGAGTGAACCATGATGGATTTGAGCCTTGATAAAATATTGTGTCACATTAAAAACTAATCCCTGATGGTCTGTATGATTACTCTTAATGTTTTGCCAAAGAATAAATATCAAGCTTTTCTTCATCATTTACACCTTAATGAAGATACATGTTGCTTCAATAAGATAGGTTATTAACGTGAGATTGTTCAGCTTTTCTTCCTTAATGACGAAAAACCTATTTCTCATCATCATCTTCAGCTAGCTTATTATGTGGTTATAACAACTCTAAATTCATTACAGAAAAGAAAAATGCAGGTTTCTTGTCTCCCATCTTAGATGCATTCTTCAATCTTCTACAAATATGCGGCTATCTCAACTTCAGACAAAGGACTTGCTTCACTTAAAAGATAGAAACTGAACTCTGAAGGTAATAAAAGGCAATCTTCAAGCCAAATGCACAGATTGAAATTGTAATTGTTGCACAATATGTGATATACATGTAAAAGCAAATATGCTATCGGGATATCTTCCAGTCAGAAATGAACTGAAAAGATGTATATACATGATATTCAATGCACAAGCACTAGAAGTTGAATTATATATCTCAAACTATCACATTTCACATTTGTATCAAGGAACTAAATAATTACAAACCATTTGCCAAGATACTAACATACCTTTGAAATGATGTAACACGCCAAGTTTAGTTCCTGTAAACAATTCCCACATGTACACATGTCCATTACATGTCCCAACAATCCCACGTCCAGCAGATGCACCAACAGCAGAAGCGCTGCACAATGAGTTCTAACATCAATATTGCTAGCTGAGGTACATTCCCCCCCCCCCTTCTCCTTTCCTCCCTTTTCAAAAAATATAAAGCATCACAATTACAAATGCATCAAAGACTTCAAAATACACGAGTCTTCACAAGAATCAATTTTCGATTAACACCCTGAAAAATTAGTAACTTTAACATCTTTTATTTTAACTTATGCACTTAATATTTTATTAGCAGAATCAATAACTAGGTATTCAAGTAGTGCTTAAAATCTATTAATTTGGGCAATTACAAGTCACATAGACACTCACTAACCATCTACTTCTAGCCATCACAAAATCAAAATGACCACTTCAACTGGAAGGGAAGAGTTGATTAATATCAACAATCTAACTCCTACATAGGAGAATTGCATGCATCAACAATAATTTCATGTCAATCAATCTCCTAAAAATTGAGGACAGGCTCAACTCTCAGCAAAATGTGCTGGAATTGTTTCACATTCACATATATATATATTCCTCAAGTTTGGAATTCAGCAACCCAAGATTTATGGTTTTGAGAAAACTAAGCACCTTGGATCCAGTGCACGTCCTAGAACAACCTTATCTTTCACCAGTAGAGCTAGCCTCCACCATCCTTCAGAATTATTTTGAAAATCGCCTTGCACGTAGTTACGTTGAGCATCAGAATCAGAGATAGTTGAGACAAGGAGCCAAACAGCAATATTTTGCCCCTCTAATGGAAGAAAAGAACTGTTCTCCGTCTTCTCTGGGAACCCCATTTTTGTTGCAGTCATAATCCCATTGACGTGTTCCTTGACATTGGAGCCATTAAAAAGATGTCCTTCGCTTTTCCAGTTAAACAAACTGATTGGAAAGAACTGATAAATTAAAGTGCTTGGAGCAGAGAAACTTGACAGAAAGATTCTCTTAGAAATATCCCTGGAACAAAATGCACAGCTGCCTCAGATACTAATAAGTTCTAAAAAGACTAGAAATTGATTTTCTCCTTTTTTTAGTTTTGGATCTTCTCCCCTCTTTTCCTTCTCTATACTTCTTTCCTTTTTTTTTCGGGGGAGGGGGAGAGAGAGAGAGAGAGATGAATGGAAGGAGGTTTGATGAAAATATTGAGCAACTCTTACAACAAATAATGTACGTGGAGCAAAACAGCAGTGGACGTAAAACATTTACTAACCAATGACATCAAAGCAGAACACTGAAGAAACAATAACAAACATGTGAATTAGGACACTTGCTGCCAAAACCAATAGCCGAAAGGAACCCAAATATAACATCTTGGCTTTCACTAAAATGTGGTGACATGAAGACCATAACCATGTATCTCATCAAGGTTTCCAAATATTGATTATAGAAAATTGCATTCAAATGCATGTGTTTCAGTCTGAGCATCGTTTTTAACCAAGTCAACATCAAAGTAAATCCCTAACATTCTCCCAGAGAAAGAGCAAGTCTATTAGAACAGAGAAACTTGAATATTGACCAACTCAGAATTAGCACCATGAACCTGAAATGTAGACCAAACAATATTGCGATGTCTATGAAAAGACAACAAAACATATTAGGTTACACATCTCATAAATTTGGTCATATAGTTACTCCACTTATATTTCTTTTTCTATTTTTTTTTTCTCTTGAGCATAATCAGCTTTGTCCAGTGAAAAGGAAAGCAAGCACTAAGCCATTAGATTGTGGTTTCAAAGAAATTGTGAAGCATTTATACTTTAACTTACCTGATGCTTATCTAAGGATGCACAATTTTCAAGCTCGTAAATGGCTCAGCTGAATTTACAGGAAATGGAAGCTGGTTTCCTTGTGCAGTTTTTTTGCTCTTTTATGACAAATGTGGCAGACCACTTTAAAGGAAAATCATTGTGCTTGATAAAAGGACGCATAAATCATTGGACCATATTTGCATTGAATGCTCAAAATTTATGCAACTTCTAATGACAAGGAGCAACTTAGTTTATTAATATGAGAAAGGACGCAAGATCGCCAAAAAAAAAACAAAAAGAAACAACCTTGAAGCTATATCTGGTTGAAGAAAGCAAACATTCAAAACAACTTGTTTCTTAATAGCATCTTTACCAAACACTACAAAGAGTCCTCTACATTGCGAAGTACAAGCTAACTCGTAATTAAAATCTAGAACCCAATTATTATTATCTACAGCTAGATTTTGTAAGTTACTACAAATTATTTACGGTTGCATTTTCTGAAACATGGTCCAATGAAAACCCAAATTTTGAGCATTCAATGTAAAATGAAAATATCTTCTGAAATATCAATACGCACCTTTATAGTAACTAGTTTCTTACTACCTGCTTTTTTAATTAAAATTCAAAAGTTGTAATCTTTGTCATACTCCCTCTCCCTGAATAGATGAAGCTTATGAATGACCTGACTTCTAATAAAATAAAAAGATGTACAAATCTTCCTTAAATGCTTATAGATGGTCAAAAACCCATATAATCAATTCTGCAAAAATGGGGCAAAAAAACATTGTGTTCAACTTTAAGGGAAATGGAGGAGGTCAAAAGGCTACATGCTTTTATTTCTACAAAGTCGCTTATATTTTTGGATAGATAAAAAGGAAAGTACTTCATCTATTTCAGGGAGGAGGGGTTATAACAGAAGAAGTTTCTGCAGGGGATGGAGAGTACCAAAGAACAAAATCCAAGCTAAAAACCATTTTCAATCGATTACTGAATAATCAAGTCACAAAAATATAGGGAAAAAGTAAAACCAGGTCCCACGAAAAGCTGACAATAAGGTAGAGAAAAAAACATATACTTGAGAATTACCTTATTGATAATCTTTGAATTAACAAATATGTTAGCAGAAGTCCCCGTAAAAGAAAATTGAGGGCGTAGGGGGGGGGGGGGCATGGGAAAGAATAGTCCTACATACCATATGCTGAATTCCCCAACATTATTATGACCCACAACCAGAGAAGTGCAGTTTGGAACCCCCTTCAACTCCATTATGCCAGGAGAGGTGGAATTGTTAGCAGGCAAAATGAGTTCCTCTGTCTGTCCACTGCATATTTGGAAAGTAAATGACAGGGCACTCATAAAAAAATGTAGAAAATTTAAGTGAAATGCCAACAAATCCTGTATATGCCTTGTTAATCTGACTAACATAAATATGTGGCATTTTAGCTGATGCAGGAAGTCGACTAGAGCAAGCCTCAGATTTGAATAAGGTCATACCACTCTCCCTTTCTAACATATATGTACATAGGAATATTTATGTATGAAACAAGCACTAGTCAAATCATATGCTGGGTTTGAGCAGATGCAGACCTCTAAGAAAAAGAAAAATGCATAACAGTAACCATTCCATTTTTTTCCCTTGACAATTCTCCCACAGTTACTCTGCAAACTGAAAGGAGCTCATCATTATCAGATGCATCGTACACAAGCTCAATGTCAAACAGTCCTTCTGGGCATATCCCATGGTAAAGTCTGGGAAGATAAAACTACAAAAGTAGATATAGGAATATAGAATAGATAAGTGTTCAGATAATATGTTTTACACACCAGACTATTATCATATTCTATTAAGAGTGCCAGGTGTCCAACTATAGTAACTCAGCTTATGAAATAGAGAATATCCTGCGAGCTGGGACAACATCTGGAAGAGCTCCAGACCTATATATATTGTACTTTAGTGTCAAAATGGATGAACAATTTTTCTCCCTCATCCCCCCTCAATTTTTATCTTTTATTCTCTCTCTGGGTAACATTAAATAGAGTTGTCAACTGAGTTTCCTCCATTTTTGTTATCAACCTCTAAGTATCATGAGTGCATAAGTTAGAGAGGAAAAATGGGTGGGAGCATCACAAAGAGGACTTGTATTATGCATAAATTATTATATTACAGCGCATTATTGATGACCAATAGTGTTTCACCACTGGTGATTAGCAAACCAAACCCAGTCTGCAACTATTTAGTTTGAGAGCGTTAGAAACAACAATAATACATCCATCTACCTGAGCGTTAGAAACAACAGCATAGCAATGGCTCTGAAAATGGAAATAAGTGTTACCAGACAGACATGACATCAGAAAAAACTCACCTCCATGCTGAATTCATAACCCATAGATGCAGTCCCCCACTCTCTCCAACAGCAACAAGGTGGTTAGGTTCACAAACCAATAAACAACGTAAACTCTCATCAGTTCTCAGTGTTACAACAACTGAAACATAACCAGACTTTACTTGCACAATCTTGACTGCATTCTTCTCCAAGCAGTTTGATGTGCATGTTGAGCACAAGCACTGAACTCTCCCTTCCCTAAGAATAAATATGCAAATTCACTACTTTTGTTTCATGTTATTATTCCAAATATGATTGAAATCCTTACAGCTACAACCTGCAATAAGGTGCACTTATGCTGTCGAGTAAAACAAGATGCTTGCAATCAGGAGCGAATTGCAAAGCAGATCTCTCCAGTTCAACCTAAAAGAGTAACACAATCATTTGAGAGTCAACCATAAGCAGGAAAGGTGACAGATGACTGACCAAGGAGTATTTAGAAATTAAGAAAGAACCACAAAACAATACATATAACAACTTACTTCTCTACCAATGCAGTCTCTCAGAATTGGGAATGTTATGGATGTATAACCAACAAAAGAAGGGAATCCTACTCTTGGTTCCTTGATTGCTAACTTGTAGATGAGCAGGTTCCTGTCTCTATCCCTCAGAAGGCCACATAAAACACAAATGTAGATTTCATTCCCTTTGGTCCTCAATAGCACAGAAGATATAGACATGGGGTGGACATAGCAACCCAAAAGCTCATAGTTAAGCTCCACCTTCCTGTCAAGTTTTATGTCCCTATTAACTTGAGATTCTTTAGCAGTTGGACTGTTATTTTCACAGAAGCTGGCGTTCATATTCAGAAATGATGTGGGATTCATTGAATCCACACAATTCATGTGCCCAACTAGCTCCTTGTCAAGATGGACTTTAGGTCTTCTTACGTGTGAAACAGACAGCCTAAAAATGTCTGAAGTATGCTCATCATTGGACACAAAACCCAAGGCTTGATTTTGTGATACAGGAGGCAAATCGTTAATAATACTTTTGGAGTTTATAGTAATATTCTCCTTTGGAGAAATATGGGATTTTCCTCCAAATGAGCCTTCTTCGCCTAGTTTTTCATCAGAAGAACCATCATGAATCTCAGAGGCAAGCAAAGTTCCTGTTGCAGGATCTGTTTCAGAGTCAAGATGCCCTCCAAAGTTTCTATATATGATACTTTCCGAGAGTGGAACATTATCTTTCCCTGCCAACATATCCACATTCCGGACCTTTTTCCTGGTATAGACTTTATTTGGTATCTGAGTAGAGGTTGCAATACCAGGTTCAGCAACCACTCTCTTAACACTGATTTCCTTCCATGATATTTCTGAAGAACCAATCATGCCTCTTTGGTTGATGTCATCCGTATCATTAGCAGTAGAAACATAAGTATCTGGGTGAGCTGAAATTTTGGAAAACCAGTATCAATTTGAGCTGACAGATAGCGGCACTTTATAGTTTCACCACTTCAAAATAGTTATACATGTAATAGCGTCTTAAAGCAAGCTTATGACTCCCAAACTTAGATATATTACTTTCCGATATGGATCTATGAAGAAAAGGGAACTAACTAAAAAATTATTGCTAGCTAAAGAGGTTAGTAGAAACTATGGCTAGACTAAAGGGAGATAAGTTTTGGACCTATAAACATCACATGAGGACAGAACATATAATTTACAAGAAAAAAAGTGGCATCATGTAGTTACCTCCAGTACAATCATGCACAGTTTTTATGTGCTTTTCTTTCGATTGGATTTCAACCTCTACTGGTTTTTCATCCAGGTTAGCAAAAGCATTGATGTTTCCAGGAAGGACATCATTGCTAGGTGAAGAGCCAACTAAGACGGACTCAGTTATGCAGACATCACCCTCCTGAGGCTTTTCATTCAAAGTCGCATATACTTTGTTGCAACAAGAGACCTCTTTGCTCCCAAAGGTCTTAACATGAGAAACTAATGAGTCGTTCTGCACAGAAACCCGTCCCCAAGTGCCGGGAGGACAGTTGTCTTTATCAAAAGTAACTTGATCAGCGTCAGCAATGTCAGAAGACAATTTCACCTGCTTAGTTAAAAGATCCTCACATTGATCCTCCTCAAAACTGTCCAACACAACAGACTTGGTTAGTTCAACACCTGGTCCAACCATCTGTATATGCATCCTTTCTTCCTTTTCCATGTGTGCATTCCCAGCAAGTGTTGCAACTGCATCTTTGAAAGAAAGGAAGTGACCCAACAGTAACAAAAATGAATACCATCATACACAATAAATAAAATGAAACTAACTCAGCAAGTCCATCATTTAGAAACGGAAGAGTATACTGGTTATGAGAAATAAAATAATCAGTAAGACAGTCAACTGTACCAGGAGATGGAACATCTACAAGGCATCTAGCTTCATTATTTTCATTCTGAGACTTCACCGTACAAGAAATTTTTTTTGAAGTGCTAATCGAAGCCTTTTCCTCCCTAGAGGCCTTCTTGAGCAGAGGAATTGCTTGCGGAAGAAGAAATGTCATCATTGACTTGGCTGTTTCCTGACCAACCAAATCATATTCATTCTTTTCAGAACTTCCATTTGAATTGGATGAGCATATTTCTTCCTGCAAATGTGATCCAATTACCAACCCTTGAGAGAGTACCATGTCAGCTACAGTTAACTCTTCTTTCTCACCACATATGCTCTTATCTCGTATAATTGGAGCAGAATTAGAAGTATAATCTGCATTAAACTTACCTCAATTACAAAAGGAGTATGCAGATGACGATACATCTCTAATAGTTGGAAGAAAGAGCTTGGGAATTAACTATGGGCTATGTATACAAAATACTAAATAAGTTAGGGAATACCCTCCATAAGATCAAAGGTATCCGGCGCACAAAGATCAACATCACTAGCTCCTGGACAGCCTTTTGGAACTAGTGGGTATCCACTTTGATCTTGTCGTGCATTTTGCAAATTTAATTTCTCTACCTCAGTATCTGGCAACCTAGAAAGCTGGAAGAAGTTAAGAGGTCTCCCAGGCTGCATTAGTTGACCATAGAATGCTACATTTACATAACTTTAACAAACGGAAAGGAAAAGTGTCATTGGAGATTGGAGTATACTTATTATTATAACACATATACTGCAGAAGATAAACTAAAAAATATGCAAGTTTTACAGGAGATCAAATCTCGAAGGAATTATTTTATGGGATAAAAATCAATATGTTCTTACAGTTTCTTCCTCTGCTGGCAAGTTGTTGGCTACTCCAGTAGATTTACAATTTTCAGAACCATCAAGTTCCTTCTCTTCTTGAGCAGGGACAGCTTCCTCTCTGGGATGATCAGAGAAGTCGACAGTATTCCATGGTGGCCAATCTTTCGTCACAGCAGAGTCATCCAAATTTACTGGTGGCTTGTCTTTGGCTGAGAAGTGATTTTTTTCTTCTACAGTTCCAGAGATTACGTGCACAGATGATGGTGAAGCTCCTGGATGATTAAAAATGTCATATTCTTCTTTTAAAGCAGAGGGAGGCGTGAAATATCCATCATAATAATCCGTATTATTCCTTTGTATCAAACTTGAAGCCTCAGCATCGCAAACAAGATCTTGAGGCCGGGATATTTTGAGTCTAGCTCCAGTAATTGACTTCATATTTATAAGTTCATGTTTCCTACTTCTCTTCCCTGTTTTCAGTGGTCTCACCAGATATGGTAGCAAATCAGGATATGTACATGCATCTGGGACTCCATTGCCATCAACTGTCTTAGTAGTACTATTGCAGAAGCTCGAGGAAATCAAACTTTGATCTGCTGTTCCATTGACATCTGACAGCAGTTCCCGAAGTAGTCTTTGTACTAATGGGTTTTTAAAACCAAAAAACTGCACAGCAAGTGCAAAGAAAATAAATTAAATCTGACATAACATGCTGTACAACTATTTGTTTCTGAACCAATGTTGGTGTGTAGGAAAGAATGATGAGATTTCTGCTTGCTAGCTGACTGAAAACTCAAATATTATGCAGCCTAAGATTAATCTACCCAATCCGCCCACCCTTCCCTGAGAGAAAAAAAAAAAGAAATAAATGACAATAGGAGGCACAGGAAAAAAAAGACTAACATCATCAATAACTAGGGGGGGGGGGGGTACTTGCCTAAAGAAAAATCAATGACGGGAAAGAACCTAGCTTGTTGTGTTATATAGAGGCAATTGAACTAATTGACACAAATATCTATGACAAAATTACCAATGTACTCAGTGTCATACTGACTCAAACATCATTGGTGGCATATACCTATCATGTTTGTTGATGCCCCTAAGACTCACTCATATAAAGAAGATGATCAAGGAATTTAATTAACCTCTCTACAATTTTTTTCCCTTTTTTTCTTATGGGGCTTACCTTAATGGAAGACTAAGAACCTGATAGGGAGGGATTACTATGATTTTTCCCGAGTCCCCATTGAGTTGCATTGGTAAGAAAGGATAAGGATGAAGTGTTTCCTTCCTATCACTAATGATGCCTCATACTTGATGGACAAGTGGATCCTAGGGTGCTTGCTATGATTGGAAAGGTAAAAACGTGTCAAATAAGATATGCAGTTAAAACCACACTGCTAGGTGCCCCTTTTTCATTCCTCTCTCTCTCTCTCTCTATCCCTCTCCCTCTTTTTGTTTGAGAAGCGTGTAAATTTGTTGAAAAGAACAAAGAGGGTAAGGACACTAAAAATGTGCAAGAGAAAAGAGTAGAGTTTAAAAGAAAAATAAAAACTCTAGTAAGAGTTAAGAAGGGAAAAATCTACTTACAAAATCTAGGAATTCTTATGTTTTGTGCTTGGGATGCACCATTCTATTTAAAAGCAAGGATTAGATTGCTATCAAGAAGTTCTCCGTCCAGACAGTCCACCCTAATAAAGAAAAGGATGTTCTGTCGGAACTACGACACTGGAAAGGATGGGAAAAGAAAGTCCATGGCCACAAGAAGGGAAAAACTAATGTTTCTCAACTATCATCTCCTTTGCTATATAAAACTGTAGTTCCAATAAGCACACTAAGAGATCGCATACAAGAAAAATACAAAGGAAACTGTCATAAAACAAGTTTCTACAGTGCATAGTAAATGTCCCCCAATATCTACCTCCACCGCATTTATCTTGCATGAAAATCTCTTTCCATGCCAAATTTTCATGCGAGGATGACCCTTCTTTTGAAATTTCTCCCAGGCAATGTCTGGAGTTTGGGCAGAACATGAACATCCATCAGAGGCAATCTGCATAAACAGGATGCAATTTACACGTTTATCAATAGCCTCAAAATATGTTGCAGCCCAACACTAGTAAGCGTCAAAATCAAGAACAGCAGAGCTTGAGTACGTACCACAAACAATGGCCCTTTAAGACCTTCATGAATTTCCATCTTGTATGTACTCCCATTAAGAGCACGTATGACTTGATACCCAATGGGATAAGGATACCGATCTTTACCCTGCAAAATAGCAAGATTCCTTCTATGATAAGCGTGACAAAAAAATGCAACCAACAAAAAGAAAATAAACGTGGCATGAGTTTTGGGTAACGGACGGGAACAGATTGCAGATAATTATCTCATATTGACCTCTTATTTTTCACACACGAAATGCAGTAGACCTGTATTAGCTTCTGATTAACAACTTAAAGACAAGCTTTGATAATTACAAGATCATTGGTTTCGGTCAGTAAAACTTTGTTCATAAGCAAATTCTAACTAAGCAAGAGCAAAGCGAATAATCAAATGGAATGGGCTGTTCAAACAAATGAAAGCTCGTCTGATTGGGCAGGTATTCTCCATTCAGTGAATAAGTAAGCATTTTCAAGTCTTCTATCAATTGCCATTGGCAATCGTCGGATTTTTTTTTTGTTATGGCTTGGTTGCTACGCTGGGTCCTATCGAACGCGGTAACGAAATTATTTTTTATGAGAATTCCGATAAGCAGTTAGCCGTCCCGATCATATGAATAAAATATAAACCAAATCTGTTTGCGGAAATTATTTAAATCTTGGTTGAGTTGAATTCTCCGCAATCGTGACGCTAAGTTTATCACCTCTTTGAAGTTTCTATACCATCTGCATCGCTTTTTGCATACATATACGGATCTCAACTTATCATGCCTTTCTTCTTGTCTCAAGCTTCGATGTAATGTAACAAACTCAAATCCAAAATGACTCACACGGCCACGGGAAAAAAAATCAAAAACAGCAAGAAGCATTTCAGATTTGTTTTCAAACATTCATTTAACAGAAAAGCGATTCAAAGAGACAAATTACTGGCTGTGTAGTAAAATTCAACGAAGATAGTAATATACAAAACAAAAGACGAAACGAGAGAGAGAGAGAGAGAGGAGAAAGTGGAAATCATACCCTAGAGCTGCTCCAGTACTTCTTGTCCCAGGGGCCTCTATATAGAGATCCAATGGAGGTGATTTCCAGGCCGTCCGAATTTTCATCCTCTATAGGCTTCGCCATGGGGAGTTGAAGAAGAATGCGAGCGCTGAGCTATCAGAAAAAGAAAAAGAGTCAAAAGACGAGGGAGATTGATTCATGAGATATGCGTCTCAGTACGGCGGTAGAGTTCAGATGGCGGGAACTAAAAGTAGGATGAGGTGGTCTCTTATACCCTCCAAGAAAAACCGGGTCAGGTGAAAAAGGACTTCGCCGTTTCCGTGGATCAAATCCGGGTCACCCGCGTGACAGGCGGGAATACTCGCCACTGCCTTTTTCGATTTTCAGGAGCACAACAATTTTCTTTCTTTTTTTATTTTAATTCTAAAATTAAAATAGAAAGGCTTAATCTGGTCTATGTGGTTTAACGTTTTTGCAAATGTCTATCTAATGAATTTGGTCCCCGCGTTTTATATCTTCTAAAAAGGTCCATTTGTTAGTGTGGCTCCACCACTTTAACGTTTTTTGTTGACGTGTCTAACAGAAGTCCACATACACCCAATCACATACTGCCACGTGGAAACACACTATCTCTATCCTAACTAGCGCCACCTGCCATGTATGGGTTCCATGTAGACAAATTGAGACGTTGCATTTTGGATCTCCTTCGACTGAACAAAGAAACCTCGATCCCCCCTCCCTACCCCCAATTACGCATATTGCAGCCTTAACCCTTTCCCCTAGACGATCCCCAGTCTCCCTTCACTTAATCGATCATGTGATTGCCTATTAGAAAAAATCAAAAGCAGCATATGAATTGTATACATTACCTGAATCGTTTACATTACCAAAAGGAGCAACTCCGAACGTAGTGGTAACTATCGAAGTCTCGAATCACCATATTAACTGATCTATATGACTTTGTACACCTTGGTGGAGTTCTTAACTTTGTACGTTCATGGGTGATATGGACCTTAACTACTTTTTTGTGATACAGATGATGAAGATATTCATCAAAGAGTTGAAGTATAATGATATAGTGGAGTTATGGTGTACAATTGGGCTGGAAGGACTTGAAATTGGTTTGTGTTGTCTCCATAGTAATGAAGATGTCTTACAGATCATCGAGAGGTTGGAGTGTACAACATCAGATGACCTCTATGTGTATACTGTGCACAGTAAAGACGAGACAAATTACTTCAACTATGTGGAGGGTTCTAGTAAGGGAGCTGTTGCGGACTCCATTAAGAGTAAGAGAGATGCTGCTATTGAGCTGGATGATGAAGATGTTAAAGAACTTGGTATTGATCAAGGCATAGGTTTGATGAGGGTGGTATGGGTGAGGGTGGCATGGGTGAGGGTGGCATGGGTGAGGGAGCGGAGGAGGGTGATGATGATTTTGATGTAAGTTTGGAGTCAGAGGAAGCGCGACTAATATTTAGTGAATGAGATGACACTGATGAGAACGAAGCTAATTTTTGTGCAGCACCACATGGAAATAATGGTGCTGCTGACTATGATGGAGCGGAAGGTTTGGATGGCCAACATGGTCAAGGTGAGGTCGATAACGAGGTTGTTGGGGAGGACGATCAGCAGAATAGGGCGAGAAAGAGGAGGGATGTTGTAGACTGGTTTGGGAATGAGGATTAGGATAGTGCAGACACAGATGACGACATCTAGGATGATATCGGCCAAGAGGACTATTGGGTGGATATGAATGAGGATGCCGGTGAAGACAAGAAAGCCCTAGAAGGGATACAATACCCTGAGTTTCGTAAGGAGGATCTCGAAATAAACCCTATTAGAATGTGTAGAAGGTTGAAATTCAGTGATGTGAGGCTCTTCAGGAGAGCGTTGTGGCTGTTTGAAATTCAAGGTGGGTTTGATTAGGACTTCAAAAATAAAGATAAGGTCAGGGCGAGGGCAGTCTGTAAGAAGTCACCTTGTCCATGGATGATACACGCCTCTTTGATGAATCATAGAGAGGCATTTCAAGTGAAATCATTTATTAATCGACATTGTTGTGGGGTCCACCATAAGAACAACAAGATGGGGTTTTGGTATAAAGCTTAGCGATCTCGTATGCTGGAAAGGTTCATGCTATGTTGGACCCGGATGACTGGCCTCACGTCAATAGTAATCCATTGATGTCCACTCAAGTTAAGGTGCCCACTAGAAGGCCAAAGAAGGTCAGAGTTAGAGCTGTTGATGATTAACAATACCCATATAGAGTCACACAAGCTGGATACACTCTTTGGTGCAAAAATTATGGCATGGCTGGCCACAATGCTAGAACTTGCAGAAAATAATCAATGGAAAATGCCGGATCACAAATATATACTTAACACACTAATGTAAATAATTTGTGATTTTCAACCATCTAACTAAGGTGTATTTTTATTTGCAGGCAACCACTGGAGTAGCCACTGAAAGCTCCAATGTTGGAAGTTCAAGAACTATAATATGTCCCAACACTAGCACCAATGCTGGGTATTTACTCAGTTGTATGCATTCTCCATTAGTGATGTTGTCATGCATTCTGACTTAACATTTCAATTGTAGGTTAATGAACAACAAGTTGGAAATTTTTACTAATGATCAGGCAACCACTACGAAGCGTACCCGATTAAGAACTTCTGGTGGAGCGAATATTGTGGTAATGAAGGCAAAACACTATTTTACGTAACAAATGATGTTCTTAAAGTTATTTTCTAATGTGGATGCTCAACTGTGTTCAGGAAGCGAGGTAACTGAGTGCCAACCAGTTCGGGACAACGGGCAAGTACCCAACCGATTGCATCAATGAGAAAAACAAGGGCCCCACAACGATAACCCACGAATCCAAATGGGCAGTTTGGATCTCAAGCAGCATTGTTACCACAGAGGTCACCACGAAAGAACAATTGGAGGGCAACGCAATGATTTTGGCTTAGTTGTGTTAAATGTAAACCAATTTGGATGGTTGTGTTGGATGAAATGATTTTGGATGGTTGTGTTGGATGTAATATCTTTTGTGGATATTTGTGTTTTTTGTTAGGGTGGCTTTGTGAGTGTACATCAGTTCTTGTACACTTTTTTGCACATGTTGCAATCTATCAATGTTTACAGATTTGAGGACATAGTAGAGGTGAGATTGAATTCGGATGGTGAAATATTTTATTGAAGTTGTTTACTTTATTAGTATTCACAGATCATTTCCTTCTGAAGCTATTGATTACTTTGCAGATTTCTAGATATTAATGCTTATTGAAGTTGTTGTTTACTTTTTTTGGGTACAATATTCACAGGTCCTTACATGATGCACCTCAAAATGAATTGTTAATTAATGAGCCAAATATAGTCATTACAATACATGTCCAATTGAGACCACAAGTCCTTACAGTTTTGTACAAATTCAAAATGGTCAACTGAGACACCACAATTTAAACATAATGACCAACACAAGTGATCACACACAAGTCAACACACAGTATCCTTTCATTACATCAGCAATAGCAAAAAAAATAGCCCAAGAACTAACTAACATTGCCTTCGATCGCCACTCCCGTGTCTGCTGCTTTAGAAGTTTTCACCCATCATTCAAAGTTTTTCAACCATCCTTTTAAGCTTATCAACAATATCAACCAACATCTGCTCATTTCGTGCCGCAACTGGTGGTTCTATCAATTTAAAGAAATCACATGCTACATAATCCTGCAAAATACAAAAAAAATTGCAATGCTATACCTCTTTCAAGGCAGGACCATTTCTTGCATACCAAACTAACGACAACATACCAAAAATGCATCCAAAGCCACATTAAACTGCATTTTCCCAAAAATGTACTCTGTAGTGTTGGGCTTCACGTGTTTTGCTTTTTTTTTCCTAACTTCTTTCGATTTGGCTTCCCTTTTCCAGTAATTTCTTTTCTTAGTGTAATTAATTAATTTATTGATGAAAAATAAAAAGTACATGGGACCAGTCATGGGAATGGAGAAAAGAAAGCTTGTTTGGACCAAATCCGCAACAACCTCATAATGATCATTTTGAACTTGCAAGAACATTGGTACAACTCGTCAATTTCATTACAAGGGGGATGAAGTCATTTCATTGAAATCCATGGAAATTCTTGACTTTTGAATTTGTTTTCAAAAAGCAAACATTATTGAAAGTTTACTCCAAAACACAACTCATCAATTTCCACATAACATCCTGACGCTCACTTGAAAAAGTTTATAGTATCTTTACATGCAGACAAGTAACAAAGCAGAGACTGCATCAATACATAAGGCATCAGTACCAAAATAATGTAGTTCTTCTCCAAGATTCCTTTCATAGGTTCCTTGTACATCTCCAGTAGCTAGCTTAATGCAGAAACACTGATTGTCGTTAGATTAGTTTGTTTGGTTTCCAAATATGTTAAAAGACCTGGATAAAAAGCAAAGCCAACTCATTTAAGTTTTGCAACCATTGCTAGCAGATCTTAGGAACAACACAAAATGTAACATCTCACCATTATCCTGATGATTCCTCTCCTCATCTACACTGGCATTGGTAAAAGAATAACTCTGCACATAAGAATGTGATGTAGCTCAGTTTTTACGATTTCTTCTTCACCTAGATCTTACTGGATAGTCCAATGAACAAGATATTCCCTTCATTTCCAAAGACTATCCGACTTAGTCGACTAAATGCACAGATATCATCAACAAATACACGGTAAAGGAAATCCAATAGGCACAGACAAACAAATACATTGCCTAAACCTCCATTTGGTTGCCAATAACGTCTTTCAGAATATAAAACCAAAATCCTTCTATGTTGAATTAGTTTCATAAATCACAACCTTAAACTGTAAGGTATAGTAGCACAACGAAGCATAAAGATAAAAAAAAAATCTTTGAAAAAGCATCAATTGGGCAACAAAGAGCAAGAAATTATGGAAGATGAATAAGCTTTTCGGTGCATAAAACATCAGCAACCTTTCACTTCGAGACACTTGAACTGCAAAACTATTTGAGCAGCAAACCCCATTATGCAAATTGATAACAACATGAAAGACTAATCAAGTCCCTACTTCCACGTACAATCACACAGGTAACCGAACCCAAACAAAGACACATTAAAAGCTGCACCCACCAGTTGGGGAAAGCACAAATTGCCAAATACCTTATATTTTCACTCATCCATTAGAACACATTTACCAAAAATTACAAAAAAAGAAAAGAAAACAAGAGGCAGAATAAGTCAGACAAGGAATCTGAAATTCAAAAAAGAGAGAATCAAAGAGAGAGATCTCGAAGTCCTAGAAAAGCAAAAGAAAGGAATCAAACTAAACATTTCCAAAGCAGAGAGAGAACCCATCAGTAGTTAAAAGACGAAGATTCAGAATCCAAACGCAGAAGAGACAACCTAATAAAAGAACAATATTAATCTAGGTTTCTTCATCTTCTTGGTATTCTGTACTTAGTAACTAAAATATCTCCCTCCCTCTCTGTTTAAAAGAACAATTCAACGGCCGCTCAAGGAGACGGAGAAGGAGAAGGAGAAGGATCTTATTGCTTAGGGTTCTCCTCTTAGCAGTGTTTAGGAAAATAACGGGTTCGGTCGGGTTAAAGTGAATTCTACTGATTGGGCATCAGCCCGATCGAAGATAAGCGGGTTTCAATATTCTGAACCCACTCCGCCCGAGCTCATATATAAACCGACTGATTTCGGGCTGGTCGGGTCGATGTAGGTAGGTAGGGCCAGCATGTACAACCCTATGAGAAAACGATACACCACATGGACCTGATTAGCATTTAAGCCAAATAGTAAAAATAATGAATTATAAAATCATCTTTCTCTCCATCAAATCATATCTATCCATAAGAATAAATATAAAAAAATTATTCAAATGTTTCTTCACTTTTCATACTCTCATAAAACTTTAAAATTTTCCAACATCTCTCATGCATAAAATTTTTAGTAATTTTTCACAAAGCTCAAGAAAATTCTAATCTCTCTCAATTTTCACAATGTCACCAAAATTTTCTAAAAAAATCCTAAATGCAAACATGCTTTCTCGACAACCACATTGACAAGTTTAATCAATGTTCATAGATAAGGAGATATTTTTGAAAGGTGGACCACATCAGACTCAATACAAGGCGCTCTATTAAGATTGGCAGATCAGACTCCTATTAAAATGAGGAGCCCATATATAAATATGATGTCACATTGGATTATAAGAATCTAGCTCCCAAATTCATCTCCCCTCTCCCAGAGTTTATTGTTAGATGAAAATCAAGCAAAATACAAAATGGCATTACAACTGTGGGGACACTGAAGAGATGAATATCCCAGACTACGTACACACGACTATTCTACTCTATCATTAGTCTATCAAGCAAAGTGACTCAATCGATCCAACTTTATTGAAGAAGTTCTATGCATTTAGCCTGTTAGCATATCTTCATGATTTACATACATATATAGATATTGCTAAATCAGGTTAATTGAGGATTTTGTATAATTTGCTTTTAATTAGTTGATTTGTGATATTAGTATCAATAAATAATTATTACCTTTTTAATAAGATGGTTATTGAAACTCCTCAAGTTTCTCTTGAATCAGTGCAACAACTACTTCAAGTGCAATCAAACTGTACAACACAATATAAAGATAATTCATAGTAGATGTTGTAGCATTTTGAAATTCAACCTTTAGGGTTTATCATGTATTTTGGAGTTGTAATTTAGCTTAAAATTTGTAACATACCCAATTACTATAAACGGTTATATATATATATATATATATATATATATATATATATATGAGCCAACAACATGGTTTTGGTATTTTGCCAAACTATTTTAGCTTTTGTGATTGCCTCTTTCTCCTGTAAAAAGAAGACCTCTTATTTCACATAAAGAGAATATACAAAATGTTCTCTACCTTTCTCTATCTTTTCTTTTGGTTTCAGCAGTATCAGAAGATTCTAATGCTTTCTCTCTCTCTTGGTGTTTGGTTCTTCAATCTCGTGGACGTATACCTCAAATTGATTATATGGCTCCTCCTTCTATCTCAATTAGTGGAAAGTATTCCACAATCTCTATCTAGTAGTTGTCATACAAGATAAAATTGATGAACTAACTACTATCCTGATACTTCACTAGTGGTCATCATATTTTCTGATTTTCCTTCTATCTAGTAGTTGGGATAGGCCAAAAAGTTAATCGCCTTTTTGAATTTTCCTTCCTTCATATTAAGAATCCATGTTCTTTTCAACCCATTATAATATTGTTCTAAATTTATTTTAGCGAGTGGGTAGGGCGACCAACAAGATCTTATGAAGGAATCAGAAGAGAGAGGGGTGGCACTCGAATTTTTGCTGGAATTTTTTTTATTGAATTTCAAATTTTGATTTATTTGAAAAAGTTGTGTTTAAAGTTTAAAATATTGATTTCCCCTCCTGAGGACACGACAAACACATGATTTTAGACACCATCCACATCATATAAGTCAACTTATACAAATAACATTCACAGAAGCTAAACACGTATTATTACAGCCCAAAAGAAGATTTTCCTTGACCAACCATGCTATAGTCACAAACTGATGATTTATATACTGCCAAAAATCAACTGATTGCATTCCCTTTTTGATTTGCAAATCATGCCGGACCTTCCAAGATCGAACCCTTTAAGAAATGGATGCCTAAGAAAAGAGGTCACTTGCCCAATTTTGAAGGAGGGAAAAAAAATCAAGAAAAGAAGAGAGAGGTGCAGAGGGAGAAAGAGAGCTTATCCCCAAACCGTACTCCATTTACCAAGTACATGGAAGGCAACTCCAAATTAGCATTAGATTTTTCGTTTCAAATCCTATCATAAGTGCAAGAATTTAAAAACCAAACATCCAATGGTATGCTATGTATCCAAAACGAGAAGCAAAGATCTTGTACCTATGAAACCCTAGCTATGTATACAAACCCCACACAAAATTGTACTGGAATTTTTCATCATTCAACATCTGGATGCCTATTAGAAACTAAGCCATGTATTTTTATCAAAAAATAAAAAAGAAACTAAGCCATGTGCAACATGCAATGCAATAGATTGAACATCACCCATATCATGATGCCGCCGACTTCCCATTTATTGACAATACTGCTGATACAATTATCTCCACTTTCGGATGCTTGTTTGTCCTCTACCATCAAAATTCAGGACTTAGATATCTGACTTCCCCCCTCTCACTTCAGCCCACCCTATCCTCAAGCCCACTGTCTCTCTGACTCTGATATATTGTTGCCCCTTCAAGCTTACCCTTTGAATCATTATGCTTTGGAGCCTCTTTTACTTCTCGACATCCTACCTATCACTGACCCTCAACTTTTACCCTCATTCCGTTTTCTTTTCTTGATCAGGTTCCAATTTTCTATATTGTTCCTCCCCTAGACCATCCTGTGTTTCATCAGAAACTTGGATCTGATTCCTCAATTGAAGATATGGACAGTTCAGACTTCAAAGCCCCTCCAATTTTATAAAATATTAGAAACGAGGAACGCATATTATTCAAAAGATTGAACAATTCTTGACTTTTTTCTCCCCTAAAGAAATATTCCTAAAACAATTAAGAACCAAAGAAAACTTCAACAATACAACATACCACAAAGGTTCACATCACAAACCCATATCTCTTGCAACACTCACCAGCCACCATCAACAATGCGATTCTATTCAACCATTCATGTTATATGCAGCGATGCTAAAAAAAAAGCATATGCAGCGATTGTAACCATGTAGATGGGCTTCAAGGAAGAGGGCTGTGACGGTAAGAGATAGGGAGAGAGGTTGGGAAAGCTAGGGAGACTTAGAGAGAGAGAGGTAGAGAGGTAGGGAGAGCTAGGGAGACTCAGAGAGAGAGAGATAGACAAAGAGCTAGGGCTGTCGTCGGTGAAGAAGGATATGGCTATCGACGGTGAAAAGGACTTAGAGATTTTTCAAAAAGTGGGGATGGTTCGGGAAGGATAATTTAGGAGGGTGCGAAACTCACCGTTTTTAGGGGGAGTTGTAAGAAACTCACCATTTTGGAGGGAACTCACAGTTTTGAAGGGGGTGCAGTTCACAGAAGCTCACCGTTTAATTCAAAGTTTTTTTTTTTTTTTTTTCTAATTTGTAGTTTTTCAACTTCTTTAACAATAAGTTATATTTTGTAATTATGTGTTTTAGTAAATTAAAATCAATTGTAAATTGTAATAGTATTTAAAAATATTTATACTTATTATTTAAATACATAGCATATTATTTTACATTCTTTTTTTATAACTAGTATAATAATATATAGTACATGATATGTACTAATTAACCCTAAGTATTTGTATATTTATGTACCTATATACTTCATGAATAAATCATAATCTCTAAGACCATATATTAAGTCATGTGCTTTAATTGCAAAAGCTAATCTCACAATATCTTTTTATTTGAAATTAAATAATATGTCATAATTAAATAATATTATATTAATAATTATTCAAAAAATATATACTCATTATAAGTATGATAATAGATGTTTTCTAAACTATTTAGATTTAATCAATAAATATGCAATTGCTATAACAACCATAAACAAAATTTAAAATATATCATATAACAACTTCAATTTTCATAACATTCTCTCTAATCCCATAATTTATTAAGTAGGTCCTTTAAAATAAAGCTTTTCAAATACATGATAAAATAAAATTATATATTAAAATAAATATAATAATATAAAAAATTATTAACATTAAATAACTAATAATTAATAAATAAAAACATTATTTTCACTCTTATACTTATAGCAGCGTTTGTGTCAACAAATGTTGCTATAGGTATATATTTAGGAAAATCTAGCAAAATCATCATACTTACCTCAATCTTGAAAACACTTGAACCATTTAATTTAAACTCCATAACCTCAAGAAATTTAGACTAAAATCTTGAAAAATGAAATGCCTGGTTTAAGCTTCTTCAATTCAATACGCAAACAAGATACTAACAAAGAATTTATAAAAGACTATATTGCAAAAGAATTACTGTAAATAAAAAAATTGCTTTAGTTGCTATCCATTTTAAAAAAATTCAACATAATCTAAAAGTATTGAAATTCATAGAGAAACATCTCTTCTTTAAAATTTATTTATTTTTTAAAATGACAATTTTTTCAAATAATTTAAAATTCAAAATCTAAAAAAATAAATATTTTATTATTAATAATGTAAGAAAGTTGCTGGTGCTACAAGTGCGCCTTAACTTGATGGCTTTAATTCTTCATCTCAGGAATTGACAAACTCTTTAATTAAAGATTTTTTTAATTAAGATCATCCGCTTCGTTCGGTTCAAATTATAACCTCTATGAATTAAATATAAAGTTAATAAATTTATATATAAAAAATGACACACGATCTGACCAACACATGCTATTAGCTAGATCAGATATAAACTCTTGAAGAGGTTTATGTTTGTCAAGATATTTATTGAGTGAAATATTACTTTATAACTAAAATTTCAAATTAATTAATCGTAATTTTGGTGGTCTAAGCTAGCAAAATTCCCCACGCCAAAAGCTGGGGCTGATTAGACCGGAGACTCTGATGAAAAATTAGTTAGATCTTAATAAATGTTTTAGTTTAGAGAATGAATAAGCTTAGATAAATATAAAGGGTACCTGTCTTTTATAGGAGGGGTGCTATTGTTCTATAGAGAGTTTAACGGTATGAGCTTCAAGACTCCTAATCTTACCTGGAGTCCTGAAACCATTTAGATTGCTAGGAAGGAAGACAAGAGATATTGTTTCTTATTTGTACGACGATTGTTTCTTATTTATATGGCCCGAGGGACTAGACCGATCATATTATGGTCCATCAACAGACATTCTCATAAGATTCAAAAGTTAAAATAGACGAAGAAAAAAAATCACCTGGCATAACGTACTTAACGAGAGATTCAATAAAGTCTGATCATCTGGTTTTGTAAGATCAGTACTCGTGTTGATTATAAAGTCTAATACATCTAGCTGGATCAAGGGATTGCTAAAAGATGATATATATATATAATGAGATATTCAATGAATTCAGATCATCTGATTTTGTAAGATCAGTACTCGTGTTGATTATAAAATCTGATACATTTAGCTGGATCAAGGGATCGCTAAAAGATGAAATATATATATATAAAGTAAAAATGTTTGATAGGGTACTTTTCTTTTCCTCTTTTATAAAATTCTGAAAGGGATTTAAGAAAACCAGAATATCACCCTAAGTAAATTAGTTCAAAGTTTTCAAAGAAACGAACATAAAAGATCAACTAATTAGGTTAATCAGGGGGGAAAACGAAGAAATTGAGGACTGGAAAATCTGGGAAACCAAAAAGAAAGAGATTTGGGCCGCCTGGCAAACCAACACACGGGCCAGCCATTTGCTTGGGGAAGCGTGGCCGTCTTACCTAGTACTGTGGACAAGGCCTATTAATTGGGTCCAGTATCTTAGGCTATCTAATTGTATAATTTTTTTTTCCTGAGTAGCTAATTGTATCTCACTCCCAAGTTTTGACCTGTAACATGTATTTAGATATCCTATATGTAGTTTTCAATTATTTAAATGAAATTTTGACGATGATTCAAGTATATACAGTGGCGGAGACAAATGTTTATTTTTATTTTTTAAAAAATTTGGAACATCGGCAACTTTGAATACTTATATTATGAAGGACGTACCGTGATGTTATTATCCTGGACACCTATTTATATATATGGTACTGATTAATAACGTAATTACACTGCGTCTAGAAGTACGTTCCTAATCGAAGTTTCAAGTTTCTGATCTCCAATAGGAAGGTCATGGTTATTAGATTTCGATCAAGTTTCTAGGTGGTCTTTGTTTGTTAAAATTTTGAGGTGGTGAAAATTTTGGAGTATTGGAGTTGGTAAAAAAATGAAGATAATTTGTAATAGTTGGTGAAAAAGTAAATATAAAAGATTTGAATTAATATTGTAATGAAAAAAATATTTGATATTAGGAAGGAGATTATTTTGTAGTTTTTTTAATCAGACTCGAAATTTAGGGGTGCCAAACATTTAGGCAAACAAACACTGCCAGAGTGAGCACTGTTCAAAAAACACCGAGGAGAGAGAGGTGGGGTTTAACCAAAGTTTCCCGATATAGACACTAATGTAGACGAACAAGACGAAATGGTTGTCTCCAAATCCGTTAATGGGCATAGCTATATGGGAACAAGTGGTGAAAGGGACGGTCTGGAAAATGTTAAAGGCAGACAAACATAGGAATCTCGTGCGCATAGAAAAGATTTCAGAAAAATGTACGAGGGAGCCAGTAAAGGAGCAATTAATTATAATATTGCAGCGCACTGAGGGGTATAGGCCTGGAGGCAAAGGGAGCCTTGGAAGAATAGTTTCATATACCAGCAGAGAAAGGTGGAGATTCCGAGTGTGAAGATAGCTAGTTTCCCTGTTTGGCTATTGAGGAATCGTCCCATCAGAAAAAAATATATAGATACCTTCGCTCCCGAATTCGATCGTTCACTGTGACAGTGACAAGTGATTCAAGCATTTGTCTCTGTCAGATTTCCTTCTTTGTCATTGCATCCACAAAAGAAGGCATAGATTGCAGGACCTCATCTTACGACTATCTTTTTCATGCATTAACGTTCTCTTGGATCATGGACCAGGTAATTCCCTTCAGTAATTATCTACTGTTTTCCCTATGCAAATACTTATCAGTTATCTGGTTGCTTCCTTGTTTGTAGCAAATTTTTTTTTTTCCAATTGGTTTGGGGCAAGTACCGCTCTTGTTACGACATATGATTTGCGGATGGTGTTGTCAATGATTCCAACTTGTACAAGTATTCATCTTATACGAGAGGGGTATCTTGCTCCTAGTTCTACATGCTACAATGAAAACAAGTGAACGAAATTGTGGGTGCAATCATACATATCCAAAGCAAGACTGTTGGGTATGACGGGCACGTGTAACGATGGATGGGATTCCAATGATGAAGTCGAGTTGCATGCAGCTTCTTGACATTAGGCAATATCGAATCACGTCAAGGAGACGGCCTATTGACGATGATCACATTTAATTGGCTGAATGAATATATATATAGCCGGCTTTATATATATATGGTGATTTCGAAACCATGGATTCCAAGTATTCTCTTTTATGGTAATCCTGCTAATTATTATATGAAACTTGTGTGAAACAACGTGTACCTCTACAACTGCAAATTTTCTTCTGTTAATTAATATCTCTTCTGCAAATGATCAGGTATCTAGTTATTACTATCATCCCCTAATTAAGGAAGTAGTATCTTCCAACCAAATGCTTCGGTAAACTAACTTAAACTCCACCGGTCAACCATCATAAACCAAACCGATCAACAGGGACGTTGATTGATTATGGCACTAATCACCCCTTGGCATGACACGGTTGTGTGCCATGCGAAGCCATGCAACGGTTACAACATTCTCCCACTTGATCATGTAATAACCTTGTTACTACTTAATTATAATTTTTTTTTGCTAAGAAAAGTTACTACTTAATTAAGTTGGATAAAATATATGCGCCTATTGAAATTAATACCATTATCCAACTTTATTTCATCAAATTTCCAGAGTAAATCACACCACCATTATTTTACCACTCATGATAAATATTATCAATACACATAATTCCATGTGCTTATTGTCACTGACATTTCAATTAATTTTCCTTAAAAGATATTTCTTTTGTGAATTGATATTACCTGGATATCAACCAACTAAGGTGTAAATACTCCATTATTTTAATTAGTTATATCATGACCAAAAAACAGGTAAGTTCGCAGTATTTCTTTAATTCAGGTGTTCCAGAATTTATTTGAAATACGCATTCGCTTGCGTACATGATCCTTTTAATTTAAATGCATCTTAAACCCATAACCATCACCTATTGTGTGAATTTTTCCAGAGTCAGTACTCCTTTGGTCACAGGATCGGTTACCATCTTTTCTAAGGGAATATAGTCGACTTTATTTTTACTCTCTCCATTGTATGTTGTATATAATGATAATTTACATCCATGTGCTTTCCCTTGGAACTTTGTGTTCCACTTTTTATTAATGAGATCGCAAACTTATTATCACAAAAAACATTGACCGGTTCAGTACATATACTTAAATTCAAGTTTTTTAAAAAGCATTTAATTTAGCTAGACCGCATTGCTTACCATTGTGCCGCATGAGATATACTCAACTTTTATTGTAGATTTCGCAACACAACTCTGGTTTTTACTTAACCAAGAAATATCTGTTCCACCAAATAGAAATACTTGATATCCACTTGTGGATTTTCTTTCACCATAATCTCCTGCATAGTGAGCATCTGTGAACCGTATGGTTTCAAAATCACTAATACAAAAACATAACCCTATATTTCTAGTGCTTTGTAAATATTTGAATATTCTTTTAACTATCTGCCAATGATCTTTTTCCTGTTTAGATTGACAACTGCTAACCAAATCTAATGCGTAGCAAATATCTGGTCCAATAGTTGTCATAGCATACATAAGACTAACCACTGCCTGAGCATAAAGAATATTAACCATTTCCTCTATGTTTGCTTCACTTTGTAGATACATCTTTTTACTTAAATCTAATCCTTTACTTATTGGAGTATTTACTGGCTTGCATTCATTCATATCAAATCTTTTAAACACTTTATCTATGTATTTCTCTTGATCTAAATATTATAAATGTCTTGAATCTCTATTTTTTAAGATTTTAATTCCTAAGACATAAGTTGCTAAACCCATGTCTTTTATTTCAAATTTAGATCCTTAGAATGATTTTACCTCATTCATTATTTTGGAAAATTACTTGCTAATGATATGTTATCAAATATAAAGATAATATGATTGTGTTTTCTTTTCTTTTTTAAATATAAACACAATGACCTAAATGACTTACCTCGAAACTAATTTTCAAAATGGCTTGGTCGAACTTCAAATATCATTTGTCTTGATGATTGCTTAAGTCCATATAGATATATATATTTTTTAACTTGTACTCTTTTTCTTCTTTCCTTATAGCGGAAAACCTTCAGGCTAAATCTTGTAGATAGCTTCCTTTAATTCTCTATCTAAAATTGCAGTTTTTTTTCATCCAATTGATGTCATTCTAGATTCATTTTGGCAGCAATAGACATTAGTGTTTCTACTGAAGCAAATTTTGCTACTGGGGGATACATCTATACAAAGTATATATGTACACTTGGTTGCTAAGTATATCCTTTTCCCACCAATATAGCCTTATAGGATTTCTCTGGGCTACTGTTAGTTCCTGAATTTCATTTTTATTTATCGAGTCAATTTCATCATTCATAGCATAATGACATTTTTTATTTTTTTTCATCTACGAGGCCCATAGTGTCCTTAAAATTCACTGGATAATTTCCTAAGTATATATCATTTATAACATCCAAGATAATGAATCATTTTCATGTGACTTTTTTTTGTCTTCCTAATTATCCAATAGTGTTATTTCTTTTTTTAACCCTTTATCATAATGGTAAAATTTATATCCACTACCATTCTCCACATATCCTATAAACCTGTATTCTCAAGTTTTACTTTCTAACTTATTCCTTAAGGGTTTTGGAGCTTTACAGCCCCAACCCTTTAGAATTTCAAATTTTTATTTTAGACCTGTTCAACATTCATATGGTGTTAATATTGTAGCCCATATCATGACTCTATTTAATATATATGCAGCTGTTAAAATTGCTTCTCCTCAAAAATGAGTTGGCTTTTCTCCCCATGCATAAATATGTCCATATCTTGAATAATAATCTATGATCAGACTTTATTATTAGCAACTACTTTCTTTCCTTCTATATGCACATCACGTTTAATATATACATGACCAGACTTAAAATGTACATCATATCTCTTTTTTTTTTTTTCTGAGACATGATACCGACAATAAATTCCTACGGATATTTGGTAGAAATATAATGTCACTTAATATAATGATCGGCCCTTCATGAAAAAAATTTACATTTGCTTTCTCCCATGACATCATGGTAAGTATTGTTGCCATGTAGATGATCTTGCGCCCACCTAGTGATTTTTCCTTTAGCTCTACGAACAAGTCTCTATTCTTGGATATGTGTCTTGTAGCTCTAAAATCTATCCACTGGGAGTCAATTGTTGGCTTTGCTAACATAACTTCTGTGATCTTTATATTTAGGACAATCTCTTTGAAGAGTCTCATCTTTCCACACTTGAAGTATGCTGCTTTAACCTTATTTCTAGGCTTGTACTTCTTCTGCCACTTCTTTTTAAACTTCGTTTGTCTTTTTGCTTGTGGCTGTAGAACTTGGGAACTTGTAGCTTGTGCGATCATAGACCCCCTTCTCTTCATCCTTTCTTCTTCAAAGACTAGCAAAATAGGGAGAGAAAGCATCAAGATCTCTTTTCCACTGTGTGTGAGAGTTGTATCAATATGCTCCCATGAAAGTTGTTAAGTATATATGTTTATAACTTGTATCTTGTCAGATATAGGTTGACTAGCGTTTCTTTTTTAAAATCTTTTGCAATTAATTTTATTTGGTTCACATGTTCCTTCACATGCTCACTTTCATTCATACATAGAACTAATTATATTTATCTAACAAGAGTTGTATGTATTGAAACAGTTTTTGGACTTTGACCCTTCTTCAACATGTCGCTGTTTTCTTTAATTGATGATGCTTCTCATTGGAAAAAACAACATCGTCCATATTATCTTCAACCTTCATCCCGAGAACATATTCTTCACCCTAGTGAACTTTCCACTACTTCATCGCATGTGACGGTTCCCCATGCTCTAAAATGGCCGGAGAATGCTCTCAAACACTTTGAAAGCCTAGAGGTGGAGTGACAACAATGTTTTCTGGGGGAACAGATGAGAAGGAAATGCATTGGTTTACGAAATAGAGAAGTGACCGACTGCCAATACCCCTCTTCTCTCTCGTATTCAACACACAAAGTCTTCAAATTACCAGTGTAATGAACACCTACAATCGTGATATGGAAAGGCTTACATCCTAGTCCAAAAATATTTCTTACATAATTGTAGAACGTGAGATGTTGCGAGACCAATTGTCGACCACAAAAGCACCATCTGTTTTGTGTTTCACTTGGGAAATACAAAATGACATGGAGTTCTAAGAAGCAACCAGATGTGACACTCTCCACATGTGAAGTTGAATATGTTACCGCTAGATCTTGCGTTTGTCATGCAATTTGACCGAGAAGGTTATTGAAGAAGCTACACACACCCACAAAAGGAAGCTATGAAGATTCTTATTGACAACAAGTTTCATGATAGAAGAAAGCATATAGATACAAAATTTCATTTTCTTTGATAATATCGTCATATTTGTGAAAGACTCATGATCGAAGTTCAGATAATTTTTCAAAACCTCTTAAAATATGATACTTTTATCACGCTATGGGTGTTGCTTGCAGTTACCAAAGTTATGTTTGAAGTGTTGTACGTCTCTTATGAGATCCATGAACTAGAGTGAATGTTAATTTTGAATGTAGTGATTCATGCATTTGGGGTATTGATGTATTTGAGTTTTTAAGTACTTAGTAGGGCTATAAATGAACCGAGTTGTTAATGAATAGTTCGGACTTGGCTCCTATAAGCTCGGCTCAAGCTCGGTTCATTTAATAAACGAGCCAAGTTCAAACATCCTTTTTAGCTCGATTATTAAACGAGTTAAACTCGATTAAACTCGTCTCAACTCGTGAACAAAACTCGTATAAGCTTGACTCGGCTCATTTGAGCTCATTTAAAAGCTCGTATTAAAAAAATACATGTAAATAAAAATATATTTGTATACTTACACTTACATATATAACCTATAACATTTGTACCTATAAATAGTGTACTTGTATATATTGTATATCTCTATTATTGTTATGTATATGTTTAGGTATACATAATACACTATTACTTTATATTTAGTAATTAGTAACATTTATATATATAGCCTATTTATTTATGTTACGTATCCTATGTATATGAATGTTTTATGGTTTTATATTAAATTTTTATGATATTATCATTTTAAGTTACGTTATAAAATGTGTATATGTATGAGTCATTTTTGTATATATAAGTTATGTTACGTATCCTATGTATATGAATGTGGTATGATTTATATTAAATTTTATGATATCATCATGTTAAATTACGTTACAAAATGTATATATGTATGTGTCATTTTTGTATATATAAGCATAAAAATTTACTTATGTTACAAAGTGTTCTTATTGATTATTTGTTTGACATATGCTCATAATTTTGTAGAAAAATTATTGGCTTGCAATATTTTTTTGAATGCTCGATTGGTGGTAAGGGTGTTCTCATTACAATGTAATTATGATATTGATGTTGTACAAGCTATATTTTTTTGTGAAAGCATGAATGTATATAATGGATAATACCCTATTATTTTCTAATACAATTCTATTGGTTAGTATATATTATTGTTTATTTTACAAAGCACTAGATTATATCATTTAGTTATTACTGTTGTGAAGATCACAAAATCAAAATTATGTATCGTAATTTCAAAAATTGAAAAATTTCTCCCTAACTTACAAAATGAGCTCAACCCAACCTGAGCTCGTTTGTTTGTTTTGTGTTGAGCTCTAGCCGAGCTCAAATTCTTGTATGTGTTAAACAACCTGAGTTCGAATATTCACTACTCGGTTCGTTTATAGCCCTAGTACTTTGGTATTTATATATTTAATTGTTTCATGTATTTGGGTTATTGGTGTATTGGGGTTAATGCAAGGTGAGACTATAAAACCTCATGTTTCTATGTATCTTCCCACATACGTACACGTTACATCACCATAGCCGGATTGTTAGATCGGCACGGAACTGACCCAAAAATTGTCTAATTCAAAGGAGTAGTCCTCATCAAAATCCAACCACGGAATACGAGAACACGGTTGGATTTGGCGGACAGATCTGGCTACATGCAACTCAATCTCTTTCGACAATAAGCCATCTTAGGACCCACTTAATGTACCCCAACTGCAGTAGTCATAGACAGCCACAGACCAGCTGCCAAGTAGCAGAGGGGGAAGGAGCACGGCTATACGAAGGCGCTGAGATGCACATGATATATAAGGGACGTCACAGCTCATATTGTCTTCTATCTCTGTTGCACTTTATTTGTCGCCACTTAAAAATTGGAATTTTCATTCTTTAGGCTTTTAGAATTTTATTTCTACAGAGGTTTCATGATTAATGGGACTTGTGCTCAATTTGTTTATGTAGGTGTTTTTTGGGGTCCAATTACAGAGTCTGTAAACAAGATATTCAGCTACCCACTTTTTGGCTCAATTCTAACCTATCAGTTGCGAAAGGGAACTCTTCCCCTTTATATTTGCCAAATTTATATATATATTAATTTGCCAATCAAGCATAATGATTTTTGAAAGAGTTGGTGTTCAGCCGAGATTTTTTCTCGACATAAAAGTGAAATGTAAATGAGAACATGGGGTATTTCCACGTACACGAGAAAACGACGAGAGTCAGTCACTTTAGTGTCAGCTCATGTCTGCAAAGAGCGGCAGCGGAGGTACAGTGACTAGTATAGTAACCCAAGATATGCTTTTTGACGCTATATGCCACCTCTGGTGCTAACTTTGATCTCCTCCTCTTATTAGCAGAAACCCTAGAACTATCCTCAGAACTTTCAGAGACCCACGGCAATCAAGCTTCTTGATCTTCTTCTTCTTTTTCACAATGAACGTGGAAGAGAAAGTCTCTATGGACCTGGTTCCACCTTCAGAGCATCTCTGCTATGTCCGGTGTAACTTCTGCTACACTGTTCTTGCGGTAAACTTACACTTAAAATGACCAAGCTCCATAGACTATTCCCCAACCCTATCATTTAGTAAATACACAGAGAAACCTGACTCAATTTTTTTCTCTTGTTATTCATCATTTTGTACGAATCATATATAGCATTTTAGATCAGATTCGCATCTGACCGATTAACAGGTAATCTGGTGCCTCCACTATGTGATTTGTTGTCCTCTGTTCTATTTTATTGTATGTACTAGGTTGGGATTCCATTCAGGAGGTTGCTGGACACTGTAACTGTCAAATGTGGTCACTGCAGTAACCTCTCTTTTATCAGCACCAGAGCTCCACTTCAAGGGCAATGTCATGATCTTCCACTGACTCTTCAGGTTAGTCTCCAACTACTCGTACTTTTTAGCAAGCCCTAGCTCCAGGCCTTCCACAACTCGTCCCCAAATAGAGAGTTTTCTTGTTCTTTGCTTCTAGATGCATGGGAGGTTGGAGTATAAGCGAGGACCCCTTGTTTTCTTTTTCTTTTTCTGAATTTTTGCTGTTTCCAAAATTAGTAAAAACATCGTAAGCCAACACCCCAACACTGTCTAATTCCATATAGACCTCATTAATTAGGCATAATTAAGTGATCAATCAGCATGACCAGGTTTTCAGTACTCTCTTCCGTTTACACGAACCAATCCGCATGTCCTAATTAATATAATGAAGTAGAAGAGATAATATCTGGTCATTAATGGAAGACGTATTCGTAATTTGAAGGAGAAGCAGAGCTTTTGCAGCGACTTCAGAATGGGGCAATTCTCATCATCGTCCTCGGCAACATTAAGCGAGCCGTTGTCTCCCAAAGCAGTACCCTTTGTAGTGAAACGTAGATAACCAACTCATCTACTCTTTGACTCCTCCAAAAGCTATCTTTCCTTTTTACATTTCTTCTCAATTAATTTATGTCGAACTGTGTTTTGCAGCTCCCGAGAAGAAACACAGACTTCCATCTGCGTACAACCGATTCATGAAGTAAGGGGAAGTACTAGGTTACAAATACTAGTAGTAGATCCATATATAGTTGTTTTTTGGGTACTAAGTAGATTTACTGGTACTATTAATGTTGATCTAATAACATTGGTAATATTATAAAAAAAAGTTGATATGTTTCAATTTATACGAACATTGAAAGGGAGGAGATACAGCGCATCAAAGCGGCCAACCCTGAGATACCTCATCGAGAAGCTTTTAGCAAGGCAGCAAAAAATGTAAGTTGATATTCTATCAATATTTGTTAGCGAAGGGTATATGTGTAATCTCTCTATAATACGCTTCCTCAGCCTAATTCTCAGAAATATTTGGCACTAGTGGGCTAGGTACATTCCAAATTCACCAGCCGGATCAGTTTCTGGGAGCACCAATCATGTAAGCTGAGAGCATCATCTGATCTTATTTTCCTCTCTGGACAGTTTTTCTTTTTCTTGAACTTCTTAGGACTGCAAATTATACACCCTATTCATCAAGATTCATGTCAATCAGTTCCTATTTCTTGCAGTGACGAAGTCAAATATATCCAATCGATAATTGCCCGGACAGTACTACTGGAGGATTTGAACTCAGTTGAGCAGTCAAAGTAGATCGTTTCGTTTCGCTTCATGTATCTTGTTTTCTTGTCATAATTAATTTCCTATCTAATTACCTGATTGTATTAGTTTCTTGTTGAACTACTCCATGAGAGTCTAGTCTTTGCATTAATGTATGCTAGCTACTAATTAGAACTCATGAGTATCTGCTAATCTTGTTAACTTGCCTTGCTGGTATGTGTGCTCGCATATATATATATATATAACGCGCTCACGGTACTGTAGGCGAAGATGCATGGTGTTTAATGATCTTTCACTACTCAACTAAATCCTAAGGCCCGCGAAGGGGTCATTTGAACTGAATGATGATAATCCTACTCCGAATTGGATTTGAACTTTTGCTGAAATGACAATTAGTAACTGCCACAGCGGTTACATTTTTAACTACTAGTAGATGATCAGCAGTATGCCTTTCTATTGAAGGGTTTTTGATAAAATTTATCACTTCAAGAAATATAGCTTTAGGTGACAAAGTTTTGGGTTTCAAACCAAATTTTGTCAACTAAAGTGGCCTCTCCATGACAAAACATTAATTTCGTCACCGAAAGTCACCCATTAATGCCAAAACCATCCGGACAGGTCCCAAAACTGTTCGAACGTATGTCTCGTGTGACAACATACCACACGTCGTGCATGAGCGACGATTAAAATAGTCACAAAATACAAAATACCTTCCGGACTTACGATTAACCCATTCGAACCCTGTGCTGGGTGACGAATTTCAATTCGTCGTCACTGAGTGACATTCAAAATTGTCACAATTTTTTTACAATAACGTCCGGTGTAATAGATACAACGTTCGAACGATATCTTGTGACGAATCATCAGCATATAGTGACAAATTAAAAATCGTCACGAACGCTTAATCACGTTCGGACATCCACTAGAGCGTTCGCACGTTCAAAAACAAAACGTCCGGATGATATAGAACAAGTGTGCACGCATATGAATGCTGAGTACGCGAGTCGTGTGCTTTCACGTTAAAAAGTTCCACTAGACACCGTCTGAACTAATAGATACAATCCGAACAAACTTCTCGACTCGGTCATATTTAATGAAATTGAATTTGATTGGGCCACGCGTGATTCTAACCGCTGATAGGATTCCAAACCCCAATATTATCATTCAGAAGCATTTCGACAAATTAAATAGTCCAGACTTAGCCAAAATCACATTTTCACTCTATTCTCTCAAACTTTTCTTTCTAAGATTTCACTATCCATAAGAGATCTCTCAAACAACCCCAGGTAATACATTCTTCGTGAGTTTGGTTTTCAATTTCATTCGTTTCAATTGAATAACTGTTCGGACGGTGTTATCGGTCGTTTGAAAGGTACTTTTAAACGTTCGGACGCATTCTAAAAATAAACATCACCATTTGAACGGCATGCGAACAATTTGTGATTATGTTTGGATGATTATTCCTAGCTTGATCATGGATCACTCAGAGAGAAGTATCACTAATATTGGGGGACAGACTCAGCGACCAGCTTGAGCAGACGTTTTTTTAGCAGAGCTGAGGGGGAGTCTTTGGGCGATAGTGGAGCCGATGCATTTGTTATGCATGGAGTTCCAATGCTGCTTGATCGGTCTGGAAAGAAAATTTTCTATAACGAATAGGGCTTTGATGGATGAGATGAATATTATGCAAATGGAACTTTTTGCTGTGAGAGAACAATTGTCCCAGTTGTCCGAGTCTGTCCATACTGTTACGATACAACTCCAGACACTCATTAGACATGTAGATAATATAGAGGAGCATTTGGCGCATGTTAGTGACGCCCTTGGACAAGATCTGGATGAGCCATCTCGTGATTCAAAGTAGTTTCATGTTTATGTTTTATCGTTATTATTAACTTATCCTTAAAAGCATCGTCTTCGACTTGTACTAGACATTATGATTGTGTTTTTCATTCGGTATTTAAATTATGTTTCATATTCAATATCAATTATGCTTTTTCATTATTTTAAATATATTAAAATTTAAATGAATGATTAGTATAATTAAAAGAGTTACTAGTGCAAGTGCTATGTTAATTACTACATTTACAATTAAATAGGCGATTAGTTATAATAATTAGTGTAATAATTATTTTACTGTAATTACAATTAAATGGGTGATTAGTTATAATAATTAGTGTGTTAATAATTTTAATTTTAATTCTTGATAAGTTATAATTATATTGTGTTAGTGAAATGATTTAAATAAATTAAATTTACTAACGTAAATTAAACGGTGTGAAATGAAAAGCAAAAAAAAATGTGGTACGCGTCGGAACAGTGTAAACATACGTCCGGACTCACATATGGTTGAACAATGACGTGTTTAAAAAGGAAATATTTTGAATGTATAAACACAGTGTCTGGACGTGTATGATCATACGAAATGTTTCGAACGGACATAATGATCATTCAGACGTATTTTCTAACCGTCGCAAGACTTACACGTGTTTACGTTACACGACAGTTGACAACAGCTGTTTTCGTTCGAACACTATTCATAACATCTGGACCGGGGAAAACCGTCCGAACGTAATTAATTATTCGAACCGTTTTAATCGGTTTAAATTTTGTCATTTAATACAGAGGACGCTCATTGGGCCACGTGTGCTGAACAGAGTCCGAACGTGTATTAACCGATTCCGATGGGAACGACGGATTATGAAATACATAAACAGTTCGACATTTTCATTAAACCGAACATTTTATCAGCTAAACTCTCTCGACCCTCAGTTGTTTCTTTGTCAAATCTTGGCTTAAACTCATTGTGTCGATATTCTAATCACATCTAGGTATTATTTGTTGATTTTAACATGATTTTTGCTTTAAAATTTTGATTTTTGATTTGATTGATTTTTACGTACAAATGGGTTGTGCTAAGTATTAGGATTATGTTGAGTGTATTTTTTTGTGATTTCGTGGTGTTTTGGGTAGTGTGTGGGAGGTTTTGAGATGCTTCCATGACTGAGTTAACTCGGTCATCGTCCCATAGCGTCCGGATGGCGTAATCATCCGTTCGGACTCATTTTAGTATCAAAAATAAATACGTCGTTGTTTAGTTTGTGTTCGGATGCTACATGAAACACATCCGGACAATGTTATATTAAAAGATAAAATTTTACTATTTATGTTTACTTTGGACAGATATTCAAAAGTGTCCAGACACGATGAATTATCCAAACATGAAACATTGTCATTTTTTGTATGTCTGGACGCTATGTCAATGATGTCTGGACGCATTTATAGTAAAGTTAATTTTTTTTCTTAGCTGCCTTAAGTTTGGATAGCTATCCAAATATGTCTGAACGCTATTTTTATCTGTCTCAATGCCTTTTATATTTAATTTGTATTTATTTTTTATTATATCATTTGAACTCCGTTTATGTTGTTGTTCGGACGTAGTTCTAACTGTTCGAACGATTGTTTTGCAGATTATTGAAAATTAACAAGCGTTTGCGTACCAACAGCCAGGCCGATACCAAGGAATCTTATGTTCCAGCTCTATCAATGGAGGAGCATATGACAGCCATCATGTCCTGCTCAGTTATTATCGAGCGTCATATCCAATTGGTAGATTTCTACGAGCTTCGGTTTGAGGATCAGACGCTTCTAGAGATAGTGGAGCCAGTAGGTTGGCTTTCGTTCCTCAGGGGACCGGGTATGTGTCGAAGAAACTGGTATGAGATTTCTATGCTTCTATACTTTGGGCGAGGTACCTCGAGGAGCCTAGTATGAAGGTCATCATCAAGAACGTGCATATCATATTCTCACCAGACGAGCTAGCGGTATTTTTAGGGTACGTAAGGGGTGTAATAACATTCCTCAACGTGCCAATGATAGAGTAGGGCCGACCTACTAAGGCTGAGGTTTTTCGATCTCTGTTGGGCCAGTATATAACTATCCTGTGGGGAAGCAACATGCTTCACGGTTAGCTGCTTCCTTTCTGGAGGATCATGCACCTGATTCTATGCTCCACCATCGACCTGAAGAAGCACACGATGAAGGTGACTTATGGACGATTCGACTTCTTGTACATGGTAGTTGTACGAGGGCTTCCTGTTGATATGAAATCATTCATCTACCAATCCGTTTGTGCTGAGGCCCTGAAGATCGATGCTGAGATTTAGTTGTCATACGGTGTTCTTCTGACCCAGTTCCTGCATTACCTGATGGTACCTGAAGGTGCCAATGAGATGAAGGTGTTTTCATTTGGGTCAATTAACTAGACAACGCTCTCAAAGTCGATGGCGCAGGCACAACGAGTACTGGGTGCGGCTCGGGCAGGCAAAGATAGACAAGAGAAGCCGACTCAGGGGATCGAGGAGGAAGATCCTGGACAAGGCTCATCCTAGGGACTCGAGGGACAGCAGCCGAGTTGGGTGGCGGCTATGATGACCGACTTGACTAAGAATATGCGAGCAGTCATGCAGCCCACCCATTAGATGATGGGAAATATCAGTTCTCGGCTAGCAGCTCTAGAGTGTAAGGTTGAGAGCATGGACGGTGAGTGCAAGAAGCAGGTAGCCGAGGTTTAGTTCGCCCTAAAGGGTGTCACTACCAGTGCACAGCTAGTTTCCCCAACCGAGTGGGTCGTGTTGCATGAGGAGCACATGAGGGAAGTCTGAGCGGTTTTGCAGCTCGCTGATGATTGATGATCAATAGATATTTAGTTTCTTTTATTATTACATTTGATTTTTTATTATATTTTGAGGTCATTTATTTCTATATTATGTTTTGAGTACGTATATTGGGATTGAATCTGTTGTTATTTTGTTTATATTATGTTTTGTGAAGATTTGATATGTTTATGTTATTTCTATCTATTAAAAGTCATAGAGACAAGGACAATTAATGAAGTGTTTCTCGTTTCGTTACTTCTTCCTGCTTCGTTACACTCCTTACACTCTTGTTTATATTAGAAAGAAATAAAATAAATAAGATCGTTAAAACCGTTCGACTAGAGGATTACTTTCCGATCATATTACAGTAAGGTCGAACGATATCGTGCTTCGCAATAAATGTGTCCAGACGGAATTCATACACCGTTTGGACTCTATTTTTTAGAATGTAGTGTTGAGACATTGTCGTTTGGAGGTTTCCAAACGGCGTCATGAAATTTAAGAAAGCATGCAGACGGTTTATGGTACGTCCAGATGTTGTGTTCAAGATCAGACGCTGTCATTTGGTGGTTGCTAAAATGGTGTCGTCAGTGTAAGTTTCTGTGCGGATTGTATGAAAATTTAGCGCCATGTTTTTCCCTAGTAAAATTTTACACGTAGGCATCCGAACTCTATTATTTGTGTCTGAACGTGTTATATTCGATTGAAAAACGGAAAATTGCAGACAGTATAGCGAAAACGGCCAAATTTTAGAAATTTAAGAGATTTGAACAAGAAGAGAAGAGGGGAGTTGATTTAAGACGCCGATCTCATTGAAATGGGTGTGAAATGAGCAACCCATTTGAGATTTCGGATTTGATTGCATTTAAGGTTAGTGGGTTTTAATTTGTTTTATTTTACGATGAAAAACATGGATTTTAGGATATCAAAGTATGTGTTTTTTGAATTTTTAGGAACTAAAATGATCTCAATTGAGTTTGGAGTTGGTTGTGATGTGTTTATATTGAAATATTTGCCATTTGAGTTGATTTTGGTATGAATTTGTGTTGAATATGCCATATGTTTGTCGAAGAATAGTGTTGTTTGACAATCCCAGTCTCGACGATTTATGTACCATCCGGACTCACTTTACCATTCCGATCACTTTCCAAAATAGGCCTGAATGCTTATATTTTATTTTAAAACGGTTATGAGTGTCTGAACGTGTTTCGGATAACGAACTCTGTGCAATTCTTGAATTTTTCACGTTATGGACAGTTTGAGTTTACAATATGCGTAATGTGCTTAATTGTATGTGATATTGTGACAGATGTGTTTAGAAATTTTGATGCAAAACTCTTTTTGTCTTCCGGATACACATTCAGCATTGAGCTTGCATACTTGCCTTCAATGGTGGGTGTTCATGCTCAATGTTGTAGGCATGTGTCTGGGGACTGAGGCGAAATGCTGTCAAAATTTCTAAAGCATCGGTCACAATAGTCGGGTTAATTACGTGCAGTACGTGATATTGTAAACTTGAATTGGATAAGACCTATCACCCAAATAAATGGAGTTGAGTGTGAATGTAATCATTGTTTGTATTTTTGTCTTTGAAGGAACGATATGGATAAAAGCTAGATTTATGAGGCTGATAGACTCAAAAGTGTAGTGTATAGTGATGGAGTTCGGGATTTTATGAGTGTTACCCGTAGTTGTGCAAATAGTTATGGACTGATAAGATGTCTGAGTAAGATAAGTAAGAATATGTTGTTCAAACATGTAGACGAGATGGATCATCATTTATTCATAATTGGTTTTGACTAGACTTACACTCAGTGGGTATTTCACGGAGAGTCGTTTTCAGAAGTTTCTAGCCGGATAGTCATTTTAGAACCTGAATCGAGCAGCGAGGACTTTGACGGAAACATAAATGATGATATGAGAGACATGTTAGAAGATTTTGAGGCGGGAGCAGGGGATGATGGGAACACATGTGAAAATATTTCTGGTCCTGAAACAGTCTAGTCTGGGTCTGGAGACGGGTTTTCCGTGTATACCAAGTTATGGGCGGATGCTGAGTGAGAGTTGTATCTCGAGTGTAAGAAGTACTCGAAGTTGTCTTTCGTTGTTAGGTTACTTCATATGAAGTCGGAGAATAATTTGATTGTAAATGTGTTTGAAGAAGGTGGGATTGCTTTTGTGTCTAACATAATCGCATATTTGTTGACGAAACCCTTGTGTTGCTGGATATGTTATGTTTGTTTCTTATGGGATCTGCTATGGTTTTTTACAAAAAAAATGAGGAGAAAACTCAAAGATGTTGCCAATTTAAAACATGTAGAATTAAATCGGGTTTTACCTCATTTTAGAAATTAATACTAATGTTGCTCTGCTGCCATATTTTGTATACTGATCATCACACAGAAGCTTGCAGCCCTTAATCTTCAATATTTTTAGTAGTTTTAGTCCTTAATTTTTGATATTGTAACTCTAAGACATTTTTTTGTATTATGCAGTAACTTTTTTTTTGTCATTTTCCTTTGGAATTTGCCCCATTCAAATCCATTCCCGGTTCCGCCACTGTCGATCATTATATACTTATAGAATTGTTGAAGAAAAGTAGTTGTACATGTAAGTATCCTACCCCATTAATCAAAATTAAATATTATGACTTTTAAAATTCTATGCTTAACTGAATTTTAAATTTATTGTTCTTCATTTGTAGCGACGTCCGGATTCAGACACGTTCGAGGTAGTACGCGTGAGATTGCCTTACTTAAGGCTCGCACTAGAGGAAAGCTGACTATCCATATCCTGATGGACGTACAGACGGTGATGACAAGGCGTCCCCAATGCTCTCGAGTCATATTGATGCGCTCGTTCGACAACATGTCCCATTTAAGACGAGTATGTGGAAGGAGGTCCGCGATGGTGTTAAATCGTATGTGATGAACCATGTGTTGGTAAGTATAATTTAGGGTTAAATACACTTTGCCCCCTTATCTTTGGGGTTATTTATACTTTGCACCCCGATATATTATTTTTGACACATTGGACCCAAAAGTTACACATTGGATCCCGTGCCCAAATTGTCCGTCAATTTAGACTGATTCCGTCAAAAATATTACACATTGCTCCCCTTTTCTTTTGGAGTATTTACACATTGTCCCTCTTATCTTTAGAAATGTTTACACATTGCACCCCAGGTTTGACGGAATCCGTCTAAATTGAAGGGCAATTTACGGGGTCCAAATTGAAAAGATATGTAACTTATGGGTCCAATGTGTCAAAAATAATACAACAGGGTGCAAACTGTAAATGACCCCAAAGAAAGGAGGCAAAATGTATTTAACCCTATTATTTATTAAATTTTAATTGTTGAAACTTTTTTGCATTTTTAGCTGTTATATATGTTAAGGATGACTCCCAACTAGATTACGACCGAGCCGATGATCGCATCACTGTGACAGTTACGATGAATACAACATATAGGACACACAGAAATAAAATGTTCTAGCATTACTCAATGTTCAATTCCAAAGAAGAGGCATTAGAGCACCCATATCCCGATATAAACAAGGAAGAATGGACTCGTGTTTGTGATTTATTTGCTAGTGAGGAATTTCAGGTTAAACATTTTTATTCCGCCTTGAACATTTATTTTTTTATTATTAATTGTGGTAACAACTGTAATGTATAATGTAGAGGAGGAGTGCAATCAACAAGGAAGGTGAAGATTGTACACTACTAAAAAATTGACTTTTAGTGACGAAATTCTCGGTGACGAAATGAATTTCGTCACTAAAAGTCTTATTTGTGACGAAATAACAATGTTGTCACAAAAAGTTATTTTTTTTGTGCCGAAAAGTATCGTCACATGTTGATCGATCGTATATAAACAACGATCGATCGGTACTTTTGTGACGAAATGCTCCATCACTAAAAACAAAGAGTTTTGGTGAGGAAATTATGTCGTCACTCCTCCCGATCGATCGTTATTTATATACCGATCGATCGGTTATCAATGCACAGGTGGCTTTGAAACACGATCAATCGTTCATCATAAGTGATCCATCGCTACGATATGACGATCGATCGGCATGCGTCATAGAAGATCTTTCTAAATTTTAAGATAACCGATCGATCGGTGATTTAGGTGATCGATCGTTTAAGTACGATGTCGTTTAGATATTTCTAATCAACCGATCGATCGTTTATATTGAAGTGATCGATCATCAAGGACGTCGTCCTTTTGTCTTATGCATAACGATCTATCGGTAAAGGCACACTGATCGATCGTTAGAATGCGTCGTCGTTTTTCGTTAGACTAAGCGATCGATCGTTCCAATAAAGTGATCGATTAGTTCACACGGTGTCGTTTAAAATGCAAAAGGCGATCGATCGGTTAACATTGACGATCGATCGGTACGTAAATTTCATGATTAAACATTTGTGATTGAATAATATGAGCTTAAATAATTAGAAATACAAAATATATATTAACAAAGTACGTTAGGATATGTTTAGATTACATAACAACAAATAAAGTATACTTCATTAATATTTAAGAAAGCATGTACAAGTTGTACATGTTACATCAAATAAACATTTTGTAAGAGTTAGTATGAGCAATGTACTAAGATGTCATAAACTAGTGATATAAAGCTTATTTAACACATGATTATAAGTTCTTAGTATAAGATATGTATTAAAATGACATTTTAAGTAAAATAATTTTAATAATTATTTCATTTGTTAGGTTAAAAATCGTTTTTTCAATAATTAGTTTTAACGATCGATCGGTATGTCACCGATCGATCGGTAAAGGACGGTGTCGTTTAATGGTTTGAGACCGATCGATCGCTCACGCCCGTCGTCGTTTTGAATTCGTGTCCAGATCGATCGTGGAAATAGCGATGGATCGTTTGAAAACTTAGCGGGAATTTTAAAGCTGACAAGGCGATGAATCGGTATGATGCTCGATTGATCGATGTTTATTGTGCTTGAAATGCCCAAATGCTCTAAGGCTGTGGGTGAAGTGAAAAAAATACCCACGGAAACGAGGAGAACGAAGACTTGCGGTAAGGAGCTTTTTTCCTCTCAAATTTAGTCCAAATACCGTTCTTTTGGTTGAGAGAGTGTTTAGAATAGATTAAGAGGAAGTCGAGCTCATATTCATTGGTTTTTTAACCGAGTGAATATTGAAAATATTTGGCAAAATTTGTGAGATTTTTGTAGAGATTTTGTTCGTTTTGGTGTTTATATCGTGCAAGAGGTAATATACTCTACATACATTACGATTTATGAACGATCTTACTGGTTATTTGATGAGTTTTTTTATTTGGGTATTTGTGGGTATTGTGGATATAATGTGTGATGATTAGAGCTTATTTGAATGTTCTTAATATGTACATTGCAATGGGTATTGAATGAGGATGATTTGAGAGTGATTTGGGCGTGGATTTGAGTGTGTGTGGAGGGTTTGCATGGTTTTATCGATCTGGGTAATTGACGATCGACTGTCTGTTAGATGGTATACAACCGATCGATCGTTGTATTTTAAACGATCGATCGTCTTCTAGATGGTTGTCTGACGATCGATCGTCATATTTTTACCGATCGATCGGTGTTTCACACAAGTTTTGTTCCAAATTATTGATGATGTTGGCATTTATATTTATTTAGATGTTTGATTATTGAAGTGTTTGAGTTCCGAAAATAAGAATGATGTAAGATCTCTCCTTATGTTGTTCATAATTTTTCTCATATGTTGCCCTGATAATGTGGATGAGTAGAGGTTTGTTTGTCTGATGTAAATTGTATTTTTTTGTACTCATTGGAAATATCAGGAAGGGAATGTCCTATGCCCCCTGAATTTTGCAGTTGGAAATCACATGCAAATATGACTGTACATCTAACCCTGCATGTAGGTATATACAATTAATAGCTTACGCTCATACAAGGGTATAACAGTTTAGCTCACCAGCTTTTGGAACACCGATTTGTCAAATTTTATGTTCTCGCTCCATTTGTTTATTTTTTTCTTTCTATTTATTAGCATAAAGTTTTTTCTACAATCTTTGCTACACTTTTGATAGAAGACATCACAACATGATTGCATAAACTAATTGGAGGAGAATGAAGATTTCTTCAGATTCTCAAACAAGAAGAGAATCAAATGGAAACATCTCCTTCCAATGGACTAAAGCGAATATTTTCATATATTGTCGGATCAGTGAAGCAGTAGAACTAGATATGATGCATTTAGCTATTAATTTTAATTTTTCTAACAATTTGGAGTTTTCCATGCAGTTCCTACAGCCTGGCATGGGTAAAAACATTTGTCCAGCACCTCAGCACTTTTATTAATGCATAAGCACAACCAATTTTGTTTTCCTACTATTGTTTTGTGCTTTTTTCCATCAGGGAAGAAGCTAGGAATTAGCTCTTGGGTTTACTTGCATGAAAAAGGAGCAAGAGGAGCGCATGCGAGTGGAGCACGAGGAGCGCATGTGATTATGTATTATTACGATGTCACCCAAATTTGTCACCCAAAGTATTTTTTCTTGTATTGTATAGTGAAACAAGTGCATTATATAGAATAATAATAATATGAAATTACAAAACCTATAATTAGGGTTGGTTATTAGACTTTCCAATAATTTAGCTTGCTAATGCTGAGTTCGTAACTTTTAGTGTAATATCCCGTCCCGAAAAATGTGTAAGTGATTAATTTGAATTTTAAATGAAGAGATAGTGTTTAATCTTGTGTTTGATTTTTGGATAGAGGTTTAATTGTATTTTTGAATTTAAAGGTGCTGATATGGAGATGTGATCTATTTTTGAATTTAAAGGTTTGAATAAAGATTTGATCTTGAGTTTGAATTTAAAGGTTTGAATAAAGATTTGATCTTTGAATTTAAGGGTTTGAATAAAGATTTGATCTTGAATTGGAATTTAAAGGTTTGAATAAAGATTTGATCTTGAGTTCGAATTTAAAGGTTTGAATAAAGATTTGATCTTGAGTTTGAATTTAAAGGTTTGAATAAAGATTTGATCTCGAATTTGAATTTAAAGGTTTGAATAAAGATTTGATCTTGAATTTGAATTTAAAACTGTTGGATAGAGGTATGTTTGAATTTTAAAGTTGCAGAGATTGAGCTTAATAAATAGCTGCAGAGATCAAGGTTAATAAATAGTTGCAGAGATGTATATTGGAGACCAAAATTAGGATTGATGTTGTGCTACTAATTTCCGAGAGATTATTCGGCAATTATTGGAGAAGCTTTAAGGAATGATTAAACGTTCGAGGTAAGTGGTTCTTCAATGAGATTTTGAACGTGCACCGTATTTTATATGGTTTTGATGTATTATTTGGGGAACTGACCACATTTTGGGTAAAAAGAGATTGTTGAGATTTTCGTGAAACTCAATTGAAATATTTATAACTTATTTGGTGAGCATGCTGTGAAAATTATCCTTGCGCTGGTGATATATCTCTATGTCTTTGTGGCCAATTTATCCTTGTGGTCTGTGTGGCCAATTTGATACCCCTCGTGGTATTTGGAGGTCTTTGTGGCCTAGAGGTCTGTGTGGCCTAATATTTTGATGTCTGTGTTTCCTGGAGGTCTGTGTGGCCTAGTGTTCGAAGGTCTTTGTGGCCTGGAGGTCTGTGTGACCATTGGTGATTTCCCTATATTGCGTGGCCTTGGATATTTTTGTTACAAACTTATATTTTTGGATTCGGTATGGCTCACAATGTTTTATTCTGGATTTCGGCTATTGTGATAAAATTGTCCTTTTCCCAACCCTCATTGACTTACTACTTACTGAGCTAGTCGCAGCTCACCCCTTATTTTCATATTTTCCAGAGTTGGCGGAATTAGAGAAGTTCAAGGAGCTTCAGAGATATTTGTGTTTCGAAGGCGTGTTTTCAAGAGTACATTTGAAGATTAATGTTGGGGAATTCAATATTGTATTATTTTGGGAGATCATCGATATTGGAAATATCGGATATGCTAATATAAATTTTAGGGCTCGGATTGATATTTTTGGGCTTTTTACGGTTTATGAATATTTTATTGAGGTTGTACAAAATTAGTTTTGAAATATTGGGGTCTAGATAAATGATTATCCTTGTTGAAAGAACATTATTTTATACGAAAATCTGTCTGTATGGAGTTTGGGCTCGGGGCGTTACATTTAGTATTTTCTTAGGTTACAAGACTATAAAAATTTAATGATGTTTAACCTTTTATCATATGTGACAGTTACATGAAATTTATTATTTATGAGTTAATTACGTGGTACATAAAAAAATTAATGTAATATTTGAAAAAATATATTTTTTACTCACGAACTGGTAGATAAGCATCCTAACACATTGCACATTGATCTGTCTATTTTTTTTCCATCAAATTGAACAAAAACTTCTTTTTCTCTCTCGTCCCACTTTTCTCTCCCTTCCGTGCGACACTGCTATGTGATATTAGGGCTGCGTTTGCGTGTTAAAATTTTACACCCTCTAAAATTTTAACACAATAAAATATTACAATATAATCTCTCTCTCTCCCATCAAATCACTACTATTCACTACAAAAATATAAAAAATTACCTCTCTCTTCACTTTTTCACTAAACCCAATACCTAAAATTTTAACAACACTAAAATTTTACAAAACAAACACACCCTAGAATGACCCATCATAAAAGAGTCAAGCTTCTCATGTCATTGTTTCAGAGCCTGCTTCCTACTCTTTTTCAAACCATGTGCTCCAAATCCTTCAAGCTGAACCACGTAGATTTCTTCCTCCAAATCACCGTGGAGACAGACAGTCTTCATATCGAGCTGCTCAAGTTCAAGATCCAAACTCACTACTAAACTCAAAATCACTCGGATGAAAGCCATCTTGACGACTGGAGAGTATATGCACTACAAGAAAATCGGCATGTAGTAGCTGAAGAGTACGTCGCTGCAAGCACCGAAATCGTCGTTGTAAAAACAAGCAACACAAAAATGGTTGGACTTCCTACGCTTATACGGCATCACTACACGTGTCCGGCAACAACTTTTTTCTTGTCGCTACAGGGGACCAATTTGCGATTTCGACGTCGTCCCTCTAAAGCTTCCGCATGGGTCACTGCAATGTTCATCCCTGCTTTCACAGCGTCGCAAAAAATCTATTCAGCTACGAAATTCAGGCGTCGAAAGAGTGTTGTCCCAATGAGACATCGATCCTTTATTTTAGCGACCTAGCTGTATACGGTTGCAAGATTGTTGTGGCTGCGATTTGTGATTGATGTTACCCATTGTTCTTGCCTATTTTATTTCCACTCAATAAGTCGCTAATCAATTTGTTTTTTTTCCGGCTTTCTTTTGTCATTCATTGTAGGTGATGATCATTTCGGATGCTGGTTATTTTTTATACCAGTTGGCTCTGTTCTCATATCAGAAATATCAATAAATTCAAATGATGGATATGAGAAAATAGGATATCCATTAAATTATAAACACATTACTTACACCTTAATGGTGAGAAACAAAACAATTTGCTCAAGTTACATGTTGATCGGATATGGAGAAAAGCAACAGGAGATGTATACATGATAAATCGTGCAGAATTTGCTTCCCTCAATTCCAGCAACCAACTCAGCAAGCATCCTCCAAGTTATCTACAGCTCCAGAACCTTCGTGCATCACTTAGTACTAGATGTTATTATGTATTTTGTATGCTGTTGTATTGTTGTGGAATCTCTGTAACCGAATGCCATATATTCCTTCCAAACTTGTGCTGCACATCAAGTGCTCGAGAATATTTCTGTGTTCTATAGGAAATCTGTTAGCACGGTTTTTCTCTATCTATCAACTCTTTGTTAGAAGTTATAAACTATATTCAATGCTTGTTTGTGAATCATCTCTTCAATCAAGACTCACGAAAACAATATGAAAAAAAAAATGAAACGAAAACCGTTGATGCAATCTCTCTAATATCATAGACCTTACTGGATACCACTTTGGTGAAGAATGGCGAACACACTCCCACAAAGAGTGGCAAGAATCGAAGAGAACCTGAGGTTCTTTTATTCGCTTCAATCAAAGGACAAACCCTTCGACTTGGCAGGCTGAGACAATTTTGTAATTTAATAACTCACGAGCACATAAAAAAGACTTGAGGAAATTGAATATAGTTAAGTTAACTCACTCCCATTGATGCTTGATGATCTTCAACTGGAAAAGACCAAGTTTTTTATTCCAGTGCAACCCAATCTCGTCTCCCGAGTGACTAATCTGCTTTTCGACGAAATCTTTGCACCCAAGAGCATAGGAGTCAATGTGAACGTTCATCTCTCGAAAAACATGTTCTCGCCAAAAGTAGTGATACAGTTGCACTCTAAGCAATTGCGATAGTGTTAAGGAAACAAAATGAGGAAGAGAGGCCCGCAAAAAACAAAAAAACAAATATTAGATTTGTAAACACAAACTCAACAATCGCAATGATTTTCACAAAATCGACAACATACGCAGATAATTTGCTCCAGGAGCGAAGAAGGCCTTGTAGAACCTTCGTGGTAAAAATTCAAGCCTAAAAAATCCGCTTTCTTTTTTAATTTCCTCCATTCATTTTCTCCTCACTCACTCCCTCTATCGGTTCTCTCTCATGGGATGCACGCTTTGATGCTTGAGGAGGGGGGAAGGTTGTGTGCTGTCTCCATTTTTTTTTTTTTGAAAATCATATGCAAAAATTTGAGGGAGAAGAATCCAGCGTTTTTACCCAGAAAAATTTGAGGAAGATCTTTGGCACCTTCTCTGCCTTTTTGAAATTTGATATAAACGGTGCAACCCAAGGGTCCTGTGGTTGACTGTCAGGACACTTGGGTTGACTGTCATAATGTGTAGGAAATATTTCATTCTGGTATGACTCTTGGGAGGGATAGTGGTCATATAGGTGATTAGTTTCCTGTGGTTGACTGTCAGGGATTGTAAAATTGAGAACGGGTGGGATGTCCCTCTACTGAAGAGTCTTTTGTGTGGCTAAAAAAACGGAAAATTTATTAGAGTTTCTTGGAAGTCATAAAAAAGGAAAAAATCTGCTTGTCTAGACTAAGAATGTTGGTGGAGTTTTCTCGACAAAAAGTGCATTGGACTGTTGTGCGGCAGGAAATTATGAATAGCTCAATCATGTCTTCTGTCAGGAGGAGATAGCCTCAGAATCTGACATTTATGCTCTAATCAGTTAGGTTTGCCTTTTAATCCTTACCGGAGCTGGGAGGGAGACTATTGACTTTGGTTTTGTCGTCCTTCTTGATCTTCCTAGCGATGAGAACTTCTAGGAGGGTGGAGTTATTAGAGCTGATCGAGGAGAACTCTTGCTAGCTTTTTCTATTAGTTTTTGAACAATTTCTTTTAAACCCTATACTGACTACTCTAATGAACCTAGAGGAGGTGAATAGGTTTATAAAAATCTGTACAACTCAAAATAACGAACAGTGAGTTTCAATGGCAATATTCAACCCTATTATGCAATCTGATATACATAGCTATGATTAAAATTAATATCCTATATATCATAATATATTCAGATGAACTCAAATGATCTTAGATGCAAAATATTCAATGTATACCAGAGAACACAATCTAAGGAATGTGCTCTCAGAACTACGTAACGTTCCATTGAATTACGTTAAACTCTAAATTATGTAAAAATAGATTTGACATCAAGCATAAAGACAAGATATTTTCTATCTTTAATCAATATAATGAGATGTTGAAAATTACTCTTACTCAGATCTACCTTTTGCCTTTAATCTTCTTCCAACAAGATTGTCAATACACCATAGTTGAGAATCTTTAATCACTTAAACAAAAAATATTAGTAAACAACAAGATAGATAAACAACAACACGAAAACAATCACAAGTGACATAAGGGGTGTTTACGGAGATAAACTTTCTTGTAGAACATTTACAAGAAAGAAAAATTTTTCGGGACCTAGTCCAGCAAACGAATCACTAGAAATCCAATCTCTGTTAAACGATGATCAATATATTTAACAAACCCTTTGCTAATCTAATATCTATCAGAACCTTACTCAACGCCACGAGTTTGAATTTGCAACAAGCAGAGGATAGGAACTTCTTTCCCGATAAGTTTATTGATTCTTCACCACGGGATAACCTTCCAACTTGAACTCAAGTGGCTGCTCCTTCAACAATGCTGGAACTTCGACGCCCTTTCGAACATTAGCAACTTTGAAGCTCTCTTGATCAATCTTGGGATTGAATCTTCGTGATCAACTGAGAGGATGCGTAAGGTACTAATCGACACACTCAAGATAACGTTCTAAGTATATTGCAAAATGTTCAGAAAGACTTTTATAAGGTTATGAGGGATTTTCAAAGCTAAGGGGTGCTGGACAAATTAAATGAACACAGATCCTTTAGAAATAGAATTTTGTTACTCTTTACCCAGTGAATTTCATCAAACTCCAGACAAACTCTGCACAGTCTTTATACAGCCAACAATCAACCTAAGTCTTCGCCTCTTTAAATCTCAGGAATGCTACAGATTCTCAGATCATGAACTATGCCAAAAACCTATTGATATTACAGTTTTGATCCGGGTACTAATAATGCTGTTGAGTTAAAAGGTATTCCTCATGGTTTGGAATTTTCCACCAGCTTGGTATCAATACTTTGGATATAGAGACTTACTCGAATTTAGTTGTTTATTGGTTGTAGAGGAAAAGCTACAGAGTCTGGTATTTGGAGGATTATTAGGAAAATATTTTATATCTTCTTGCAGGTTTTGATTACTCGGTGAAGCACATTCTACAAGACAAAAATGCTCCTGCAGATTTTATGGCTAGTTATGGGGGATTGGGGAACACAACTCACTGGACTTCTGTGATGACAGTCCCATGGAAACTTCGAGGTTTGTCACATATAGACAAACTTAATTTACAGTATTTGTGATTGGAAAAATTTATTATTTGGGTTAAATATACTTTGTACTCCTTATGTTTAGAGTTGTTGACATATTGTATCCTAGTTTTTTATTTTTGAGACATTGAGTCCATTACGTTATATCCCCAATTTTTTAGAATTCTATGATTTTTTTTGTTGTCTATGTCTTACCTTACTTAAAGGAGAAAAACGTGTATAATAGTTATGACAGATTGATGATCGATTTTGCTTAGTTCGTGCCTCTTATACATAGTTATATACTTAAGGGAATTGGACATATTTATTTTATAAATATTAATTTTCAAGTATGCGTATATATATGAACTTTCAAAGTCCACGTTCATTTTTAGTGAAGTGACAAAACTTTCTTTCGCTCATTGTGGATCAAGTTACATATTGTAATACTCCGAACTTTTTTAAACTGCTTTGAGACTCCTATGTTAAGACTTTCACCTTTATATCTTTAGTAATCATGTTCCTTCTTTAGTGTTGGCCTTATTTGCTTACCTTGTGTCTTGTTAGTTCTTCTTCAGTTGATTAAATTCTTATAGGACTTATTTCCAACAATTTTTAATCTTTGAGTAGGGATCATTATTTTAGTACGAGTGCATGTGATTAAATTGGTTATAATTATTTTTTTAAAAAAAATTAAATTGGAGAGTCAGACCAGACTCCTGGGTTGGGTAGAGAGCAGACACCCAGGAAGTCTGAGCACTGAGTGTCCTGGAGAGCTGAGCCCTGAAAGCCCGGGTGAACCTGGTTCTGCTTGCTCAGGATTTACGGAGACAGTCCTGGTAAGTTGGTATGCCCAGCCAATCTCCAAGACGTGACTATATGCCCAGGAATACCCCGGAGCAAGCCTTGAATAGACTAGTCTGCCCGTCTGGTCCTCTGGCTTGCGTCTGCATGCCCGGGGTGGCCTGTTGTCGTGACCAGCCATCCTAACCAGTGAGTTTTTGTCTCATTTTCTTGTCTTTTTAACTTGTATATTTTCCTTGTCCTTCTTGCATGAACAGTTTAGATGGGAGTCTAGACCAATCGGCTTGCCTTGAGTGAAATTTTGTGACACCCTTGCAGCCCATGATTACCCAGATTTAGGGGGAGGGTGCCATGTGGCTTTTCCTGCCCTAGACGCCCAGATCAGCCGTCCAAGGAGCTTGCTTCTTGCAGCTCCTTTGGATCAAATGATGACTTGGTTTGGTTTCTTGAAAAACCAACCAAGCCGTGCAATATAGGGGAGATGTGAGTGTGTGCCTACCGAAATAGTGTGTCCTTGCCATAGAAGTGAAGAGACGTAGGGACTTGACTCTTGAGGGAGCCAGCCCGACCGTTTTTTAGAGGAGTGGAGGAGAGGAGCTGCCTGCAAGGTAAGAACAAGGTAAGAGAGAAAAAGGTGTGAGGTGAGGTGGTCAGCCTGCACCTTGCTCTCTCTTGCTCTTGTTTAGGGTCTGCAGCTTTTGGCCCTTCCTCCTAATCTCTTGTCTAAGTTTGCTAACCCTAGATTTTGTGTCTGCTCTAGGAGGGTTTCAGGATTCACTTAAGGCCTCCAGAAAAGCACCAAGGTAAGGGGTGTTTAGCTTTGGTTGGGTAGGGAAATATATTGTTTGAGCATTTTTTTCTGGTTGTTGTCATAGACTATACACTTTGGAGGCAAGAAGAAAATGGTTAGGGTTTGTTTCTCTCATGAGATCGTGTGCTAGAAAAACCTGCATGTCAAAATATTAGCTTATCCTTGACTACTTGTAAAGATATTGTGCTATGAGCTTGGATGGGTGTTTATATCCTATGATGCATCTTACTTATACCATATTCAAGTTTATGCAATATTGGAAGTCTTAATGTTGGCCGATTGTCAAGGATGGACATGGAATGGGAAATGGGTAAAGCAAAGCCTTCAATGGGAGCTTATGAGCTCAGAGGTTGAGTATCAGTGTTTACAAAGTGCAAAAACAACATGCAAGGGGTGTTCATGCATGAATAGATGGAGTTGTGCATCTTTCTTCCTATCTCTATATTTTTATGCTATCTGATCATCCCATATGTGCTCTGAGATCTTGTAATGTGTGCAAAGATGTTAGTTTAAATGTTTATGTTGATTAAATACAAAGAACACAACATGCAAATAGGTCCAACGGTGGAAAATGTAGAGAATAGGTCACTGTCAAAAACCACCAATAAAAATACTTTGAATTTTGACATGAAACTTTCCAGATAACATGTATTAGTAATCAGTAAATCCCAATAAAAATTTCAGGGCAATCAGATGTCGGGAAAGGTCGAAAATGCCTTGGAAGTCTCTAGGGATAGTTTCGGAATTTCACTCAGAAGTGAGGGTAAAAAGGTCCAAAAGGAGAAAATAATTTAATGGCTGCGTATAGCATGAAAAGTAGATGGGAAAGATCATATTTGAACCCAAACTGTGTAACATTAGAGGCTCTAATCACAAAGCCCGTTTAGCGGCCTAAAGGGACTTTAGGCCCGTCAACCATAAATAAGCCCAAGACGTTCTGAAATTTTTTAGACATGCCCAATAGGGGCCGATGAGGCCCCATAGACCTGTAACTGGAGGTTTAGGATAGAATTAGCATTTATTTATAAAATGCATGTACATTAGGACAGAATAAGCATTTATTGTAACTTTACCTTTCATGTCTTAAAGTTGCAAACACTTTGTTTGTCTATGTTTTTCCATTCATATCATGTGATATTTTGGATGTATACATTGTACATGAATCGTATTCATTTATTGATTTCATTCACATCATAAGCGGAAAAACAAGTGTGAGGAACCCCAAGCCGTGGATTATAAACTTTGGAGAGTTATCTCTAATGGACCTGAATTTCCTAGAGACAAAGATGGTAAGTTAAGGGATGAAAAAGATTTTGATGATGTTGATCTTAGACTTATGTCTTTAAATGCGAAAGCTATGTATGTTTTGTATTGTGCACTTGATGCAAATGAATTCAACCGTGTTTTCGGTTGTGATACCGCGAAACAAATTTGGGATAAACTCCAAATAGCTCATGAAGGTACAAATCAAGTCAAGGAAAACAAAATTAGTATGCTAGTTCATAATTATGAGCTTTTCAAGATGAAATCTGATGAATCTATCTCATCTATGTTTACTCGCTTTACCGATATCATAAATGAATTTAAATTTTTGGGTAAAGAATATACTAATGTTGAGATGGTGAGAAAGATTCTTAGGTGCCTACCAAAAGCTTGGGAACTCAAGGTCACCGCCATTCAAGAAGCCAAAGACTTGACAAAGCTTCCTTTGGATGAGCTCGTGGGATCTCTTATGACCCACGAGATGAACCAAGTAAAAGGAGACGAAACTGAAGGAAAAGGCCAAAGAGAAATCGTCTCTATTAGTGAAGTAGAGGAAATTGCAAACCTTTGTTTAATAGCAAAGGAAAGCGATGAAGAGGTACAATCTTCACTTACTGAATGCTTTTCATTTGAGGAATTGCAAGATGCGTTTAATGAACAATACCTTGGACTAAAAAGAATATTTTCAAAATATTGTTCTCTCAAAAAGAATTTCGAAAGCATTTCAAAAGAGAATGATACTTTGAAGAGTCAAGTCATATCTCTTGAAGATAATCTTGCAAGGACCACGAAAGAAAATGAAAAACCTTTGCAAATTGAGTCAAGTATTTTGATTAATGAAAATGACACCTTGAAAGTGAAAGTTGACTCCCTTACAAATGACCTTGCAAGGTTTACTCAAGGAAAGAAAAACCTTGACATTCTTCTTGGTTCTCAAAGATGTTGCTTCAACAAAAGTGGCATTGGATATGATTTTCTAAATGATCAAAAATCTTATTCTTATATGATAACAAAATCATCTCCATCATTTACATTGTGCAATTTTTGTAGAAAATTTGGTTATATCTCACATATTTGTCCAACTAGAAAGAAATATTCTAGTAATATTAAATTTGTTTGGATTCCAAAGGACAAAGTAAAGGAAACCGTTTCTAACACCAAAGGACCCAAAATGATTTGGGTACCAAAAACCAAGAGTTGATTGATTTTGCAGATGTGCTTGAAGTCCAATGTGAATGCTCCAAGCACATGACCGGAGACAAGAGTTGGTTTAAATCTCTTTGTCTCAAGGGAAAATGTCTGGTTACCTTTGATGACAATGACAAAGGAAAGATACTCGGTGTTGGTATTATTGGTATATGTCTCCTAATCCCATTTTTGAGAATATTCTTCTTATTGATGATTTCAATACATTCTCATGTGTTCTATTCCTAGCTCATAAATATGAGGCTTTTCATGCTTTTGAAAAACTTAGCAAGAAAATTCAAAATGAAAAAGGTTTTGCTATTTCAAGCATGAGTGATTATGGAAAAGAATTTTGAAAATTTCTCCTTAGAAAAGTTTTGTTGTGAAATTGGTATTATTCATAACTTTTCAGCTTCTAAAACTTCTTAACCAGAGGAAGAATAAGACTGTTAAAAAAAATGGTTAAAGTCTTGTTATGTGAAAACAACTTGCTTGATTACTTATGAGCTGATGCTATTAGTACAAGTTGTCATATTATGAACCGTTGCATGATTAGACCTCTCTTAAAAAAACTTCATATGAGCTATGACATGATAGAAAACACAACATTGGTTACTTCCATGTTTTGGAATGCAAATGTTTTGTGCCTATCAACAAGATGGATAACTTAGGTAAGTTCGAGGCAAATGCAGATGAAAGGTATCCTTCTTAGCTATTCAACTTCTAGTAAAATCTATCATGTTTTCAATAAACATATCCTAGTTGTTGAAGAGTCTGTCCATTTGATATTTAATGAATCTAACGTTTCTATGAGAAGAGATGACAATGATATTGTAGATCTTGAAAAAGAAACACCTCAAATCAACAACGATCTACCAAAGGCTTGGAAGTTATTCAGAAATCATCATATTGATCAAGTCATTGGTAATGTGGAGAAAGGTGTAAGAACTCACTCTTCCTATAATCTAGCTAGTAATTTTGCCTTACTTTCTCAAATTGAGCCAAAGCATATTTCTGAGGCAAAAGTTGATAAAATTTGGATTCATGCCATGAATGATGAAGTAAAACAAGTTTTAGAAAAATATGGTATGACATCTTGTTCCTAGACTCCAAGATCATCCAGTTATTGGTACTCAATGAGATCTTTCAAAACAAAATGGATGTATCTGGGGAAGTGGTAAGGAACAAGGCAAGATTAGAAGCCCAAGGTATAATCAATATGAGGGAATCGATTTTTATGAGACCTTAGCACATGTTGCTAGATTAGAATCTTTTCAAATGTTGCTTGCCTTTGCATGTTTGAATAATTTCAATTAGTTGTGAAAATGTGCATTTCTTAATGATTAGCATTCTGAGAAAGTGTGTGTAGAACAAGCTCCTAGACTTGTAGATGAAAAGCTATCACACCATGTGTTCAAGCTTACAAAAGCACTATATGGCTTGAAGCAAGCATCTCAAGCATGGAAAAGGAAAATGATGAAAAAGGTAAAGACGTTGAACACACAAGGTATCGAGGTATGATTGGATCTTTTCTTTACCTCACTGTGAGTATACCTAATACAATGTTTTGTATATGCATGTGTGCTAATTTCCAATCTTGTCCTATGGAATCTCATTTACTCATGGTTAAAAGAATTTTCAGATATCTTTTTGGAATGAGATTTCTTTTAGATTAAATTGGTGATATGTGCTTGATTTGTCATGTTGATTATGTTGTTGATTGCTTTGGACATGTTCTAATATGCGTGTTAAGTTGCTCTCTATTTGTTTCCTATTAAAATCATGCTTATTTTTTGAGGAATTATCGAATGCATTCTTTTTACGTGGCATGTGTCAACACTTGGTAAAACAAGTGTCAACACTTCTGGTTTTCATGGATGTTTTCACTAAGGAAGTATGTGTCGACACCATATATGAATGTGTCAACACAAGCTTCATGCTCGAGAGCTCTTTTAAAACCTTATTCGGGGACATGTGCAATGTGCCGACACACTTAGTCCATGTGTCGACACATATTTCGGGTGTACTGTTTTTAAATAGGTGTATGCGTGTTATATTTAAACTCTTTAGGGAAAAAGGGGTCAACACTTTACTTCTTCATCTCACAAACCCTCTTTTCTCTCCCAAACGGCAAGCATCGTCCACTCTCCCTCACAAATTTCATTTACCCGCTGCCCTCCTAGAAAAATCTCCATCGCCAATAGCCTTAAACTTCCTTATCCAGCCTCTGCAGAGATGTCTTTTAGTCGCTCCAAGTGTCCTTCTCATCAGACGTCATCATCTGTCAGTTCTAGAGCACAAAAGAAAGGGAAAAGCACTGTGGAACCCACTCCTACTCCAGAGGCCTACATTTTCAGGTCAGGGCTTTACAAGAATCGTTTTGTGCAAGATTTTTGGAATAGGAAAGTGACTGCTGGTCATTAGGCTGATTTTAAGTAGTTTAGTGAGAATGCTTTTGTTTTTAAAGATATGTCAGAATTTCAAGGATGAGGTTTGCTTGTCAATTTGAAGGTGGATTGCTTGTAGAAATTTGGTTAAGATAGTTTATTCAAACCTTCAAATTTCAACATCTGAGAATGTCAATAGTTGTGAAAATGAGGAGATATTAGTCATATCAGTTGCTTCATTAAACTCTCTGATTTCTGCTCCTAATGGTGGAAAAAGAAATTTTTTGATGCTTACAGATGGATGAGGTTATCAAAGGTAGAACCACTTGATATTTAGGGTTGTGTTGGATAACCCAACCCTTAATGAGGTTATTAAACCTACTGCCAGTGGATTGATTGTTCATAGATGATTATTGCATCATATGATTTGTAATATCATATTACCAAGAATTGGAAAATCCGAATACATCATATTCTTGGAGATGTCTATGGGATGCTTTTCATGCATATATTTCACATCCTTGAGATTGATATGACTGGGGAAGTAAGAGAAAAACTCAAAGAAAACCCTTCAGGTGCTGGGGTTTGTTCAAAATGATGATAGAAAATGGATAAAGAAAGATGTGCTGACACCTTAAAATGAAGATGAATGAGCTTCAGATCTTGAGGAAAAAGCTGAAACTGAAAGGACTCCCAAGGGAAATACGACTTCTTTGGTATGAAGGACACGGCCACTAGTATGAAGAAGAGATTTGAAGATATGACGAAGCAGCTTGGTGTTCATACAGAGTGTTGTGAGACTCTTGATAAGGATATGAGGTGTCTTATGCATCAAGTCAGCAACAACATCCATGTGGCTAGAATTTGATTCATAATATTGTTGATGAGTTCACCGCTATTTCTGCTAATCTTCTTTCTTTTGTGAAATCATCAACTGAGGATGTTGTAAAGGTCACAGAGGTGCATATGGAAGCTGATAGAACTTTTCGGCCTCATGTAATGTAATGGACATATTGGTTCTCCACGACTTGGATGGACTGGTTGAAGAAGTTTGAAATTTAGCACCCCCCTTCTATCAAAAATTCAAACCTTTTACCTCCACTACATAGACTCCTACCTATATAGCCAACTGATCTTACCCTCCCCTTATCCTATTTTTGATGATGCCAAAGGGGGAGAAATTAGAAGAATTATGGGGATGGGGAGAAAGAAGAATTATGGGAGAAGTTTACAAGTAATTATTTTGACTTTCTAGCTCTTACTGAGGACATGTCTTTTGAATTAATCTTATTTTGTCCTCTTTACATTTTGTAGTTGTTAATGTTGGTTGAACACTTGTCTTATCTATGCATATCTCTGATATTTATTTGTCTCCAGTGTATTATTTGAATATGCTCATATCTATTGATTATCTCATTGATAGCTATATGGATTTGAGAAGTGTTTATTTCTTGCACTTCATTGAGGAAAATTGAGACTTGCTTTCCAAGTAGTATTCCTAACTTTCTATTGGTATCAATATGAAGTCTTGTGTTCTGATTGATATTGGAAGTTTGGGAAGTTGGGAGGAAGCTTATAGAAGTGCTCTTACTTGTTTTTAAATTTTGGGAAACCTCTATTTACAAAGGAAACTCTTGCAAATTTTTTCGTAAAATCCTAAATCACTTTTTGCTAAAAATGTCATGAAAAAACTCCTACTTGTTCTCAGGGGGAGTATTTCTATTTGTTAGCAAATTTATGTTTTTAACATGGTTTTGTCATCATCAAAAAGGGGGAGATTGTTAGCCGAAGGTTGTTTTGCAAACAATCCATAATTGATTTTGATGATAACAAAAATTCTAAGTACTTTGAAGACTTTTAGATTTTACATTGTCAATCCACAATTTCCAACTTGTATTTCAAAAGGATTGAGGTTTATCTATCTAAAATAATTCTAAGTGCACTTGAACACCATTACACAAGTTGATAAGATCAATTTTTCATATTGTAAGTGTTTAAATAAGTGTCGGAGTGGTTTGGATGCTTTGAAGTTGAAATTGGAGTAGTTCTTGACAAAGAACAATTTTTCTGTCTAAGTGTTGGAAGTGTCGACACATTGGACCATAGTGTCGACACATTGAACTACTACCCGAGAGTTTGCATTTTCTGGCCTTCAAAACGATTTTTGTGACTAAGTGTTGGAAGTGTCGACACATTGGACCATGGTGTCGACACATTGCACTAACACCCGAGATTTTGCATTCCAATCCATTCAACTTGATTTTTTGGTTAAGTGTTGGAAGTGTCGACACATTGGACCATGGTGTCGACACATTGAACTAACACTCGAGAGTTTACATTTCAGGGCATTCAACGTGATTTTTTGACTAAGTGTTGGAAGTGTCGACACATTGGAGCATAGTGTCGACACATTGAACTAACACCCGAGAGCCTATTTCCAGACCAAGTTTAATGTGTCAGCACATGCAATCAATGTGTCGACACATTGTGCTATTGTGCAGAAAATCTGGAAACGACGTCAACTCTTCAAAACTTCTTCAAATTGCCTCAAATGACCTCCAACGGCACTCTAACATTACAAGAAGACCCTTAATGACCGTTGAAGACCTTAGGGCTGTAAAAAGAAGAAGATGGAGAGAGAGAAGGCAGAGCTTGACCATCAACGAAATATCTAGAGAGAGAAAGCCAAAATCCAAAGATTTCACTTACTGAATCATTCGAGAATAAAGCTCCATTGTCAAATCTTCTTCTCTAGCTCATCATTGACAACCTAGCTTCCAAAAAGAGAGAGATTTCTTGAAGAAGGGACAACACACTTGCAATCACTCCTTGCCCTAGCTTCTAGAGAGAGAAAGTGCATTGAAGAAGAGGGAAAATCACATATACCAAAAAGTCTTGTGCTCATATCTTCCAAACTCTAGATTTCCTTTTAGAATCTAATCCTCTTGCACTCTATTGAGCTTTCCATTTGATAATTTGGCTTAGAGAGTCATTTCACATATTGTGAGATTTCCACTTGCTTATTTGGCTTAGAGAGACATTCCATTTTTGTATGCCTCATTTGCTCATTCGGCTTAGAGAGCCTTCCTTGTAGCCATTATTTATAAAACCTTTGAGTGTTGGGAAAACACTTGGTCCTACTTGTGAGAGTAGAATAAATCCTCTAGGTTGTGAGGATTTGTGAGAGTTGAAGCGTGAGCTCGCAAAATGCTTTGTAAAGGTTCCTTAGCACCCGGGAAGCTAAGGTGTATTTGCTATTGGACAATAGTGAAGGAAGCCCATGGAAGTCAATTGCCTTGGGGGTGGACGTAGGCAAGTGTTGGCCGAACCACCTAAAAATACAGTGTTATCTCTCTAACTCTATCTCTCTTATTGTTTGTCTCATATCCATAATTGTTGTGTTTTAAGCTTTATCATTTTTACTCATAGTTGCTTAGCCTTAAACACATTCAGGCTTTCAGTTTTAATTGTTATGGGGTATCTTTTAGATCTGTGTTTTTGTCAAAAAGGGTAAAGTTACTGTAAAACTCAATTCACCCCCCTCTTGAGTTGTCATTTAGACTCACAGAATCAACTATACCAAGTAAAAAATTGAAAAATTGATTATGTCGGCCATCACTTATATAAAGAAGAACATAAGCATTTAAATCTTGTCATTTGAGAGGTGTAGCAGCTATTTGAACTAATTAAACCTATATGCATATATTTAAAACCTTGAGCTTGATGTTTTTTAATCATGTATGTATGAAGAAGATGAATTGATTCATATTCTTTACCAATGGGTATCAATTGTTCAATAGTTTTAATAGCATAATCTGTATTAAATGAGAATGTAGAATGTTTATATAAATGCGAGTCCTTGACTTTGGGGATTACCCAATTGTTCAAGGTTTATCTCCTAATGAAATATGATAATCATTTGTATTAAGATGTGCTAATGATGATGCAATGTTATCAATCTGATGAGATGATGAGGATGTATCTATACTACCGCTTATCACACGTTGTTTACTATTTGATTGTTTAAACATACTATTTAAGTTATTGTATAGTTTTAAGAGATTGTTTAGCTAAAACAGGTGGCACCAATCGGGTCTAGCCAATGCCCTCTTGGCTACGGGTAATCCAACGGTTTCAGGTGAATTCCAACGTTTTAGATAAATAACTCTGTAAACTAATACAGAAAATTAAGCAAATGCTTAAAATATCAAAAGTGAACCTGAATATGAGAAGAAGAGATATATGTATATCAAAAAGCTCCAATATCAAATTGGTCTATATATATAATATGTCTAGCCCGTCAAACCTACCTTGCAGTAGGCCTCCCTTAAGGTTTGAAATGTCCAAATTGCCCTTACCTAAAACGAAGACATTAAAGAAAGGAGTGAGAAAAAGGGTAATTAATTACCATAGTTTTAGGTTACGTATCTCAGATTCTAGAAGAGGGCACTTTGCAATTTGCATATGCGCCGGTAGTGGGGAGGATTAAGTAACGGAATTATGGAGATGACGTTGCAAAAGAGATGATGTCCCATATATTTTATTACGCTTTAACCTCTATTTTTTTAAAGGAAAAAATACATTTTTCACTTACAAACTATCATATGTTTTGCACTTTACATCCTATACTACCAATTTTGATACATTACATCCTCTAACTACCAATTTTTAACTTTGCACCCTTTTTTCAAATTTTGAGACTAAAATGACGATAATGTCCTTGATCCATTTTGTATATTGAAAAATATTGTTGTCAATTTATTAATTTTTCAAGGGTATTATTGTCAAATGGAGGGTGCAAAGTGTTTAATATTAGTAATTGGAAGGTGTAATGTGTCAAAATTGGTAGTTTATGGTGTAAAGTGTCTAACATTAGTAGTTTGAGGATGTAATATCTTAAAGATGGTAATTTGGTGTCAATGTGACTACCGGTAGTTTGTGGGTATTTTTTTTTTATTACGGAACAGGTCAACAGGAAAAGCATACCCAACAAACATGCAAGCGGCCTTTACAATTAGCATGCTGCAGCATCTGCATATGGCCCACCTCAGAGGTCATCTTCCCACCTTTTTCCATGAGAATGTGAAGTGCACCTGCACAGTCCCTACCCTACATACTGGGGGTGCATGTATTTCCATAATCCATTGATTTGCAAATGGGACGCTACGAATACCTTTAAATTAACGTGCATATATAGGGCAGTGTGAAAGTATATACAATAAACCACCAAGTGCCTTTGAGATGCGTCAGCGATGACGTTTATAAGATCGCAAACAACTCCAAACGTGAAGCACGACGACAACAGGTTGGTCCCATTCGGCTTGTCCATATGCAGACGGGCATTTATAAACACTTAAATGACTGGCTTAAAGCGATTAGTTGTATTTTAAAAAGAGCACTGAGCACTAAAAGAGGGTTTTGATGAGGGCATGAGGTGGCCAGTCCACTATTTTTGCTTAATTGGAAGTGGAAAACAAGCTTGAGGATACCCAAGATGGAAATGCACACTTTCGCAAACATGTAGTTGTCAAAAAAGACGGAGTTAGAACCACATACGCACTCCCACTGCAGCATATTTTAATGGAGACTAACAATGATAAGGTAAGTTACCCCCGTGGGCTAATCCTATCATTCACGTTCAGTGTCAGTCACCCTATAAGTCTTGAAGATGCTAATTTGTGACCCATGATTCCCATATACTTCAAACCTACAACCCATTACTTCAGAATAAGAGATTTGACGGGACCCTTTTTCCACCCACCACAGCCGGAAATTCTCCCATGACAGATTTATTAGCTTCATTGACAAGCAAGATCACTGTCTTAGCATAACATTTGTCAAAATAAAGGGAATAAAGCTGCTTTAGAGGAAACCGAGGAATCTAACTCACAGCACTATGCAGAAGTAAAAGCCACGAATCGTTTTCTTATTTACCTTTTGGAAAAGGAATTTTCCCACTCAATATGCCTTCAGGTCCTATCACATTATAAGGCAGTACAAATTTAGGCAGTAAAATATTCTAATGGATATCTTCCCCCCGCCTTCACTTAACCTGCGTCAGCAAAACAGTTTCTAGTTAGTCTTCACAATGACTTTGTAAGGTGATACCAAATTTTGGATAAATCCAACTCAATTGATCAACATGCTTTTAATTCAACAAAATTACTCAAATCAACAGCATAAGTAGCTCTCAGCTCTTAATTACTTCTACAATACGGTTGTGCTAAAGACTAATACCTAGATTTCTTCGTGCTGCTTCAACTTCAACATGCACTACGATACATCCTAACAACCTAGCCTATCATCCGAGCATTAACATGCCATGAAACATTTTATCTGGGAAATCACCCTTACTGTCATAGTGCGACAGTGATAGACATATCAACAGAGCTTTAAAGTAGTGAAATTATTTTTACTTACCTTGTTGATTGCAGACTGATCTAAAGGTCGGGAAATAGTATGATTCCTCATTTTCCTCAATTTCCCGCTTCACCTGAAAGGAATGTTTTTGTAGCTCCACTCTTCGAAGATGTGATGACAATTGGAGCCAATCAACAGTGGGTCCATTTTCAGGAGGACAGTACTTGGCCTTCAAAATATCCGTCTCTTGAAAAATATCATTCGTGTGAGCTTCAAAATCAGCAGCATGACGAGCATCGGAAACCACTGTGGATCCCATCTTATCAAGTTCTGCTGTGTTCCTCCAATATGAATTCACTCCATTTGGTCCATATTGCTCAACAGAACTTACTCTTAAGGGCCTATCAGAAATTTGACCAGCACCATGATGGGAAGAGCCACCATGGATACTCTCGGGACTAGCCATTATAGTTCCTGTCAAATGACTTGACAAATCGTGTGATTGAGTTGACAAAAGAGAGAGAGCACGGCTGGAGATTGAGGCCCCAGAGAACTCCTGAATGGTTGGAATGTTGATATTACAGTCTTCACTCCCTGATGTACTCAGGCCAAAACTATGTTGTTTCCCAATACCATGCCAATGGAAAAAAGATTTCTCAAGCAGCTGCCCGGTTCTGGTAGGTATTGCTGATTGAGGACTGTAAAATGACTCCCCTTCTAATTTGATATGTGTAAACCTGTTAGCTCGTTCATACTTTCCTGGACAAACAACGCCAGAATTATGTATGTTTGGGAGAACAAAGGGCGTTCTCTTTGGCAAGGAAGTCCCTTGATATCTGGAGCCTGCAAAACTCTTATAGTCAGAGAAATAGTATAAATCTGTTAACTGAAACAAATTCTTCAGTCGAGCAAAGATGAAAAGTAACCTCGCTGCAAGAGGAAGGCCCGTTATCTTAAAATATAGGCCTAAGGCATATTTAGAATTTTCAGAATAACGATTTTGATCATGAGAGTTCTTTTTGTTAGCAAGTAGAATGCTTGCTGATAGCCTTCAGATCATTTATGGAAGAAAAGCAAGACAGCAGAAAGCATCTATGTGCCCATATGCATGTGTGTATATCTATATATAGGCGCATATAACTATTTTCATGTGGAAGTTCCAAGTTATTAGCATCATAGGGACATGAAAGTTGCTTGGCTACATGAATTGCAATGTAGTTTGAAAACTTAAGTGTTAGCTTAGTGTAATATGCCCATTTCAATCAGAAGTAACTTGAGAGTTTCAAGGGCCTTTGCATGGTTTAGTTTACCATTGTGTGCCAAATCATGCCATTAGCTCCAACAAATCCAAAGTCTTAACTATCAGACAATCCAGATTGGAAGTGGTTAATTAATCTAGCTGAAATACCTTACATATAGATGAATCCTGTTACTGTATATACAAGCATTTTGAACAGGCTCATACATTTTGTTTGGTCAAACTGAGATAACAGACCTGACCTAGACCATAACTCTGAATAATATGTCTACAATCTGTACTTCTGTAGACATGTTAGTGGCCCTGCACTATGAAAAGTACTTCAGAAGAAGTCTAATTTGTACCCTCGTGCGCCAATTATTTTTTAATAAGTGAATCATAGTGGAAAAAATGTATAGTTTACAAAAGAAAAGACAGAAAGAAAAGAATTGGTTACGCAGCATTAAAAGCAACTCAATGGGTGGCTGATGTGGCCACATCCCTTTAGTTGTCATAGATGGAAAACTACTGCTTCTTCTCCTTTTCTATTAATATCTGAGAAATTTGGCCAGGTCAAAAGGTTCAACACTTTGCGACCATTCACAAAAACGTAGTGGGATTTAAGAATACTAAAGTCAATTAGCACTAATGACAGATTTCTAACCACAGAAATACCAAATTTCACTGCAGGGAATTCCCCAGGAAAAAAGAAAAAAGAAAAAAAAAACAGTGGACAAAATCAAAATGATTTGCTCTGCATCCTGCAATCCTACAAAAACTTATCCCACTTTCTTTTTCTCCTTTCAGTAATTTTTACTCTGATCATCAAAAAATCATTTAAGATGGATTTCATACTTCTTAATGAGGACCTTGACTTAAGTGCCTCAACGACCTGATATTATTAATCTAGAGCCTCATATCTGTAGTTGAAAAAGTTGAGAACAAAAATCTAACTAATTGGGTGCTTTTGGACCCCCGGGCTGGGGGGTGGGTTGGGGGGGGGGGGGGGGGCGCATTGCCACCCTCTAAACATAAGACAATGAAGAGTAACAGACATGTCAGTGCCTGATACTCATATCTAAGAACTGGTTTGCCCTTGGTTCATCGAGACATAAAAGGAAGATATATAGATGAAACATAACAAATCTAAACTGTCCAAAGTTAGTCCAATTTTATCGCTGTTACATTAGGTCACTAGACTACCAATGACCCAAACCGCGAATAATGCACGAGAGACAAACAATGCTTGATGATGATAGCTTCAAGAGAAAAAAAAATTAGATGGTTTAATCTGAAAATAGGTATATAAAATTTCATCAAAATGTGAGAAACATTAGACGAGATTTCAGACAGAGACAAACAATGTAGAAGCTTCTAAGAAAGACAGATAGAAATGATTTTGTAAGTACAGTACTGGCAAAACATTACTACTCTTTTCACTGCAAGCTATAAGGGGACTAAAACAGCACACACACGTTGCATCAACAAGTTTAGCCTAAGTACTATATTTGCAGATGGCAGATTGTAATTGAGTTAAAGCTATCATTATCTTGTAAACTTGCATTGCAGTACGTATTTTCCCCTTTGATTTTCGTTTTCCTTTACCAAAGGGGAGGGGAGGAGATTTTACTTCAGCATTTTGATTCTATATAAAAGCGACAAGGGCTATTGAAAGTTTCATACTTTGTACGAATGAGCAACTTATGCTTACCAGAAAGGGTATCCTGTTGAGGTTTCCTTCGACGTTCATTATGCCCAGCTAGGCGTTTACGACAACTTCGCTTCCCATCGTCGAATTCAGCCAGCAAATGAAACCTAATTAAGCAATAAAGACAATTGTTCAAATCATACATGGCACAGTTGCATAATATCTAAACCTACATTAAGCACTGTGGTTTTAATTAAAAAAAAAACCTTTTAGTTCCATTCTCATTCTCCCTTAAGAAAGAACCCATTCGTTTCCCTCAAACTAACAGGTAATTCATTAGAATCTTTATCTGAAAGGGTAAATTAAAGGAAGTGAAGGGAGCTTTCATTTTCGGTTCCAAAGATGCTGCTGGCTTTACATCTTAATAAGTAAATGTGTGCTGCAATTGGATCACAAAGCGACCAAAGATTTCTACTACATGAGCTTCACAAAGATTTTTACCAAGTGCTCAATAAGAACTAGGATCTTTGCTGGAGGCCCAACCCCAACACAATGTGACAATCAGAATATGGCTTAATATCACTATCTGCCAAGCCAACTAATACAACTTTGGAACAAACAAACCAAATTGAACGAAGAAAAAAAAAACCAACCTGCTACACTGTTGACAAAACCTTTGTTCGATGCCGTTAACAATGACTTTTGTAGTCTTAGAGTGAACATCGCAAACTTTGTGCCTTTGGTGGTAATCCTTTGAGGAGCTCAAATCCTTGTTACAACCATGGACTTGGCAGAAGGCAGGCTGGGAGCATGAACTTGTTTTGCGCGCTTTCTTTGTCAGCAAGGATGGTCTTGTACACAACAAATCTGGTCTGTATTTCAAAAGCTTGCTATCCTCTTCATCTTTGCAATCAGCCAATATCCCTAGCTTCAAATCAATCAATAACGAATCTTTCATAGTAGCTTCCGTGGCAGAACTCGAAAGCTTTGGTTCAGACGCCACTTCCTCAAAACATGAATTTGAAGTAACCATACGTGAAGGAGAAGCAGCTCTTTTACAAGAACGACTGCCAACCTCACTATTTAACTTCTCCACTCCTTGGTTACCACGACAAGTTTTTCTCACTAGGTCAGGGATTCCCAATTCTACGAATTCCACGCACTCAGCCACTTCGCTATCAGAAACAAGCGCGCCACTTTCAAAATTATAAGTGGGTTTGTTATCCCAATCCATTAATGGCTTTTTACTTCTAGCAAAAGCATCTAGGTGTAAACCCACCTCATCCGAAAACAAAAGGCCTCTCCCGTCTGAAGCGTAACTCCAAGGCTCCATTATGGAACAGAGCAAAAATCGCAGATATTGTGGATGATCTCAGTGCCTACAATTATTCATTAAAAGAAAACATTCATCACTCTCCAGTTACCAACAGAAAAATCAGCCCGTCACAAATCAACTCGAAAGCCACATAGACGTATCCTATGGGACAAGCATTGCAGAAATGAAAATGAAAGGACTCGCATTACAATCAGAAAATTGAAAATAACCCAGAATAAAGGTAAAGAGACAACAACATTGGTTTTATACTATTCACACCAAAGACAAAACGAAAATTCCACGTCCGAGAAGCGTAAACTGAAAATAACTCTCCAAAGTACAGACGTATCAACTGAGAATATTCAACATAAACCCATGCTCCGTTTGACCACAAGGAAATCTGAGGATAAGGACGAGAAGGGCCAAACGTTTGCGAACGAGAAAATTCGATGATAAGAAGCGGCAGCAAAAAGATTAACAGCCTTAAATCGTTTTTCCTATTGCTTCTCGGGAACCAGATGGAATATAAAAGCCAAAAAAATGGAAGAGAGACAACAACGGAAAAAGAAATGTGGAGGGAATTGTTCTTTGCGTACCAGAGCAAACAGTGCAAGCGAGAGAGAGAGAATGGTTTACGAGGCTCGCGGTGAGGTCGTCGAAGCAGATAGACGCTGAGTCAACATGATTTCCACTACTACACTTGTCCAAAAGCAATTAATGTGAGGTCGTCGAAGCAGATAGACGCCGAGTCAACATGATTTCCACTGCTACACTAGTACAAAAACATTTTTTAATTAGAATAGAAAATTAATTTAATAAAAAGGCTAAAAAAATTTCTTACTAACTTATCTAATAATTTTATAACAAAAAAATTTAAGAACAATAGTTATCTATTTTAGTGTTTATTTTATTATTTTAAAATATTAATATCTCTTCTTCTTTTTATACTTTTTTTCTTTTATATTTTTATATTTTTTCTTTTCTCTCCAAGGCTAAAACTATCGTTTACTATAACTGTAAGTTTTTTATAAAATTAGTCGAAACTCTCATCGTCTCTTATTCGAATCTCTTCGAACGTAGAGAAGTTCAATTGTAATTTAGAATCACTTACGGCCTTAGTACCTTCATGTGTAAAGGCTAAAATATCACAAGCTTCCTTAGCGAACTCACAATTAGATATTCTCACGAATTCATCCGTAGATACACTCATGATTATAGCATTAATGCCTTTACTATTCTAGCTTGAGGATTTCATTTCCTCTCCGGTCCATTTACTAGGTTCTTTAATAGAAATAACCCTATCTATACAACCTTCTGGCATGGTCCAACCTTTATCCACGGTTGTCCACTCTCTCATCTATAGATTTTAAAAAGACTCATTTTGACTTTCCAATATGCGTAATTAGAACCGTCGAAGAATGGGAGAACGTTAAGGGATTGACTTCTATCTATTTTGAACTCAAATTGGGTCTAGGAACGATTTTAAGCTCCGGTACCAATTGAACAACCTAATTTAGACTCAAATATTCGGAAAAAACCTAGATGGGGTGAATAGGTATATTAAAAAATATATCAAATAACTCATTTTAAATACACAACTTATTCTTAATAATATGAACTCAAACACAACGATAACAATATCCAAAGATCTAATTAATTATCAGATATGAACAGAAAAACAATAAAACTCAAATATGTAAAACAAAGGAATCTGAAGAAACTGCAAGTGACTCCAAAGAAACTACAACTGGCAGAAAGTGAATATTCAGATTAACTCAATAAATAGAAACACAATCAATTTAACAATCTTACCGAAAACCAGAATCTCACTAAGGCACTTACCAACAAGATGAGTGAGTGATGATTGACAAGTCTCAAGAATGAACACTCATAACACAAATAGCAAATTTGGTTAGTAAAAGAATAACTAATCAAATCAAGAGCTATAAAAGACACGTAAGTCCTTAGGGAGAAAAATTCTCCGGATCCGTAGGTCGTTCGAATCCACTAGTTTCCAATTGATTACAATGTGATCTATTGAAGAGACTAACCTAGCCTATCAACAACACTTTGAATCAAACCCGATTTACCGTAAATCGAATCTCAAGAGGACGTAGAACTTCTAAGCCCAACACGGAAACCACGATCTCGAATGGCACTTGATCTCTATGCACAAACCTTGTGCAATCAAGGGCCAGTGCTGAAACTTTCAGCCACTCTGATTCAGAACCTCTGAATCTTTAATGAAGAAAATGAGTCTCCATCTCAGTCCACTTCTCTCACTGCAGCTGAAGTAAAGGACTTAATTCACCAGGTTTTGTCCCAATCCTCCACTGCCTTGTCTGTCACCCCAGGTAAGTCTTAATGGTTTCTAGACTCTGCTTGCTGCAATCATATGACATCTGATTCCACCATCTTCTCCCATAAAACTGTCATTTCTCCTAATCCCGCCATATACACAGCTGATGGTTCCCATATGCCTGTTAGCCATGTAGGGTCTATCTCTACTTCTTCTTTATCTGTTGGTGACACTTACCTTGTGCCTCAATTATCTTTAAATCTCCTTTCTGTTGGACAACTTTGTGAGTTAGGTCGTGCCTTGCGATTCTCTAACACGGGTGTTGATGTACAGGATTCACAGACGGGTCAGCTGCTTGGGACAGGCCGTAAAGTTGGACGTCTTTTCGAGCTCACATCTCTGCACCTTCCTTCCTCGTCTACATCCATTGCTGCTCTCACTGTCACTTCCAGTTTATGGCACTCTCGGTTGGGTCATGCCTCACTTCCCCGTGTCCAGCTCTTGACTTCTCACGGTCACTTAGGTTCAGTTCAGTTTTAGTCTTTTGATTGTGTTTCTTGTCATCTTGGAAAGCAGACACATTTATCATTCAATAAAAATGACTCATTTTCTTCTGCACCTTTCGACTTAATCCATTCTGATATTTGGGGTCCTGCCCAATTTCGACTGAGGGGGGATCTCGCTATTTTGTTATTTTTATAGATGATTACAGTCGTTATACTTGGCTTTATCTTCTACAGAATCGTTCTGAACTCACACATGTCTATCAGAATTTTCACACAATGGTGCAAACTCAATTTTCTTGTACCATCAAGACCTTTCGTTCAGATAATGCAATGGAGTATAAGGACAAGTCCTTTATGGACATTTTACAGTGTAATGGGACAATCTCTCACCATTCTTGTCCATACACTTCTCAACAAAATGGTCGGGCCGAACGTAAACATCGTCGTATTCTATACACGGTAAGAGCACTTCTCATCTCTGCTTCTCTTCCAGAACGCTTTTGGGGTGAAGCTGCTCTTACTGCTGTCTATACCATTAATCGTGTTCCCTCACCCACTATCTCCAATAAAACTCCGTTTGAGCTTCTCCATGATAAGGTTCCTAACTACTCTTTACTTCGAGTTTTTGGTTGTGCTTGCTTTGTTACTCTTCCTACACATGAGCGCACCAAACTTGAACCACGGTCCAGGCTCTGATACCATGAAGAAAAAAAGAAGAGAGAAGAAGTGTGGAAATATTCTGTATATTTCTGTGTGTATAAACTATACATAGAAGGGCCTATTTATAGGTGAATAGGGCTACGGCAGGTTGGCATATATGAATGTGGCCCATTCATCTCATATATGAATGTGGCCCATTCAATCTCATGAATGGTTACAAACTACGATCTAAGTGACTAAGGTTGTGTTTGTGTTGTAAAATTTTAGTGTTGTTAAAATTTTAGGTATTGGGTTTAGTGAAAAAGTGAAGAGAGGTAATTTTTTATATTTTTTTTGTAGTAAATAGTAATGATTTGATGGGGAAAGAGAGATTATATTGTAATATTTAATTGTGTTAAAATTTTAGAGGGGGTAAAATTTTGGTACACAAATGCACCCTTAGTACCTCTCCTAATCAAAGGCTACGGCAGGTTGGCATATATGAATGTGGCCCATTCATCTCATGGCCTTTTTCAGCTATATGAAAAGCATGTCTTGCTATATCATGCGATTTGTCAATTTTTCATGTCCTTATTTATTTATTTATTTTTGGTGTCAGGAACGGAGAAATAAAAAGTATATTACAAGACCCTTGATAATTAATATGGAAAGCACTGACTGTTATATAACTCATAGTTATATTGCTTAGAAAAAAAATGACATGGAGGGCTTATTCCTCATACAAGACAAAATATCCCCATCACGAAGTGGGGATCTTCATCCACCGCGCACTGGTTTTCCCCCCTTTTTTTCCACCATCTTCAATTTTTTTTCTCATTCATTGAATTTTCTCTTTGCGGCTATGCAAAAGAGAGCATCGAAGAAGACGAACAATTTATTCAAGGCAATATTGCTTCATTAATGAATGTGTACATTGATTTTGCTGACGATGAATTTCCTAACATGCAGCTCCATTTCATAGAAGTTTTTGATATACCTATATGGACTCTCCAAATTCGAAGAACATATAATTTTCAATGGTGAAATTTTAATTTAGCTCTATTTTGATTAATCAGATCAGGAGAAAGAAAGTCATGCCATGACCTATATTCATTCACTACAAGAAATTTGCCCTTTAGTAATGAATTTATTAATGGCGAGTCTAATTTCATGGCTAAAAATTCTATTTTATGATGTAAATATTGTATCTTCTTCAAAGATTAAAGACACATATTTTAAGCAATGAATATAGAATTGGGTCTCTAAATTTTTTTTAGTGATGACTTTATTATCGATAACTCACCTTCGTCATTAAAGACTTAAAACACATGTTTTTTGCGACGAAATTCTGAATACGTCAGAGAAAATGTTATCGTGACAAAATCTAAATTTGTTATTAAAAATATATCTTTTACGACAAAAATATTATTTCATCGCTAGCTAAAAAAATTCTACATGCAGTGCAAAAAGTATTATAGCAATGAACCCAACTTCGTGACTGTACGTACCTCTTATATATGCAATGACACAGTGGTTTTGTCGCTAAAGACTTTAAACACACGTTATGAAAATTCATATCTTTAATGATGAATATAACATTTCTTGGCTAAAATACGCTGTTAGTAACGAAAATGTTCGTCATCGAAGGAACAAGAAATATCATAAAACATAGAAAAATTGCATGAAATATAACTATAAAGAAACGAAATATAAAACTTTGAATAAAAAATATAGGGAAAAGTACTGAAACAGTCCATGTAGTTTCACGTTTTGACAAAATAGTCTCTGTGGTTTCAAGTTGAACGCGTTAGTCCCTGTGGTTAGCAAGTTGTTGCAATGCAGTCCCTCCATCAACCCACTTTAGTCCATGTGGTATCATCTTTTGACAAATTGGTCCCTGAGGTATGCATCATGTAATAAAAAGGTCCTCCCGGTAGCTTTGACCGTTAAGTGGGTTGACAGAAATCTAACGGGAGGACCTTTTTGTTACATGATGCTTACCCCAAGGACTAATTTGTTCAAGTTGAAACTACAGGGACCAATTTGTTAAAACGTAAAACCACAGTGACTGTTTACGTACTTTACACAAAAATATATGAAAGGATAACATTTTAAAAAAATAAAAGCTCACTTAGAAAAAAAAATAAAAGCTCCGAAAATAAAAAAAATATATCTAAAAAAAGCAATTGAGTGCATGCACGAAGGTAATATGCATTATAATAGTCACAAATCACAGTGGTCGTCAAGTTCGCGAAAAATATGGATGTCTTGCAAATCAATACGACGGAGTCGCTAAACTTTAGTGGACTCCATTGGAATATTCCAATGGAGTGGCCACTAAATAGTGGGGTTCATCCCAAAGGTAAGGCATAACATATTAATAAAAGATGGTTGACTTTAATATGTGAGTAGTTGCGTCACTTGACCATGCATATTCATTAAAGGGTTAAATAGCCGTATATTATCTGATGATTTGCCTTCATTTCAAAAATCTGTCTTTAAATTTTGGAATTGATCATAAATAGTAGGGGCGAAAATTGACCCCTCGGTTCGGTTTTCAGCCCCAACCGAGGGGTTCGGTTCTCGTAAACTCCCAACTGACAGTCGAACAGCCGGTTGGAAGAACCAGCGGGGCCGACCACCGGTTCGGTCAGCGTGAGAGAGAGGGAGGGGCCGCGTGAGATAGAGAGAGAGAGAAAGAAGGGAGGACGACGTGGGAGCAGAGAGAGAGGACGTGGGAGCAGTGAGGGGCGAGACGATGAGCAGTGAGGGGAGAGACTATCATGCAACACTTCTCAACCTCTCCCTACTTTGTCTATGGTTTCCTCTGCTTCGTATTTCCCTGACGCATCTCAGTCCATCATCAACCTTGACATCCCCACTCCGTCTTCAGACCTGGACGCTCAGCTTTTTGCTTTGGCGTGTTTTAACCATTTCCTTCACGAGGGTGAGTTGCCGCAACCTACTACACTTCACTTCATCGAGTCTCTGTCAGTTATGCATGCACTTCCACCTGACTTCAGCCAACCCATGCTCGATGCTCTATTGGAACACACCCCACAAAATGCTGCCTCTTTTCTTCCGGTCAAGAAACACTCTCTGGAAACAGCCCAGTGTCATGGTTCCTGCCTACCCTAATTCTCCTGAACCGATGGTTGTTCCTGACATGTTTGTTGCTCCTGCATCGATGGAAGCTGGTGCTGACCCACTACTTTCGATCATTCACAAGTCCAAAAAAGCACTTGCAGCTGGCTAGGAACAATCTCTGTGTGCATCTACTACGCCGATGAATGAGGATACATTCTCTGCTATGTTAAACTCCTAGGTTGTCGAGATTTGGTCAGCCCTAGCATAGACGCCGAGAGAGAGTATGATACCCCGAGTTGTTTTATTTATCTACATATTATTTCTTCATGATATTTGTTATTAACAAATTCGGCATATGTATTATTTTTGCTTAAACCTTCAATTATTCTTCAGCTTAATGCGGATATTAAGTACGAGATTATAATTTTAAATATTTTTTTCATTATACTTCTTTGTTGTAATACCCCTCTCATGTTTTATTATGTCTAAGATATAGTTTTTACGATATAAGTATGATTACATTTTTATACGTTTTATTGTTACAAGAATAGCTGGGCAGACAGGGTAAAGCTGTAATTACAGGGCTGACCCAGTGATGAGAACGACATGGCTGGTCGAATGATGCACACTTGAACCCTGTTTGCTCGGGAATTTAGTGATTTCATGCACATGATGTAGTACTTTCTCATGTCACTATTCCACGTGTCTTACACCTATAGTATGCATTCAATGCCTTCATATCTTAAAGTTTAAATGGAGTCTTGTGATTGGCTCATCCATTACCTCGCTCTTTAACAAAGATACGTGAGATATGGGGTACTTGAGTGGCTTTTTATGATTGGTTGACATGTGATTTTCCAAAGATTTGCCTAGCCTAGAGTATGGAACGTAAGCTGACCAGGGGGAATTAACCATAAGCCTATTTATTTGCACGACAAAGAGAGCAAGTCTTACCCTTCTATCGGTCTGCTACCAACATAACCACTAACCTAAAGAGAAAATCCAGTTGACCAAAGAAAGAGAGAAAGGGAAAAATCATAGGAAAGGGCCCGGGGTGATATTATCTTAGAAACTCAGACAAACACGTTTGAGGTAAGGGGAAGTTTGCATGATCTGTGTTGGAAAAATATTGTAGAAAACCAACTAAATCGTATAAGTTGTTGGACCTGTCTATTTCAGCATGTTGGTTTTAAACTTCTGTAAATGTTTACCGATCTCTTCAGATCTAAAGCTTATAGATAATTTATAAGTGTAGAGAGACAGATCTTAACACATTAAGGGCATATGAAAAAGGCAGGCGGTGAAATTGCGATGAAGAGCAGATTGATTCTGATTTTTTTGATTTTACTCGGATTATATTCCAAATGATTTTATTTAGTAGAAATCTCGGTTGTATAAACTCTGTGAGCATCAGGAGGCTCACCCTTTTGTTAACTAGTCGTTTTGTGTTTTTGGAAGGACGCTTTTGTAACCTTCTATGTGTTTTCAATTTATTTTCCTTATTCAATGCATATATTTTGTACGCGTAATTGAATATCTCCTTTTCAATAAATCCATGAAATTATTATTTTTCCTTCCTTAATAGACTTATCAATTTCCAATAAAAATGTTTCCGTTAAACGCAAGGTATCAGGTTTTGAGAGGAGTAATTCGTGTCGTAATCCCCGCTTGTGTGCATTCCATTACTATAGGAGAGCCTAGGGGTATGTACTAGCATGGAGCGTGACAGAGAGAGACCCCGAGAGAGAGACACATCGGGGGTGTGTGAGGCGGCGACTAGGGCGTCGAGGACTTGGGGGGAGAATTTCGACTGGGGTTAGTTTTAGGTTTGCGAGGGGGGGGGGGGAGACGACCACGTAAAGAACTAGATAAGTGGCTATTAAAAAAAAGAGGGTAAAATACCCATCATACACTCGATTCGGTTCGGCCCAGGGTTTAAGGTAATTTTGGGTTGATAGCCGAAACGGACTGGCCCAAAACCGACCGGCCCATTCGGTTTCAGGCCGGTTTGGGTTACCTGGTCGGTTCCGGCCCAAATGTGTTCAGCCCTAATAAACAGATCTCGAATATGGATAAAGGGTAAAAAAAGGGTCCTTGTCACTTTGCCATCTAAAATTAACACATGGACACATCATGTCTAATTATGACACATGTACAATTAAAAAAATTAGTCAAATAAAAATATTGAAAAAATAAAATAAATTTAAAAGAAAAAATATAATAAAATACAACAAAATAATTTAATTATTATTTTTATTTGACCTAAAGCCTATAATTTGGTTAATTTGACACTTGACCTAATTTTATTAGGTATGATGTGTCAATTCATTACTTTTGGAGGCAAACTGAAGGAAGTATCATTTTGTATATACCCCGACTTAATTTTATTAGGTATGATGTGCCAATCTGTTAATTTTGGAGGCAAACTGAAGGAATGATCATTTTGTACATATCCTGACCTAATTTTATTAAGTATGATGTGTCAATTCGTTAATTTTGGAGGCAAACTGAAGGAATGATCATTTTGTACATATCTTGACCTATTTTTATTAAGTATAATGTGTCAATCCGTTAATTTTAGAGGAAAACTTAAGGAATGATCATTTTGTACATATCTCGAATTTGGACAAAAAATATGTACAAAATGGTCATTCCTTCAGTTTGCCTCTAAAATTAACGGATTGACACATCATACTTAATAAAATTAGGTCTGAAGGAAGGATCATTTTGTACATATCTTGACGTATTTTTATTAAGTATGATGTGTCAATCCGTTAATTTTGGAGGCAAACTGAAGGAATGACTATTTTGTACATATCTTGACCTATTTTTATTAAGTATAATGTGTCAATCCGTTAATTTTAGAGGAAAACTTAAGGAATGATCATTTTGTACATATCTTGACCTAATTTTATTAAGTATGATGTTTCAATCCGTTAATTTTAGAGGCAAACTGAAGGAATGACCATTTTGTACTTTTTTTTTCCAAATTCGAGGTCAGCCTATGATCAATTGTAAATTTCAAGGACCATTTTTTAAACGAAGGGAAAATCAATAGACCAAAAGGGTCTCTGACCCTTCTTCAAAGGACTTTGTAATAGTACACAAAGACCAAACCTGACTTATCTCCCAATTTAGATATAAAGGTGTACAATTACGAACCTAAATCATTGGAAGATAACAATTTCATTCCTTACTCATATGGTTAGTTGTTGAACTTTATAGAAGTCTTCGAAAATATATAATTATAATTGTTTGTCCCAAGAAATAGAAGATAGAAGAGTAGAGCAGCACCATGAGGAAAGAAGATAATCTTATAATTTGGATGAATCCCAATTCAGCTTAGCAGTACTTGTATATTCGGAAATGAACATGTTTGTGCAGCCAAGTAGTAGTTCATCAACTCTCGATCAACCCCACTAGTATGACCCCCGAGTGCCATTTGTGCGCCTTGGTAGGCCTACAAGTGTCCAGGCCACCAGGTGGGGGTGACCCTTTTTTTTTTTTCCTAAGCGGTGGGGCTGCTCTGCTGACACTGCCCTTTTTTTGCATCCCAAATGACCTCTGCACGAAAAAAAACAGTCTGCACGAGTATTCAGTGCCAGCTAAAAGCCTGCCATCCGTAAAAACTTGCCCATTACGCAACTTGCTCTTCAAAGGGCATAGGAAAAAGGAATCGCGCGCCCACTCAACGGATTACATGAAATTTGAACTCAAACCTAATTTTTGAGCCAAAAAAAAAAAAAGCAAATCAACAAATCAACAATTACCTCCTCGATAATCTCAACCGACTTTCTAAATAAACTCAACTAACTCCTAAACTAAACATATCTTCCAATTATGCGCTAAAGACAAGCCCTTTGAATAGCTCTTGCTTCCACATCATTCCTTTTGAAATGGTCTTCCATTTAATGTAATAAACATATCCAAGTATGGTGTTTTTGGTTTCCTAATTCTTCTAGACTTATCACAGAGATGCGTACTGACCTAATTATGCGGGTTTTTTTTTTATCTTTTTCTTCCTTATCTATATTAGAAATAAAAATTTAGATTAGAAAAAAAGTATTTATACTAATAAATCAGACATTCACTATGAAAATATTTAATTAAATTTATTAATTTTCTTATTTATTTTTGATGAATTATATAAAGACCTTATTTATAAGTAGTTAAATATAATAATTCTAACTTTAATAATACTCGGATATCACAAGAGAAAAAAAAAGTTAAACGGTCGTCAGTCGTCATTTATATGAGTGGTTAACGGTAGTGTAGGTGACGGTTTGGTAAAAAATGTTACCGTCACCGTAATTGACGGAATCACATAATTGACACCGTCACCGCAACGTTAAGACACTATAATCGCTCTTGCCGATGACGGTATTAACGGTAATGGTTATACGGTAACCGCTTAAACCGTATAACTGTTGTTACCGTATAACTGTTGTGCCAAACAAATTGACTTTTTCCTTTGGTTTTTTCATTTTTTTTCCACTATTTTGGGTTGTTTAAATTTCTAACATAATATCATAATCAATAATCATATCAAATGCACAAATATCATAACATATTCGAACATAATATCATAATCATTAATAATCATAACAAATATAATAAGTTGTCGAAAAGTCCAACATAATATCATATTCAAACATAAAGATTAAAGTCTAATAAAAGTGTCTAACAATGTGACATAAACCAACTAACATATTCCAATAAAAGCTCAACAAAAGTATGTCACATAATTAATAATCATCTTAAGTCTCAACTAGGGGTGATTAACGGTAGTGTAGGTGATGGTTTGACAAAAACCGTCACCACAATTGACGGAAATCACATATTTGACACTGCCACGGCACCGCTAAGGCAAAATAACCGCCCTTACAGGTTACGGTAACGGTAGCGGTGACGGTTTTAGCGGTTAAAACGGTCAACGCCGGTACAAATGAACACCCCTAGTCACCTATATGCAGGACACAACAAATTAGAGCGAGTGCGGTGTGCATTTGCGAGCGAGAGAAAGAGAGACTTAAAAAAAAAAAGAGAGCGTGACAGTGTGTGTTTTCCCGGCCCAACTCGTGGGTGAAAACTAGGCCATTGAACAGGCCCATGGGTGCGTAGCGAGCCGATTTGTTGGCCTGTTGTTCAATGGACCCTGAATCCTTTTTTAATCGCAGTCTTCTATGTGGACTTCTACGTTGGGCCTAAAGTGGGAGCCCCAGACGTGCCCAAATGAAGATCGGCTTTAGAGAAGATTTAATATTATAAACAAACAACATAATAAAATACGTCTTTGTTCGTAATTCCATAAGAAGCGAGCGCATATCGAAATTTGACATAATTCAAGATGGTCGTGGGCTGTTTAGTTTCGTAGGGCAGCCATGGATGTACTTGTGGATGACAAGAATGACATAACAGACAGATTAGGTAATTGTCGTGGCTTTGGGGGTTGGGACTTGATGGAAAATAGGGCTGCACAATTGAAAATTCGGTCTGTTTTTTTTACCGGATTTTCGGTTGTACTTATATGGAAGGACCGAACCGGTTCAAAGCAGTCTGGTCTGGACCACATAAGTGATCCAGATCAGTTTCATTTTTTTTAGGTTAATTTCGAAAGGGTAATGACATGTCAAAACACAGAGTTTTAGTTTAGGTAAAATTAAATTTTTTTAAGTTTGTATTTTGCATTAAAAAAATATATTATATTTAATAAATCCGGTCCGGTCCAGACCAATTTTCAAAAGGTCTGGACCAGACCAGATTACACAATCAATATTGGACCGGACCACAAATCTGATCCGATTTTGTGGTCTGGTCCGGTCTGCAGTCCGATTTTGTTAAGCCCTTATGAAAAATAATTGTCAATGTTGTCTCTCTTTCGCTTAGCTTTGAAGTGAAAGAAGAAAGTAAAGACAGTTATTTGATTAGTAGAAATTTTGTGGCCTGTAGAATTATGATTGGTTTGGGTTATACTTGTATATGAAGTTGTCTATGTTCAAACTGCATGAGGCCAATCTAGCCTCTTTAGATGAGCTGTATTTTTGTCGGGAGCAAATAATTCCCTTTCAATTGGATATGTATGCACCAAAACCAAAACGTACTTAGTCATTTACATGCCACTCCAAGTTGAAAAATCTCGATTTAGACATAATTAACACTTCAGGGGAAAATAAGTATCTTTCCATCTTGAAAATTTTATATCATATTTTTTAAACATGTTCAAAATCTATAAAGTGATATATTACTAAATCAACAAAAAAAAAGATCAAACTTCATTCATACAAGTGATTAGATTTTGTTAACTAAGTGAAAACTTTTTAAAACACCCTTTAAAAGAAAAATCACCACGTGCTATCAGCGCTACCCGAAATTCCTTACAAACGGTGATTCGGATACTGGTAAACCCCTTTACTGACTCTGACAAACCCGATGTAAGAATCAAAATAACCCTATTCGGATCTGCTCCGTGCTGTAATCACATCAAACTCGAGAGGTTATTCTTATGGTCTATTTTCAAGTGATCTCGTTCTTCAACACCAGAACTCTCATAAATGCCTTCTCAAATAAATAATGGACGGATTCCAGAATATTATTCTCTCTGGCAAGAGGCAGATAGTAAATATTATAATGCTTTTTTCCAAGCTATTATAATGCTTCTTGTTAGTGCATTTTTGTATTGGTAAAATTCTGTGTCAAAATATATTTTTATCGAGTTGTAAGTGTCTCTCCTTTGTCGTTTAAGAGTTTGCCTCTGTGTATTGTCCAAGATGGTCTGTCACTCAACTACCGCTTGAGCGAGATATGAAGATTTCTTATAGTCTTTTGCTCAGCTGATGCTGAAGCGAGACTTGATAATTAATTCTTACAGAGACTTATCGCTTGACGACCGCTTGATCGAACCATGAATAATTCTAACAGAGACTTTACGTTTGACTGACACTTGATCCACGCTCAAGCCAAAAATTGACAAATTTTAGAAACTCCTTTTTCGATCTTACCTTATGAAAAATGAGTGTTCGTGAGGGACGTCTGAGAAATGTATTGAGGCTATTATTGAGCATACTTGTGCCTCCATTCCCCGGTGAAAAATGCATGGAGATTCATGTCTTCCTTATGATCAATTTTCTCAATCAATCACCATTGTTATAGAACCTTCATAGTGTTGAAAGGAGTGCTGAAGAACAAGAGTTGTTCATGGTAGATTGTTAAGAAGAATCTCAGAGTGCTGAGGTAAATGCCGCTTGGAGCGGGTCGGAGCAAGGGTGCTTAGATTATTACATCAGGGGTGTCAGAGTCATGCAACTGGGTTGCCCGTGTTTGAATCACTATTGTAAGGATTTTTTCTTAGTGGAATTCAGGTAGCTAGTAGCCCAGAGTAGTTTTTCCTTTGAATAGGTTTTCAAAGATTTTTCACTTCGTAATCAAAATTATTCTCCAAATGTGTTTGAATATTCTCTTTATTGTTGATTATTTATTTAATGATAGAATTAATGGTCTAGTAAATCTAGACTCATCAATTTTATAACTTGTGTTTTAAAATTGGTGTCGAATTATTTTTAAATTGAGTTTAAATCAGTAGGTTTTTCACCTCTATACCCTAAATCTCTAGTATCACAAAGTATTTAAAGTTATTCAAGAGATACAATCCCATCATGACTTGAGAAGGTCATATTGTAACGTCCTAACCCAAAAGTCCAAAATGGACAAAGTTCCGCTTGAAAAATGGGACTATCCATCCTGCTTATAAGCAATTTTTCAAACCATGAAACACAAAAGAATCATCTATTTCATCTCTTAAACATAATAATCCAAACTCAAAATCCAACCAAAATATAAGAAGAACTATGATACCTGAGAGTTTAGTCAGAGCACTACTCCAAAATTCTCAAATCCCACAATTAACAATGGATCCAAATAAATTGTTCTGCTAAATGAAATAAAATTACTAAATTCTCGAAATTAACGCAATCACTACCAAAGTCTCCAAATGACTCTTTATTCGATAACCCTGCACCTTGCGACCTTCACAAAAACTACTACTTGAGATCTCCTACTACTCACTGCCACCAACTGCTAAATCTGAAATATAGGAATTAAGTGGTGAGCTAAAACTAGCTCATTAAGTAGTAATCAGTGGGGTAGGGGAAATGACAGTTTTGTAAACATAACCAAGATTAAGAAAATGTAGTGAAATTGTCAATGGTCACACAGACCGCAATAGTCCCGAAGACCTCAATGGTTACACAGACCCCAATGGTCACAAAGACCTCAACAGTCACAAGCACAATGATAGCTTGATAGTATGCTCACATCACAAATTTCACAAAATAGGCCAGCCATTTCAAATGAGTTCGTGAAATCTCATTTTACCAAAATTCGTTCAGTTCCCCTAACAGTGCAAGTATAAACTTCAACATTTCCAAAATCAAAGAATTCACAATATTCCATAATATAATAATTTCATAAAAAATCTCATTGAAAGACCACTAATTACCTCAAACGCTTAAATTTCCTCAAAAATTGATGAACAATCAATCAAAACCTAAATAAATTTAAATATCATTCATCAGTACCAACATGTAGTTCGAATCATTATATACAACTCTAAAATAATTAAACTACTACGTTAACTAAAGCGTCTCCTTAGGAACGCTCTTACCCCTAGAAACCATCACATAATCCACATTGTAAAATCTGAATAGCCCTTAATACACCATCTTTGCACTTTAATCCACGCATATCTCCATTATAAACTAAATGGTAAAATTCCATGCAATACGCATCTCTATCAGACACGAAAACTCCCCAAATCCCGCCTATTATCGTCCTACAACAACCAAAATAAATATGAAAATCTTGAAATCCCGAATCCAAACTTCATTATAGATAGAGACTTAAAGAAGAGAAAATACTCACCAAATGCGTCGACGAAAACATAGACGAATCGCCTAGCCTTTGAAGATTGGTTCTCCAATATTATCTATAAAACGATATAATCCAAAATCAATCCAAAGAAATTTGGTCCCAACCAAAGATTGCATAAAACCTACCTCAAAAAAGTACCTAGCCCCTATGAATCGTGTCTTCAAAAGCTAGAGAGAGAGCATGACCTAAGCGACGATTCATGAAAATAATAGCATAGATACATATTTTATCTCGACTAGGACTCGCTAGATTTGAATAGAACTAGATTTTAGGCGAAAAATGAGTGAAGAGATTGAAGTTTGAAAGGAAACTATGGAGCTTTGAAATCAGCGGCAAAACCTGCTGAAAAGAGCTCCTTTGCATGAAGGAGAAGAAGACCTGCGACAACTTATCAAAACGCACAACTTTGTGTTTTATTTTTGGGAATATTACGCATATTTATTGAGATTTTTGAATAGCTCGAGTATCACAAATGATTATCGTTATCAGATGCAATCCTATTAGAACTACATATGCTTATCTCTTCAGTGATGCAATCTCATCATAACTTGAGAAGATCATGCTTATCCTTTTAAACACTTAGACTCAAACTTATTGAATAAGAAATTACAATTCATTTTAGACTTATAAGTGTGAGACAAAATTATGCCAATATTCAAATACACTAAGTGATAGTTCAACAGATCACTTCACTTTTGCGTATGAGCTAAAAAATGCAGAAAGCATTGTTTTGGTGAACTGTGCTGATCATATGAGTTGGTTTCTCGGCCACGGCCCCAAAGTACATACACTGACTTGCACTTTTTCTTCCTTAAATCAAAGATTTCAAAGTCAGTATTTCGTATGATACCATAAATGCCTTTCCTGATCTGCCGTTCTCTTTAGCTTTTCCTGGTTCGTTTTTTTTTTCCTTTTTAACGTGTTAAGATTACCTGTAGAACCCGGTCATGATCTCTTAAACTTCTTTCTGAAGAGTATAATGAGAGTGTTACTTTGTACGTGCGAGGGGTCCTAATCTCATAATTACACCTATGATTACTTATCACTTGGGATTAAATAAGGTGATGACAATAATCATCATTCCGTACAAACCCTTGCGGGAGAAGTTTGTGATCAATCACCTTCAAGCAAAGGTACTAAGACTTTGAGAGGGAACGAGTGAAAGAGAGACCATGATAGGAGAGTGAGATGCACTCGTATAGTACTATAGCTAGCAAGTTGAGGATTCTCAAAAACGATCAACATATATTGAGAGGGTGAGTGTTATCTAGGATATATACTTTATTTTCTAACATTGGTCGTTGATCCCTAATGCAAATAAATGGCCTTGATTTTTTCTGGTGGTAGAGAAATGTAGATAGTTTCTTGATGCTGCCCTGATTTGCAGGCGCAGGTGGGAAGGTAAAGTTTCATAGTGGTGAATTCCATTATCTTGACACTTTATATGGTAATGGTGGTTGGTGGTTGATGGGTGATTGTGTTTTCGCTGTGTATATGGTAACTTTGGGCCCCTCCAGCCACTCAGATAGAGATCAGTTACATGCTTGGATGAACTTTTTTTTGTGCCCCATGCGTCAGTTGTGTATAGCATGCCTCAAAGGGCTTTTTGGTGCCCTATGCATCATTATTGCGTGCCATTCTTTCTAAAGGCTATCCATAGCTTGCATGATTGATCTTGCACCAGCTTTGAGCTTTAACATAAATATTACAGCTAGCCTCCAAAAGTGGTTGCTCATGGAAGCCGTCTTTGATGTTGGCTGATTTAGCTCATTAGCAGCTGGTTTTGTATAAGATAAAATTAAAGACCTATCCTTCAGTTTTTTGACAATATAATCTCCCAACTTGTGAATCCAACCACTGTTGTAACTTATTCCAGCGTTTGCTCTTGTTTACAAATTCCAATCTGAATCTTATTAGGTAGGGGTACTGCAGGTACCGGTACACTATAGTTAATAGGACAAATTAGATTTGTCCAAAAGGAAGGGAACTGGGAAGTTGAAAGCAGTAAGACAAACTCTTTAATTGGCCTTAATTAACTTGATAATATATATGCCATTTTTAAGGCTAGCTAAGGTCATTTTCTGAAGAAATTCGCATGCATAATCATGTCATCAAAGACAGCTTTTTGCCTAGTTTCTATACTAACATTAAAAGTTGTGCTTTAGTTTATCCCAAGTCGACCTTAGATGGACCTAGGTTTGCATTGTCTTGATGTTGTCACGATTAAGAAAGACAAAATAGAATGAGATAGGCTTAATATAATTGCCTTCCTTTGTCGATCTTCTGATTAGAAGAACGCGTATTTCATTATATATATATCAGCTCCTAATTAATTAGTTGAGGTAAGCTAAAAGGAGGAGCAGCAAATATATGAGGAAACTGTGTCTGTACGGAACTTCAACTTTATGCTTATCCTTCCAACTTCTGAATCTAAGATCCTAAACCACTATTCTACACGTTTCACGTCGTGCCTCGAAATCATCTCACTTTCTATACATAATTTCTTCCCTCAGATTGTTGAGCACATAACACGAACCAAACATATACAGAGACAAAGATTTAACTTGGTTCGATAATCGCTTACGTCCACGCAGAAGAGAAACTTTAAATTTCAACCAAACCAAATTTATAACTCTCAAGTACTCGTAACCTCACTATTTCTCTCTACCGATGCACTCCATGCACACATTACTCATTACTCATTACTCCCACAGATTTATATAGGGGACTGGGAGGATGTGCAACAAATCACATTTTGTCAAGATTTTCAGCTACATGCAAATCTTGTCGGGCTGCTGCATTTAATGAGCCAAGATTCTTGACTTGTGGTATGGAACCTACACGGATCACCAGAATCTAGCAGCAAAATCTAATATATTTAACTGTTTAATTAGCTCTATCTAGCTAATAAGACTTTATCATGCCTAAAATTTATTGCGATTATAGTGCAGTGTGTTTATAAATATTATTTAGGTTAATTAATTACAGTAGTTGCAGATGTAATCTGACTTATTCATTCTCCTTTAGATCATATACTAAACTCATATCGCTGGAATTCGCTCGTACTAAACATTCAAATGCCAATGCAATTTCTGTACTAAAACATAGAACATAAATCGATCGTTTTTGTTGCTGGCTTCCACCGGAAAACAAAAGGAGAAACGAAAAGGGTTAGAGTCTTCTCTTAATTGAAGGAAAATTGGAAAATATACAAGGTATGGCAATCATGGACTCGTATTAGACAGCTAGAGCATATATTATATAGATCCATCTGCAATATGGGATAGAGAAAAAGGAGAAAAAAAATCCGACACATGCATCACAGATGCAGGAAAGAACTATGACAATGATGTTTAATTTTATTATTTCTCCTTGTCCAAAGTCAAAAGAGCAAGAAATGCAATCCACGTGGGATGATAATACCTTTAACTTTGTTGTCCATTAGTTCAGTGGAAATCTCTAGACATGGCACAATCCGAATCAAGCCAGCACTCCGGTGGTGGGATTCAAGAATCCTTATCATGTTCTTGCAGTAGTACTCCAGAAAAGCAAGAAAAATAAAATAAAGAAAAGACAAACAAACATTCTAAACTGTACATTCAGAGAGAAGAACTGGAAGAACTTTCAATGAGGATGGCCGAGAAAACTTGAAAAAGCTAGATCTTCGATACTTTCCTCCTCACAGATTGGAAAATCAACAAGAACACAACCAATGAACAAGGGAAAATATACAGTATCAAATAGGACCATTGGAAATTGGAGCTCCTCTCTTGATGCTATCCATATTGGTAGTTTCATAGACAGGCAGACCACTGGAATAGTCACCCAAGTCATAGTTTTGCAACTCAAACAGGTCAGAGCTTGAATCACTTTCTGCACCCTCATCCACTTCACCGAACTTCCACAATTCCTTCTCCTCCGATGGATATTTATCCACCCAAATCCTATCTTTCTCCGAGTATCTGTTACCGGAATTCCTGCATTTTTCTGGCAACCCATTTCTGAATTGGAATTTATCATCCAACCAAGATAAGTCTTTGTCTCTAAGTTTGTCATCCAAGACCTCATTACGTATGGGCTCCGTGGATCTTACCTGTCCATTGTATTTGGACAAAGGCAAAACTTGTTTGTGGTCTGAATAGCTTCTAAACTCCTTATAGCACTTTGTGGGAGTTTGTGCATAAGGAGGAGGCGTTCTAAAACCTGAGCTTGAAGACGAATATATAGACTTGGAATCCGCGGTACTTGAGCTTCGAAAATGACTGATGCTGCTCCTCCTCTTCCTTCTACCACCAGGGCTCTCCTCTTCATCTTTCAGGGACTGCGTAGTCGATTTTGATTTCTTCTTCTTCGAAGCTGATTGACTAAAGAGGGAATTCAAGAAACTAGCCAGTCTCCCACCAGGAGAGCTTGGTTGCTTGCACTTCTTCTCCTTCATTTCTTTTTCCACCCCCTGAACTTGATGAGGAAGAGAGTTTCTGATTGGTACGTCGAAGCTCAATCTGCCAGCTCTACAACCCTGCCTCTCATCCCTCATGATCTTCTGAGTCAAACTTGTACCATTATAGCCGGCAGCTTCATGGTATCCGGAGAAGTACCTTGCAGCCTCAAACACGTCAAGCTCACCAGAATCATTCCGTCCGTGGAATGATTTCTTGAAAAATTTATCTGGGTCTGAAAATGTTGTGGTCGACATAGCTGAAACTTGAAATGTCTTGCGATGGAATATATATGGCACTTGTTTGGAAGTTATATCACAGGTTTAAAATGCATATGGGGAAGAAGTATGGGGAGGGGAGCCTAAAAGGTAAGGTTTGTGAGATTGTAGAGAGAAGGATGGATTTGAAATGATTGAGAGTGGTGGGAAGGTCGCTTTATAATAATCAACTTCCCGTGCCTAAATAATATTATTTGATGGAGGTTTCTTTGGAGAGGTTTTTGGGAGAGACACAGATGGTGTCAATACTTTAGTCACATGAGAGAGTGGGTAAGAAGGGAAACAAAGCTGTTTATCCTTCTCAATCTCATGCTGTGAAAACTAAGAGTTTCTCTTAGCGATGGTGGGGGCAAAGAGCTGTTTCTCCTTGGATTCTAGGATTCTAGTCTGTTTTGGTGGGATTGGCTTTCAAGTGCCTGTTGGCTATGGCAATTACAAATGGATGTATTATCTGACCTTTATGTGTGTTATATCATGATAGAAAGAAATACAGAGTTTGTGGTAGCTCACATTCTGTTAGATCCTACTCCGCTTTCGAGGGCTTGGAAGTCACTGATCTTTACTTACTTGGAATCTTGAACGAAATTAAAGTAATTTCTTTGCCAACAAATCTTTTGACTGCCAAAACTTGCCGTGGACCAATAATATCTGGCTGCCTCATCTTTTGACGACGGTCTGGGACTTTTTGAGCGTTTTTTTGGTAAAATTAGCCTCTTAAGTTACGTTCCAGCTAACTGTGAATTCGAGAAGTTCGAGCTGGCATGGAACACAAAAGAGAACAAAATATAATCACAGACCCTCATAAGGTTCTGCGAAAAAGTACATAATCAACGCGGATGATGATAGAAGGCAAGCTACCTAGCTACCATCATTCTTCTTGAAAGATAACTGCGTCTGTTGTCATTTCAATCAGTCTTGTTGAACTGCATGTACATCGAAGAGTTCATAAATTATAAGAGAAAGCACATGTAGGCCATGATTTTAACTTGAGAGTCATAAACCTGGGATTGCAAGTGATTTTCTCTCTGAGCCATCTATGCTACCCTTTTGTCATGCGCAATAACTAAATGCATTTGAATGTATTAGAAAACACACAAAAATTAAAATTAAACTTTATGTAGTACTAACACTTGATCTACTGGGAAGTCCCACCAAAAGGAATTGAAAAAAGAAATATTGTGGTCTGATCTTTTTTTTTGTAAAGAACCAGACATAATTAAGAGAAAACAACCCCTTTATTTTTTCCTTCCACGATATTGGGTTAGTCAATGGATTTGGCCCATCAAAGACAAACCCCATTCCCCCGGTGTCGGGGTAATGGTCACAACTGAAGCGCGTGGCCGCTGGCGCATGAGCATCGACTCTCGAACCAAGGACTACCATCGACGTGCATACTGTCATGTTTGTGATGAATCAACCTAGAAGATTTCAAAAGCCAGATGGAGTAAGATGATCATGACAGTTCCATTAAATATCATAGGGTCCCGGCCGTCAATGTTTTACCGCTTTGTTCATTAGGTTTAGGCCTTGATCACCACCGCCACAAATCCACCAACCCACCACGCTTCAGTTTGTGACAATCCAACTTACAGTGTCATGACTATCTAAAAGAATTTGCAAACTTATTAGAAGATGTTTTCACTGCCACTCCCTTTTGAAGCCACAAATCTCCTGTAAAATGAAGGATCAAGGTGATTAACCAAGTGCAATATGGAGCTCCGTATGTAAGGACAATGAAGCGATTACATCGGGAAAAACAAATGCAGTTGATCGGAGGTGGCCACACATGTTTGGCTCATTTGGCCGACTTTTAGGTTCGAAATGCGGAGCCGATCGCCATCCATCAGTTATCGCCGGCCGGGGAAGTCAGAATGTGGATTTTGGGGGGTCAAACTCTAGTATTGAATTGTTTCGGTGAGCCAATTATGTAAAAAAATTAATAAAACAAAATAAGTTTCAATAATAATAATAAAAAAAAATCGTTAATTCTTGGGGGCTGCGGGGCAACGGCCCCCTACCCTTCTCCTACCCTCTTGGCTTCGTCCCATGGCCACCTCAGAGACCGTCTTCATCCCGTCTAGTCAGTTTTCTTTAATCTTTGGTTGTATACATGTCGGAGATGTTTTGCAGCTTTCCTTCTTTTTGCACCACGCATTCTAAAAGTTAAGTTCTATGGTCATGGTTTCTCCGTGAGTCCCATCTGTAGCCCTTTGTTGCTTGTCTTCGGCACTCTTCAGTAGAGCATTGAATCAAAACAAAACACAGTAGGCTACGTGTGGAGCTCTCATATATTTAGATTGAACATATCCTTTATCAAAATAATGCCCCAAAGAAAGATGTTATCAATGCTTTGTTATGACAGACCCAACCGACCAGTTTTACTGGAGTATCCATTTAGGGAACAAAGGCCCAATGGCTGTCCCCACAAGAGGCTACGCTGTGCCCTCTTCAGAGACAAGGATGACCGTGAGTTGTCCCCTAATTCAATCTATAGTGGGTAACAGTCTTATTGCTAGCACGCATTCTCCATTAACTGGAGGCATCAATTGGATTGAGCTGTTGCTTAAATCTTCCTAGAGGAACAGATCAATGAGATAAGATAAGGACAAGACTCGATTAGACGAAGATAAAATGGAACGTATTGGACCAAGATTCATGAAGGAGTAATCTGAAAAAGGAACGTTAAATGCTTTGTCTCTCCCACCTAAATCACCTGAACCTAGGGCTCTAACTTTCCCATGATCCCAATAAACGTGGCAACTCAAGCTACACATTTAGTGCTCTCTGACCAACAGTCTCAAGGAAAGATCAATGAAAGATGTCCATAAAAAAAAGTTCCACATGATGCGCAATCATCAGTTGGCATGTGATCTGCATCACAGCTCTCTTAATTCATCTTTTAAAAATAAAATGTACGTCGTCTCACCCTATAACTTGACAGTGTATTTGTGTATTGGCGAAATTCCGTGAAAAATTAAGTCAAATTAAAATGTAATCTTGTTATGATTCAAGTTCTGATGTGAAGATGATGATCAAATAATTGTTGCTGGCCTTTTGTTCAAGCCAAGTGGTTACATAGAGTTTAGTTCGCTTGTGGCTTCTTCTAGCTTGAGCCACATGGTCGTAGCGATGTTGGCTTGAGCAAACTAATATCTGGCTCGCCTAAAGCTTGATGTATCGCTCGAGCGAAAAATATGGATGAGTTACAGATTATTCTTGTTCACCTACCGCTTGATCTGGCTTGAGCAAAGCCTTCACAGAAAAGCTCGCTTGACTGTCACTATATGCTGGCTCGAGCAAGAATTGACAATTTTCAAAAAATCCTAATTTTTAGTCTTATTCCACTTGAAACTCGAGGTATCTTTAAATACTTTGAGATGATGTCTTGTAACCCTAAGGAGGCCAAATTGAACATCATATGAACCTCCATTTAGAGAGAGAAATACCTTCGAGATTCCAGATCCAAATCGACTAGATTTTCTGTTATTCAACCGCTATTGAAACCAACCTTCCGTCGTGAAGTCTTCAGAATGCTGAAGGAATTTAGATGTAGGAGTTCTGATGTTGAAGAATGAGTTCGTTTGCAAAGAGTCCATGAGAAGAACCTCAAATGTCTGAGACAGTTGACACAGGTAGCGGGTCTGAATTGGATTACGTGGTTTATTACGTCAGGGTTGTCAGAGTCATCATTAGCAAGGTTTGCCAATGTCTGAATCACCCTTTGTAAAGTTTTATTCTTAATGGATTTTGGGTGGCGCAAATAGCGCAGAGTTATTTTCCTTTTGATGGGTGCTTCAAAAGTTTCCACCTTGTCAACAAAATCTCGTTTGTTGGTGTGATTCATGTTTGATTTAATTTTTCACTACTTATTTTTTTATTGATTGAATTTGTTATTGTTAAGATCTAGACTGGATAATTTTAGAATGTGTTATGAGATTGTCGTAATACTTTTAATTAGGGAGAAAACTCCTATTCATCTCTGGCCTCTACGTGTTTTTTAGGTTTAAACTGAAATTTTCATTATATTTGGAAAAAATACTCTTTTCGTCTACCTAATACTGGAATACTGGCATATTTTAATTCAAACTATGGAGTTCGTGGCATTTTGCCCCACAATTATCACCTTTATACACTTTGCACCATTCGCTATTAATTTAGACAAAAATTGATGTATTGGTTCAGTGAAATCACGATTTAACCCCATATAAAATTTGTGGTGCAACAATTATTAGGGTAAATCATCATTTCGCTGAACCAAAATATCAATTTATGTCTAAATTAACGGCAAGGGGTACAAAATGTATAAGGGAGATAATCGAGGGACGAAATATAGCGAAATTGAAAGTTTGAAACGCAAAATATTAAAACAGCAACAGTTGAGTGGGGAAAAATGTATTTACTCTTAAATCTTTTATTTTGACTTAATTACATCAGAAGTCTATGTGACATTGACTTTTCACAAATAAGTCACTACCATATCAAAAGCGACTATAAGTTCTCCTGATTATTAAATTGAAAATAAAATACCAGTCTCTCTGTGTCACCTCCAATCCATATTGGACACACATACTAAATATATATATATATATTACGAGAAGTCAAAGGAAGACTGGATTCGATGATACCTAAGATACTAGTATTGTAATCTGTAAACCTAGCATCAATGAGACATAACAAAACTGAAGCATCAAATATCCCTTTTCGAGTTAATGGTTTAACTGCGACTTGAACTAAACCTATGTGAATGTATTTGAATCCTTTTTCCTTATGCTTTCTGAGAACATCGGGAGACAAAAGCTAACATTTTTCATGGGTCTTACTTAGAGCGTAAACTTGTTCAACAGTTTTGACATGGTAATTACCAGAGAAGGATAAAGGAGAAAAATCGGACTTAGAGTAGATTTCATAACTGGGGACTTTAGGAATATTCCAATTTTGAAGGATGGCATTAACTTCATTGATTTCGATCTCTTCTTCATTAACTATGCTTAGAATGGGTTGCATGAAACCATATGATCTAGAACTCGTGGAAGAAGTGGAACTAAACATTCTATTCATTGTCTAACTTCTTAACATTGGGATCAACCTAAATCAAACAAAATAGAAAACCTACAGGATTATTTTCTATTCTTCAACCATGAGACTTAAGAACGCTAATAGGATATACCCTTTCATGGCCATCCGCTCATGCCTCTCCTAGGACTTACTGTTTGAAACTCTGCTCTTATAGTTCAGGTATACTACTAGGTCGATAAACTCAAGGTTTAACATATACAAGAGGACAACAAATTGACTAACAAGCTTGACATAGAGTGACCGAAGGATGAAGAATTTAAACAACAAAGAGAAGGGTAGATCGACACTACCAGGGTTTGCCTTTGATACCAAAATGTGTAGGTGGGTGACCAAGTGACTGAATTTGAATGGGCAGAAGCAGAGATTAGAGCGAGAGTGATGGAGAAGAGCCATAGAAGAAGACTAGAAGCAAGAAGCAGATATCAAATTAAACTTAGAACCGTCCAATCTGGCAGAGGCAGTAATGCATGTTTGCATAAACTTAAAACCGTCCAATCTGGCAGTATGCATGCTACATATAATATAGAAAACTTAGAACTGTCCAATCTGTCGGTAGACATATGTGCAAATGGATATATGAGATCAAAATTCAAGTTACTTCATAAAAATTTACTTTGAATGTACTTACAAGAGTTACTAATAAAAGAGAACAAGGTTGGATACATGGTTTACTTAAAGACTTAAGGATAAAAGTCTTAATAATTGAAGAAAGACTAGGTTGGGAGAGAGAGAAAGGGGTTCTGAAATCCGGAAAGGAATTCTGCCGTCAATGAATTTGAACTCTGGCTTTATTAGAGCTGAGAGTACTGTGGAATCACGCGAGCTTTGATTGTTGATGAACAAGAGCTTGTCGACTTACTTTTATTGTTCATTAATAGTATTTCTGACTTTTTTTAACTGTAAATGAATAGTTTTTTGTTTGGTTACTTTCGGCTGAGTTTGTTGCGATGTATCAACAGAGTTTTGTCATTTCATATCTTTAAAAATCTTCACTTAAATCATACGGGTCTTGAATATCTTGGAACAAGGGATCCAAGTATTGCTCGGGTTTAACATGACTGGAGGAGGACGAATGAGATGAGGTATGGGAGTGCTCATCCTGTCCGCTGATCTAACTGACTTGAAGTTGCAGTTGATGGCAAAGATCTTGGAGATCTTATTTGGTCTTAACTTGAGCCATGGTAGAAACCATAGATATTTGTAGATTGGTTTTATTGGTCATGAATTGAGAAATTTCCTTTTGAGGAGGAAATTATTTAGTGACTTGGGATATGATGCGATCAAATTTAGTTTTTTCCACCATTTTACATAAAATCTGTGGGTGCAGATATCTTGACTAATTTCGTATTTCCATTTTAAAATCCAAGGGGTCTTATATTTATTGGAGAATAAAGAAATGATTGGGAATTGACTTTGATGGAGATTAAGTTTGTAACTACTGGAGTACACCTTCATGGCGTCTAAAAGAGGTGGGGGAAAATATCGAGTATAGAATCGAACATTTGCCACCAGTGATGAAACCAAGAAGGAAATTGACTGGTGAATCAATTATCAAAATTAAGGAACCAAAAATGAGTGAGAGACTTATTTTAATAGAATAAGACTTTTGACCAAGCTTCAGTGTAATCATAATAACTGACGGGAATAGGATGACTAGGAAGATCTCGTAATTTCAAGGGGTGTGATCCACATTCCTTACAAGACAAAATTTTGACTATGAATAACATGTGGAAGATAATCTTTTTCTGGGATGGATCGAACTTATCAAAAATTTTGAGTTTGTGTTCTTTTTTACTTAAAACTTATTTTAGCTTGGTGAGATACTGAGCCTTGAGCTTTGCATCTTCAATTTTGTCGATTAAACCGATCAAAAGTTCATCTTGTTTACGTAGGACATTAATAGTTTTCTGACAACAGCTATCTTGACATATTAACTTATGATTAAGGGTGTAAGACTCGACTTCTGAGCTAAAGTCAGAGAAACTAGAACTAGAAATTAGAAGATCATCTATTTCTAAGTTACTACCACTGGAATCTCTTAATTCTAAAATGAAATATAACTTAATTTTTTCACTATCAGAGATGTCTACGGAATTAATTTTCTCCTTTACATGACATTCAGAACTGTAATGACCTACTTTTTATATTTGTAACATTTAATCTTACTTTTGTCTTTTGTATACCTAGGTTTGGACCTTTTACTATAGTGTTTTTTGTGAAATATATGTTTACTAATTTCAGGGTTATATTTCCCAAAAGACTTCATTTGCTAGACTAGAGAGGTATGTTCTTTGGTCCAGGGAGGAGAATATTTTCGAAGATGATCAAAAAGTGGTTTACATTGGTGTTTGATATTTTTTTAGAATTCGACTACATAATTCAAAGACCCTAAAAACCTTTGACGCTGGGTTTTTTCGAGAATGACATCTGAGAACTTGTCAGCAAATTGAATAGCTCTATCAATAGGCTGGATCTGACCTTGGTAAATATTAAAACCAAAAAATCTGACTTTGATTTGAAACAACTTGACTTTAGAAACTGAGACAACTAAACCATTTGACTTGATGACTTGTAGAAATGTATCGAGATGTTTCCAATGTTCTTTTATAGACCTGGAGAAGATAAGGGTATCATCAATATCATTCATGATATTTTGGAATTCACTTGGCGCATTTTTTAGGCCAAAGGTCACTACCTGACTCATGGACTTAGATTTACCAAAATCCACTTTTCATGTCTAATTTACTAAAAGCAGTGGCCTCTGAAAGACGACCAATGAGATCCCGCTTATCAGGGATGGGGTATCGGATCTATTGGAGGACTTTGTTCAATGGTTTGTAGTTAATAACTAGCCTTGTGGTTCCTCTTTCTATTTCAACATTTGTGGGAATATTTTTCTCACTAAATCCTAGGATATAAGGTAACTTGACTATGTGCTGCTTTCAATGCGAGAAAGCATTGGGTACATGCATATTGTTCTAACTTAGTTTGGAAGGACTTGATTTAACTCTTAAGTGTTGGACTAAGGAGTTGTTCTTTAACTCGTTTGAACTTGATTTCATCCTTGAGAAAATCAAGATGTTGATTTTTACTAATAATAAAATTAAAAATTTGACTAATGGACGCTTACCGAAGCATGGTAAGTTCACGAGGCCGAGGGGGACTAACGAACTCAAAGGTTACATCTTGACCAAAAATATTGGCTGTAAGACCATCACTACTAGTAGTGAAAGGATATAACAGACAAATAAAAGGAGTGCCTAAAATGACTTTCTGATCAGGCATGTTTTTTACTAAAACAAATGGTAACTTAAACCAAACATTATTTTTACAAATATGGGCTTTAGTTAATTTATATCTAATACCCATATGACTTCCATTGGCAAAAAAAATCGTTCATTTGACTTATCATAATCGATTTTACCTTAATTATAAGTGATAAACATCTTCTCGAAACATTAACCTTGAACATTAAAACTTTAGGTTATGAGATGTTAGAAGGAAGTCAACATTTAGCCTTGATCTATAGGATTTATTATAAGTGCATTAGAACGAATCTAAATGTTCATGCCTTAGCCAAAATTCTCAAAGATTAGACCCTCTTAATCCAAAGTCATAATAGTGATGCCAACATCCGGGTCCCCAAATCCATAGTTTGGAAAGATGTCACTCTACCTAGTGAATAGATTTTAGAAAATGAGAGTCCAACCAAGCAGGTCCAAACTGATATTACCAAGTTAGATATGATCCAACAATATTTGGATGGATAAGTTCGAATTAGTTTTGATGAACCAAGAGGTTTTCAACCACTTAGGATTCAAGAACTAGGAAGTCGGTCTGCTAGAAGATCTACTTCCAGTATCCCTGAATCTTCTCATAGGGACCTCCTTCTTAAACTCAAAGGATTTCAAACCAATTCTCAGGTTAGTACTCCCTTGTACTCCGCCAAGTCAGAACCCATAAATGTAGAAGAGGAAGAAGAACAATATTCTCCTATAAGACAGATTTTGAATATGTCAGGCCTCAGTTACTCACCATTAGTAAAGCCTTTAGCCTAGACAGGACAACTCTGGAAGATGAGTTTATGTCCGAAGCCAATATAGACAAAAGAACCTGGTATCGTGAAAGTCACACGAAAGCCGAAAAGAAAGTCATTTATGACAGATGGCAAGAACTTAGGCTTCAAATTGGTACGAACATAAGTTTCTTTGAATACTTAGAAAAATATCATCCGATGAACTTGAATGTTCAACTTCTCACCAAAGTCAAATGTACCAAATCTGACAAGTCAACTGTGAATGCTAGTCATCTTCCACTAGAGACTATTGTTGTGTCTCACAAAGGAACAGAAGTAATAGCCTCTCCTTTTAAAATTTCTGACCTTGGAGATACTAAGAAACTAGTTGAACAAAACAATTACACTAACCAGTATCTACAAATCACAGGTCACTAGTTAGATAAGATCGAGCTCAAGATAGATGGTCGACACTCGGTTAATGAAAAACCATTCATTCAGTTGTCTAGTAAAACAATAGGGTTAAAAGTTTCCTCATCTAAACAAACAACCCTTCATAAGGTTAGTCAGATGTTAAAATATTTATCTACAGCTGAATCTAAAACACCTGAGAAAACATCATCAAGTAAAACTCCTTCATCATCCCTTCAGATCAGTACTCTAAATCAAGTTGAAACTGATTCTGAATTAGTTTGGGGTTCCCAACTTAGTAACATCGAACGACAATTTAAACAGTTAGAAGTCATTAGGATTAAGACTGTTCATCCTAACCCTATGTCTCTAACCAAAAATTGGTATTCAAGACCAACTTCTCCTGATCTTCAATTCGAAGAAAGGAATTATGTCGTCAATGACTTCTTGTGATATTTGTTTGAATTTTTGAAGGATGATCTATCCTTTTGGTGTTTATGCCTAGGGTGCTACAGACGGTAGACCATACTGTTAACAGAAATTACCCATCTTATACTTGGTTTTTCTTCTATCTTTACTTAGTGATTACTGGTCAACACGGTTAATGAAAAACCATTAATTCAGTTGTTTAGTAAACCAATAGGGTTAAAAGCTTCCTTGTCTGAAAAAACAGTTCTTCATAAGGTTAGTCAGATGTTAAAACATTTAGCGTTGAATCTAAAACACCCAAAAAAACATTATCAAGTAAAACTCCTTCATCATCCCATCAGATCAGTACTCTAAATTAGATAGGGATTCCCAACTTAGTAACATTGAACAATTGTTTAAACAGTTAGAATTTAGCAGGATTAAGATTGTTCATCCTAACCCTATGTCACTAACCAAAAAATGGTGTTAGAGACCAACTCCTCCTGATCTTCAATTCAAAGAAAGGAATTCTTCCATCAATGACTTCTTGTGATATTTGTTTGAAATTTGTAAGGATGATCTATCCTTCTGGTGTTTATGCCTAGAGGGTGCTACAGGCGATATCCCATACTATTCACAGAAATTACTCATCTCTTACTTGACTTTTCTTCTATCTTTACTTAGTTGATTACTAATCTTCGTATTAATACACATTTTCAAACCTTATTTGTTAATGTTACTAACAAGATCACCATAGGTCAGATTATCATAATCTATGATACATGAGGGTTGACTTAAGACTTCTATAATTTTATGGGCAAAAAGATTGGGTAATCCATTAATAAATTTCTCTTTCCAAAATGTATTTTTATAATCATCTCTAAGCATGACGTGAGAGATGAAGACATATTTATACCATCTAAAATCACTTAAGGTTGGGCACTTAAGGTTACTAAGCTGATCATGAATCCTAGAGGAAATATTACTAGGTGTTCCAAGAAAATGTTTAATAATGGTATAAATAAGAGTATTAATACCATCACTAACATCTTTACCTATGGACTCATCAAAGATTGGATATCTTGCCTCATCATGTTGGACAACATATTGAATCAAATCACGATCTTCTTCAGTGAGAAACTTTTCCCACCATTGGAGTAAAGATCCTGTGAAGCCAGAGAGTTGCATTTTTTTGAGGATCTTGCTCAGATAATCTATTAATATTTTGTTCATATAGCTTATCGGAAGAGACATAAAATTGACTGTGGAAATTCTCAGAGAAGGCTAAAGGATAAAAGTTGGACTTAGAATATATTTCACTATTGGGGACTTTGGGAATATTCCAATCTTGAAGGCTGGAATTAACTTTGTTTGATTTCGGAGTCTTCTTCATTAACTATGCTTGGAATGGGTTGCATGGAACCAGATGGTCTAGAACTCGTGGAAGAATTGGATCTAAACGTCCTATTCAATCTCGTGACCATCTGCTCATGCCTTGGACTTACTAAAGCTAGAGAAGACTGGGGTCTGACTCTGGCCATGGGAGAAGGCTTAGGTATATCTCCGAAGACATGGAATCGAATGACATTGTTGACTAGAGAACTTGGCTTAGGTTCATATGTGACTACATGACCTGGTCTAAGGACAATCTTTTCGGGAGATAACTTTGGTTTTGGTGGTATTGATGGGGTTGACTGGGCAGGTTCTTTTCCTCTGGTTTTAGGTGTCATGGGATTCCTGCAAGAATTCACAGGTAAGGAAATTAGGGATGTTTTCTTGACTACCTTTAATGTATTCTATATCAAAATAAAAAATACTTGATATAGCTTGCCAACGAGCAAAAATCTATTTTGATGCAATATTTTTCTAAAATAAAATTTGCACTTTTGCAATCAATACGAACTAAAAATTTCTGATTTAATAAATTTGATTGAAATTTACTAATGCATAGTATTATAGACAAAAAAAATTTTGATAGTACTATAATTCTGCTGGGACCAATTCCAATTGCCGGAGTAGAAGCAGACAATTTGTTCAAAGGAATAAGGTTAGAGTTTATGTTTGAGAATGCCACCATAACCAATTTTGGAGGCATCTATTTTGACTATTTTAAAAGAAATAGGAGAAGGGATGCCAAGACAAGGTATTTAGACTTAAGGTAAAATTGGAAAAATAATCAAAATGGATTGGTCTATTATGAAGACTAGATTCGATGATACCTAAGATACTAGTGTTGTAATCTGTAAACCTAGCATCTCTGATACATAACAAAACTGAAGCAACAATCCCTTTTCGAGTTAATGGTTTAACTGCGACTCGAACTAAACCTATGTGAATGTATTTGAAACTTTCTTTCCTATGCTTTCTGAGAACATCGGGAGGCAGAAGCTGATATTTGTCATGGGATTTACTAAGAGCGCAAACTTGTTCAACAATTTTGACATGGTAATTACTAGAGAAGGATAAAGGAGAAAAACTGGACTTAGAGTAGATTTCACTATTGGGGACTTTGGGAATATTCTAATCTTGAAGGCTGACATTGGCTTCGTTGATTTCGAACTCTTCTTTATTAACTATGCTTGTAATAGGTTGCATGGAACCAAATGATCTAGAACTTTATATCTATAAAACAATACAATATCATACAAATCAAAATTTCTGTAAAATTTTGAAAGTTGAAATAAAAAGAAAAAGAAAAAGGAAACCTTGGGGTGATGGTGGAAGGGTTGGTTCATGGCTTCATGCTACCTCATGATTATTTCTGGAGTGACATATGGGCTCAATCTCAACAGTCTTGGATGGGTTTGTAATTTGAGTTCTATCCCATTTGGGATTTTAGATGTTTTACGCCTCATCATTTCGAAGTTATAAGTTCAGCAAACAAAGTAATAATTAATAACAAAAGAAAATTTTGCTCCTATTGGTTTTTAGTTGTTTTTCACCAAATGTTTGTCAATTATGAATGAAAGGTTTGATGGTTGGCATAAATCTAGCTATTCAGTACCATATGAATGATTGGCAGGGAAGAAAACAATTACAACCTGAATGAAACATGTGCACCTTTTGTCTCGTACAAATTGGAGGATATTTACTAGATCAAAGGTCCTTGAGGTGGACACAAAGAGTTGGTAAAACCTATGAGGTTTTGAACTTGAGACCTTAGTGGGAGCAAACTACTAAGGCCCAAAGCCTTAACCAACAATCGCCTACTCTATTCCAGTGAGTCAAATACTAAAGACGTATATCTAAAACAAATAAATTGCATGCACCATGCACCTTTAAGAATATGACCTTAAGTTGATTGTTTGCATATATACCTATAGATTCAATGTCACACTTGAATTCCAGTCTAATTTAGGACTAAAAATGCATATCTGGCGCTAATTTGACACTTGAGCTACTCATGTGGCTTTATAATTAAAACAATTGTGGAGGTCTTTCAAGTGAATAAAAGAATATGGAAAATCCAAAATAAAACAAAAAATTCAAAAAAAACATAACAAAATCGAACTTATGAAACAGTGAGTATCATCTATTCGTTAGAAGCTGGCTTCTTTTCAAAGTTTTCCTAGTCCCAAAGGAACAAGCTAGGCTCAAAATTTTCGAAGTTTTACATTGAAGACTGTGGCTAGTGATGGGACACTTTGGTGCGCTTGTGTAAAGTGTGTCAATTATAAGAGGTGTAACATACGTACAATACATGACCATTTGGTCCAATATAAAATTTTGAATGGTTACAACTAATGGTTTGCCCATGGAGAATTACTGGATAGGGCGACATCTAAGAGAACTCTGATTTTTGTTCAAGATAGTCAAATGTATGAAACGTCAATTGAGGTGCATGATCTATTACATGAGGTATTCCTTATGCATAACCATGACATTGAAGAACTTGAATGTGATAATCCTACATTAGAACCGTGTAAAGAAGCTCATGATGCAAAATAAGAGAGACAATATCATAATGATAAAGCTCCAAACTTCTTTGAAATGCTTAAAGATGCAGACAATCTATAATATGAGGCGTGCACAACATTTAGTATTCTAACATCCATTGCACAATTATATCATTTAAAGTGTAGAGGAGGGTGGGGTCACACCTCTTTTACGTGGTTACTTTAAACACTGGGTGATATGTTCCCGTGGGTGCTAAATTTCCAAAGCACACTAATGAAGCTAAAAAGTGCATCAAAGAGTTAGGCCTTGGATATGAAAAGATTTATATTTGTCCAAATGGTTGTAAGTTGTTCTGGAATGAGAATGAGAAGGTGAAATTTTGTTTAAAGTATGAAGCATCAAAGTGGAAGGACAATGGGGAGGGAAATAACTTATCACGGAATGAGGGTCGTTCATCTAAGAAATCTAAGAGAAAATCAGCAAAGGTTTTGCAATGGTTTCCATTAAAGAAGCGATTATAAAGGCTATTCATGTCCTCAAAAACTGAATAAAATGGCATGTTGATTGCCAAATAAACGTTGGGCTGCTAAGATATCTAGTAGATGCTCTAGCTTGGAAGGCATTTGATTCTCAATATGACGATTTTACTTTTGATCTTCGTAATGTTAAGCTTGGATTAGCAGCAAATTGGTTCAATCCTTTTCAGAGTATAAGTACTAGATATAGTACATGTGCAGTGATATTTGTACCATATAACTTGCCTCTTTGAATGTACATGAAACGCTCATCTTTAATATTGTTATTGTTTCTTCTTGGTCTGACTTTCAAGATAAATGTATATCTAGATCCCTTGATATCTGAGTTAAAAGAGTTGTGGGATGTTGGGTTAGATACTTATGATATTTCTTCCAACAGTATGTTTAAGATGTGTGCATTGATGTGGACAATAAACAATCTTTTTACATATGGTGACCTGTCTGGATGGAGTACAAAAGGATGTCTTGCCTGTCCATGTTTTATGTTTGAGACTTGTTCTCAGTGGTTGGATAATAGTAGAAAATTTTGTTATATGGAATATAGAAGATTCTTACCAATAAATCATAGGTGGAGAAAATATCAAGGATCATTTGATAATACATAAGAAATGGAGACATTGCCCACTTTGACATTTTAAGGTAACTAGAGGGCATTGAACACATTGACGGGTTAAGTGTATCGAAGAAGAAATTTTTTTTCTTTACATTGCCTTATCGGAAGGATAATATGTTGCGTCATAATCTAGATGTGAAGTATATAGAGAAGAAGGTAGTTGACAACAACATTGGTACATTGTTAAATGTGGACGGGAAGAAAAAAGATAACTACAAGGCATTTCTTGTCTTACAAAGCATGAGAATAAGACATGAACTCCATCTTGTAACCACATGCAGGGAAAGACTTATTTTCCTTCAGTTGCTTCTCAATGACTCGCTAGGAGAAAGAAGGTTTTCTAAAAATTTGAAGAAATGTGAAAGTGGCGGATGATTTTGTTTCGAACTAATTACATTGTTTTAAAATTCAACAACATAGGAAACTTTGTTCCAAAATCTTATGATTAGAGGAGCTAGATCGACTTGAGTCTCAAATTCCTATAACATTGTGTCAATTGAAAAGTATATTTCCACCTTCATTTTTTACAGTTATCGTGCATTTGGTCGTACATCTAGTTGCAAAATGTAAGATGGGTGGACCAATCCAACTTCGGTGGATGTATCCTATTGAGAGGTAAGACGTTTGAGAAATATGTTATGTATGGCTTCTTTGCGCATGTATATGTTATTTTTTTACATGTACTATTATTGGTGTAAGTGCATGCATTAGTTCAAATCTGATGTTCGCAATACAGCCGCACCTGAAGGCTTTATTACTGAAGGATACATAGCAGATGAATGCTTAACATTTTATTCAAGATATTTGGAATTAGTTCCAACGATTTTTAATAGATCCTCAAGAAATGTAGACGACACTATGAGAGGAATATCTTATATTTATGTCTTCGTTAATTGTGATGAGTTAATCCAATTTCGCATGTAAGAGATGTTGTTAAACATGTAGGGTAGAACTCATTGATTATTATGTTGATATATGTAAACTAGTAAGTTTTTTGTTCTATTCTCAATGCAAAATACATAGAGATCTATTGAAGGCAAGAAATCATAGGACTTAGCCAACAATTTATGTCATTGATATAATGCATAAGGATGAATTTTGTGTATGTGTTGTGTTTAAAATCTAGTAGCTTTTACAATGCTTGGCTCCTTTAAAATTTCTAAGTAGAGCTAATTTTTTTTAGGAAAATAAATTCAAAATATGGATGATGCAAGGAAGCGTGAACTTCTAAATAGGGTTCAATGACTTGCTAAAGGTCCAAATAATAAAGATATATCATTCAAATATTATGTACATGATGGTATGAAGTTTCGTGCGAAAGAGAATGAAATAGATAGAATAACTTAAAATAGTGGAGTTTGTGTGTCTGTTGAAGAGGCCGCCACATATTACGGGAGAATTACAAGTATCATTGAGCGAAACTATTTTGATTAGGAATATTTTCTATCATTCAAATGTGATTGAATCGACACAACTATTGGGGAGGAGAAACAAAGTGGATGATTTTGGATTTGATCTTGTTAATTTTTCAAGCTTGTACAGACTAGAGAGTAATTAAGCGATGATCCATTTATTTTGGTATCATTTAACAACGTGGTCGCATTCACGGCGTTGGACTAGGGCCACTCCCTCATCCCATCCTCCCACAATAGCAGAATCCTGCAACAACCACCTAATCAAGAACAATGGTTGATGGAGCATCAACAACTAACGACCAAAGTTGAATCTCTTGAATCTCTTCTTCAGTTTGTCATGCTAAAGCTGGCATCAACTTATTGCTTTACACTCACATTTGTCACTGATTGATTCTATCAAAGTATGTATTTTCCTAGTTAATTATTTGTTTTCTTTTGTAAGAATGTTGTGTTTGGCAAAATCTCGGCACTCCATCAAGTCTACAATAAATTCTTCGATCATCTGCTGCGAACCGGAATGATGTTGGTTCAAATTCAATGGTAAGATACTTTTTTCCTTGAGTGTATGCGAACCTCTTGTGTTTGTATTTATTTATTTTTATCTCTGTTAGAAATATTAATATTTGTTTATTTTCTAACATTGCAATTGCAGGCGATGATGATGGTGATGATGAGGGTGATGGTTATGATGATGAGGATCATGGTGTCGGTGATGAAATTGCTAGTGGTGCTGAAGCTACTACCGTTACTGCTAAGGATTAAAGTTATATTTATTTTATGTTAGATTTTGATACTCATTACTTTTTAGACTACTTATTAGAAACTTGTAGAACCTTTTGTGTTTGTTGCAAATTAATTTGCAATATGTGGTTATTTAGTCAATGATGGAGTATTTTACTTTATTATACTTTTCTTAGGTTTTTACATCGATGAAATATTCTTATTAAAGTAAATTTGTATTACAGAAAAAAACATTAGGAAAATGATAAATATATGATGCAACATTTTTCCATATGATTGAGCGGTGTTTATAAAACGTGGATATAGATTCATTATAGATTTAGCAACGTTTTTACAAGAATGGCATAGATATTTGGCATCATTTTTTAAAGCCGTAAAACATTTTCCCGTGAGACTTAGTGGCATTTTTAAAACGCAGGTCTATATATTAAGCGACATTTCTCAAAACTTTAACATAGATATTTGTGAGAGTTTTTGAAATGACAACAAAAATACAGTTTAGGGACGGATTTTTAAATCCATACCGAAAAAATAGAGGAAAAGTGTTTTCGGGATGAAAATTAAAACTGTCCATAATTTGGGACGGAATTGTGTGCCTTCCGAAAAAAGGTTTTTTAAAAATAAAATTTTCCATTCGTAAAACTTCGTTCGAACACACACATGACCGGTACAATGGTTGGGAATCTTTTGGGACAAAACCTTGTTACGTCCAAACAAAAAAACATTCAAACGTTTATCAGTCACCGTTCGAACACTTATCACTTTCCGTTAGAATGCTTCTAAATAAAGTTCAAACGAGGTTTGAATAAAAAAATTTGAAGTGCCTAAATTACCCAGTTTTTGGTGGAATGCCTCTAAATACTGTTCAAACAAGGTTTGAATGAAAATAAAAAATGAAGCGCTAAAATTACCCGTATTTTTTCCATTAGAATACTTTTAAAGACCGTTCGAACTGGGCTTGAATGAAAATAAAAATTAAAAAACCAAAATTACCATTTTTTTCCATTTGACCGCTTTTAGACACTGTTCGAATGTCACACAGGAAATCAAAATAAAAAGATGGAAATTGAGAGAGTGAGAAGAAAGAGGAGGAGAAGGAGAAGAAGAAAGAGGAGGATAAGTAGGAGAAGGAGAAGAAGCATAAGAGGATGAAGAAAAAGAAGAAGGGGAGAAGAAGAAGAAAGAGAAGAAGAAGTATATGAAGAATAAGAAGAACAAGAAAGAGAAGAATTAGATGAAGAATAAGAAGAAGATGGAAAAGAAGAAGAAGAAAAAGAAAGCGGACGAAAAGGAGACAACGGAGACAATTTTCTCATCTTTCAATGTTCGAACGGTTCCTCTACCGTTAGAAAGTTTCACTGTTAGAATGATTAATCCAGCGTTAGAACATAATAATGTTTTATTGTTGGATGAAAATTCGAACGATCCACCGTTAGAACGATTGTATCCGTTGGATGAAGCGTTCTAACGAGTTCGAACGGTTGCTGTTGGATGTAGCATTCAATTTGTTGAAATATGATTTTCCGTCCCAAAAAACTTTTTGTAACGGACTTGTTGGGACACTTGGTGAAACAAATGAATTCTGTCCCAAAATCTAAAACTTGTTGTAGTGTACCTTTTGCTGCATTTTTACGGGAAATGCCGCAACAAAACACCAACCGGATTTATGGCCCTTAGCCATTTTATGATTGCTGGTTTAGATGTACTTTCACCAGCGTTTGTGAGAAACGCGGCTAAGACCATACTCTAATGCATATATTGTAGTGTTTAAAATGCCGCTAAAAAAATACTGGCGAAAGTTTACCATCATTTTTTTACATGTACCAGCATTTTTTTACTACCTCTAAAGATGTCTTTCTTTTTGGTCGTGGTAGTTTAAAAGTTGGAGTCTGTTTTGAGGTCCACATGACTGACTCTGACCCGAATCCGAATTATATAAAACTAAGGTGTATTTTTTTTAGAGCACTTGATCGTTTTAATTTGCTTGCCCTAGCTGCTCCCTCATAGCCTCACTCACACAAACTCGCAAAGGTTGAACATAAGTTGCCCTCACCTCAGTCCCCACTGCCTTTGCCTCTCCACCTCCCTCCCTTCTCCTAAATCTCTGTTGACTATCTTGGGGAGCTTTGGCAACCAAATAGTTGACCATGTTCCTCTATAACAGTACTGATTAAGTGTCAAAATTGTATAATTAAATGTTTAAGTGTGTTAATTAAATATTGCAAAATGGATTAAGAGCTTAATTATGCATATGATTTTAGTAATTGAGCCTAATTAATAAGAACTAATATTTTGCACTTAGAAACATTTTAATTGCAGCTAGTTGTAATAAAAACAAATGTGACGCTCACCACTATAACCATTATTACATTTTTTGCCCTTAAGTTTAATAGCACCTATGTTTAATTGTTGTAGGGTATTTTTGGAAGACAAAAGAAGAGCAACTAAATGGCTGAGCTGGAAAGGAATATGCCACAGTTACACCTAAAGAGGAGAGGAGGAGATCGGTGCATAGGAGAGACACACATAAGGGAGGATGAGGTTGGAGAAAAATCGTTGGGACATTAGGAGCAAGGAGGACCGGACCTTCTCACTCTTCATCTTTACCTTTCTTCTTCTTTTCTTCTTCTTCTTCTTCTTCTTCCTCTCTTTTCTTCTTTTCTTTAATGAATATTTCTGGGTTTAATTTGTTATGGAAAGTTTTGATTTCAAAGATGATAGGCTAGATTTTATGCTTAAGATTCAATGAGTAACCCATGACTGTTTTGGGTTGGATTTTTTTCTTTATCATGGAGCTTTACTGATTAACTTGTTGGATTGTATTCCATTTTACTTTTAGAAATGATCGAAGTTCTCTGTTCTTGATTTTGATCAGTTGTAGACATAAAAGCACAATTGATGCTTGAACTAGTAACAAGACTTTGATGGTTTTCTTTCATTACTTAATTTTTTTTTCTAAGCGTTTTATTACTTAATTTGTTATACAATCTATTGAGTATCGTGGATTATACTGAAAATTATGGGTTAATCATTGTATTATCCGATCATAATCTCTTGGAATGAGAAAATGGTTGAGAGAAGAGAAAATTAGAGGTAAATCCATTATCACACAAAAAATGGGAGAAACTTGCATCTCAAGTGTTTGCTTTGTTGTCTAAGAACATTAATTTATTTTATTTATATTATCTTTAGAATATCTTGCATGAAAGCTTTTGTGCTTGGAAGTCGAAACCATTAGTTAATCAAGTTTTGGCGCCGTTGCCGGGGACAATTGACATTTTATGTAGCATTTCTTGTTGTTGAAGAAATTGACGTGTTAATTTTGTGAACCTTTTCACATATTTGAAGACATCTAATCCATTTATTTTTCTTTTCATTTTCCTTTTTAGTTATTTTTCTTTTCATTCAATAGATTTTTTTTTCTTTTTTTGCTGCTATTTATGTATGGTTGATTTCAAAATAATTATGGCCACTTGGTTCGAAATCAATACATCGCAGACTTTTATTTTTAAATTTGCAATTTTTCATCTGATTTAGCATCGATATCACTTGATTCAGCATCTAAACATTCGTTTGAAACTTGTAGCATCTTGGCTGGAAATGTAAACATGCATGTGGGAAATCCAAATAGAACATTTAGAGAATATTTGTACCCTATAAGGACCACCACTCCATCATGCGTCATTACACTTTGAATGCTTATTATTTCAATTTTAAACCTGATACGATACCGTTATTACCACATTTTCATGGGATGGATTCCGAAAATCCCTATTTGCACCTCAAGGAATTTGAGGAAGTATGTTCTACATTTTTGGATCAAAATTGTACTAAGGAGATGATTAGGTTGAAGTTGTTTACTTTTTCTCTTAAAGATAAAGCAAAAACATGGTTAATTAAGAAGATAGTATAGTGACAATTGACTTGCAAAGTATCTTGATTAATAGTGATGTTTGTCAGGCTACAAATTTTTATGTGTATTTAAGAAATAAATTTGAGAGATTGTCTTTTACAAGGGTTTGTGAAAATTTTAAAGAGTTATATATATATATATAAAGAAAAGTTTTTGGAATTGATTTATAAAAGTGTTTTTTTTTAATAAAAATTTGTTGAAATTGATGTATAAAAGTGTTAGAGTTAGTATGAAAAATTGTTGAAGTTCGTGTAAAGATTTAAAAATTTTATTTCTGGCAACCAAATTTTCAAAATTTAAAGAACTTTTTAAAAGGTAATAAATTCTCTTCTTGCTAATGAAAAAGAAAGTAATGATTATGTCTACTTAGAAGTTATAGGAGTTTGTAGACTTACAACTGAATGTGAAGTAGACACACCTATTCATCAAAAGTAGATTTTAAAATTGCCCCGGCATAACTTTCTGGTAGATTATCAAGACGTACGAAGAGGAGAAAAAATTGCTATGGTCTATACAAAGTATGAAAGACTCTTATAGAGGTTTTTATATATATATATATCGACCTTCAACAAAAGAAAAATACTACGAAAGAGTAGTAATTCAATCTATAGGAAGAGATAAACTTTTGATGAGCTTTTCACTTATCCAACCTTTGATGAAGCCTGTCACCTGCGTTCCATATAATGATGGTCATAATGTGTCTATGGGTCTCTTATACTGGAGTGTATATATATATATATATATGATTTGTTCCTTTTAATAATAAAAATAGAAATTTGATATTTACTAGAGAATGCATAATAATATACCAACGCCTAAGATCCACTCTACTCTCAGCTTCTAATAATTTTATGTATAAGATCCACTCCAATATTAGCATAATTTCTTTAGAAACAATGTCGATTTGGGACATATATATACTCAATGGACTGTAATTGATTTAGGAACATTTAATTGGTAAATCCAATTTCTGATTGCATTGCCATGATTTTACGGAATCTAATTTATATTGCAGCTTCTTCCAATACTTATACATCACTTTCTTCCCCTTTTTGTTTTTTTTTTTTTTGAAGTGGTACTGGCCCAACCTAGTTTTTAAGGTCTTAAAGAGGCCAACTTGCTTGTAACCCAGTAGGTCTGCACATGCCTGTCGGCTTCAGCTATGACCCACCCCTTGATTCCAATTGTTACTTGATCAAACCCAAATTCGGCAACAACACAAGTTGAAACCCAACAAGCGGCCCGGTTCGGAACTATCCTGTGCAGGCACTAGTCCATTTCTATTTCGCGGGTCGACCAGTTTATGATCTCTAATAACTGATCACAGGTAAGTTTAGAAGTTGAGAGTAGAGTTCATATTCTGGTGCAGTAAATGTTCTACTTTTCGGCGCTGTCCAGTTGGGACGAGATCGTTCAAAACTTACCCATGAAGAAGTTTTTTTTTTTCTAAGCTACCCTGCATGAAGAAGTTACTCGAATGGTTGAACGGATGAAGCCTCTTGGAGTTTCCCGAGCTTCGAGGAGATTTGTCCCGACAAGCTAGTAATATTCTTCAGAACCCTGCAACAGATTTAGTCATATGAACAAGAAGTATTTCCAACAGGTAAGAATAAAATATATGTTACCAAATTCAGGTGTTATGAATCAATTGATTTACGGTCAACACGTTCGAGTAAATGCATTTCGATCTACACGTATCTTCCCTGCAAAACTACAAAAATAACCCCGGGCACCGAGGTTAAGAACCTCCGATGCTTAAGTCAGCTTCTCTCTTATACGTATTTTGCAATTTTGTTACTCAGAATTTACTTACTTTTTTCATCGTTAGCTCCTTCTTTTATAGCTTTTCTCCCACGTTACTCTCTTTCCTTTTGGCGTGAATTCTTACGGGAATTTCGTCCTGTAAGGTCGTGTGCTCTCTGACGGTTTTCTCACATTTTTACAACGGTTGTTTTCCTCCACCATGGGAACAGAGGGATCGTGGAGTCACGACTTATCGCGTGCTGTTAGACAACCGCTCATGACACGTATAACGGTTTCTCCTTCTGGATTTGCATGCAACATGGGCTTGAATGTAGCCATCGGGCCTCATAGAGACGTAATCATGTTTATCGGCCCAAATTGGTTTGGTCCGGACGTGATTCAGTATTGGTATCATGAAGGTGTTTGGAATCAAGTTCTCATACTGTCATACAGGTATTGGTACAGGGGAGAACATCAAACATGATTTTTTTTCTCAAAACAAACTCTTAATATTACTGGTAAGAGTTCCCATCACAACTCAAAATAAGAAAAGGAATGCAATTAATATCAAGAAACTCTTAATATTGCTGGTTCAGCCTTCTTGAGACCCAGTGGATGGACCAAGCAGCCTGAGCTTTGAATTCCTTCCGAAGGGCAAGGACTAGATCTTCAATCTTCCAGCAAGGGAGCACATTTGGAGAAGAAACATCCTGAAAAAAGAGCTTCGAGTCGGTCTCAAAGATAACCTGCGACCAGTTTTTGAGCAGGGCAATTTCAACAGCACAAACCGTTGTCAATTTCAACAAGATTAATAGACACCAAAATACGACATTTCGTAATGAAGTAACCATAGGGTAAATACTTGATTTCCATAGAAGCATGTGAACGTTGTTATAGTTCTCCAGTGTATGAGTACTACTTCGGCCTTTTCATTTCAAATTACAGTAACATTAGCAGTAATGCTCCTACTGTAAACAGTATACATGCAAAGACTCTAGGGTGAAGTAAATAGTTTGTTTTGATCTATTTTAAAAAATCTTCTTTGATTTTTCTAACTGATCATAGAGGGTCATCAAACAAACGCTTTTATTATATTTTAGTCCACAAAGTTAATGGGTGACACATATGCTCTAATCATAAGTTGTCATGTGTCACTCAAGACCAAGTCATGCAAAAATATTTCACATTAGCCAAATAAAAAATCACAACATATGGAATCATTTAAATTTATTTTAAAAAATTAAGTCATTTTAAAACAAACAAAAAACGTTTAAAATTAGAAAGGATGGTCTACAAACCCTCCAGGGTGTGCCCACCCACAAAAGGGCCAAGCCTAGATCTAGGCTCCCACCCGACAAGGGTACTGATCATGAACCATGCAGAGTGGCTCGCACAACCAACTTGCATGAGCACTAGAAAAGAGGAGATCCAAAATCTCCCCCGCGTAGGCAGTCAGCCTGACAAGAACCCCATCCAAGCCCCCAAAATAGAAAGGCGTGAAGGCATACCAGACAAGGCTTTACGCGGGGAAGGGCTTGCATATGGCACACCCATGGGCAGCATGGCATGGCCGACGCCAACATTCAGAGCCAACTGAGGAGACAAACATCGGCATGGCCCAGACAAGGTCTATGGAGAGTTGATGCCAGACAAGTCGGGAGGGTTGGAGAAGCACAGGGGAGGTACCACCACAAGACCATCAGTCGTGGGGTGCAACCAAGGGTGCATGGGGAGCCAATGCAAGGAGGATCCCGAAGGTTAGTGGAGCACATTGATAGCACTACCATATGGCCACCAGCCACAGCGGTGCAACCAAGTGTGCATGAGGAGTTGATTCGAGATGGATCTCGAGCCCAAATGGAGTAAATTGATATCACCACCACATGACCAGCAGACACGGCAGCGCATGGAGGAGCACATAGGAGGTTGGTCTCAAAAGACTCAGGAGACCAAGGGAATCATTTTTAAGTCACCACCCTATAAGGTCGTTGTGTGGCGGCGGAAGCGACAGAGCATGGCGGCGGCAACCACTACAAGCGGCTAGGAGGGGTCAGATAGGGTAAATCGCATGTGGGATCCCTATATGGTCAAATATCCCTATTTTAGGGGTGTTATCTTTTTGTTTTATAGTCTAAACATTGTCATGTTGGCTTGATTCAATTAAGGCAACAAACTTGATCCTATTTTGAAAATATTGCTCCTTGATTGAAGTTATAAGGCTTTTATGCATGTGGCCGAATTCCCTTGCTCCCTATATGGAAGCTTATGGTTGACCACATCCTTCTTTTGGTGGGCAATAAATCTTTGATTAATTTGTCCTATTTTGGTGGGTTAGTCTTGAGGAAAAATGCTTGATCTCTACAAGATCTTTCCTTTTAATCCTCAATCGGATCTTGGAGAATATTTGTTGAGTGTGCGACAAGCCTTTCCTCTACAAGGAAAGGCCTTGCCGCCCAAGCCCAAGGAGGTAGTCCATGGCACCATTTGTAAGCATCCTTTGATCATTTTAATTGAGTCTCCAAGAGAGCTTTTGGCCTTTGTACCATTTATCTTTCAGTGTTCGGGGTTAAGCCTGACACCTGGACTAGCAAGGGTGCTATAGTACATGAGGTTAAGCCTGGACTATTCACATTTATTAGACCTGGCTTGCACTGGGTTAGGCCGATCAAGTTGAGGGAAATCGACGACTAGGGTTAGGCCTGGAAGCTTGGGCAATTGTTGGGTTAAGCCGATGTTGTTCCATAATCGGGTTCTGAATAAGTATAGTGGTGTCAGCCCATTTGAGCTTAGGCTTGCATATCCTTCTTTTCATCCATTTTGTCACTCATCAGTGTTCTTTTAATTTATCCTTTCTATAAAATACAAAACACCAAAAATATCTTCTTCTTCTTTTTTGATCTGATACCCGGGATACATTTCCCTTTTGAGTACTGCACTGGGTCGGCCAAGAGGTATCAACCATAAGCGTGGGCTAAACTCGAATACTCACAAGTCCTTACTTGTGAGGGGGATAGGCATTCATGAGGGGTCTAGGTCGGGGTCCCTATAACAGCCACTCTAGGCTCCGCCCATTGGCGAGATAGCTACATTCTAAAGGGTGGTAGACCGCCTTTTTTATTTTTTTACAAAATTACTCCGTCAGTCCCTGGGGTATGTGTAATTCTCAGATTAGTCTCTATGGTAAGTATTTTCCTATAGGCCCCCTTGGATTAGGACCAATTCTCGTTTCAGTCCTTTCGCTCGCATGGATGACAGTAGTTGTTGATGTGGTTACAGCTACCACGTCACACCTAATTAGAATCATGATAGACTTTAATGGATACTCAACATCCCTAACTTATAAAAATGGGTCACGCCTGCCAAGCTGTTGTCCACGCTTAATTAAAGTACTCCAACGTGTCTGTTTAGTTGGTATCCATGACTAAAATTCCATTGCATACAAAATTCCCAGTTCCAACATTCTAGACCTCAAGAACCCCATGTCCCAGCCCCATTTAAACCTGAAATCATTGAACCCTTAGCTTATGCCCTAATCTCTCGCGATGTCCATGAGATCTGCATCATCTTCTTTTACGAGTGATGATAGCCATAGTGGACGGGCATCGACGAAACTGGAGGTACTCAATGACACACATATGTGCTTCTGCGGGGTCAAGGCACAGATGAGGACCAGCATGACAAAGGGAAACCCAAGTAGAAGATTTTTCTGCTGCTCTTGCTATTCAAGTGGTATGGTTAGCATTTGCCAAAAATAATTTAGTCCTTTCTCTTTGGTTGGTTGGTGAGTTACTTGAAAAATTGTTTATTTGTGCAAAGGCATTTGACCAACGACTATTTTGAATGGATATACCCCCTCCTTCTGCATGCGGGAAAGATGTTTTTGCTAGTATGGTGAGAAAGATGAAAATCATAGAGGATGAGCTCTTTAAACAGAAGGCAAAGAAGAGGTGGTTTAAGGCTGATTTATTGGGTTCTCGAGTGTTCTTCGGTTGTGTCTTTTGTTGCATTTTACTTAAGCTAGTGAAGGGGTAATTGTTGCTATCTGAGTAGATACATTATTTAGGTTTAGGACATTTGAGATGCCTGGATTGGAAGTGTAGGGGCTGATAAAATGAGTAGTGAAATATGTTGGTTTGTCAAATAGCTTGTAATAAGTACTGAAATGTGAAATATATGAAGTTCTCTTTGCATGAATCTTGTTTCACAAATGGTTCATTACATTAGCTTGTAATGATTACTGATTGATTTGCAGAATCTGGTTGTTTCACAAATTGTCAATTGTAATGCGTACTTGCGAAATATGGATTGTTCATAAATGGTGAATATCGATAGAGCACATAACCTACTTTGGTTTATGACCAAAAAATGAAATACTCAACAACAATAATGAAAAATTCAAGCCAATTTGCATAGTCTCTGAAAATATATCCGTATTGGGTTAAGTACTCATTTTGTTAATGAGTTTTGCCCCTTTTTAACAAATTTTCCTATTTTCAAATTGATCATAGAAGTTCATAAGTTTATAACTTTTAGCAAAGAAGCTATTTTCTTAAAATTTTATTCTCAAAGTTAATAGTTCACACGCCAGCTTCAACAATAAATTTGTCATGTGTCGCCCAAAACAAAAATGATGTGACTTATAATTGTTTTAAGCTTTTTACCTAATTTTTTGTTTTTCTAAAATCATTAAATACTTTCATTTTTTTTATTTTGTAAAAAAATAGGAAAAACCTTAAAAAAGATAAGTCACATCATTTTTGTTTTAGGTGACTCGTGTGAACTTATGATTGTAATTGAGATGTGAATTGTAACTTTATAGATAGCAGTTAAACAAAAAAGACTTGTTTAATATAAATTGCAAACTTAAAAACCTTTATGATAAATTTAAAAACCGAATGACAATTTGTTAAAAGAGGTAAAAACTTAGGGACTAAATGGGTACATAACCCTTAATATATATCTTTCAAAATGATTACATTGTCAAATGGAAGCTCTTAAAACACATTGTCAAATTGAAGCTCTCAAAGTACATACAAAATCTGCGTTCTCCATAAGTTGTGTCAACAAAAAAACAATCATAACCACATACATAGTCAAACAGAATCCGCATTCTCAATAAATTGTGTCCAACAACAAAAATAATCATCAGCTTCCACAACCTGTCACTAATAACCAACCACCTAATTACAAAATAGCACCAACAAAAAACCTTTATAATCCTGAAAAAATTCCCAACACCCAAAATCATTCCACCCTTCATCAAATCATTGTTTCTCAGTTCCGCCATCAGTTGGCCCATTCTTCTACGGATATCTCCTTAGATGAGATGGATGTGAGCTTGGAATCCCCCTTTCCTAATCCCTTGCTCCCTTTTTTACGTAGGCTGCTCCTTTTTTAGAGAGGGTTGTGATTGTGACGGTTGTGAATGCGAGGGTTTTGACTAAGAGGGTTGTAATGCTCACAAATCAACTGCTCTACCTTGCATTGAAGGAAACCATTCCATCAATCACTAGTACATATACATTATAACAACAATCCAACTTTACCTTAGTCACAGTTTGCTTTTGAGGCGATCGTCGCAGTTGTGATTGCATCCCACCATCACTAGGCGCCCCAGACTTATCGGTAACCTTCTTCCTCTTTCTCATCGACTATCCAGCTATAGAATTAGATGTCTCAAGCTAACCATCAACTTATTGTAAAATCATCAGTTTGATTAGCTATAAAGACATTCGAAATTAATAACTCGATGTCATAGAACCTGCATCAGAAATTTAATTATCACCTGAGGTGCATCCTTTGGTTGAAATTTTCAAGTTGTTTGCATGCTCTTGCATTGTGTCCGAACACTAAGCATTTACCACATCGAATAGGGAGACCCCTCCTTGTCACATGATTTGCATCATGCTTCTCATCCTCAGCCCTAATCCTCGCCTTCCTTGGCCTTCCGGGCAATGTCCTTGATCTCAGAGGAAGAAGTTGTCCAATTTCTAAATGTGACCACTCATTAGGACTCAACATCACGTATATCATAAGAGAGTATGCTAGCAAATATGGTTCCTTGCGGTAAGAGTCATCTACAAAGTCCTCTGGTATCAATCTATCAATATAGATTGCAGCACACATATAGGCAAAAGGAAACTCATTGAGTTGCCACCGTCCACACGAGCACTTTCTATCACCGAGGTTAACCAACTTACTCTCACCATCCCTTCTGTCAACTTCAAAATTTTGTGCCATAAACACAAATAATGGACAGCTTCACTCTTATACTTTTCAAGCTTCTTACGGATACGAAGGCATATCTCCTATCACCATCCAAGTGGACTTCATAATTCCTTCACGTTTGGCAACAAATATGTTCATTAGTTGCCTTCTGATAATCCTCAACATAGTTCAGAGAGGTTTGTCTCATGACTCTTTGTTCCACGAGTTAAATGTCTCGGTGAAGTTGCTAAGGGGAACATCACACTGCAAGTTCTAAAAGCATGTTTCGACGCCTCCATTTTCTTCAAAAAATCACTTCGATGCATGAGCGAGCAGCAGTCCTCAAAAAATCCTTTATTGCTTTCCCCCATTACCCATTTGTTTTAAGATTGGCATGTAAATGTTTCACACAATATCATTGCTCTTCACTTGGCACCAATGCCTCTAGTGACTCTCGCAGGCCCTACACAAAATAAAAGGAATACTTACACAACATAATGATTCATTTTTCTCAAATGTTACCTTCTGCTGATTTGACATCAATTTCCAAGCACGCTAATCTTCGGTCCTAATATCCTCAATAATAACTCAAGAATGACCTAATATCTTAATATCCTAATATCCTAATATCTTCGCTCGACCTCGCAAACATTAATCGCAAAGAGAAACATATCATCATTTGCGTCTTACCCTATGACACAAATCAATTGTCTACACTCATTGAACACAATGATTAGTTTGCATCGAGCCAATAAGTCTCATTTGTAGGATTCAAGACGCACATACATTTGCTAAAAATTCTAACATTCCTGAATACATTCAAGCATGTGCCTAGATTTCACTTAGTCAGAGCCTGCAGTAGTCATATATGTTCTTGTATTGATTAGTGTGTCTCCTATAGACCTTGTCCAAAGCTAGTTTTCATTCTTCAAAACAGCCACTGAAAAATCCCTCTAAATATTCCCTCACAATGTTGAATGTGGCATGTTGGATTATCTCTAATAACTTCCACATACCTCACAACACTAAATTAGTAATCAAGCTTCAAGTTCTTGTGATTTCCGCCACATTGGTGTGTGGATTGGAATGTCTTGATCTAAAAGGCCTCCTTTTTTCATGAATGACGCGTGTATCTTCTAGCGACACGCCCTCTTACAAACTGCAATGGTCCGCAGTTTATCATTTGTTATGTACTTAAGTGAAAGTACCTTTGAATTGAATACAACTTTAAGGCCTCTTTAAATACCTTGATATCTCTAAACCTAAGTCTTTTTTCCAAGTGGACCCTACCTTTTAGTTTATTTTCAATTTATCTTCTAGTAGGCATCATTGACAAACCAATCACCCTCACTAACGTTTCCAAAAGCGTCATTCGAAAAGCCCTCGGGTGACTATGGATCCTCAACACCAGCTCCTAATTCTAAGTTCTGGCCAAACCATTTGATGGAACTTTTCCTTTTATCAGCATCCCTTTAGCATGTACCTCTACATTAACATCATCTTTATTAACAAGTGGTCATTTCCCTTGAGCCTTTTCTCTATCATTTTCTAGTGTGTCAATCACTTCCTCAACATCAACAACTATTCCCCCAAACAACTCTGGTTCATACTCATTAGTTTCTTCAAAATCACTCAACTTCCTTTCCACCCTCGTTGCATCCAAGCCCTCCACATTGATGTGACACCCGAGTTGTTTAATTTATTTACATATTATTTCTTTATGATATTTGTTATTAAAGAATTCGGCATATGTATTATTTTTGCCAATTATTATTGCCGAATATTAAGTACGAGATTATAATTTTGAATATTTTTCCATCATCCTTCCTTGTTTTCTCATATACATTTCTAATGAGAGTTTTCTTGATTATATCATTTAAATTATCTTTCTTTTATTATTATGACGTAAATGATCTAATTTGATTTTAATTATTTTATGCATTTGATTTTATTGAGTTTATATTTTTTATATATATAAAAAAGGAGAGCTTAATTCTCACATTGCCATGCATTTGGGCCCAGGACTTTCAAATTGGACTTGGACCTACCTCTCTATAGGGCCAGAATTGGCCTAGAATCCACTTAGACTAAAGCCCAACCAAGCCAAGCTCATTAGCAAAGCTTGGCCGGCCATGTGCAACCAAATCTCCCCCAAATCTAATGCAATTATATCTAGCTTAGATTTTGTGACAAATGGCCTATTCAATCTACCCGTATCACCTTTGCCCAATTACCTTTCTTTGCTTCTCCAAGTTAACTACTCCAAACTTTCAAATCTTGCAAATAGGTCCCTCGCCTATCTTCTCGGAAATCATTGCATGCTAGAGATACAAAATCTTCCTTTTTCTTAACACGCACACACCACTTCTTCTAGAGGAGAAATAATATCATGAAAGAGAAAGATAAAGAGAGAGAGGAGGGCAGAGCAAGTGAATGAGGGAAGAGAAAAGAAAGAGGAAAGTAAGGAAGAGAGAAAGGTGTTCTTCAAGCCATCCAAAAGCCTAACCGAACCACCAAGGTAAGGGTGAACTAGCTTTACATGTGGGTTGGTAGTAATGGGATAAGTATGAACCCGGGGAGTTTTATTCTTTATCTTGGAATAGTCACATGCGTGTAGGAGGAATAATGAGGGTTTTTATTAAAAAAACCCTTACTGTCCAAACTAACCCAAGAAATCCTTGGATTTTTGCCCTGAAAATTTTAGTACATGTATTATATGGTAAAATAGGTCTCAGTAAAAATTTCAGTTGAAACGGAGGTCGGTAAAGGTAAAAAATGCCCCTGGAGGCCTCTAAGGGCAGTTCCACATTTCTCAAAACAACCCCACAAAATCCTTGAAATTTTGACCTGGAAATTGGTGGGCTTATATAATACGATTATCATAGGTCCCAGTAAACATTTCAGGGCAATATGAGGTCGGGAAAGGTCTAATATGCCCCTGGAGGTCTCTAAGGGCAGTTCGACATTTCTCAAAACAACCCCACGGAATACTAGCAATTTTGACCTGGAAATTGGTGTACAGATATTATATTATTATCTTAGGTCCCAGTAAAAATTTCAGGCAAATATGAGGTCGGGAAAGGTCTAATATGCCCTTGGATGTCCCTAAGGGCAGTTTCGACATTTCTCAAAATAACCCCACGAAATCTATGAAATTTTGACCTGGAATTTTTTTAAAATGTAGTATATGATTATCTTAGGTCCCAATAAAAAATTGCAGGGCAATCAGAAGTCAGAAAAGGTCTAAAATGCCCCTGGAGGTTTCAAGGACAGTTTCAACATTTCACACTAATTGTTAATGTAAAAAGGTCCGAACTGGAAAAATGAATTTATGGCTGTGTAAATCAAGAAAAATAGATGGGAAAGCCTGAATTTAAATCCAAACTGAGTAGAAATAGCTGCTCAAATCACAAAGTCCGTTTAATGACCTAAATAGACTTTAGGCCCGTTAATCATAGACAAACCCAGAATACTTTGGAACAGCAGTGGCCTATGAGGGAAGTGTACGTAGAACAACCTGTTACTCTCATAACATGCAAAGGTCATATATAGACAAAAAGGCCAAAAGACTTTGGCACCACCTGGGGTTGGATTCTTTGAGAGGAAAGGTTTTTATATACCGTGAAACTTTTGTTTATTGATGACCGAGAAAGATTTGTTTTAAATACTGAAAGACTTTTATGCTGAGAAAGGTTTTTTTGTTTATGCTCAGGAAAGGTTTTGTTTTCATGCTCGGGAAAGGTTTTATTTTTATGCTTGGGAAATGTTTTATTTTTATGCTCGGGAAATGTTTTGTTTTTACATGCTCGGGAAAGGTTTTATTTTTATGCTCGGGAAAGGTTTTGTTTTTACAAGCTCGGGAAAGGTTTTAATTTTATGCTCGGGAAAGGTTTTGTTTTTACATGCTCGGGAGAGTTTTAACAAGCGTGCTCGAGAATTTTTATAAAACATGCTCGAGAGAGTTTTAACAAGCACGCTTGAGAGATTTTTATAAAACATGTTCGGGAAGTTTTTAATTGAAAATGCCCGAAAGGATTTTCTTTTGAAACTAGTCAAGAGCCCTAAAATCCTTTCGTTTACTTACAACTAGTCCTTTTTGGGTTTAACAATAAAATAAAAGAAAATTTTGTATAAGTTGTTGGACTTCCCTATTTAAGGTTGTGGTGTTTGGATCGTTATGAATTGTAGCATCTTTATTCTAATATCGAATATTTTTTATGGACCGTTATGAATTTCAGCATCTTTATGCTAAACTATCGCATGTTATTGATGAATCGTTATGAATTGTAGCGTCTTTATGCTAATATCCTATGTTTTTTATGAACCGTTATGAATTGCAGCATCTTTATGCTAAAATATTGCATGTTATTGATGGATCGTTGTGAAATATGACATGTTATATTGCATCAACATCTCATGGGTATGGGAAACCGTTGACCGAAATAACCAGAATAAAACCCATACCCAAAGGTGGTCCTATGAACGGGTGATGGTACCGATCACAAAGTGGGATAGTGCAAGCCACCACTGAAAGGAGTGAATGGTATCCCTTGAGTGAAACAATATACGCTTGACAGGGTCCTGGTGCCGGGGCACGGGACAGTGCTAGAGGAGAGGAGGGACGCACAACCCTACTTTGAGGGATAGAACAGAGTAACGAAAGGACACCTCTATCGAACCGGAAAAGAAAATAAAATAAAGGAATATTTGATGTTCACGTGTGGTTAAGGTGTTGCATATCATGAATAATATGTATGGGCATTGACATGAGACATGAATACTTAATGCATATTGTGAAGAAAGTGATAGTGACAGAAAAGAAAGAAAGAGAAAGAATCGGAAAACATATGCATCATCCCTGCATAGCATCGATCATACTATGGTTATATCAAGGCTTAATCCGTACGATTGGCATGCTATTGTTATTGTTCATAACATGTTCCATTTTCCCCCTTACTGAGTCAGTAGGACTCACCCCTTTATTTATTTAATTCTTTTGTATGTACTGTTGTGGCTGTGGGCATCGGACATATCAGATATTGACCTGTATGAGCGAGAAGATTTTTGGGATGTTGACGTTTGTACCCATTTTTAATGTTTCTTTTATATTCTTTTGTTAGTAAGGTTTCAAAACTATTTTTGATCCTTTGAATCAGTATATAGGCTAGGTGGACTAGGGAGTTTGGTTTCACCTAGGCCTATTATTTTGTAATGAGCTTTTGTATCAAACTGTGTTTGTTTAAAGGAAAGTTTTATGTTGTCTAGGTTATTTATTTCCGCTTTAATCTTTTTACGATATTAATTAGTTTTAAACCTAATTCGTTATGAGATCTTCCTAAAATAAGTGCATATGATTTCGATACGATAGTTGGAAGATTTTTGTCAATCTCGTTTTAAGTCATTAATTTCTTTTGTTCAAATTTCTACACCGATTTACGACCTTTCTTTTTATCTGTAACGTTTTAATTAAATCTTCCGCTAAGTAATTTCGAGGGCATTTAAGAGATCCTAGGAATTTTTATCGTGCGGTAATCTCCGGACTTTGTGCATGCGATTACTATACGCGAGCTAAGGGGGTAAGTACTAGCACGGAGAGTGACAATCGACTTGGTCATCAACATCCAAGTCCTCTCAATCCGCAGGAGGTAGTCCTTCTCCCTCCCCATCAGCAACATGTATTCCTTCACCCTATTCCTCAACAACATATATCCTTTCTCCCCCTCACTAGTAAATATTCATTCTCCCTCTCCTTCATCAGCAAGTCTCCCTTCTCCCTCCCTCTCACTTACCCCATGTCCTATCTCAGCATCAATGACATCATCTGCAGTGAGTTGGACACTTAAATTCTGCTCCACATAAATTCTCAAAGAGTCCTGACCGTCTTTTGTAATATGTTCTATGAGCTTGCAAACATCAGCAACATTTTCTAGTGAGTTGATCCCGCGCTCAAATGGTTCCCCATCGAAATGGCACCATAACTCCATAGTTCTTCAAATACATCTTCAGAAATCCCCACAAATGTGTAACGAATAAGTAGTTTGGATCAAAGCATCTACGTAAACAACATCCCCTCTAACATAATCTCCTGCCATAAAACTCATCTTGCCTCCGTAGTGCAAATATGTTCTCACCATCTACACAAGGAAACTACAAGGACTGGGTTACTGTTTGTAATATGTATACCCAAACCACAGGGACGAGCTAACATCAACAAAGCAAATGAAATCTCATTTGACTAAATTGCAGATAAAATCTCATTTTAAATGGTTCCCCATCGGAGTGGCACCATAACTTCATAGGTTCATGGTTCTTCAAATACCGCTTAAAAAATCTCTACAAATGTGTAACAAATAAGTAGTTCGGGTCAAAGTCACCTGCATAGAAAACATCTCATCCAACATAATCTCCTGCCATAAAACTCATCTTGCCTCCGTAGTACAAATATATTCTTACCATCTACACAAAGAAAACTACAAGGACTAAGTTACAGTTCATAATATGTACACCTAAACCATAGTGACTAGCTAACATCAACAAAGCAAATAGAATCTCATGTGACCAAACCGCAAAAAAAAACTCATTTAAATGGGGTTTTTGGTTTGCTCAGTGTGTTAGGAAAGTTGAGGATTTTGGGTTTAGGGATTTTAGTCTAGGCAAGTCCAGTTAGCATCCAGCAAGGACTACATGAAGGTGTCATTTTAATTTCGCAATGTTCGCTTTTAAAGCGTGTTTAATTATAATTGGGTGTGACGTGATAGCCAGTAACCACGTCTGCAACTTCCTTCATGCAAGTGAACTGAAGAAATAAACTTAAAGATTATAACTGTTGTAATTTTTTATTTGGCTAGTGTGAAATATTTTTATGTAACTTTGTCTCGAGTGATACGTGACAATTTATGATTTGAGTTTATGTGTCACCCGTTAATTTTGTGGACAAAATTTAACATAAACACTTGTTTAATAAATATTATAAACCTAGGGATCATTAAGATCAATTGTAAAACTTGAGAATGAATTTTTAAAAGCAGTACAAACACAAGTACCAAACGTGTACTTAACTATAGGTAGGATAACTTTGCAATCTGGCTGGTAGATTTTCTATTTTTTTACGGTAAATTTTATTTATTGAAATATTTTCAGAAAAAAATTCAGTTTTTAGTGTTTGGTTATTATTTTAAAAATATTTTGTGGTATTTAATCGCTTAATCATTTAAGTATTTGCATAAAAAAATTAATCCGTGCTATGGATTAAATAATTAGGCTTCACAAGAAATAAAATTTGACTCGTCAAAACCTTATTGTAGGCAATATAAATCAATCATATGCACCATTTAAATTTAAAAAAAAATTTATTCAATCAAAGACTCATATGGGATCTGTAATTGACATTTTCTTTGACTTTGACTTTCTGCATCAGTGAAGTTTGATTTTAGTATTTATGGGTTTGATCTTTTTCCCATGTACAAAATTAGACGGATTAAGACATTAATTGTCATTTGAGAAAGCAAGTGAAACATTCAATTATCGTACCAATAGGAAATTGTGCTAAAGATTGACGTAAGAGATAGGAAGTTCGCACATAAGAAAAAAAAAAGGAAAACATCATAGTACACTCCATATCTTTGAGTAAAAATCAATCAGTCCCTCTTATATTATAAAATATTTTATTAACTCCATACTTTTAATTTGGCCATTGATTATTTTTTGAAATATATAGGACAATAAAATATTTTAAAATTTGAGGTGGGCTTATGAATTTTTATCCATAGATATGAGGTGTATCATGATATTCATCTAAAAATTAATTTAGTTTATGAAAAATTTGAGCATAATTTATTTTCTAAAAAAAAATAAAAACTTTTTAAAAGTTGTTTCCTGAACGTCTTTGTGCAATTATGTAATAAGAGGCGGATAGGGTAGCATATATCGGATATGGATATCAACTACACGTATTGCAACTAAAAGATAAAGAAAACATTCAATAGAGATGACGTTGAAACTTGAAAGTACTAGCTATGCATGTTAGCCTAAACATATATCATCACTTTTTTTTTGTTTCTACGCCATATATCATGATCACTTAGACGTCTGCATTCGGCCTGTTTTCTGGCGTTTCATATGGCGGCTGAGAACTACCTTAGGTGGGTGATATCTGTCTGAAGAACTACGGATAAAAAAACAGGACTCTTTCTTGGGAATTTAGCTTTATTTACTGTGTCCATATATATATATATATATATATGCTTTCTTTATTTGCTCGTGCAATGGTCGGAAAGATGGATACTTTCATGCGCTAGCTAGAAGAACATATTTTTTTTATTTAATTTATGATATTTGGTAATTTTTTATTTAATTTATTATAATAATTATAATATTTATTAAGATTTAAGACTATACTATATGATCATATATTGATATTAGGTTTGTCATATCACACTACAAGAAAATCGCGAATCAGCCACGCTTGTTTATAAAAAGCCGCCTTATCGTCGGCAAAAGCTCAAACTTCCTCCACCACAAACTCCTTGTCGTCGACTCTTCAGGCTAAGAACACAAACCCAAGAAAAGCGTTCATCAGCCACGTGCGATTAAAAAAAAAGGCTTCTCGTCAGCAAAAGCTTCAACTTCCTCCATGGTTAACTCATTGTCGTCGAGTCTAAAAGGCCAAAAACGCAAATCCAAATAATCTTTGGGTACTGCGGTCGGCCAAGGTTTATTCAATGACTCTCTCTACAATGTAGATGACGTTTGTGGTCATGAAACCCGGTCCCAACCTCTCCACCGTTTGACTCCGTCGGGAACAAAGAATGACTAGTTCATGTCGTCATCTTAGATCGATTACCGACGAAATATTCAGCCGGCATGGATGTGGTCGATGAAGGGCCACCACTTGACCTTTGTCGTCGACGAGCCCAGAGAAGACGCACGCGAATGAAAACTTGAACATTTACAGCGAAAGTATAGACTGAGGAAGAGGGAAAATATTCTCCAAACCCATTTTCTTCTGCTCGTCTTATTTTGTCTGTCTTCTTCTTCTCCCTTTCATCCATAAGCATAACCGACTTAAACCTCCTTCTCCTTCGCAACATTTGTGAGTATCTCCTCCTCAGCAACCTCTCTTGTAAACAAATTTATACCTCTATTCAATCTATGTTCTGTTATCTTCTTTTTCGTTTTTTAGGGTTCCTCTCATTGTCATATGCAAGAATCGCAATCATTCTCTCCTACCGACCAAAGGGAGTTGAGTGGAGATGTGACAGAGAAGCTAAGAGAGTGTAGATTATGCATTTATGGCCTGCAATATTGGGAATTCAGGATATGGCATTGCTCGCCGATTGGGTAATTTCAAATTTTGTTTGATGACTTTGTGTGTAAGGATTTTTGGTGTGTAGACTGATGTGCCATGTTTTTGTAGTGTTGTAGACTGGTCTCAACATATATAGTTATGGCTTGCAATATTCTAAAGAATAGTCATGTGCTTGAGGTTTTCTCTCTCGGTCTCTCTTTCACTCACACACACAAGTGATGAAGATATCTTCTTGTGTTACTGCATTTTTGCTCCTCAAAATTTGAGGAAGTTTCTCTTTGTTCCCATAGGCTACTTTCAGTGCGATCAAGGCCCTCAGATTGTGAATTGTGTTTTGTTCAGTTTCTAGAGTTGTATTTGCAACATCTACTGTTAGAATTTCCAAACCAATAGTTTAGGGACCGAAGCTCAGCTCAAAGTTTAGGGTAAAAAATGTAGTTTACCATGCGGTTGCTCTTAGTTTGTCTGATACATCAACTCTAATAAGATTGTCATGGTTAAGTAGCAGAAGCTGGGAAAAAAAATCACCGCTTCATGGTCATGGAAAATGCAAAGTAATGGAAAATGTGAATATGCCAAGAAAATAATACATATTCTATTATCCACTAAAAAAAAATACTTGGTTGTCGGCAAAAATCAACGCCCACCACCAGAAAAAAATCACTGCTCGAAAAGCCAAATTCCAATTTGCAAGAAATGCAACTACGATCACTGCAAGTCGTGGGCACTCATTTTTCTCCACAATTTCACTACCGTCATTGTTGGGGCAAAAAATATAGAAATAGGCGACGGGTTGAGCTCGTCGGCAAAGTCTCACCTCTCTTGAAGACTGGTCATCGACAGCTAAGGGCTACCGTGGGCAGAGGTATAACCAACCGCGACGGAGATCTGAGACTTCCCCTAACATCCCCCAACATCTTCCATGGTGGACATAGCTTGAATGATGCCGACGGAAAGCTTTGGTCGTCAGCAAAAGTCTGCCTACACGCGGCAATGGCCACCAGAGCTCGATGATGTCTTTCCGTGGAGGAAGGCCTTTTGTGATGATTTTGCTGCATTTCTGCCACGACTGCTTCCGTGGGCAGAGGAGGTTTTTGTTGTAGTGTCATCAATTCCGTTAGCAATCTAGACAAAAATGTGATAGAATGAGTGATTTTACTATGATCTAAACTCAAACATGTTTTTAAAATTCCATAAAACTCAATCTATGATTTTTAAATTTTCCCAAAAAAATTATAAAGAATTAATTTATTGTTTATAATTTTTTTATTTTTTTACGGGGATGGGGTTGATGTAGGAGGGAGGCCAAGGCCCCCTTGTCTCCACTAGATCAGATTTTGCCCGTGCATGCAACAATACCCAAAAGAGGACCTCAACTCGCAATAGGTTAAGGGTTAGATAGGAATTGGGATGTCTTCTCTGGTGGTTACTATTTTTTTCTCACTATATCGATTTAATTAATAAATTAATTTAAATTATCTTCTTCCTTAAATACTCTTATTGACCTAACAAGAGGCATGAGAAGAATATCCTATGACGTAAATGCTTGGCCACTTGGTGAACATAAACAACGCATGCAGTCAGTGGCGGAACCAGGATTTTAGTTAAGAGGACAAAATTTTAAGGCAAAATGACATTTCAAAAATTTTTCCTAAGTAATGCAAAAGTGTCTTAGAGTTAAAATATCGAAATACACGTACTATATTATTTGTTGAGACTGAGAGGTGGCAATTGGATCCTACGAAACTGCATATTCTGAAAACGTTGTAAAATTGTTTTGTTCTCTATAGTTTCAAAAATTTCACTCTCGATGTATACGATCATGCTATCATTCATCCAGTCATCTCTCATCTTATTAAGCAAGTCAATCTTGATAATCTTCATCGCAGAGAACACTCTCAACAGTTGCAGTCGCAACTGGTAAGACCAATGTCAACTCAATAAGAAGATAAACAAATGGATAACAAATATGTTTTCTTGTCTCAATCATCTTCACAGCATGACCTCAAATATCTTCAAGCCCAGAAAAAACATCAGTATTTCTCAAATCATCAATGTAGGTGTGAAGTTGATTTCTAAGAATCATACAATCAACTACTGAGAAATCTTCTGGATAAAGCTCAATAAGGCGAAGTAACTTAGCATGATTAAACGCTGAGAATGAGTTTCTTGGATCAAGACATGCTATACAAAGAATTAACTCTGTACTTATTTTCTGTGAAACGAAAATCCATCTCCTGACCGATCAAATAAATAACTTGGCATAACACTTCCACACGAAAATGATACAAATAAGTAGTTGTTTACCCTCCACGTCTCGGACAATCGCGATTTGATATAATGTCTTCCATATTGGGCACAATGATATAATTATTCACACAAAAAGTTTTGACTTCTTTCAAAAAAGCTCCACGCTCCATCTCCCTCAAAGCTTGCAACCGATGCTTTACAACGCCCACCAAACTCATAGCATTAACAATGTTTTGATCCTTTCACTATAAGGCCAGTGAAAATTCACTTGTAATTCTCATTATATTATTCAACAAATACATATTGAATACAAACTCGAAACTTTGCATCTTATTCATCATACTCTTAGCCATAAATTCCCTTCAAGTGTCATCCTCTTTTACTTTTTTAAGCACATCCAACACTGCTGACCACATAGTGAAGATAAGGATTATTGTAGTGTGAAATGTCTCCCTTTTTCAACCGCTCCACTATTTTCTCATGTTGATTTTGACGAAGAGCATCTTTCCTTTTACAAGAAGCTCTGACTATATTCACAATAATAGCAATATAATGAAAACAAATCACAAACTTCCATGTTATCCTTTACAATAGACACAATAGTGAATTGAAGTTAGTGAACAAAATAATGGATATAGGTAGTAGAAGGATTGTCCCTCAAAATGAGCGCCTCTAACTCATTAAACTCGTCTTGCATATTTGATGCCCCATTATACCATTGACCTCAAAATCTGGATATTGATAACTCATGTCTAGCAACAATTTTTCTATAGCATTTTTCAAATATTGGGAGCAAATGTCGGTAACATGTTCTACACTAAGAAACCTTTCTATCACCTGTCCATGTTTGTTCACATATATCAAAATCATTGTCATTTGCTCATTCACTTAGCTATCTCGAGACTCATCAACCATAAGAGAAAAAAATTTGTCCACAATATCTTTAATGATGGCATGTGTGGTACCGCTGCAGCAACACTCATCAATTCCTTCTAAGTTTTTGGAGAAGTCATTTGATTATTTCTATGAGCATTAAGATGAGTTATCTTACGAACATTTTTCTTACGTAAGCTGTATCATTCCAATAACTCAAGAAAATTTTCCTTCCTCATTGAACTCTCGGACTCGTCATGGCCACGAAAAGCTAATCCTTGCCCCAAAAGATAACGACTGCAATCTAAAATTGATGTCAAACAAATGCGATAAGACTCCTCTAACTCTTTCCCGTGTGCAGATAACATGTAAGACAAACTTTGACGCTGATTTCTGAGTGCATCACATTGTCCTCTACATAATTGTGAGCACTATTACATGCACCAACATATTCAGTAAAAACTTTCATTGCTTTTTTCCAGTTGCTAAACTCCGTAAATGTAAACACCCCCCCCCCCAAATCTTACTCCTTTAGTTTGCCTAAACAAATAACACCACAAGTAAAAGTTGCATGCTTTAATACATTGTATTACAATCACTCATAATTTTTGAACCATAGCCCCCTAAAACCTTCGTTATTTTCCCATTACAAAAGAATAGTAAAGAAAAGAAGAAATTTTAAAAAAAAAACTTGAAGAAATACTGAATAGGCGAATACATTAGTGAAGTTTCAATACGCAATAGAGAAGAAATTTCCTACGACTACAATCATCAATACACAAGAGAGAAAGAGATACAAAACTAAATATACCTTTCTTGCCCGGCCTTTGGTGAGAGTCTGAGAGAGATTGAGAGATGGCAACGACGAAGCCATAGAGGAGAGGGGGAGGCAGAGAGGGAGACGTTGGCTGGAACAAGGCGAAATGGTGGGGCAGGACTGAGAAGGAGACGCACGTGTGAGGGAGAAGCTTTGCATAATTTTTTTAAAAAAAATGGTGAAACGACGCCTTTTCAACTTCTTATAATTTTTTTAAAAAAGTTTGGACTTAAGAAAGGGGTTGGGCTTAACTAGAAGGGAGGGTTGGGCTTGGCCCACTTGGGGGCAAATACATTGTGAGTCTTAGGATTAAGGCAACCCAAGAGGGGGTGAATTTATTTTCTAAACTTTTCGCTTTTAACTCCAAAAAATGTGTTTGCAAAGTAAAGTCTACTTTAACACGAGTATATAATATGCAATAAGAGTAAATACGTGCTAAAAGTAAAGAGTGAGGATAGATAAGCAAACACGTGATTTATAGGTGGTTCGGCAAACCCGCCTTGAGGTTTTTCACTATTCTCCAATAGCTTACACTCTAGCTTCCGGGTGCTAGAGAACCGTACAAGTGTTTTCCTGGGCTCAACACTCAAACCCACCCAAATGGTTTTTTTGGCTCACCACTCACAACCTCACCAAGCTTGAGATATACCATCTCTAAGCTTCTTCTTTAGTGAACAATCTCACTAAAGGAAACAACTCTCTTGATAGGAAGATTACAAGAACAAACTCTCTCAAAGAGTGGATATGAAAGCTGATAGCTCTATCACTTGATTCACACAAAGACAAGGATATGAAAGTGTGTTTTGTGTGAATGATATGAGAAATATGGAATATGAAGGTTTAGAATATTTTTCAAGTAGTCTAAATGATATGTGGTTGTTGTGTATCAATTTCAAACGTTATGGATGTGTATTTATAATCCACTTATGAAAACTAGTTGTTTATAGCCGTTAGGAGTCGTCTGTTAAAACGAGTCGGTCCATCGCTACATGAACCGGTCGACCGCTTCAAGTTACCGTTACTCCAACGGTCATATTGTCATAAGCTAAACGACTCTTTTTTAAAACAAACTGATCGACCGCTATACCAAGTGGTCGAAGACCGGTCGACCGCTTCAACTTAAGCACAGTCTGGTTCTTTTAAAACAATGTTTTTTTACCACTTTTAAACACCCAATTTTGAAGACTTACTTCCCATAAGTATATGAAAGGTTTGGAAGTTTGATTGGGGTGTTTTGAAACCTTTTAAAAACATTTTAATCTTTCAAACAAAAAATAGTTTATGCATGTTTTGAAATATATGCAAGTGCATAATTTAAATCCTTGTCAAAAGTGAATAAAGAGTTACAAGGTTTATACCCTAAGGTCTTAAAACTTCACTTTTGAGCTCCTTACATCTTTTTGTTGTTCTTTCTTCAAGACTTTGGCACAAAAGTCAACATACATAAAAAAAATTCTTTAATTTTTCAAAACTAAGGATTATATGGTTCCGCCTCTGCATGCAGTTGAACACAAGAAGCTGTTGACGTTGGACATTAATTAATAAAATCATCTTTTTGCCTTCGAATCATTCACTGAAGGGTTAGATCCCCATCTTACTTCTAAACACGTAGAGGGTTGGGATGCAGCAGGCCATGCAAGAGCTAGCTAGGAAGCTCTTTTAAATTTCTGTTTTCTTCGTCAATCTCCAATTAGGTCAAACACTACTCTTTGTTAGACCAACTTCATGCATATATAACAATAATATTAATATTAATAATATGGAGAATAGAAAAAGAAGGTTTGGGGAGTTTCAAGTATATAGTAGTAGTTTTAGTCACGGATCACGATACCCAGGGAGAGATTAGAAAAAAGAGAGGGAGTCTGAGGAGACGTATTTATTACTCTATTTAATGGTGTTGAAAGCTGAAACATCAACTTCAATTATTTTGTGTCCAGGGCGAATTGCACTTAATTGCCAAGGTCATGTGCATGCAATCGTACTTAAGCCGTTGACCAGCTAGCTAGCTACTATGTACATTAATACCATTCAGCTTCAGGATTGGTGCACTTATGGATAAGTGAAGAGTTAAGTTCTGGTGCAAAAAAGAGAGAGAAGGGGAAGATGGTTCACGTAGGAAAAAAAAAAGGGGGGAAGATGGTTCTGGTGACGATCGAGTATTTGTACATTTCGTCCACAATATTGAAAAAAATTACCCGGACCACCCTATCGTGTAGCACAAGCACCGGATCGAAAGGGTCAAATTCTTCTCAAATTCATTGCATACGCTCCACAGGCATGGGAGAAGTTCGGATCATATATTTCAATTGGTGATGTAATCATCAAAGATCACGCGTATATGAAGAATATTTTTGGAAAAAAAGAAATATTTATCCTCCAAAATACTTCAAATTTTCAGACCAAGTCAATTGGGAATTAATGGAAAATAATTGATGGTGTTTGGATTATAAAATATTTTTTATTCATAAAATAATTACCGATGATGATCATACTAGTATTAAATGTTTTACAATATAGTACATTTTATAATTTCGGAGAAAAATCGTAGACAATCTTGGTCAAATAATGAGTGGATGGCTTGCTCCCATGATAAGATCCCATTAGTTGAGGGAGAGAGATTTGACATAAAATCAAATAATCATCTCAGCACGTGATTAAGATATTCAAAACAAGAAAACGAAAAAACCACATATGTGAGAAGCTAAGCTATTTTGATGGCTAAAATAGACCGAGTCCCTTCGTATATATAAGATTGACCAAAGGGTGAGACATTCCTAAAAAGAGCAGATTAAAAGGGAACCAATTGATCTCGATACAGTACTCTTTCGGTACTAGAATATACTACATCCTTCTGGATTCTTCTTTTTCCTTTTAAGATGACTCCACAATCCTAGTATTCGTCCAAATCTCTCTCCCAACGTGGATCAAATATGGAAATATCGTTGATAGGGTATAATAATATCATTAAACAACAATATACTTTTATGACTTTTTAGTAATTTTACTATTTTTATTAATTATTAGTATGTTCCTTTGAGGTCTTGATCAGCTGCCCCCCCGAGTTCGCTGCCTCGTTGCGAATGATGCCCAAGTAGGTGGGGGCGGTTGCTAGGGGGGATAAGGTGGGCCGTGCCCTCAATCTCCCTCCCACCAAGCAGGTTTATTTATTTATTCATTAAACTTTATTTTTAAAATTTTTGATTTATTGTATCCTTAAATAGTATTTATTATTATCGTTAGGCCTTCTAAAAATTAATTTTTAATTTCTTTTTTTTAAGTAAAAAATACTGATCAAAATTGAACTATCATTAAACCAAGTCAAAATCTCTATCACTTAGACTTGAGATTTTTTATGCATGTGCAGTTGTCAATATTAATAACACATTGTTATAAAATTAATCCGGGATCTCTTTACTTTTCTATCTCAATTGGATAGTTGAATTTTGAACAATAAAAATATAACAAACATATAACTTAATATAAAGTTCAATATTATTCGAGATATTATATGTAAGTATGATTTACATTATTATGACTCTTTTCTACTATTTAATTCAGATAAAAAAATTAAATAGAATCTCAGCAACTAAAAAAGGCAGATATAATTTTATTTTATTTTATTTTATTTTATTTAAATATATAGATTGGCCCCCAAAAAAATCTGTTGTATGCATAGATACACGTATACATACAAAAAGCTTGTGTGACCTTTTATGTTGAACAACCACGACAAAAAGAACAGAAATTCCGCTTCTGGTTTGGTTTACGTCAGCAATTCTTCATCGCCTAATGCAGACAACCAAGGGTCGCTGTTTCCGTGGCGCACGATAGCGAATCGCCGAGTTAAGGAAAAGTAATTTATGGAAATCCATCGCACTCCAGCTGCGACGTGGCAACCAATCAAACGACAGGTCAGAATTATGAGGAGCGCTGAGCTTGAAATTTGCGACTCTCCAGGATGTCAAACGCTGCCGTGTCAGATTCTGAAAGTCGCAGTGCAGCTCATCACGGATCTGCTATCTTCGAGGCTTTGAGTTGGTTCTCTCTCGTGGGTTGTACAGTAATATTTTCGGGATCTTGCGCAAAAAATATTGAGCATGTTGATTTGTAATACTTTTTAGGGTTAAACGCATCGTATACTCATGTGTTATTTGCGAAATGTAAATATATTTATGAGGTAAATAAAGTCATTTTTATATTTTTGATGTAAATATTAAAGTCACAATATACCCCTTCGTTAATGTGTCGTTTGAAACACTAACGGTAAATGTTGACGTGACAAAAATAGACACGTCAGCACCAATCAGATGATGACACGTCATCGTGAATACCTCAGGGACATATTTGTAATTTGCGAATACCTCAGAAGCATGTGATGCATTTAAGCTTTTTTTTTTAAAAAATAAATTATTATTTTTTTAAATAGACACTTTGACACCAATAAAGAATACCTCAGGGGATATTTGCAATTTGCGAATACCATAGGGGCATGTGATGCATTTAAAATTTTTTTAAAAATAAAATAAAATAAAATTTTTTAAAATAGATACGTCAACACCAATAAGATGATAGTACGTCATCATCTTTAATTTTAAAAATAATTATTATTAAAAAAAAAGACTTAGCCTTATTTTTCTTAATCATATCTCATGTTTTCGTTTCTGTCCTTTTTATATAATTTTTTTAAAAAAAACATGCGTAGTTCAACTTAGTCATTGTATTTGTTTCTGTGTGTTTTTTATTTAATATTTTAAATTTAATTAAAAAAAACGACTTAGCCTCATTTCCCTTCAACTTAGCTCATGTGTTCGTTTTTATCTTTTTTTAAAAAAAAAAAATACATGCGTAGTTCAAAAAAACACACATAAACAAACAAATACAGTGACTAAGTTGAACTACGCAAGTTTTTTTTTAAAAAAATTATATATAAAAAAAAAAGACAGAAACGAACACATGGGCTATGTTGAAGGAAAATGAAGCTAAGTCTTTTTTTTTAAGATTTTATTTTTTTACAAAAAAGTAAAAAATGATGACGTGTCATCATCTAATTGGTGCTAACGTGTCTATTTTAAAAAAATTAATTTAAAATATTTTTTTAAAAAAAGTTTAAATGCATTTTTTGTCTCTGTGGTATTCGCGAATTGCAAATATGTCCTTGAGGTATTCACGATGACGTGTCATCATCTGATTGGTGCTGACGTGACTATTTTGCCATGTCAGCATTTACCGTTAGTGTTTCAAACGACACATTAACGGAGGGACATTGTGACTTTGATGTTTACCTCAGGGGTATGAAAATTATTTTGTTTACCTCAGAGATATATTTGCAATTCGGGTATACCACAAGAATATGAGATGCATTTAACCCTACTTTTTACACTTATTTTAATATATTTTTAAAAATATATATTCTAACAATTTTTTTATATAATTATAATATTTTTTATTAAATAATTACTTACAATCAACTTTTCCCACAAATTTTTACAAAACTACATCCCATTATTTCAGGATCTCTGTAAATGGGCCCACAGCTAATGACGATTTTCAACCTCCTCACTCGATACCTGCAGCCTTTTGAAATGTGGCAGTGCGACATTTCTACTTGATTAGTTGATTTTGTGGCGGTCGTGAGTTTTACCGTGTACTGCGATTCAGAGATAGTAATTTGCCGGCCTTTTTCTCCTGAAAACCGGCAGATAGAAACAGACAAACTAGTTACTTCCGGCGATCACAAACGGTTTAACTTTGTACAAGGGAAGTCATCTCCCGTTCTCCGACACCGTATACCAGTTTCCAACTATTTTTCAAGTTTAAATAAGGATGGGGTCAAACCCTGTACTTAGAAGATTTATTATTAAATAGCGGAAGTCGAGGCAGTCTGGGAGATCTCCATACGGATCAATCGTCTGAACATATTATCGTCGGGGGAAGGTGTTTGGCATGTCGGAAAATGTTTCCTATCTTTCCGGGGTGGAAAATGATTTTCCGGGAAAGCGGATCTAACAGGGTAAGTGCGTGCAGCAGAGGTAAGTGGAAAATAATGGAAATGAGTGGGAGAGGGAGCGAGAAATGGTTGAGACAATTAAATGCGAGAAGTATGGCTATTAATTCAGGGACCGTTTGTTGGTTTTCTCTCTCTTCTATCAAATAGTATTCATTTCACATCTCCCCGGCCCCTTCCTCATCAGCCAGTTGACCTTTTTATTAGGCTAGATGCAAATAAATAAGTATATTTCTCACAACTTAACTCCCATCTCTCTGCTTAGGAAAAAAAAAAGAAACACCCATCTCTCTCTCTCCAATAAACTCCTTAGCTACATAAGTGGACTGTTTCTTCTCCTTGTCGCCGGCATCGGCTTTGATTGATGATTCTCTTTTATTACTACCAGTTCAATGAAATCTTGGAATGTCTCTTTGTACCTCCTGAGGTTCTCTCTCTCTCTCTGTCTTCATGTTTACGATCTGAGAGATTAACTTCGTTCTCAATAAATTTTTTTTTGGGTCTGGATATGTTTCCTTGTAGTTACTGTAATTTTCTGATTTTTGGGCATTTTTGTTTCAGGGTGCAGTGAGCGTTTGAAAAAATCGTCTGTTCTGATGTGAGAATGAGAAACTGTTTGTTCCTTGCTGCGGTGATCGTTACGGTATTGCTTTTCTTCATTCCCTTTTCATCTTATTTTCTTTGTAGCCCCTTAACATTTTCGTTGTTGCTATTTGTTTAATCGTTTTGTTTTTTTCATTTTTTTGGGGCTATGGATTGGTGGGATCCGATTCAGATGGTTTTGCTGGTTCTTTTCCATCAGATTGCAGTGAAACCCGTCTGCGATTTTCTCCGTTAGCTTTTGGATTATTATACTGTACTCCCTTACGACAATTGCTTTGGATCTAGTCAGAGCTATCAGACAAAAAGACGGGGAATTTTGTAAAAGGATGCTCGTACTCTTTTTTTTTTTTTGGCTTTATTTTTTTTATATTTTATGGGTAATAATTTTGCCGCTGAAAAGTTTATGGAGCTTTCTAAAACTTCAACTTTTCCTTGTCTTTTAGTATGTTAAGAAGAGGCTCTAGATTCCACGCAATGGCCGAAAGTGGAGTCTTTTCCGTCTTTACAAAAATCGTACATTTAACATAAAGTTTTTTTTTCCGCTATGGAGTCATTTAGTTGTACCAATTACTGCAATAACCCACTTCTTAATATTATTTAACGCTAATTTTGTGGGAAACCCATCAAGTTATGCATGACCTTCTCTTGTTACCTTATGATGACTGCGCAATTGAAAAGTACCTATGTTTAGATGTCCTTTATTTAGTCATGGCAAAATCAATCAAATGAATCACAAATTTCATCTGTACGCTAAAGTTAAGCAGCTAATTGAAGGCGTTGTTGTATATGTAATGGTTGTCTTTGGTGATAATGTCCAGCATCGAGTAACTGCTACCGTTAATAGTGGGTCAGTAGCAGTTATTGCATCTTCTTTTTGTTGTTTCAAGAAGATTTAGAAGCTTGATCTTTCCATTGTTGCTCTGTTTCCGACGCAAGCTTTACATTTTCTGGTCTGTTAGGACAACATAATTTTCACGCTCTTCCCAGTTGCAGGTTCTGAGATTAAGAACTTTTAGCTTTTCTGTTAAAACAAAATAGTATCTTGTGATTGCTTCTTACTTTGGAGTGAGCTAGCGAGTTCTTGTTGTTCCTCTTTTAAACTTGAACATCTTTGTGTGCGATTAACTTCTTTATTGAGGTTTTTCTTTTCTTTTCTTTTTCTCCTCAGAAATAAGGTTATCGCACTGAATTTGCCTTGTGTTTTGATCGCCAGGGTTGCCTAGTTGATTGCACCTACCAGAAATGTTGAAAGCTTGAAATATTATGCAAGCTGTCTCAGGAGTTTCTCCAATCTTCCCGCTTTACGTAAACCATGAAACTTGGTAAGAACACAATCTGCCTCTTATTTGATTATAACTCCTGCATCTGGCATGTTATTTTTTTCTTTTCTGCACATCAAATTAGCAGCCATACCTAGTGGGAGGGGTATTTTGTCTCCTTCTAGTGGAGAGGCCTAAATACTGACACTTCGTCAAATTTATCTCCCTTGATAAACTGAGTATTTGCATGAGAATTGACTTCCTGGAGGTGGGTTTATCCCATGCCCATCTATTAAATCTATCGGCTAGATTATCAAATTCCTACATGTAGATTGTCTGTTAGGCTAAGACACTTGTGTGCTTCCTTTTTTCTAAGTTGAAACCTCTTTTAAGTGTGTAATGTATCATCTAGACTTGCAAACTGCTGATTTGGAATTCATGTTTTTTGTCCTTGAGTTCCCAAGCATGATATAGAACTTGAATGATGCATCTTGTGGGTCTCATTTTCACTGGCATTCCAAATGTTATTCAACTTGCAGATAGTGAACCAGTATTTTTCCATTCAGCTCTTGGCCATGAGCCTGATTCTAAACCTTTTGAGCACAATGACATTGCCTTAAACACTGCTAAGAAGTCGCCGAAACTGATCGTGAAGGAAAATCAGAAAAATCTCTTGTGTGAGTTGGAGGGCACTGAGACAAATGCAATGCAATTACCTGATGCGATAAATGATGGGGATGGCTGGGCTGCTATAAAATTTGATTGTTCTATGAGCACGGATGATTTTAAAGCTGAAGACAAAGATGAGTTCAGAGATTTTGTCGCATCACCTACTCATTCTTGCAGAAAACCAGGATCATTTGACAAGGACTCAGATTATGTTGTGGAGAAAGGTGTCACGGAATCTGAACTGCCAGATTTGACAGATTGCTACAAAGAGAATACTTACCATGTCATCAAAGACATCTGCATTGATGAAGGAGTGCCTTCCCCGAAGAAGATCCTGTTTGAGAGTAGTAAAGACGAGAAAACTGTGTGCATAGTCCTGCCTCCTGAGAAGGATCAAAACAAAGAAGTGGTGAACGAAAAAGATGTCAAAATGCTCAATCAAGACGGATTGAAGTGTTCACTAGAAATAGATTCTAATAGGGATTCTCCAAATGAGTGTGATGCCAAGGATTTGATGCAGACAGGGAAAGGTGCCACTAATAGTATTCCAAATGATGCCTCTGAAGAGATTTGTTTGCCTGGAAATAAGCTTCCAATCCTAGACCAGGGCATATATAATGACATCAATAAAGTCGAACAACAGCACTTTCAGGTATGTTTCTCAAAGTCAACATTTCTGGGTAGTATATTAAACAACTTGTAGTAATAGCTTGCTTTCCGCCGTTGCATAAGATCAAATGTCTTGCCAGTGATTTTCATGTTACCCTACTGAAAAAGTTCCCGTTCAATGGAAATTTGTTTCGAAACTTCTTGAGCTGTACATCACACTGGTTACTGGAGTCATTTATTGCTGAATCACAGGTTACTAGGACATAGAATCATTCTTGTAATTTCCATCCATCTAATGAACTTGTTTGTACGTATGATGAGTTGTTGCAAAATACTATTCAGTCCTTATCAGTGACAATACAAATTGTTCAGGGTAGTAGTCACATGGTAGGACTGCTAACACTAGTCGATGCCCCCTTTAGACAGCGAGAGTCCCTGTGCTTCTAATGTAGAGCTAGAACTAATGGCAGCATGGTTTGTCATACCAAAAAGAAAACCTGTTTGTGCTTGGGAGAGAGGTTGGCTTTGAGGATATAATGTAGGTTCTAACGATTTAAATGCAGGTCTCTGGGGAAAAAGCATTCTTGGCGAGTGCTGCTTTGATTTCTGCTTCAGAAGAATCAAACCATAGCCAAGAAAATTCAATATTGGCAAGGACAACGGGGGTTCATGCAGTGGAAGAATCTAGCAATGGTAGCGTGGATCCAAGGTTAGCAACTCCTGTGATGGTTTCTCCAGCTGAAGAATCAAACAAGGGTAGTCTGGATGAAGTGGTGACAAGGCCTACTATGCTTCATGTAGCTGAAGAATCAAATAAAGACAATGAGGTCAATAACATACTTTACAATAGTAAGGTGGAAAGTGGTAGCATCACTTATGATTTTGACTCTTTAAAACCTACCACTGGCGGCGGAGAGGAGTGTCTTCAAAATGGTGTTGTTGAATGGTATGGAATTGGAAAAATATCCAAGCTTGAAAGTGGCGTTTCTTATGCTCCCACAGTTTCGAAGCAACATCAACATGGTCAGGGAGAGAAAAGTTTCTCTGCAGTAGGTCAGAGAGAGGAGAGTTTTTCTATGGTTGATACTTTATCAAGCCATATAAATTACTCTGGGCCAATAGCTTATTCCGGCAGTCTTTCTCTTCGATCAGACAGCAGCACAACCAGCACGCGTTCCTTTGCCTTCCCCATGTAATTTATAGTGGACTTCGTACTTCTCATTATTCATTATGCTTGTATACTCAGCTTCATCACTGATACCCTGGATGTTTTATCATGTCCACAGATTACAGTCGGAATGGAATAGCAGTCCTGTTAGAATGGCGAAAGCTGACCGGAGGCAATCTCGGAAGCACAGAAATTGGACTCACAACCTTCTTTGCTGTAGATTTTAAAGGCTTATTTTTTATGCATAAATCTAGATATGATCTTATACATCACCAAAATGTGATACCTCTTTGGCGTGGTGCCCCTTTGTGCAGTAGGGCTTTAGTGTCATGCTTTTAGTTTGACCTCAATGCATGCGAGCAATGTTTTATATTTTTCAGACTATCCGCAACTAAATTACCTCTCATATAGAAAGTATTTTTCCTTTATAGGGCTGCATACTTCCAGTGACTCCTTTTATCAACCTTGGAATCTATAAATTCGATACAAATTCCATTAGTATTCTGGAGAACGCCCATCTCGTGAGCAAGTGTACTAAATAAACTGCCGTTGGGGATTATACTATCTTTGTAAAGTTTGTTGAACTGTGAGAGTTAGCAGGCACCAGTGCTTCTATAACGACCCAAGTACAAGCATTAGCCACATATGTGCTTTAACTTCAAAATGACTAGTCAAGGTTGCTTTTAAAACTTTTTGAATCACTATAAAGCTAAGTTCAACCTAGTAAGGTCTTGACTCTATTTGGTTTACCAGAAACAGAGTTGTGCATGATAATATTGTCCCTGTAATTGAAACTTTGAAACAAGATGTTGCCCGTAGATTTGAGGAACATCGTGCTGCCTGGAATCGGAAGCGACAAGTGGTTCATTGGCTTCCGCCCAATCCAAATCAGCTTAAGATCAATTACGATGTGGCCTTAAAAGATGGCATTATGAGCTATGTGGCAGTTTGTCGCAATGCCTCAGGCAGAATCGTTGATGCAAGGGGCTTTTGGCGTCAAGGAAACAACCCTCTTGAAGGAGAAACTCTTGCGCCCTCTTGGCGTGCAGATTGGCGAGTGATATGTCCCACTCAGATTTGATCATTGTAGGTGATTCACTGGTCGTTTGGAAACAAGCAACTGATTTGCAATCCACTCCAGATTGGATGATAGCAGGAGAAATTAGCACAATTAGAGATTATCTGGAGGCCAATCAGAATTGGAATTTTAGATGGACCCCAAGAGAAGGAAACTTTCTGTCACATTTCGTTGCTAAATGGTGTGTCACCAATAGGCATTGTGGTTCTATTGTTATTTCCTCTCCCAAGAGAGATCACTGTTTGCGATTTTGGTTGACTGGATTGTAATAGAATGTCCTTATATTGTTTAGAAATAAAAAGGTCTCAATGTGGGACTTGACCTTTATAGAATCAATCACTCATTCATTCTCTTCTCTCACTCCATGTAGGATTCGGGTATCACATCTTCGAGAATTGATACACAAATTGTTATTCTTTTTGGTTTTTTATGATCTGCGCCCTAATGTTTTTCAAGTGGGGTTTTCCTTGCTTATATGCATTGATTTTTTTTTCCTTAGCAATGCTTATATGCATTGATTACTATGCCCAACCTTTTTCACAAGTTCCTACATCTTCTTCAGCAAGTTCTGCCGTACTTTCTGGAAGTTTGTCAGAGGAAAGTTAAAACACTTTTATTCGTTTACAATAAATCACTTTTCTCATATAAGTAGCTACGTGGCTTAAACCATGGAAGCTGGCATGGGAAGTGGTCTGGAGCTGAGAATGGTTAAGTCTCCGAGCCCAACTCAGCATCCGACCATAATATGGTGGTTTGCTTTGGGCATATCTCAAAGATCCTTTGTCATTTATTTAGAGTCCTCCGAGATTTTCATTTGATTGCAAATAGTTGACGAAATTCACGGATAATTTACGTTTTCAAATAAAATGTCACATTTCCTAAAAGGAAGGTTTCATCAGAAAAATATTGTTCCATTTTTTTTGCTTCACATTTCTCAAATTTTATGAATAGTTAAATTTGGAAAGAAACAACCACAAAACTTGGTTCCTATAACATTCAATGTTGCTTGTGTCGAATTATGGAGTAGTGAACTGTCAGGTTCAATTGTTGGTTAGCCAAAAATATATATACATATAGAAGTATATATATTAAAATTTTGTTCAATCAATTAAGCAATCTTAGCCAAAAGAGACGAGAGATTCAAAGTTTTCGTGGGATACAAGGAACAACACTAAAATATACAAATGTTATCTTGAAATTAACGTACAGAAGAATGGATTCCTTTAAGAATCCTTGCAGATAAGACAAACATAGGAATCTCATGTTCTGGGTGAAGCAACTTGTGTGGCACATGTTGCAAGGATAGATCCATTGAACTATTGGAGCTTCTAGACGCTTTCTTTTGAGTACATAGTGTTCTTTTGGTTTGAAAAGTCCTACGCAACATGAGTTCTGGACCACGTGCATCATCTTTGGATGGACAACTAGAGAGACCTTAATTTTAACACTTTCGGACCATGTGGGTTAGTGGAAGCGCGTGTGATGTATCATGTAGCCAGGTCCTGAAGTTATGCGTCTGACCCAAGGCATTGATAAGCGTAATGGTTTGGTCTCAAAGTACGTCTGATCCATGGTATTTACGGACAAAATTTCGATCCTAAAATTTCAGTGTAAAGGTCTCAGTAATAAAGCAAAATGTCATTGGCTCAAGCTCAAAGAAGTCTAACTGAAGGCATTGACCGAAAAAATTTCGATTTTTTTTTGTTAAAACGACTAGGTTTATATATTGAAAAAAGAACACATACAAAAATTACAAGTTAGAAAAATAAGGAAAAGAACCCAAAGTGGCTTTACAAGCGGCAAGCGAATGGGCCAACAGTAAAGTGACTATAAAAGAGGACACAAGATCCTCAGTTGTAGCGGGCCTGAAGCCCGAAGCGAGAGGACTCGAGGGTCCTAAGAAACACGGAAAACCCGTGCAAAAAACAAACCAATCGCTGAAGGAACGACGGCATAGTCAGCAGGCTGGCTCCCTTAGAACACTAGACATGCAATTTCATATGTAATTACAAACAGCAGAAAAGCACATAACTAAAACAAAGCAAGTCTGAAACAATGAGACAAGCCCAAACGGGCGAAAACAAAATATAGGCCACGGTAAGATCCGTGGAGATGCTGGACGAAACGGGACCGGAATCAGGGCGGCAGCGGCAGCCACAAACTGTCCGGCGAAGAGGGGAAGGGGGCGAAGGAGGCCATACGCGCTCCAAGAGTGGTCGGCGCGTGGATCAACACGCGCCGGCGTTGGAACATCGGAGAACCCTGGTTGCGGAGATCGGCACCTGCTGAAGACCACCAGACGGCGTGTGTCCACTAGGAAGGAGCGGAAACCGCTGAACACCAAAGAGAAGCCACCTGCAAAGAAAAAAAAAACCCCCAAAACCAACCATCAACCGATACCAGGCTATAGAGCAACCGAACGGCCGAATGGGATAATATGCTAGAGCCCAGAGGGCCCTAGACGCGACCATTTTCATTTCATTTTCGCAGTTTCCCAGAAGAGGGAGGACCACTGAGAAAATCCAGACAGATACTGAAGTAGCCAAAACTCTGTTCGCTACTTTCATGCTCACGCTATATGCAAATTACAGGGGTACACTATGATGATACGTCTTAGAAAAACCGAGCCCTTCCAGCAATGACAGAGATTTCAATTCTAATGGAAACGAGTTCTCCAGATTTTGATTTTTTTGCTGTACTTTTCGAGATTCTTTTCTGTCCTGGAGTTCGTAAGAAGCATTAAATGGCCTGAATGCACATCTAGTGGGCTATGAAACATGAACTCGAAACGGGAAACAGAAACGCGTCCATATCAACTCATTTTAGCTCCATGAGCATAAGACTTGTTTGTATAGGTCAGGAATATATTCACCATGTACTCATAGGTGTACTACTAACATTAAAAGAACCAGATATGAATCAACTTAATAAAGTAGTCTGTACAAGGAAATTCAAAGTCCAGCATCCCCAACTTTTTTTCACTAACAGCCTAATAGGAATTGTAGCTTGTCCCTGTTTATGCAGAACTATAACAAAAGAATGAACACTGATAACTTATAATCCAAATTTGCCAACCATTTAGACAGCGCACCTCCCACAAGATCATAATATTACATTTAGACAATGTAGTAGCTCATCATCTTCTCCCTCGAACTAGGACTTAATATTAGTTATGGACGCAAGTCTTTGCATGTACTGCATATTTCCCCACGAATTAGCAGTGTTGTAACCTTTTGCAACTACCATTATTTCATATGCTTCTCGTCTTCAACGTCCTGTAATTGACCACAAGATTCAAATAACTTCCCAATGTATATCCAAGAAAAGAATCATTTGGAGCAGCTAACAAACTGTTACTTGTGAAATAAGTTTTTTTTTTAATTTATCAGTTTTGTGGTCAAATTAAGTTCTAACTATTCGTTTTCTGGTGTCAACATGCAAGAGAAAAGAAATCAGACGTGAAGCATCAGGTGCACTCTACAAGAAAATTTTGATCCTGAAACATCATGAGAGAAAACGGAATGATGAGATCGTTAATGCTTACTGAATCGTCAATCTTGTCGAAGTCATCGTCGAAGTTCCCCTCACCCTCATCTGAAAGACCATGAAAGATAATCAAGAAACTGAAGATAAAGGGCACTAAAGAAATTATTAAGCACAATGAACAGTTATCTGCCAGTACAGATCACAGGTCTACAAATTAACCACGAAGTTATGAATTTCCACAAGGTTTCTTTAAACGCCATGTATAATACGACACAAATTGACCCAAAGACCATTATATTCCACCACCCTAGTCCTTTTTTAACAATCAATACCACTATCCGAAGATCAATTCCGTCAACAAAGGAACGACCAATGATAAAGTGGGAACTATAAACCATTTTAAACTAGTAATTCAGCAGTGCAGAATGCCAAGCCATGGATAGTCATCAGATATGCCAATGTGCTGGCATGTGCAGGCAGAAGGAATCCAAAATTATGCTGTAGTCTAAACTATGACTAGAATATAATTGGTTTGATGATCATAAGGACAGGCATTCTGAAGATTGCACGTAGCAAACCTTGTCATAAACAAATGTAGGAAAATATTAAATCGCGGCAACACTGTTGAACATGGCCACATGTCAACAAGGGAAGATACCTGGACCCCCATCACTGTCTTCAAGATCTCCTAAAAGAAATGTGTCCAAGTCCTGCTCAGCTGAGGATGAATTGGAAGATTTACCCCTTGAGTTCTTCTCCATCCCTTCTGCTTTCTCAGTATCCACAGAAGTAGTCTTCACTTTATCATCTTTAATGTCCTCTGCTGCTTTGAGCTTAACGTCCTCTATGTATTGCTTCTCAAACCTGAAAGTAAGTTTGTAAGCATTGAGATAACAGATGTTAGTTCTAGCCACACTTATAGAAAAATTTGAAACAGAAGAAAACGAGAGAACCACCTGTGCCTCCTCATTTTTCCACTCCATAAATGATAATTTTATGAAGGGAATAAATTATTAGAAATTACTTCCCACAAAGCATCCAAACAAAGTATCTTCACATCAAAAATGGCTGAGTCATGACAGGCAATAATGAAGCAAAATCAGATCAAATGGCTAGCGGCTTTCATGTGCATCATCTGGAAATAGCACACTAGAAAATGGTACTACATGAGATAGCACACATTATTTGGTTTTCTGAGGCTTTTTCTCTTCTCTGAGTGAGATTGCACAAGTATCAGTGCAGAATACTCTTCTGCCAAAAAAGAAGAGAAAAACAAAAGTGCAGAATACTCTTCTATTAATTTCAGAATGATATACTGCTTATTGAACAAGCCAACTAGTGTAACTCAAAGGATACTGGCATACATATACCAGCTTCCATATCAGAATACATTCGCCTAGGAGATATATCAACCTACACATTTGACAAGGTAAAAAACCACCAAAAAATAGGATTACTTGTAATGTATACGGTCAATAATTCTGAATGTCAATCAACTCTTGAAAATTGGGATGCGTATTGGTACATTCTCAATCCGTCAATCATATCAAATATGGAAAATGTTCCCAAGATGTCTTGTACATATTATGAAGAAGTAGATGCCAAGTTCAAGAGGGTAGGAAAACTCTAATTATCATGGAAGTGTGTATATAAATCATGCAGGATGCGAATATCTAGTAGGTGATCTAAGTTTCTTTATTATTCACTACTCAATGATAAATCCCGCAACTGAATTTTGGTAGAGATTTCTAGGGAATATGAAAACTTCTCTTAATGAAAGAAAAGGAAAAAAAATTCTCTCTCTCATCTCATTTACTACATTTGTTTATTAAGTTAAAATCTTCCACAAATGTACATTGTATCTCATCACCCACAGGACATTAACATCTTCCTAATGTTCTTGGGATCTCATTACAGCTCAATGCAGCATGTGAAATCTTGTGGGAATCCATCAGTTATAGCAAAGGTGCTTCCCTGAAATGAAAGTGCTACTTACGGGGCCACATGACTGCTCACAAGGGTGAAATATATTCTCCAAAATCTTCGTTCTTTCATCACACGCGGGCATAATTCATATCTTAATCTGGAAACCTCCTGAAAAAGAAAATTTATTACAACAGATTTGTATATTCTGCTTGCAAGATATAAACCTGAGCACAATAAATATCGGTTTGTCAATACCCGTTTAAATTAACAAAAAACTGTCTCAATATTATTCAGCACTTATTTGGAGAAAAAAAAACTTCGACTGAAAGGACAACAAAAGGAAAGAAACAATGAAGTATCTGAAGAAACACGATTTCATGAGTACAATGTCCGGACACCTAAAAGACAAACCATCAATTTTTGAAAGCCAAGAACGACCAATTCTCGTACATAGAACTCACCTTAACAGTAGTGAGAACCATAGTGGCATGCTTCTCCTGCCACTCCGACAGATCTTTCCTTACATTCGTCGCCGTCGTAGCCACATCCGACGCCTCTGCTCCCTCTGCATCTCCAACCACCACTTCCAGCAACTCAACAATTACGAAACTAAAAGCCCCCAAAAAATTCCAAAAAGAATAAACGTATGAAATCCAAATGGCATTCACAAATTACCTTGAATTGGAAAATTCTGAAATGTACTAGAAGTAAGCCCCTTGACGAACTCACGAAGATCGTCGGTGACCCCGAACTTTTGGAGCTCCGACTGGGAGTACGTGTGGGAGGCAGAGGAATTGGAGACGGAGAGCGAGGAGAGCTGAGCGGGAATGATGTCAGGAAGGGAGAGGGAGAGGGATTTGATGTGGATCTGATCGGCCTGTTTGAGCGCCGCGGTTTTGATCAGATCGGCCTTTTTGGAGGCCTCGGCAGCAAGCTCCTTGGATTTCTTGGCCGTCTCGGAGACCAAGTCGGAGATGGTGACAGAGTTAGTCAGTGTCTGGGATTTCTTTGCCGCTTCCTCGGCGAAACTCTTGGCTCTCTTCCATAAATCTTCCATGCCTCTCCACTCTGTTTCTGAACCTCCTTGATCCCGTATACTTCTAGCTGCTAGTTGTTTGGATTTTTTTTTTCAAGGAAAAATATATATTTCCACCCACAAACTATCAGAGTAGTGACACATTGCACCCTAAATTACTATCTTTAAAACGTTACATCTTCAAACTACCAATGTTAGACATTTTACACCCTAAACTACCAACGTTGACACATTACACCCTCAAACTACTAATATTAAACACTTTGCACCCTCTACTTGACAATAATACTCTTAATAAATTAATGAATTGACAATAATATCTTGAGAAATTGGCATTTTAGTCCCTAGGTTTATACCCCTTTGACAAAATGATCCCTCAGTTTCAAAATTCAAATCTAAGGCCTTTAAACTTAATGCTTTTGACGTAGAAGCCTTTCCGTTAGGCTTCCGTCCATCAGCTTTACGGAAGGGCAATCCACGTCAGCCGAAAAGTCCACCTGACACGAAATCTTGCCTGCTCACAACAATTTCGCTACGACATCGTTTTTAGTTGGATTTTTTCACTTAGTTGTCGTCCCTCATAATTCGTTTAAGTGTTTTCAACTTCATGAGTCGTCCACCAAAATTCGCAATAGAGTAAAGTTGAGAGAACCCTAATTAGTTGAGAGAAAGAAGAGGTTGACCTTTGGATTTTTACTCCTTTTCAATTAGCTTGATGTTTGGATTTTAGTGAAGAAAAGTGCGTCGAAAGTGGGTTCCTTTGCTGTGGTCTGTTGTCTTTGAGATATGTCGCCAGGTATGTACTAATTTTGCCTCTCTATGTCTTGTGTGTCAGTGTTTGTCGTTTGGAAAATTACTTTTGTTTTGTTGTTTTGTGAGTATATGGAGTGAATTTTTTATGTGCTATGTGATGTCCTTTAGTTAAGTGTATGCTGTTGGAAGTCGCTTTCGTAGAAATAAGTACTGTTTGTCTTTTTTGCATATAGAAACAACAACTTGTGGTCCCTGAAACATGGTCCCTAGGTTTTCTTATTCTCGCATATAACGTACATGTATAGTGTCTAAGTGGTCCTAAACTAGTTAATTCGTAGTAGATTAATTCGCAGTGGTCACGGTGGACTAAACGAACAACTGAAAATAAATGAGATATTTATGGCTCACTTTCTAGCAGCAATTGTTGGCACCTAAATTACTTCTAAACAAGGCTCCTTGTTATGACTTAATTGAAAGTCATGATACCATGAGTTAGCTATTTTATTGTTGATTTCTTTTTAGCTATTTATTGCTTTTATTTCTTTTAAAAGGTGGATATGCATTAAGATAAAATTCTCTGTAATTTTTAGACAAGAAAGTATAGATTCAGTCAACCCCGATAATAACTCACTTATACACGTGTTAATCTTACATAATATAGTTGTTAGTACAGCTAAACACATGTTAATAAGATGAGTTTACTAATCTGTTTACTTTTGCCTTCCTTAGATTTAGTACCTTCGTTTCATTTATTTTACATTATAGATCAGTCAGTGTAACAAAATTAATTGATTTATTTTTTGGTTATAGGTGCGCTGAATATAGTTCTCTATCATGGAGGAACATTTTTAGGAGGCCGGGGGGAGCTTTATGTTGGAGGGAAGGCTGAAGTGATTGGCAAGTTGGATCCCGACTATATATCGGTAGGAGAAATTCATGAAACGATCCTTTCTCGTGGGTACCAGCAAACGGGTGATCTTTGGTAGACTTTTGATGATGAAGAGTGGCTGAAAGTACAAACTTTTAAAAGCGACAAAGATGTCGTCCGTATGTTGAATAGGGCCCGGGAAGAAAAAAGGATGTTTCTAAACATCTACGTGGAACATGTTGTTGATAAGGCTGAGCTAATTAATTTAAACTCTCCATTGGCACAAATTGGTTTTGAACCAAACGAGGGTGGTGATAGTGAAGAGGATATTCAAGTGGACCCCGAGCCTGTGTTTGACTTCAACGATTTAGGTCTTGATGATGAGGATGATGTTGAAAATACTACGAGTGGTACAAGTAGGAGTATAAGTAGTGGTAGACGTAGGAGGGGGGTTGCCGGTGGTAGGAGAGGGGCTGAAAGTAATAAAGGTGACGATGAAGAGGAGGAAGAAGAGGAAGAGGAAGAGGAATCCGACTATGGGACTGATCTGAGCGATTTTTCTGGAAAAGACGTTGACGAAACTGAAGTGTTTGACGATATTGGAAGTCTAGAAGATGTACGCCGAGAGACACATGATGTGGATTGATTTGGGGCCTTTCCAAGAACCTCGGGGGGTAAGGAGGGTCAAGGTGTTGAGTCAGATTATGAGGTCTTTGAAGAATTTAGAAGTTGGGATGGGTCTGATAGTGATCAGGCCCCACGTATGAGGAGAAATGAGTTTAATGAGAAGACAGACATGCAAGAGGATGTTACACTTTGTAAATGACTGATATTTCCTACGACAAATGTCTTACGAAAGGCATTAAGGAAATATTCAATCCAAAAACAGTTTGACTACATGTATCTGAAGAATGATAGGATCAGAGTACAAGCTCACTGTCAAATTCAAGGATGTGACTTCAACGTTTTTGCATCTAAGATGAGGGACTACGACGAGATTCAGATCAGATCCTTTATATCTGAGCATAATTGTGGGGCACATTATGAAAATTCAAAATGAAATGTCCAGTTCTTGGCGCACCACTACCTTCCGAACTTCAGAGATTCACCTCATTGGTCTGTGGCTGCAATAAGGGGTCAAATTCGCCGAGAATTCAACATTGAGGTGCCATTGCACCGTTGTTACAGAGCAAAGAGATTGGCATGTAGGATGGTCTTTGGGAATCAAAGTGAACAGTTCAAGTTCGTTGCAAGGTACGCATTAGCCTTGGAGAGGTGGAATCCCGGTACTACTGTGTTTCTTTGCAAGTATAGAGATCACTTCAAACGGATTTATGTTTGCTTGAAGGCGTGCCAAGATGGGTTCAGACATTGTAGACCATTCATCTGTGTTGACGGATGTCATTTGAAAGGGGGTTTCGGAGGCCAATTGTTATATGCCATTGGACTAGATAGGAACAACGATATGTTCCCTATTGCATATGCGGTGGTTGAGGCAGAGACGAGGGATTCTTGGAGTTGGTTTTTGCACCTTTTGTTGAATGACATTGGAGATATTGAAGATCGTAACTAGACATTCATGAGCGATAGGCAGAAGGCATACAAATCTGAATTTAATCTATTGTTCTGCATTTAATGTATTGATATATTCCTTATTTTCTCCAGTCAAAGTGTATTGATAGAGACTATATATTAAACTATTGAAAAATATTGCAGGGCTTGGGATTGGTTTTCCAACATGAGTACCCAGAGATGGCCCATAGATGTTGCCTACGTCATATACATGCAAACATGAAGTCAAAAGGATTCAAGGGGAAAACTTTGAAGGATTCGTTATGGCAGGCTGCTACTTCATCAAACCAATATGATTTCATTGGTGTAATGAAGGGGCTGGAGTTAATTTGCCCGAGTATGCATCAGGAGCTTGCGACAATCGATCCTGCAATATGGTCGAGACATGCTTTCAGTTTACAGGCCAAAACTGATATGTGGATGAATAACATAGCTGAATCTTTTAACTCTTGGATAAAAGATGCACGCGACAAGCCCATAATCACAATGCTGGAAATGATTCGGCGTCAACTCCTTGTGAGGTTTCACAAGAAGCGAGTAGGAGCAGAAGCAGTAGTGGCACAAACTCCAAATGCGTTGTGTCGAAAGATTTCCAAATTATTTGAGAAGACAAAGAGTGATTCCCGACTTTGTGTATGTCAATGGCAAAACGGTTTTGAGTTTGAAGTTGACCATCCATATGGACCACGTCGGGTTGTTGATCTAAATGCGTTGACATGTACCTGTGGAAAGTGGCAGCTTACTGGCATTCCATGCAATCTTTGCGATATGTCATAGTAGACAATGCCCGGAGGACTACGTCCATGATTGCTATCGCTTGAAGACTTATCTAAGGTCATACGAGCAAGGTATACATGTTATGCCAGATCCCGAGGAATGGCCTGAGAATGGGAATGAAGTGATTTTGCCCCCACATGTGAGGGTGCAACCTGGACGACCAAGGAAGGCCAGGAGAAGGGAACCAGATGAACCAACATGTGCTTATAAGATCAGCCGTAGCGGGTACGTGGTGAAATGTGGAAACTGCGGTACCGAAGGGCACAATGCACGTGCTTGCCCTCACCCCGAGAATCCCAATAAGAAAGTATGGAAAAAAGACAAAGAAGGTCCCCACTGATGGGGATGCAGGAGTTGACAATAGTGGTGGAAGCACGGTAAGAACATATCGATAGTTTGGTTATTTTCTAATTTAATTATAGCGTAAGTGCTAAATTACTTTAGGTTCTACAATTAATTTATCCATTAAATACGTGCTAGAACTGTGGTGGCAAAATGTCTTGGAGAGGGAAGGGGAAGAGTACCTAGAGGGAATCAGCCTCAGGATAGAAGCAGTGGATTGGTACAACCTTAGTGGCTTTCATTTGTAAAAATGCTGGATATTTGAAGAAAAAATCAACATATCGCTGTGTATTGCAGGATACTCAGTCAGCAACTACACAAGATCCACCAGAGATGTGTGGTGGAGTCACTGACCGGACTTGAAGGGACCCTCAAGCAGCTGTTTTTTTGCATTGTCATCAACTTTCTAGTGTATTGGTGACAAAATTAAAGAACTGTGTATTTGGTATTTGGATATGTATTTGGTATTTCAGATTATTTATTGGGTAGTATGATATGAGGATATGTAATTGGTATTTTAGATATGTATTTTGGTATTATGGATATGTATTTCGTACTATCCATATGTCTTACGTACTATGGATATGTTGTTGGTATTTTGATATCCAAATACAAATCTGTATTTTGTACTTGGCATTATTTTGTAATTGGAGGTGTCTAATTGTGATATGTGTTGGCTTTTGTGCACAATCGAGATTTTGATGTTTTCAATAAATGGATGAAGTTTACAAAATGGACATCTTCAAAGACAAAGACAACTTGACGAAAAGAGCCAAACCTTGAAGAAAGAAGAACAAGAAGATGCAAGGAGCTTAAAGTGAAGATTCAAAACCTTAGGGTATAATCCTTGTAACTCTTTATTTCGCATTTGACAAGGATTTGAATCATGCACTTGCATACCAATATTTCGCATTTGACAAGGATTTGCATATTTGTTTGAAAGATTAAAATGTTTTTATAGGTTTCAAAACATCTCAATCAAACCTCCAAACCTTCATATACTTATGGGAAGTATGTCTTCAAAATTGGGTGTTTAAAAGTGGTGAAAAACCTTATTTTTAAAATAGCCGGATCATGCTTAAGTTGAGGAGGTCGACCGGCTCTTTAAGCGGTCAACCGATAATTCGAACGCCTCATGTAGCGGTCGACCAGTTGCATTTATTAAAGAGTCGTTACGCTTCTAACAATATGACCGTTGGAGTAACGGTAACTTGAAGCGGTCGACCGGCTCGTTTTAGCAAAAACTCCCAACGGCTATAAACGGCTAGTTTTCATATGTGGCCTATAAATACACCTTCATTTCGTCTAAAATTATAACCCAACGACCACATATCATTTCTACTACTTGAGAAATATTTTAAACCTTCTTATTCTATATTTCTCATAGCATTCACACAAAACACACTTTCATATCCTTATCTTTGTGTGAATAAAGAGATAGAGCTTCCATTTTCATATCTACTCTATCAAGAGAGTTTTTGTTCTTCCATCAACCTATCCAATAGAGGTGTTTCCTTTAGTGAGGTTGTTCACTAAAGAAGAAGCTTTGAGAGTGTATATCTCAAGCTTGGTGAGGTTGTGAGTGGTGAGCCAGAAAAACCACTTGGGTGGGTATGAGTGTTGAGCCCAGGAGAAAACAATTGTACGGTTCACTAGCACCCGGAAGCTAGTGTGTAAAGCTATTGGAGAATAGTGGAAAACCTCAAGGCTCGGTGAAGGAGCTTGAGGGGTGGATGTAGGCGGGTTTGCCGAACCACCTAAAAAATTAGGTGTTTGCTTTCTCTATCCTTACTCTTTACATTTAGCACTTACATACTTGTTATATCATTATACTTGTGCTAAATTAGTATTTACTTTGCGAACACGGTTTTGGGGGTTAATATCAAAAAGTTTAGAAAACCAATTCACCCCTCATCTTGGGTTGCCTTAATCTTGAAACTAGGACTCACAATATGTTGCTGTTTTGTGATTCAGAATGACATTAAACCGAATCAGTGGAATATCAATACAGAAATCATAAGTACAAACATCTCAATTCCATTTCATTACAACAAAAGTCTTCTACTTCCACTTGCAACAATTGCACAAATCACTTCCATAAATGGCACTACAAACAAAAGTTTTACCTATAAACTACGAAAGTGGCACTACAAACTGAATGTTTACAATCACTTCCATAACTGCCGTTAACTTTTACATTCACAAAAGTGGCACTACAAACTACATTTTTACCTACACCCTACAATTGCACAACAAAATGGTTCTTTGGGTCTTGGGACAAATCACTTCCATAAGTGCAACAACATTGCTCCCATAATTGCAATGACAGCCAACAATCCCCCCCCACAATGCATTTAAGAATTGTCCTAGAACTCTTAAGCGATATTACCTCAGATTTCAGATCTTTTATATGCTTTATTAAATATGGTCCGACTTTCATTCCACGAGGGCAGGTGGGAGGATCAAACCAGCAAAAGTAACCACACTGTTTCTGCAACAATTTTTTAAAGTCAGTTACGAGTAACAATAACATAACAGTTGTAATCAAAGAATAGGGAATGAAGATACCTTATTACTGCCGTACGATGCACACCCGAAGAAACGCCTACCCGGATTACCATCCGTCAATGAAGTTTTAAGAGGGGCTGTCAATCCACATTCGTACCGAAGTATATCGGAAGAGAGCCAACTACATTTTATACGAGTTTTTTGATATCACATTTTATAGGAGTTGGAAACCAAATAACCAAATAATGAAGAAAACATGTTTACAAATCTAATATTTAGACGTTATTATAGAGCCATCACCATATCACTCCAGTGTTTATGAATCAATCCACAAAAGCAGCAGATTTTGATACTAACAGGCAGCAACATATTTTGATATTGGAAAAGAAAAAATTACACATACAACAAAAACATTGAACCGAACCTAGATACGACGAATTATAGTGTACGGTCCTAGCTCAGACCTATTCCCTCTGAAGAAAAGTCCAAGTAATGTTGTATGGCTCTCTATTCAAAGCTTCCAAGTTCCATGGACATGACAAATTATTGTTTAGCAGTATCAAAGTAATTAATAGAAATCCCTATTGCCCACAACGTAAGACAAATTAGGATCTTCAGCTTTCGACTCTCCATCACAGTATCAGAGAAGTTCGTTTCGAGATCCCAGTAGCTCAAAATCAGAAGCAACCAAATCAAAGAAAACCCAATACCTACATTTCCAAGTTTTTGCGAGAAAGTGTACCTTTTCTCCGACATTTCGAAACAGAACCACTTTTAGGCAACCACTTCGCTCCACCACCGCTGCAAACAGAGGAAGTAATAGGGTTCAAGAAAAATTAGATGATTTGGGGAAATGAAATTGCGTTCTTAATGTGAACTAAAACCTTAAATTCATGTGCGACATCGTTTTGACAAAATACACGTGTGTTTTAAACGAATATTTCGTGCCAGATGGACTTTTCGGCTGACGTGGATTGCCCTTCCGTTACGCTGATGGACGGAAGCCTAACGGAAGAGCTTCTACGTCAAAAGCATTAAGTTTAAGGGCCTTAGATTTGAATTTTGAAACTGAGGGATCATTTTGCCAAAGGGGTATAAACCTAGGGACTAAAATGCTAATTTACCTAATATCTTTAATATATGGAAAATGGGTCAAGGGTATTATCGCCATTTTAGTCTACAAATTTGACATATGGTGCAAAGTATCAAACATTGGTAGTTAGAGGGTGCAATATATCAAAATTAGTAGTTTATGGTGCAAAGTGTAAAATCTATGAACATACACTTTCTCCGAATTGCATTGTAGCATGAAATTTCCTAATTTTGTGCAATCTATCCTTAATAGAGATGTTTGATAGCATTTGTTATATCTTAAAAAATGTAGATTTTTTCCAAGGAACATACACTTTGCATCCCTGAAGTTTGAGACTACTTACACTCTGCATCTCCATTTATTATTTTCGCAACATTTGATCTCTCAACTTTTTATTTTCGTAGATCTGCACCCTCCATCCAAATTGGACATCAAAACTTATGCAAAATAGTGCATCCTTCTCATGCGCGTGATCATGCTCATTACCGATTTGCACTCTCCGTCCAATTTTCTGTCTGTTTTGACGTTCAATGTAGATTCAGAATAAAAATAGAGGAGAATCAAAAGTTCAGGGTCTCATGATATCAAGAAAAATAAAATAAGAGGGTCTAAAATGTCAATACCCCTAAATCTTGGAGCTACAAATTATATTTTTCTCTTTTTATATAAAAAAATCAACATAATATATATTTAGTACGAAATAAATATATTTAGGGGGAAAATTCATTTTGCACCCCTGAACTTTGGGGTCATTTCTAAGTTGCACCCGCTTTTATTGATTTCGTTAGATTATTACCTCAAAGTACCACTTTACATTAATTTACACCCTTCATATCAAATTGTCGTTACTTCTCACGGCAAAATAAGGGTGTGCCTTCCACGTGACCAATTAAACACAAAACTTCCCGTTTTGCCCTTCCACCCAAAACAATCACCAGCCTCCCCACGAGACTTTTTTGCGACAATTTGTTTCGCGTCTCCTCCAAAGCCGGCTTCATCTCTCTGTTTTCGATAAAGAGCGAGTCAAGTGGAATATAGAGAAGCAACAGCTGGCCATGAATCTCTAATAGCCGCGGGTGGGTGGGGTGGCAGGTGGAGGAGGCCAGGGGGGAAGGGTGCAGTGCATACACAGAATAATTTGCGAAGTCTTCCCAGACAAACTCAAAGCAAGCTCCATCATCACTGGAGCCTGCAGCTGCTTCCCTTTCTTTTGCAATCCCATTTCGGTGAAAGGACGAGATGTAGCTTGGATTTTTGCTTCTACCCCATCTTTGTCTGATTCAGGTTTTTCGTTTCTCTCTCTCTCTCTGCTGAGGAGTAACTAGTAAGGTGGCCTTTCCTGGTTTTGGTGCTGGGTTTGTTGACGTTTCAGGTTGTAGAGATAATTTTCTTCCTTTTATGTGCTTCCAGATGGGGTCAAACAGATAATTAAGTCACCCCGAGAACATAATTGAAATAGAGGGTGTCATCATCGTTGACTTGTTCTCTTTTTTCCCTTTTTGTCCAGGCTATCATCCTACATCCTACACTTTGCATGGTTGTCAACTAATGGCTGGGGTTGGTGTCTCATCACAGATTGAGAATGAAACGCAAAACAACTGAGAGTGAAGATGAGGTGCTCCCTAAGGATTAGTGTGAGTCCCCTTCAATTACTGAAAGCAGTGGAGGCAGTGCAGGTGGAGGAGCTGTCGATTGCGATGGGCGAATCACTTAAGGCCAAACTTAAAGAAAGGTACATTTACAGCCGAAGAAGAACTGCTGATCATTGAACTCCATGCCAAGATGGGAAATAAATGGGCACGGATGGCAGCGGATGTAAGCTTATATGTCTTGTTTTGATTATGCTACAATCTTGCTCTGTTTCATGCATCTGTAGCTATGCACAGTAAGGACATATGCTGTGTTCTTTTTCTATGAAAATGAATAGTTGTGGTCGCATATTTCCTTTGTTTGTTCATCGCATTTATTTTTCTAGATCAAGCTTTAGAGTCAAACGGTAGAAATAAAAGTTATTGATTAATGTTTCTATGACCTTCCTTTTGGCCTCCAGAAATGGAAGATGGAAAGAGAGAGATAAATAGAAAGAAAAAGGAACGTTTTCTATTGAGAGATAAATTGTGAAGTCTATGGTATAGTTGATCAACTATAAAACTATTGTTCTGGCTTGATTTTTGGCATACTAAATGCAGTTTACTAGGTATGTTTAGTCATTTTGCCTTTCATATCTTGATGATCTTGGTGTCAACATGAATAGGTTTCAAGTATGACTGTAAATATTATTTCTTTGTCTGACATATTGGACCATCTCCGCTTTTCTTAGTTGCCTGGCCGTACAGATAACGAGATAAATAACTACTGGAATACAATGCAAAGCCAGATTCAATGTGTTCAGAAGCCTGCTGAACTTCTGGACGAGCTGACAGTGAAGGATCAACACAATGCAAAGCCAGTTTCAATGTGTTCAACAACTCATCTATGCTGAACTTCGTTTGTCCACTTCCTCTCCACCCACTTTTCGAGGAATATTAATGAAGAAAAGACCAGAGCATCGATAAAGCTTATTTGCAATGAAGACACATTCACAAATACATAGAATGAGCAGAACTATGAGGAGGGCTCCTGCTGCTATGAGAAATGACAAGTTAATTCGTGGGTTCCTAAATACGTACAGAAATCAAAAATTTCGGGTGCTGAGTCCTGCGCCATTGGCACCAGACAAGCGAGGGAGCTATTGGATATTCATACGACAATAAGAAAAGAACTAGACCATAATGATACGACAAGAAGAAAAGAACAAGAAGAAAAGTCTCGTGGGAGGCTGGTGATTGTTTTGGGTGGAAGGGCAAAACGGGAAGTTTTGTGTTTAATTGGTCACGTGGAAGGCACACCCATAGTTCTGCTCATTCTATGTATTTGTAAAGTGGTACTTTGAGTTAATTTGAGGTATTAATGTAATGAAATCAATAAAAGTGGGTGCAACTTAGAAATGACCCCAAAGTTCAGGGGTGCAAAATAAATTTTCCCCTATATTTAGTTATTAAAATATCATAGTTGGGTGCCTTATAGATTAATCCAGCTCGGCCACCACCTTAATTTCAAAGGCATATGCAAATGAGAGTAAAAATGAATTTAATAATAATAATAATAATTTATGTTATGCTTCTTCCATTGCAAAATAATTTACAAGTCAGCTAAACTATTGCTAAGGGTACAGTTGGGTGAGTACATATGGCTGTAGTTTGGAGAAACTCCAAACGTCCATGTTTGAGAGGTTCTGAAAAATAAAAATAAAAAAGTAGAACTTTAGGAGGCGTTTGTTGCCCATATGTTAAAAAATTATAAATTAATAATTGTTTTCCATCAAATAATACTTTATTATTATAATATCCACTCAAATTTTCTCTCTCTTCACTTTTTTATAGACTCCTATAAAATATCTTTACCTTTTCACCCAATCCAATACCCAAAATTTCCAACACCAAAACATTTCCACTAAAAACACCACCTTAATTACTTCTAGGGAAGATCTCCTTAGTCAGTAATTCGGCTTCTTCTTTTTGGGCAGTATTGCATGCATACCGTCTCAACGTGTAAATGTTAGTTAAATATTTAATAATCGAATGCAAAAGGATTAATTCCAACCCACATTCACCTTCAGATACGTTCATTTTCCTTCCAACTATTGAATTAGACAGTATTAAATAATACAGGGACGAAGTTACGAGACCATGACTCCCCAATTCTCAAAAATTATTTTAAAGGGTAATATTATAGTTCGCCCATAACTATGAGCCAATTTCAATCTCATTCATCTAACTTTCGAAAGTCATCAATGTACACTCCTCGTCCAAATCAGTAGTTAAGTCAGACGAAAACACATGTAAAACCATTACAATAGTTTTCACTTTCAATGCGAATTTTTTCATCGCTGAAGCTTATCAGCGACGAAAAATTTTCGTCGCTAAATCGCCGTTGAAAGCCCGTCGCTGAAAGTCATCAGCGACGAACGTTAAGGGAGACGCAAAAAACTCGCTCTTCAACAACGAACCGTATGTCGTCGCTAAAAATGTGTCTTTCAGCGACAAATCGGGTCGTCGCAGAGGGGCCACGCGTTCGTCGTGGAAATACTCGTTTTGTCGCTGAAAGTGAATGGGGAACCACTAGAGTCTCGTTTGAACGAAATGTTTCGTTCGCACTGAATGTTTTGTGACGAAACGTCTCGCTGCAAATACCTTTGAAATATTTAGCGACGAGATTATAATTCGTCACAAATACTTTGTTCGAACCATTATGGTGGTTCGAACCGTTTGGTGACAATTTCGTCAACGAAAGCTTTTTCGTAGCTGATAATTATGGTGGTTCAAACCACGAGGGTTTTTCGCAAGGAGACGCTGATCAAACAGGAAGACTGTTTGAACCTGATTCCGTCAGTTCGTTTTTTAAATTAGCAACGAAAGTATTTCGTCGCGGAAAGTAAATTCCGGTGGAATGAGTAAAGTTGGTTCGAACGAGTTACCCGTTCAAGATGTGGTTCGAACGTGTTATCTTTTTGCAGAATGTACAAATTAAACCTGATATTCTCAAATTAAAATACTAAAACTGCAATTCTATAAATCTATCAAGCAACACAAACTTCAAATATTCCATTATCTCTCACCGACACAAACTTCCGATATCTAGACTGCTCACGTCCACCTCAATTTTGGAAGGAATGTGTTCAGCTGGACAAAGATACTTTAGACTGGTTCTTATCCTATTCAGATGGCCACCTGTTTTGGCATGAAAGAGTTAAAATCAGCAAAAGAACAACATTTCACAAGTGATAACCCGAACTGTGCTTCTCTATTGCGTACAAGTTATAGCAATAGTAACACGTAAGCATTTGGCACAGATTATTTTGATAATAAAAAGTAACACCAAACAGGGTTAAGCCAAGACACACTTCTTTGTCCATATCAGGTTAATTGACAAAACCGTAGCAACAAAAGTGGTTGTGGCTGCAGAGCAGCAATCAACAATAACACAGGTGATAACTGTGAGCAAGACCTAAACAATGCCCCTCACAACCCCCCAACCCCAACCCCAGAAAAAAATCGGATTATGTGCACAGAGTCGCCTGGTTGCAAGAAAAATGGGTTTGAATTTCAAAACGCGATGAGAATGGAAGAATTATCTGTCTTTTTTTTACAAGTAGAATGGAAGAATCATCACAGGAAGTATCTACTAAGAACGCATCTAAAGAAATTCTGGACACAATGCATATGTTTAGGGAACACTTTTTCAAATGTCTATCTATAGTGTCAAACATATTTGTACCTCATAACGAAACATGCTATAAAATGTTCACATACGTTAATCCAAACTTATTTGAACTAAGTGTATCTAGTTCACATAAGTTAAAATCCTATAAAATGTTCCAACATTCAAAAACTTAATCCAAAACTATAAACAATACTAAAAACTATCAACAATATCAAAACCTTAAATGAAAACCATGTAATTTTCCAATGAAGTCCTACCTACGAATTTCGTTGCGCAAATTGTGCCTTAAGTAGTTAACGATCGAAATTCCCCTCCAAGACAAAAATACTAAAAATATTAAAGATGATATTTAAAAAAGGTAATATTTTTTAAATAAAACTATTGAAACTCTATTTCATTAATATAAATTTTTTTAAAAAATTTTCTCAACTAGTTATTATTTTAAAAAATTATCTTGGAGGGGAATTTCAGTCATTTTACATGTGTTTCCGTTTGACTTAACGGCTGATTTAGACGATGAGCGTACATTGATGATTTTCAAAAGTTAGAGGACGTAAATCGTCATTTTCATAGTTAGGGGGCGAGTTTGAAATTGATCCATAATTAGGGGAAAACAATGACATTAGTCACATGACCCTTTTTTTAAAAAAAAAAAAAGTTTCTTTAGCACATATATATATTTAGGGGTAAAAACACTTTAATCCTAAAACTGTCATGATTTTTAAATTTTGCACAATAAACTACCATTTTTGTTACAATTCACTCTTTAACTACCAATCTTAGACATTTTGCATATTTTGTCAAATTTTTAAATACTCTGCATCATCCCTTCTACAATAATACCCCAAAACTTTAATGAATTTATAAAAATACCTTTAATATATGCAAAGTAGTTCAAAGACATTATCATCATTTTAGTCTAAAAATTTGACAAAGAGTGAAGATTAGTAGTTAAAGAGTGAAATATACTAAAAATAGTAGTTTATAGTGCAAAGAGCAAAGTCTATAGTAGATTGTGAGTGAAAAATATATTTATCCTAATTTTTTATTAGAATCTATTAAGTTCTCAACATTCCGACTATCGACGACATACGTATCGGAAGGTGTTCCCTCGATCGAACAATCCAATACAAAACTACATGTGCGATATGCATGGCGTGATCACAACGTATGTATAGGATTTTATCAGGGTTGAATATGGATCATGGTTACCCGCTTCCATATAAATATATCACAACAAAACTCGTTTACTATTATAATCAAGCATCATATGTTTGGCTTCCACCTAATCCAAGCAAGGTTTTTTTTCGTGTCAACAGACCTTCTCAGTGTCGTGTTTCCAACCCACATATTGAAAAGTGAGAAAAAGGTCATGAGACAAAGAGAACAAATTTTATATATATAGTAACGCTCCGGTAAGGTCCTTGTTCATAGCAAATCCTAGGGTTTTGCTCCGTATTGTCGGCCACTGCATTTAGATGAATACAACATTCCTCATTTCCATATTTAGAATAACGTTACTTTTGCCAAAAATTGTATCCCAGAAAGCCCTAGCCATGGTCTTTACTCCCGGAATGAAGTCCAATATCTTCTCCCTGCATGTTTCATGGGCTAACCGGGACGTCACTACAAAAAAATACCTATAGCGGCGGTCGAAAACCGCCGCTATAGGCCTCAAAACCGCTGCTATAGGCTATAGCAGCGATTTTTTAGCCGCAGTCACGACCGCCGCTATATTCCTGTCGGCATAGGTATATAGCGGCGGTTTTAGTGACCGCTGGTGAAGACCGCCGCTCTATAACGGCGGTCATATAGCGGCGGTCAATACCGACGCTATAGAAATTTTTATTTGATTTACCTATAGCGGCGGTCAATGACCGCCGCTACAGGTAATTTTTTATTTTTTTATTTTTAGTATTTTCCTGATATACAAATTTTGTTATAATTAATTGATGCAAACAAAGAAAAGTATAATCGACCAAAATATATTTCATTATAATCCTATCGTACAATTCTTACACCAAAAAAAAATTACTGAAGGACAGTCTGTCAATAATCTAGAAAGTAATAAGTTCATGACATTTAAGAACAAATAACTATAAAAATTAATCCTCAGCACCTCCTGCGCGTTCTACTTCATTGGCATTATCTGCTGTTACAATATTTGAAAATTAACAAACAGTAATGACATGAACCAATAAGCTTAGTGCACACTTAATATTACATTAATGACAATATTCATTTATGTTAGTATCTTACTAAGAAACGTTTTCCGACTTGCACAAGATGATCTATGAATTGCTGGTGAAACTTGAATGTTATTGTCAGCATCTTGGTTTTGCCGTTGATCCTACAACGTTAATACAAAATTAATTAACTACGAAGTATATATAAATAGAATCAATAATAATATGTGAGAATAAGTAAATAAAACTTTTACCCAAACTTCTGTTATCCTTTGTATTGTAGATTTAAGCGATGCTAGTTCTGACACCAACGATTGAACTCTATTTTCCAAGTATTTCTCTCTCTCGTTAGTAGTGGATGCAGGCTGACTGCATCTGCAGTTGGCTTTGGCAGGATGAGATGAAGGAGTTGGTCCTAATCCAATGCCGCGAATGCGACCATGTCTTTCTGGCCCAATCACTTGTGCATATCGGTCAGATGGTGACCAACTGATGCTGCCATCCACTCTAAATTGGCTGAAAGATTGTGAACTTCCTGAATCATTCAGTCCATTCTCCTCCATTCGCCTCTGAGAGAATACAACATAGAATTATATTTTGAATTAATATTCGCACATTCAAATCAAAATTGTGACTTACTATTTTCTCTGCTACGTCCGGATTTATTGGAGATCCATCAGAACGTATATGAACGGCTTTATATAACTCCGCTTGGTCGATTGGAACTTGTTTCTCTTTTTCCTGCATCGCAAACACCAATTCGTGATAAAATTGTAAATCACAAATAAGAATGTTAATGATAAATACCATACCATACCATTAAACAAACTAATGAAGTACTACATACCAATTCGTGAGTATAACGTGCGAAGCTTTTTGATCCTGCAGTGTGGACCGCCGTTTGAAGCGATCGATTTTGTTTTCCAGCTTCACTTCGACGCTACATTAACATCAAAAGAATTAAAATTAATAATAAGCTACATTCTTGAAAACTATAATACAAAATAAATAATGTCGTACCCGTCCTGCATCAGAGTACCAAAAATCGACTAATTTGCAAAATTGCTCCAAATTAACGTCTGTTGGAGTATTATTTTTCACATACTGAGGCGTAAAGGCTTCATCAAAAAATTTATGCTTTAAACTACAATTATAGTTCCTCTATTTCTCTCCTAAATCTTTGAGAAACCAGCTCTTGACAATATCCCCTAATGGAGGCTCGGGGATTGTAAATCGTTTTTGCAAAATATATCGCAAGAGTTAGGTGCGTCAATTAATGCAATTTATATGAAAAATTAGCATTATTAAATTATACCGTCATGAGGCTCCAACAGTCATCTTTTGTTGACATAGGGACTTTACGCCAATCCGCCGCATCTAATGGGATTTGATTTGCAACACGGGCAATACAACCCGTGAATTTGTTAAATATTCCCCCTTCATTACCCAATGGCTGCCCATTGCCTTTGAATTGTACTGGAATCAATTCGTCTTCCTTCAGATTCCAGACGTCCGTCATCCGCGTGCCACCACGCACTTTCCGGACTCCACTACCACCTGCACATTTAGTATGTGAAACATAATTGACTAACATATAACTAAGATTATCTCTATTGTGGTTATGAACATACCAATTATTTCATTATCATTCAAAGATTGATCATCTTCGAACGACGGCATCGTAGCCTGTTCTGAAGGCAGCTCGGGTGGCTATGACGGCGTTACTTCTTCAGATAGGGGCACAGATGGCTGCGACGGCGTTGCTTCTTGAGATGGGGGCATAGATGGCTGTGATGAAAACGATATAGTCCTAAACCTCTTCCTCGTCATTGTACCTATACAATATTTAAACATGCATAAAAGTGATTTCAATGTAAAATTCAACAACACAAAACATTTGCTTAAACAAAGCAACGCCAATATAACTAAAACACAAAGAATATTTGTAATGCGCACTACAAAAAAAACTCAATTAATAGAGAGAAACTTGACATACGGTAGGAAAGTTCTGAGGTATATCTAGTGTTGTTCCTTCGACCTCATTTCTAAACCACGTCAAATCATCTTGTACATTCTCAAGGATTTGCTCAACGTTGAAATTGTAAGGTTCATTTTCACAGTAGTCATCTATGTCGTCATCTAACATCTCATTATTACCAGCATCAAATACATCTCTTGGTTTGGTCTTGACAACTACTTCCCAATTTGGATGTCTTTCATCTGCTACATAGTATACTTGAGATGCTTGTGGTGCCAAAATGAATGGATCATCGCTTAATCGATCTCCAGTATGCACCAAACGCGAAAAATTAACAAGTTCGAATCCAAACTCATCAACTTTATATCCCCTACCAATAGTTGTGTCAACCCAATCACATTTGAATAGTACAAAACATTCTTCATCAAAATATTTTAACTCAATGATACTTCTAATTCGCCCGTAATAGGTGGTGCCCCCTTCAACAGTCACACATACTCCACTATTTTGAGTTGTTCTGCCTATTTCATTGTCTTTTGTACGAAACTTCATACCATTACGTACATATAGACTTAATGATCTAGCTTCGGGGTTTGGACCTTTAGCAAGCCATCGAACTCTATTTGGAAGTTGACGCTTCATCGTCTCGTCCATATTTTGAACCTATTTTCCTCAGACAGCAACTCAAGATTAAAACTAGTTGTAAGATTTAAAGTAATCAACCAATGCAAAATATTTTAAACATAACACATACATAGTCTCGAAACCAGTCACAAAATTCATCTCTATGCATCTTATCGATTACATAATCTGTTGGTCGACTACTACGGTTTCTTGCCTTCAATCGATCCTTATGCATTCTACACATAGACAATAGAAGTAAAAAAAATTAATACTATTAAGTATAGTTCATTCTCAATGAAAGAGTTAGGAGTCTAACATCACTTACGTGCGGATTTGAATTAACTCATCGCAATTAAAAAGGTATATCGATGAGCCTGCATGCATGTTTTCATATCAAGACGAACGAAAGATATTCCACTCATAGTATCGTCTATATTTCTAGGTGATCTATTAAAGATCGTTGGGACTGATTCTAAATATCTTGAACAAAAAGTTAAGCATTCATCTGCTATATATCCTTCAGCAATAGAGCCTTCAGGTGCGGCCGTATTGCGAACATAAGATTTGAAACGTTGCATGCACCTACACCAACAATATTACACTTTATTAAATAAAACACGTGCAAAGACACAGTTGTAACATATCTCTATAATTAATATTACCTTTCAATAGGATACATCCACCGAAGTTGAACCGGTCCACCCATCTTACATTCTGCGACTAGATGTACGACCAAGTGCACCATAACAGTAAAGAACCCAGGCGGAAATATCCTTTCAAGTTGACACAATGTTATAGGAATTTGAGCCTCAAGTCGATCTAAGTCCTCCAATCGTAATGTTTTGGAACAAATTTCTCTAAAGAAACATGACAATGAGATCAAAGGAGAACAAACCACGCTTGGTAACGATCTCCGTATTGCAATAGGCATCAAATGTTGCATCAAGACGTGACAGTCATGACTCTTCAAACCTATGATATTACGTTGTTGAAGCTTGACACAACGTGATATGTTCGAAGCAAAACCATCCGGCACTTTGACATTCTTTATCACTTTTAGGAAGCCTTCTTTCTCTTCGCGAGTCATTGAGTAACAAGCACCAGGCAAATGCACCTTTCCTGCATCAGTGATCTTTGGATGGAGATCATGTCTTATTCCCATGCTTTGTAAGTCAAGACGTGCCTTATAGTTATCTTTTGTCTTCCCGTCCACATTTAGCAATGTACCAATGATATTGTCCACTACGTTTTTCTCTATATGCATCACATCTAGATTATGACGCAACATATTATCCTTCCAATAAGACAATGTAAAGAAAATACTTTGCTTCTTCCATACACTTGACTCAAAATGTAAATTACCCTATAATTCCCTCCAAATGTTATCACCGATCATAAAATTGGGTGGTGGAGCCATTTCATAAGTACCGTCAAATGATCTTTGATCTCTTCTCCACCTATGATTTAATGGTAAGAACCGTCTATGCCCTATGTAGCAGAATTTTCTACCATTATCCAACCATCGTGACCAAGTACGATACATACAACATGGACATGCAAGACGTCTTTTTGTACTCCATCCAGAGAGGTCACCATATGCAGGAAAATCGTTAATTGTCCACATAAATGCCGCACACATCTTAAACATATCTTTCGAAGCAATGTCATAAGTATCTAATCCAAGATCCCACAACTCTTTTAACTCCAATATCAATGGCTCTAGATATACATCTATCTTGAAAGAAGGAGATTTCGGTCCAGGAATTAGTAATGACAACATTAAAGATGAACGTTTCATACACATCCAAGGAGGCAAGTTATATGGTACTAATATCACTGGCCATGTGCTATGACTAGTGCTCATGTTCCCAAAAGGATTAAACTCATCCGCTGCTAACCCAAGCCTAACATTACGAGGATCAGAAGCAAAATCAGCATACTGTGCATCAAAAGCTTTCCAAGCTTGACCATCGGCCGGATGCCTTAACAACCCATCATTTACACGTCCATCGTGATGCCATTTCATATGACAAGCAGTTTTTGAGGACATGAATAATCTCTGCAAGCGTTGCTTTAAAGGAAACCACCATAAAACTTTCGCCGGTTTTTTTTTGATCTTTTGGATGATTCACCTTCATTCTGTGACAAAATATTTCCCTCCCCATTGCCCTTCCATTTTGATGCTCCACACTTTGAACAAACGTCATTCTTCTCATTCTCATTCCAAAATAACATACAACCGTTTGGACAAACAGGGATCTTTTCATATCCAAGTCCTAACTCTTTCATGTATTTTTTAGCTTCATAAGTATCCTTTGGCAATTTAGCACCCGCAGGGAGCATATCAACCAGTGTTTGGAGTAACCACGTAAAAGAGGTATTACTCCAACCTCCCATACACTTCAAATGGTATAACTGTACAACAGCAGTTAACTTACTAAATTTTGTGCACCCTTCATACAAAGGATCATCTGCATCTTTAAGCATGTCATAAAAACTTTGCAGTATTTTCAGTAGGATGCGGTTCTCTTTGTTCTCGTACATTATGGGATTGTGTTTCCGGTACTAATGGAAATACCTCGTGTAATAGTTCATGCAGCCCAGATGATGGTTCACACATTTGATTATCTTCAACAGGAATAGATAGATTACTAGATGTTACCCTATCTCGCAATTCACCATGCGCAAACCAATAATCGTAACCCGAGGACATCCCATATTGGACCAAATGATCATGTACCGTACTAATGTTATACCTCTTGTAATTGACGCACTTTACACAAGGGCAACAAATTCTCCCATCACTACCCATACTCTTAGATGCAAAACCTAGAAACTCATTGACTCCCAAAACATATTCTTTTGTCCCGCGTTTCTTTTTCATTCAACTCTTGTCCATAAGCGCTAGTAATAACTATATGAAATGCAACAAAAAATTATGCATTATTTTAATGTTCATCACATTTATCAAGATTTTGTTATAAACTAACATAAATTAACAAATAAACCCATGCTTTAAATGAAAAGAAAAAACATTAAATATTGAATAACACAAACCTTGTCCTCCAATCTCCAACAAAAACACATAACCAACATCATATAACACTTACCCCTCCAATCTCCAATAAACTCCACAGAACCAACAACAAAAAATAGTTAGCCATACCCTCCGCCTTCCAACAAAATCCACAAACACCACCATCTCCAATAAACTCCACAGAACCAACAACAAGTAATAGTTAGCCCAACCCTCCGCCTTCTAAAATCCACAAACTCCAATCTCCAAAAAATAAGGACAAAAGAACAAACAGTAGTAATTGATGAAGAGATTCAAGATACCACTAACCTGTGAAAGAGTAATATGCTTATCGGCAAGATACCACTAACCTGTGAAATAGTAATATGTTATCATATAAGTCACTTACGAATTTCAAGATACATCATCAACACCAACAAATTTCTGGGGAAAAGACAGAGAAAAAGGACAGAAAAACATATGGGGGAAAATTGCTAAACCTTTAAACAGAAGTAGAAATCTAATGGCCAAATGAAACAAGCAATAGACCCACAACTTCAAGACCAAACCGCTTGTTCTTCTTATCTGAATAATCCCAAGCTCCAACACCAAACAGCTTGTTCTTATCTGCAACCGATTCTCTTGGAGAAAGCAAAAACAAACACCTTTCTAGTAAACAATTTCCCTGTAAACAAACACCAATTATCAGCTTATTCTGTCACAAGCAAACATAGCTTGTAAAAACTACAATAATAATGATACCAGTTGCTAGGCCAATAAAGGTGTCATAATGGTTGTCAAAATTGTCTCATATTGCTGCAACATGTAACAAGTGCCCAATATGAATTTTTTTTTTCATATAAATTCACCAACCACGGTCTCCAATGCCTCAATCAATGGATCTGGCTGCAACAGGAAAAATAACTTTCAGTATATAATTTTCCAATTTAAACAATCAATGAAAATGTAGCAAAGACAACTGATATGTATTACCGTAATCTCTTTCAGTGACAAAAATATCCGTTCAAGTGCAAAATCCAATTGGTTATCTTTTGCCTCTACAATCTGATACAACAGAAAGGTTTTCTTTAGAGTTCAAACAAGATTATATACACTTCCACACAAAAAGAAAAGAAAGTTTAGCCAGAAGCATGGAGAACATGTAACATGCCCCACCCGGTTTGGCAATAAATAAAGCATTGAAATGTGATTGTGAAAAAGGAAGGCACAGAATTGGCAGGAAGATTCACAGATTTTTATCCGGCAAAGTCTGTCTACTTATATAAAAAATACTTAAATTAACCTGCGCCTTATAGAGGTAAATAAACATAGTGAACCTGTAATATGATCCTCTAGTAGTACCTGACCAATTTTAAAGTATGATGCAGGGTCCAGTGTGGCATCCCATGATACTTCTGTCTGATGAATTAATGCAGGCACTCCTTAAACCTACATCAGTAGAATTAAGCCACAATTTTGGTAAAAGAGAACCTGGGAAGAAAAAGTCACAGTTCCATTCTAAGGACTAGGGGTTGTGACTCAGTGAAAAAATATCACAAAGCAGGCAGCTCAAAACACCACAGCAGGCGATGCCAATAGGTTACTCTATCATCCAATTTAGGTGTTTCTGGGAGCTCCTGACTAACTGTAACATCAATAATCCCAAGAAAAATAAGCATTTTCATTTACCTCAACAAAATACCAAAATAAGTGATCTTCTTGATGCAACATTTCACGACATCTCCTACTTGAAGTTTAGCCTGTTACCCGAAGTAGCAAAAGAGGGTGAACACTGCATGTTTTTAAAATCAAATTCAGAACTGTGCTTTCTATTTTTTGTGTGTTACAGTGCCTTAGTCCATACCATATTTCCATTAGCCTGTGCTTTCTAGTTTAGCCTGTGCTTTCTATTTTTTGTGTGTTACAGTGCCTTAGTCCATACCATATTTCCATTAAAATATTGTGTGCCTTCCATTTTGCCTTTGAATCAAGAAACATCTTAAAATACCACAAGGAAATAGACTGCTGAAAAATGTGGAGCTATCATTTTGCTGAGATTAGGTAGGACATTAATGCAAGCTAGAACTGGCATCTCGATCGATTACGACCTTATGATCATGATTAAAGAAGAGTTTTGCGTTTGTAATCTCATTTTAACTGCTGCTGCATTGGAGTTTTGAACTATCTAAAACTATCAGCCATTGAGGGACCATGGGTATACACGGAGCTGCAAAACATACCCTCAAGTAGACTACTCGAGCTATTATAACCTGATCTCACCATGACCGCCGCTGTAGGCACCAAACCTCTAGCGGCGGTCACGTACCGCCGCTAGAGGTAGGACCTATAGCCGCGGTTAAAAATAAACCGCGGCTATAGGCGGGTCTGTAGCCGCAGTCAGAGCCGCGGCTACAGAGACCGCGGCTACAAAAACCGTAGCTATAGGCTATTTTTAGCCGCGGTTTCGTTGAAACGCCGCTAAAAACACCTTGTAGCGGCGGTTTTACTGACCGCCGCTATAGGTGCTTTTTTTTGTAGTGCGTATTTGTTATGTACGGGACGTCGTCTTCTTACATGGGAATAATCCAATGTGAAAAACTCGAACTTGTCTGCCCGCTCCACCCATTCTTGCCTTGTCCCTTTGCTTCTGTGCACCTCTTTACTGTATGTCGACTTACCTGGACATGCCACTGTTGGGGTCCACACCCATAAGAGATAGACTTAGAATAGAAGTAGACTTATAGTGGAAGTCTACTTCCTCCCTACTTCTAGTTTATCTAGGATTCTCTTAGAGTTTTCTATTTGTATTTTTCCCTATAAATATGAGGCTTATGTTATAGGAGAAAAGACAAGTGAGCACGTGAGAGCGTGAGCATTGGGCAGAGAGAAAGGAAGAGAAAGAGGGTGGTCTGACTATTGTATTGGGGCGGGTAGAGTGATTTTCTTAAGCTTTCTTAATAAAATTGCTCTGGGGTGGACGTAGGCCGGATTGGGGTCGAACCACGTAAATTTTGTGTTCCTTTCTTCGAATTTTCGTGACGCTTTTCCCAACAAGTGGTATCGGAGCCTGGTTCGAGGAGCCTGAGTAGTTTTTCGGGAGAAGCGGAGAAGGTCTTAAAATTCAATGTGGTCCGATCTGAGATTGGAGAGCACCAGCTGCAGAGGAGATCGAGACGAAGCCGTTGGTCGAAACCACGTCGTCAGAATCGCCGAGACGCGCCTCCACACGCCGAAGGTAGTCGGAAAAGCGTCGCCACGCGCCCTCACTCTCAGAGCAGAGCCAGGGCGAGTGGGCTTCACTCTCTCCACGCGCCACACAAGCCCGCGACAAGAAACTGCCACGTGTCTTGTGACGCCACCATCCACCTCATCGCCATGTCAACAGTGGGTCCCAGGAGATCTGCGTCAGCTTTGCCACGTCATCAAAGAATATTATGGTTTTTGTTTGTTCGGTGTGGTTTTTTGGCCAATTCAGGGGCTTTTATGCCAGTTTTCGAGCAGGTCAGACCGGTTTCCAAAGGTTTTAGGCCAACCCGGATCCATTGGTGTAGTCAGAATTGTGAAATCCAGCCTCGATCAGTGTTAATTAAGATAGCAAAGAGTATGATTACCGGTATGATGATGTTGACTGCTGCAAATTACATGAACTAGAAGCCACGGATGGAGGATATCTTTTCTGGGAAAGATATGTACGATCTATTAGAGAACAAAGGCAAGAAACCGGAGGGGATTGACGAGGCAAAGTGGAAGAAGATCAACCGGAAGGTTATAGGCCGGTTGATTGTTGACTTCGTAGAGCAAGCGAAGGTGCTTGGTACCAGTCGGAGGAGATGCAAGAGCAGGGGGAGATACTGTTCTACATGGGTCCGGCTGTACAAGCAGGGGATGCGGGCACCCTATGCGGGGGTGCAGGACACTCGGATGAGAGTGTGGTCGTCTGGTGACAAGGACGAGGTTGGAGTGCCAGTAGAATAAGGATGCAAGGGGTGGTGAGCAAGGGGAGCAACAGACACCAAAGTTGCAGGACGTTTCTACTGATGAAAACCCGAGAAGCACTCAACCGAAAGATTTCAAGAACAAATTCTTCTCCTGTGGGTATGGAGGGGGAGATTTGTTGGGGTCCACACCCATAAGAGATAGACTTGGAATAGAAGTAGACTTATAGTGGAAGTCTACTTCCTCCCTACTTCTAGTTTATCTAGGATTCTCTTTGTATTTTTCCCTATAAATAAAAGGCTTATGTTATAGGAGAAAAGACGCGTGAGCACGTGAGAGCGTGAGCATTGGGCAGAGAGAGAGGAAGAGAAAGAGAGTGGTGTGAGTATTGTATTGGGGCGGGTAGAGTGATTTTCTTAATCTTTCTTAATAAAATTGCTCTGGGTGGACGTAGGCCGGATTGGGGTCGAACCACGTAAATTTTGTGTTCCTTTCTTTGAATTTTCGTGACGCTTTTCCCAACAGCTACGTTATTAGTGGACGAAAACAATCAATATAAAAGTTCAGGCCATTGATGTCATATTTGATAAACTTTAAATGCAGGGTACCGGATTCTCGGGATGGACTTCTCTGTTAGCTAATTCTATTCAGTAATTTAATTGCTTAATGGAAACACTAGTACTGTATTGATCCCTACTAAACTTATGGAAAAGAAGTACCAAAAGGAGGATCACCTTTTTTTTTTTTTGTGCGCTAAGAACCAATTAAAAATTTATGTTTTGAGTAGTTTGTAGCTAGTCTCCCGATAGTCACATCTTCAGAACATATATATGCCTAAGATTAGTGATGAAATTTGATTTGAAGTTTATATATCATGGCAATCACTAGCACAATCTAGACGGACAGACACCATGACAGCTTCCATTGTCTTTTTGTTAAGCTTAATTCCTTCATATAGCTAAAGAAACACACGTGAATTGCTACTCCTCCTAGTTCTACGAACCCTATTTCAACCTACACAACTAGAAGTCTAGAAGAGAAAATAGTTTCTGGAGGAATGGGATTTAATTTAAAAAAAAGATAGAAAAAACTTTTGACAGTGACAGCAGATATTAATCAATCAGTTTCATGCCCCACCCTAAAAGAGCCTGAGTAACGTCCACCAGAGCCATCAGCATATAAAGCAGAGTGTTTAAAAGTCATCCCAACATATACCCAATCAATTCTTCTGTGAATATATAGAACTATGATAAGAATGTTTACGTACGTCAGGGCCAGGAAAGTCTCCTACCGAGTACTTTTTGGGTGAATGGAAAAAGGAAGAATGACTACTCCTGGAGGCAATTAATTAAAAAGGCTTGTGGCGGCCAGGGTTTCTTGCACTATGTGCTGGATTTGCTAGAGATTTGAGTTTCCATATAATACGTTGACACAAATCTATTCGATCGGAATGGGAAACAAGAATAACAATGCTGCATAACTTTCAATATCTGAGGTTTACTTTAATTTTGAGGGAGATAAAGCAGATGATCACCTGCATCATATTCGTTATCCTTATTAGATGATCGGAGTTCTTGAGCTCCATATCCTCTAACCTGTTTTTTCAGGAAAGTACAGAAAATTAGACTAAGAAGCACACAGAAGTTCAAAAAACGTTTTTGCCAACTGACAAGATTTTTCTATTCTCTGCAATGGTTTCTTACAGTTACCTCAAAGAGTCTGAGCTTCCTTGGTAGTGCAGAGAGAGAATGCGCCTGAAGTTCATTGGCTGCTCATAGTGCAAACTACTGAGATTTTAAAGATGAGAGAGAGAGAGAGAGAAAGAAAGAGAGTGAACTAGGGAGGAAGTTTACCCTTTCCGTGTGATGATTGCACCTGTATTTGTAGAGAAGAAGATGGTGTTATCAAAGCTGAGAGGGTAACACACAGCATAGTTTTAACTATCAGCTCCATTACTTCACTAGGAGGCTTGCATGAAAGGACTTGCTTTTAACGGTGTGCAATTGATGTTATCTCAACCAAACAAGAGAATGGGTTTGGTTTATAACCACCAAGGATGAAACCCGTACGAGAGAGAGAGAGGACACAAAGCACAAAATACAGAGTTCCAAAACTGGAACATGGAAATCTAATCCCTTTTGAGGAGAGTAGCGCACGCCCTCGGGCCGTATTGGCTTGTTTACTGGAAAAAGATTTGGTCCAAAGAGCGTTAATTCAAAGAGCTTCAAATACGCAATTCAGATTTTAAGAGGTGGATCTAACAGTTTGAACTTCGACACGTCAATTAATGAGGATTGACGAAAACAGCTCAGCTTTTGTTCGACTTTGGCTCATTTTTCTAACAACACACTTTTGAGGCTTGCTCAGTTTTGGCTTAAAATTAGATTTTTTCGAACATTCCTCTGGCTTCAAGAACATGCTTCCCTATCCCCCCCCCAGTTTTTCTCCATCTTCCCTGCACCTCTCTTGCATAACAACTTCTTTCGTCTTGCAGAACGTATGCACTTCGCCTTGCAGAACGCGCATGCACCTGAATAATTTTTTATCATATTTTTTTATAGAACACATAAGAAAACTGTTCGGTGACTGAGAATGATGGACTGGGGAGATAAGATAAAGGTACCGATCTGCTAATGGACTCGCTCACGGGGTGGCCAAATGGGCAGCTCAAGTATGAATTTGTGGAAACATTCATGCGTCCTGCATTCCTTTTGATTTGCTATCTTCTGACAATCCTTCTTTCCTCCCCTTACGTGTACCTTCTCGTTTTGTCTTTGTTTCAAACTCTGTATTTCCCTTTTTAGTTATATTACATTTGCCTAGCAAAAAAAAAACATATGTTTTGCATCACACAACATGTTTAAAACCTGATCCTTCACCTGCATATTGGTTATGGTTGAAATTTAATTTTATAGCTGGGATTTCCACAGATGTCGCTTCCAAAATTGATTGCTTTATTATTATTATTATTATTCAAAGAACAAACACCAGTGTCCAAAAATATTACAACAGATTGAGTTCCTGATTCCACTCCATAAATCTCACGCATCATTACCAGATAATGGAGTTCTAAATTAAACAATGTTACAAAGAGCAACAAAGCACACAGACAATGATGTAGCTTGTAGTTTTCTTGGTATGGATCTAAAACATGATACTTTTTGTAACTTCTTGTTATGTAATAAAGTGCAACACCCATTTGGGTATCCCAAGGGCTACAATATGATTCTTCCATATAGACTAATCTGTAAAATTAAATGCCAAAAGGCTTATATGAACCTTGGCCGAGTGACAACATCCTTAAATTTTTCGTGCTGGCTTCATAGTATGTCATTCTTAACCCTAGAGTTTCAAGCACCCCGCGCGGTGGAAGACTGAATGCCCTGCATAATCACTACTTTACAAAATCATATGCTTATGCTTAAGCATAATTTTCATAATATAATATTTCTTTGGCCCTGCATAATCACTACTTTACAAAATCTTCATAGTATAATATTTTACAAGTACAAAATCTTGAAGAAACTCAAAAGTTTGTAAAAAAAACATTATCATAATAACAAAATGTTGTCCTTCCTACGTCTGTTAATGAGCTTACCCAAAATAATAAGAAGACCCAATCTAATGATGACATTATATCAATTAGGAGTTGGATTCCTTGTGACCCCCTCAAAGGATGTGGAAGTGATTGAGGTAGTGGACTCCTAGTAATTTTGAGAAGGTGCGGTACCCCCAAGGGCGATAGCTCAGTGGTTAGGAGGGATATCCTTCTTGGGGCTCGACGTACCAAGTTCGAGTCTCAAGGGTTTGGGATGGATTTTTCTGCTGATGGGCAAGTTCTTGTCGTATCTGCTTTCTGAGTTGTGGGGTCGGTCCAGTAGGTCGTGGTTTGTACTTCAGGGTTGGGTCAAACGAGTCCGACTTTGGGGGATTTCCACGTTATCAAAAAAAAATTGAGAAGGTGAGGTAAAATTTTATTCTTCTGATTCAATGGCAATTCTTGGAATCTACAATTTTATTTTATTGGCATTTGAGCAGGTTGTATTACCAATACATTCCAGAGGGGAGTGAATATATGGTTCTGTGTAGGAGGTTAGATGCTGAGAAAGGTAGTTGGTTAAAGTCTTTTCTTCCACATACACGAAGAGGATCTGGGAAGGAGGAGTGCTTGCTAGACTGGAATGAAATTGCAGAACGATATGGCGACTTTCTCTTACCTCTTCATTGAGAATAACATTAATTTTTCTTTCTAATAAACATTAGCAAATTGGTTTCTTATTCACCTGTGTCTATGGTAGGCAAATTTTGCAGCTAGAAAGTTATTCAAACATTGTGATAAGGACATCTCGTCTTCAAGTTTATCAGTTCTCTTCGCTTATCCTGGGAGATGTTCATTGAAACATCATAGCTTGCAGCAGTAAGGGTACAAAAAATAAAACACAGATATAGTATCAATGCTTTTTATCGTTAAGCATCATTAAAAGCAGAAAAAAAACCTTAAAACTAGCGTTGATGGGCAAATTGATGGAACAGATGTAACAACCTCAAGAATTGTAATGTAATTTGATTAGATTTTTCTGATTGTAAATAGAACGGGATATTGAATCACAAGAAATTCATTGATAACTAAGCCAAATTTGAGGTTTGGCTAACCTCCATAGAAATTGAGAGAAAGCAAGAAGAAGATAGAAAGCTCAATCTGGGTTCTTCGACCTCCCTCTAGAAGGAATTCCTACTGCTTACATACCGCCAGCTCTCTCAACAAATGTAACAAACTAACTGAATGGGAAATACATGCGTAAATGAAAATACAAGAAAAGAAAATATATGGCCCATAACCACTACCAATGGACTCGTAAGTGCTACTGATAACCCCGGTTTTCAATAAGCCCCTAACAATTTTCTCATTTTTTTTCTTTTTGAAAGAAAGGGTATCGGTACGGTCTTACAGATAAAGGAAATGCCCCCTCCTTCAACACAATGGCATGATCATGGGATCTAGTGGGTGGCAGCCTCTGTGGCTCCTCAAAAGTGTCTGAAAAGTCTTGCAGTAAGGCCTTCATGTCAGGTGGTACAACTGCTGTCTCTTGTTTTACTGCTTCCATAAGCTAGAGGATAATGCCTCTCTTTCCAGCTTTCTTTATGTCAGATAATTCCCTGTCTTCCATAAGTTCTGTGAGATTCATGCCTTGCAAAGTAATCCTTTTCCATTCAAAACTAAACTCCATAGACAGCTCTGTAAAATTCCACAATATTTGCCCCAATGCCCTCAGCCAATACAGCCCTAAGACTATATCACAACCCGCCAAGGTTAGAACATAAGTATTAGTGACAAAAGTATGACCTTGTATGGAAATTCACATTTCCACTTTTCCCTTCACTTGTTATCAGCTCACCATTAGCTACTTTCACCTTAATCTCTTCTTTTTTTCAGTCAATAACTGTCATTTCCTTACTATAGATGGGTCCAGAAAATTATATGTGCTTCTAGAGTCACTTAAAATCACCATATGTTGCCCTCCCACCTTTCCTATCACCCTCATAGTTCTAGGAGTAACTGAACCTGTCAACGCATGTAGGAAAATTTCAAGGTTCACTTCTACCATAGCTAACCCCTCCCCTTCTTCTTCATATATTGTTGCATCATCTTCATTTTCCTCTAAACCACCCGAATCCCATCCCCCCATTAAAAATAATTTTGGGTTTTTACAAACATGTTTGGAAGTCCATTTCTCATCAAAATTATAGCACAATCCCTTCTCCCTTCTCTCCTTCATCTGATAGTGTTAGTTTTTGAATTGAAAAGGTCCTTTTTGGTGTTTGGTAATTGGTGGTGGAATTGGGTGTGGTGTTTGGGTAGTAGGTAATAAACCCTTGGTACTTCTTCGACTCACTAACACATGTTCCTCTTGGATTTTAGCTAACCCATAGGTTGTGATTAAATTGGTAGGATTAAACATCCTCACAGGAAGCCTAACTTCATCCTTAAGCCCATTCAAGAAACAATTCAACTTATAATTTTCAGACAACCCTCTTAATCGGTTTGACAAACCCTCAAACTAACTCTTATACAACTATACAATGGTAGTTTGCTCAAGTCTAGTAAGCATTTCCATAGGGTCATCATAAGAGCTTGGTCCAAATCTGGTCAAAAGAGCTCTCACAAACTCTACTCAGTTCTTTAACCCTTCAGATTCTTCTAAATCATGTAACCAAAGTAGTGCTTGACCATCCATATGGTAAAAAGTTAGCAATAAACGTTCTGTCATGGGTGTTTGGTGATAATTAAAAAGCTGTGTAGTTTTGTATAGCCAACCACTTGGATCATTTCCCCCAAACCTGGGAAAATCAAGCTTCACCGATCTGAATGGTGCTCCTCCTGGCACTCCACTGCCAGACCCACCTCCACCAAATCTGTTGGCTTTTAGTAACAATCAATGTTTTGATGATAACAATAGAAGTAATTGAGATGTGAAGCAAAACGGATCCAAAATGAGCACGGAGCGATCAAGCAACACACCTTCAATGGAAGCGCTCTTAAAGTGAAGACTGAAGATGCTAGGGTAATCTTTGTAACTCTAAGACTTCATCTTTTACAAGGATTTCAATCACACATATGCATAAGTCTTCAAAACTTGCATAAACCCTTTGAACGTTTGTTGAAAGATTAAAAACCTTTTTAATGGCTTCAAAATATCCCAAATATACTCCCAAACCTTTTTATATACTTATGAGAAGTTAGAGTTTAAAATTGGGTATTTTAAGTTGGTCAAAATCGAGTTTTTAAATCAACCGGATCATGTGTTAAGTTGAGGCGGTCGACCGGCTCATGAAGTGGTCGACCGGTGCTACGACCGCTTGGTATAGCCATTAAGCTTCTGACAATATGACCGTTGTATAACGGTAACTTGAAGCGGTCGACAGGCTCATTTTAACAGATCACTCCAAATGGCTATAAACGACTATTTTTCTCATGATGCCTATATAAAGTCATTCTCACGCCTTTGGAAAATAACTCAATCGTCCAAAATCATTTTACAAAGGCTAAGAGTGATAAAAAAACCTTCTAATCCTTATTCAAACATCAATCACACATAATCTTCATTTTTACATCCTTGTTATTGTGTGAAGTCTAAGAGATAATTATTTCTCATTGTAATATCTACTCCATCAAGGGAGTTTTAGAGGGAAATTTTGTTCAACCATATACATTACTAAGAGAGTGATTCTCTTGTATCCTTTCGGTGAGGGTTGTTCATCGAAAGAAGGTGTTTGGAGAGGTTTGTTCTCAAACTCGTTCTTGAGGCTTGAAGAGGGTTTTCTCAAGCTCAAGTGTAAGGAAACCTTTCCCTTGGTTGAAGGGAGAATAATGGAAAAACCTCAAGGCTCGGTAAAGGAGCTTGAGGGGTGGACGTAGGCGGGCTTGCCGAACCATCTAAAATATTGTGTTTGCTTCTCTTCCTTTATCTCCTTTATTTGTGCTACTAGTTTATTGCTTTAAATTTTTCACTTGTGCATTTAGATTACAATACATACTCTTGTGTTTTAATCCTTTATTGCAATAAATCTCATTTGTGAAACTTGTAGCTAGCAAACACATTCTTTAGGATAAATTTCGAAAAAGTTTTGAAACCCAATTCACCTCCCCTCTTGGGTTGCCTTAATCCTAGGAATATGATCAAGATCCTCCTCCAAATCTACTGCCTAAGACTAGCTGTTTGTTGACTCCTGCGCCTCTCCAGAATCCACCTTGATAAAAGTCTGCAAAGAGGAAGTAAGTGCCGCCACTTGTGCTGTTAATTCACCCATCATATGATGTTGGCTTTCTGAATCTTTTCACAACAGGTTTATGTGCTCCATCACCTCTTGATAACGTGTTTCCACCATGGTCGGATCATACCCTCTGATACCAAATGTAACAATCCTCTAGAATTGTAACGTATTTTGATTATATTTTTCTGATTGTAAATAGAACAGGATATTGAATCACAGGAAATTCATTGATAACTAAGCCAAATTTGAGGTTTGGCTAACCTCCATAGAAATTGAGAGAAAGCAGGAAGAAGATAGAAAGCTCAATCTGGGTTCTTCGGCCTCCCTCTAGACAAACATAACAAACTAATTGAATGGGAAATAACAAACTAATTGAATGGGAAATACATGCGTAAATGAAAATACAAGAAAAGAAAATGTGTGGCCCATAACCACTACTAAGGGACCCGTAAGTGCTAATGAAACAAGCACGTGAATGAGCAGACCACTACTAATGGACCCGTATGTGCTACTGAAAGAAGCACATGAATGAGCAGCCCACTAAGTCCAACCCATCATTCTTAAGCCCAGCCATCACTACTACATGCTTAAGCCAAACATTCTGCAATCTTCACCTTATTCCTTCCGAACCCTAAGTCCACTCCTGCCGCCTGTCTTGCCTCTTGTCTGGTCGTGTGACAACAGAACATAGGACAACACTTCTTATTGACGGAGTGCACCAGATGACCATTAAAAATGTCCATAACTTGTAAGCTAATATCATCACCTGGAAGTATGACATTCTAAAAGGAAAACACAATTATGTTAAAGATTGGAATAGTGGACAAAAACAGAACAAATCAGTTAAAACAGAGGCAATGAAAAAGTAAATTAGAAAATATTTCATAAGAACATCACCAAACTCACCTGCCAATTTGCTGACTGAATGTCTTCAACTCGGCTTGTAGGCAGGTAATAGTTTCCACCAGAACACTCCACATCATCAGTCAATGAAGCATTCGTAAGAACATAGAACAAACCATAGTGATGTCCCAGAAAATATTGTACACCACAAACACGCTCATGAATTCTGGGCACACCATCAGAGGGGTTTGCGGCATCTACTACATAAATCTGTGATGTATGGAACAAGGCATGAGTATCGCAATAATATAGATGCTCAAAAAGGAAAATAAAATATGCAAGTTCCTTCCTCGGATGAAGTCCTTGAGTTTGAATTCACAGTTATGAACTTGCCATCTTTTGTGTTTGTTATGTCCACACAAAAGCTGGGATCACTTTCCGTAAATACTGGGACATCATCCATATCATCAAATCCTAGATTTCTGCAGAGAACCCTGCCAAAAGAAAAACGAGATGAGATAGTATCTTGACCCCTGAGAAAAAGGATCTAGAACAGTCGCCTTGCCTGTAAGGTCTTTGATTATCATCTGATATTGTATAGAACAGAGTATTTCCATCTTGAGCCCATGGCAAGCTAACAACACCATCAACTCGCAATTTTGAGACAAGACATCCACTTCTAAGGTCTTTAATTTGAAGCACAAATCGTTCACTGCCACTAGTGTCAATTGTGTAAGCCAAAAAATTGTGGTCTGGTGAAACTCGACATGTACCCACATGCACATAACCTACAATATTGAATGCAAATGTAACGAAATTTACCTTACAACAAAAGAGAAAAAAGAAAAAAAAAATACACAATGGCATTTGAATATGCAACCTGACACACATTACTTGAGTAACTTTAGCATGGACGTATGTAAACTTCTAAAAAATGTGTTTCTCTTTCTTCTTTGCATTGCAATTGAGAAGAATTGGAAAAAAAGGGCCATTATGTCATCTACCCCAACATGAACAGATTAAAAACTTGGTCAGTCAGTGCCTAGGGATAAGTACGTTACTGAACAGTAATCTCTCGTTGCATCTTTTTATTTAGTTCTATTTCCACTTTTCCTTTTGGTTATTCATAAGAATACCCTTATCAAATTGTCAACTAGTCTTTACCTCGTTGGTGGATTACACAAAATACCCTGAAATGAGAGGGATACTCTCTACGATACACAGAAGAATTCTCAGCACACCGGGGGTACACTATTCTTTGAGGTTAACCGACATCACAAGATCGACAAATGGCGTCCTTCTCAGCTGCACTCAACTTTCAGTACAGCTGACTAATTTTCTCTCGAACAGCCTGCACAATCTCCAATAAATCAAGACCAGAATACTTTTCCTTCTGGTATGGTTCCTGCTGTTAGGTTTATATTTGGTATAAACAACCACAGACAGGACAAGCTTTTTAATCTTTTCTAGGGGCTATTACCCTTGAATTCAGATTGAGTCCACGCCATAGTGTCCTCGCAACTACAGTTGGCACAAGGAATCCTGCACCTATTAAGTAATGAAAGCCTGGTTCTTTTTGGAAACGACAAGCAAAGAAAAGGAGGTCAATACTCTCCTGACTTTTGCCACATAAACAACAGCCAGCATCCTGGGTAATCCCCAGGTTTCTCTGCCTCATACGTGTTGATAATCTGTTCAGGATGGCCACTCATGAGATGAAGGCATGGCAAGGAACTGAGCTTAATCGGTTGCCTAGGTAACGGGGGAGTTGTTTTGGCGCATATGCTTCACTGCCTTTCTGATTGAGAAGGTTCCCACCAGGGCACAATTCCATGGTCCTTTGTCCTCTTAGTTTTCTATTCAGAGTCTGAGATTATGAATTCCAGCCGTAGAGAGGAGTTTCGGATCACATCCCTATCAGCTCTGAGGATTAGAGGGCCAAGAATATGCAAATTATCCAGCCAGAGATCAGTGGAAGAATCAGTGCCAATACTATCCTTAATCCCTTATCTAGCAATATTCCTCCGGCCAAGTATTTTCTTCCAACTCCAGGAAGAACTACCAGGCGACCACCTCATCCAATTGGACCACATAGACTGGTCTCTGTCCCTTAGCAGGTTCCTTGCATGCTCCAACATTGCTGCTTTGTTCCATTCGTCTATATCAACTATCCAAAGAATTCTTCCTTCACTAGGAGAGTAACTTCCTTTCAAGCAACCTTAGTTCATCCATCACTTAGACTAGCGAATTTCCTCAAGATTATCCTAAGAATGATTTCAATCAACGTGATTACATTCTTACCTAAGATAAAGATGGCTGATCAATAACACTAAATAGCAGACAAGATCAGCAAAGGAGGAATACTTGCGGTCCAGTTTGACGCTTAAACTGTAATCCTCTCAACAAGGGAACTACAATCAAATTTTTTGAGTCTTGAGAATCTCCCTGCCTCAGTCCCTTGCCTCCCCTTTAAAAACCACAAAGCTCACCGTTGACGCAAATAGAAAAGCTGGAAGCGGTGATGCACGGCTTGGTTCGTAGAATAACTCTCTGAGAAGCCAATTGTAGTCATAACTTCCAACAAACAATCTCAGTCTACCATGTCGTAGGCTTTTATCAAGTCTAGTTTTATAGCACACCAAGCATTTCCTTATCGTAATTGTTGTCTGAGCAATTATGGAAGGCATGATAGATTTGAATCTCCTTGCCATAACTGTAGAGATGCACTTGTATATGGTATTGCAGCAAGATATGCGTCTGTAATGGTTGCTGGGTTAGGGACTTTAGGAACAAGAGTAATTGCTATATGATTCATCTGCTTCAGTATTTGCCTTTCCTCTTATTGTTATTGTATATATTTCCCTGGATTTGTTTGCATCTCTGAAGGAAATTGCACAACCTCCAAAGAAATCAAAAAATGGTCTCTATCTGTTATAGGAGAAAAGTAATAAACGTGAATAATCCACAGGAAGAGGAAGCCGAACAACAATGGCGTACAAGTGTTTGCAAATGAATTCTAAGTTTTTCCCGTTTAAATCCAGAAATTTTCAATCTCGTCTGGCATAACCCCCATCAGGTCCTGCAACCAGCTTTCCGAAATACCCCCTAAAACTTGATCAATGCTGGGATCAGAGATGAAATATTGAAGGGTTTTGATCTTTCGAGTGATAAAAGCCGAGAAGTTGAAGAGTTTGATCGACGCTGGCAATGGCATCAAAGCTGAGAAGTTTGAAGGGTGTGATGGTTGCTAGTTCTGAAACAGTGGGCATAGCAGACCACGAGCATGGAAGCGGTGAGAAGTTTGAAGGATGGACACCGCAACCGGCACAGTTAGGTGTGAAAATCGGCACCTATCGGTGACGGTTTTGACGGTAGAGATAGAAGTAGCGGTTACCGCCCCCAAGCCAGATCTGCCAAAAAAAAATTAACGAAACCAACAACTTTTTCAACCCAACAATTGTTTACAGACCACGAGCATGGAAACTTCTGGACACGTAAATCTCCCGTCAATCTGTCACAGATACAGATTTATCACATCTGAAATGGGAAATTATAATGACTTAAAAAAGGATTGATTGTCTTCGTTTTTGAGGAGTTTATGAGAACAATGGGTATTTGGTTTCATCCAATGGAGGATTGAATGATATTCTACCAAAAAAGAATCCCTAATGTTTAGGATCTTCCTATATCATGGTCTTTTTTCATCTGAAGTTCATGGTGATAAATGATTTCGATGGATACTCGGGTTTTTTTTTCTTCGTTCTTTGTTCATTGAAAAGGTCAAACAAAGTGATAGACTATTTTGTTGGATAATTAACCTTTTCTTTTCTTTTTATTGGGAGGAAAAAAACCTAATATCGCACTCTCCAACTATCAGACATGTATTATGCAATCCAAACTACCACTCTCCAAAATATCACTAATTTTTTTTCCCCATATGTAACAACTTAATCGTTGAGATTGTAAACCTATGAACAAAAAAAAAATCGTTCTAGCGCCTTCTCTATAGAAGGCATTACCCCTAGGGTTGTGCATCAGCAGTGGCGGTGGCATATGGGCCCAAACTCCATACGGAGATATTTTCATATAAAATAAAAAGTGTTTTCACCATGGATAATCATTTATCTAGGCCCCAATATTTCAAAACTAATTTTGTACAACCTCAGCAAAATATTCATAAACCACAAAAAGACCCAAAAATATCAATCCAACCCTAAAATTTACATTAGCATATCCGACATTTCTAAAATCGATGAAGATCTCCCAAAATAATACAATATCGAATTCTCCAACATTAATTTCCAAAAGTACTATTGCAAAACACGCCTTCGAAACACAAATCTAGTTGAAGATCCTCGAACTTCTCTAATTCTGTCAACTCTGAAAAATATGCAAATAAGGGGTGAGCTACGACTAGCTCAATAAGTAGTAAGTCAATGGGGGTTGGGGAAAAGACAATTTTATCACAATAACCGAAATCCAAAATAAAACACTGTGAGCCATACCAAATCCAAAAATACAAGTTTATAACAAAAATATCTAAGGTCGCGCAATATAGGAAAATCACCAATGGTCACATAGACCTCACGGCTACAAAGACCTCCAAATATTAAGTCACACACACCTCTAGGCCACAAAAACCTCCAAATTGGCCACAAAGACAACAAAGATAAATTGGCAACACAAACCATAAAGATATATTACCAGTGCAAGGACAATTTTCACAGTATGCTCAAGTTATAAATATTTCAATTGAGTTTTACGAAAATTTCAACAATCTCTTTTTACCCAAAAATGTGTTCAGTTCACGTTCAAAATCCCATTGTAAAACCACTTACCTCGAACACTTAACCAATCCTTAAAAATTTTCCAATAATTGCCGAAAAATCTTTCGGAACTTTGTAGCACCACCTCAATCCAAATTTTGGTCTCTAATATACATTCTTTGCGACCATTTATTAACCTCAATCTCTTCAACTTTTAAAATTTAAACATAACTCTATCAATCACTTTAAATTCAAACATAAGATCTTTATCCATATCTTTTAAACTCAAATATAAGAATAATTTTTATCCATATCTTAACCTTTCAATTCAAACTCAAGATCAAATCTCTATTCAAACTTTTAAATTCAAATATAGATCACATCTTCATATAAGCACCTTTAAATTCAAAAATACGATTCAACCTCTATCCAAAAATCAAACATAGGATTAAGCTCTATCTCTTCGTTTAAAATTTGATTTGAATTACTCACTTGCACCTTTTTTCGGGACAGGGTATTACAATCTCCCCTCTTTAAAAGAAATTTCGTCCCCGAAATTTGCGGCACCTTCCACAAAGAATAAATTCATTATCAAACTAAATCACAAATCATTCATGTTTCTGCTGCACACTCTGATCATATAAAATCACCTCACAATTTTTTTTATTTACACAATTCAAGCCTAAAACTCAAACTCATACAATATCCAAGCCTAAACTAAGATCAACATCAATATCCTCAAAACAAGCCCATAACTTTAGCTCTTATCCATAATATAATGATCAAGATATAAATCTCTTCCAAATTTAAAGCTATAATCTAACTTCAATCGAAATCCTTCTGAAAATCAATAGTGTTACCACACATCACAACCTATGCTCGAACTTCAATCAAAATCTTCCTAATAGTCTATAGAATCACAAGCCTATGCTCTGATAGAGTATGCTCACCAAATAAGTTATAAATATTTCAATTGAGTTTCACGAAAATCTCAACAATCTCTTTTTACCCAAAATGTGTTCAGTTCCCCAAATAATACATCAAAACCATATAAAATACGGTGCACGTTCAAAATATCATTGAAGAACCACTTACTTGAACGTTTAACCAATCCTTAAAGCTTGTTCAATAATTGCCGAACAATCTCTTGGAACTATGTAGCACCACCTCAATTCAAATTTTGGTCTACAATATACATTCTCTGCGACCATTTATTAACCTTAATCTCTTCAAATTTTAAAATTCAAACATAATTCTATCAATCACTTTAAATTCAAACATAAGATCTTTATCCTTATCTTTCAAACTCAAATATAAGAATAATTTTTATTCATATCTTAACCTTTAAATTCAAACCCAAGATCAAATCTCTATTCAAACCTTTAAATTCAAATATAGATCACATCTTCATATAAGCACATTTAAATTCAAAAATACGATTCAACCTCTATCCAAAAATTAAACATAGGATTAAGCCATATCTCTTCGTTTAAAATTCGAATTACTTACTTACACATTTTTTGGGACGGGTTATTACAGTGGCGGTTATGCCCTCCACCGCCACCGCTATGGGCGGTTGTCCAAAAATGGACACCGCAATCGGCACCGTTAGGTGTGAAAATCGGCACCTATCGCTGGTGGTTTTGACGGTAGCGGTAGCAGTAGCGGTTACCGCCACCCAAACCAGATCTGCCAAAAAAAAATTAACGAAACCAACAACTTTTTCAACCCAACAATTGTTTACAGATCAACCCAATACTTTTAAATCGCATTCCAAATCAACCCAAATCGGCAAATCCCAAAATGAAATCAACCCAACAACTTTCAAATCGCATTCAAAATCAACTTAATCAAGTATCAACCAGTAAAAAAACTATCAGATCTACAAATCCCTAAACGAAAATCAACCCAACAACGAATCAATGCAACTAGAACATAGAGGGAAAAGAGAGAGAGAAAAAGCAACGCATAGCCTAGAGAGAGAGAAGCGAGAGATCTTCATCCGCTGTAGAGTCACCGCTATGATGGGGGAGGAGATAGGCGTCGTCACGTCGATCAGGGAGGGGGAAAGGAGAACAGAGAATTTTGGAGGAGGGGGGGCTGTCGTCTAGGATTTGCGAGAATGGGGAAGGAGAAAGGGGCCTCGAAACCTTTAGGGTTTCAGGGCCCCTCAAAAGACAACGTTTCTCTTTAAAGAGAAATGAGGTCTTTTTGTATAAATAATGAAAAAAAATTAAAACGATTTTTGCAGTGGAAACCGCTACTGCTAAAATCCCCGCCCCACGACAAAATCTAGCACCGTTACCGGTGCCGCCGTGGGGCGGGGAGCGGTTTGCGGCACCGGTATTGGTGCACAACCTGATTACCCCTCCCGTGCCTAACACCACCCCCCTTATGCTCTTCGCTGGAGGAACCTCCTCGTTGCTTAGACACATAGTTGGTTTTAATGCAATGAAAGCCTATTAACATTATTCAACAACAACAAAAAATCATTAAGATTCTTACATATGTCCAATTTTATATTTATTCAAACGGTAAGATCTTAACTTGAGGTGCAAAGTGTAAACTAATTAGCAGTTTGGGGAGCAATTTGTTGAGCTTAGTAATTTGGGGTGCATATTGCAAAATGCATAGTAGCTAAAGGGTGCAAAATGTATTTATTTATTTATTTTAATCTTGAAAATTGTTTAGTTAGACCCAACCTCAGCTCCTCCACAAGGAAAAAGAGTGCGAGTTGAGCTGATGCTCATTGGCTGATACTCAAGGTTTTGTAGAATTAAAGTTAGTCTACAATACTAAAATAATATTGAACCTTATATTATTATCTTACGATTATTTTCTCCTTAAAGGTCTCCGTTCACCAAACTATGCTCGTGCTCACAGCCATCTTATCGTCCCTTTTGTCTTGTTGGAGCTGGGACGTAGGAAACGTTAGGACTGTGCTTGAATGCAAAATTGTGGTGCCTATGCAACCGCATATTGCTTTGGCAGCGTTTAGGGAACATTTTGAAGTCGAATCCAATCGTTGAAAGGATTAACGGAATATTTTGACCAAAAGAAATGCACTTGACATGAACAACCAACCCATATCACAGGAAAATTGGGCTGCCGAGGGCTCGAAGTTGACACCAACTAGAGATTATGTACGAGCCATTCAAAATACAGGAAATGGAATCACTCAGACTGATTCATTAAAGGAACACCAGGATAAATTACATTTAATGGTGTACAGTTCTGGACATGAGTCCCATGACAGTGTTAAACCCAATGTAACCAAAGACAGCGACATGTACAGAAACCAAAAGATGACGCAGTAGAAAGTAAACACGCAAAAAATTTAGGCGAAAATGGATGAGTGTTAAACCCAATCTATGTTTTTAGCCGCTTTTGAGCTGGACCCGGGTCATCTCTGCTGCCTGCATCTCTTAGATATGCCATCTCCTCATCCTGATGGCTAGACAGTGGATTCTCATGGTCCTGGAAAATGAATTCTACCGTTATCTATACTTCTTTATGCAACAAATACTTAGTTGTTGAAGTCCAGAATGTGTCAGGAAAAAGAACACTTCCAAGACCAGATGTAAAGGAGAGGTAAGGGCTTTTGGTTTGCAGGTGTTAGAAAAAATGCTCTACTAGTAATATCTACTGCCCCACTGGCTCAGGAAAAGACAGAGAACTGCTAAAACATTCCATCCACTTCGTATAATTTGTACTTATATTCTGGCCAAACAGGACAGAAGGGAAGCAATTGAAGGGTTCAAATGATAGAAAGACAACCTTAGATCCTGCTTAACCAACTCTCCAGCAAAAACTAATTGCCTAATTTATACCTTAGAAACTGACATTCCAGAAGTTATCCCTCTGTTTGCTCGCTTCCCAAGATCAATCTGCACAGAAACGCTGGCCTGTGACAGATCTAACCCTGCATTCTGCAGTGCTTGTGTGAAAGTGTTCAACAACCTGGCCAGCAGCAAAACCAATCTGTCAACAGCTTATACTCTAGCACCCAAACCCGGGAGAAAGGCTTTTTGAGCAAAATAATGAAGCATATGCAATTGAAATGGATGTTAGTTTTTGTAACCAATGAAGTAAGCCTTGACAAAAAAACTTTTTACAAAAATTAGAACAATTTATAGGGCAGCTGGATCTCAACACTCATCCAGTTAGGCCTAGCCAAGGTCCACACTGGGATAACATTATTCCCCGAATCTCATAACAGATAGGACAGCAGAATTATGATAATCATAAAAAATTTAAAAGGAAAACATGAAAGATGGAAGGAAAAAAGATTCTACAACTCTAAGATGCATTTGCTCCAATATTAGAGCATACAATAGAACCAATTGAAAACAACAAGAGCAAGCAAGAACAATCTTCAGCCTTCCAACAATTTTGTTAAGATTATAAAAAGAGAGTTTTGAAAAATTTGACAAAAGGGGTGCAATTATTTCCCAACCAACCAAATTCGCAACTTGTTAAATTAGAGAACAATAAACCTAAAACAACATCAACACCAACAATGGACAATGCAGGCTGAAACACATTTCTCAGCCTTCAAGGTCAATAAATTTCCATGCCTATTTTGAAAAAATTTAAAAAAAAAAAAGGAAAGCAAAATAGTAGGTATGCTATACCCAAACAGCCTGATTCAACATCTAGACAATAACAATAAACTAGACTCTGTAATCAGATTCAACTCAACATTACCTCTGATTTACAAACATAGGTCACCAACTTCGCAAATCCAGTGCTGAATATATAAACACATCAACTTGAACAGTCTTAAGAAATCAACCAAAACATTAAAAGACTACCATAAGTTAGTGGCATATAGGTTCACAAGTCAAAAACAGAAAGTCAAGGAACAGTCAGTCATGCATTATATAACTGAGACAAGAATAAGAGTTTAGTATAGAAAAGCAAACATGACAGGACTACACATGTAATAGAGGACAAAACCATAAAAGTTGGCATGCCAAATGTTTCAAAATCCCAAGAAGCCTCATAGCTATAGACAAAACAAGAAATCTCATAAATTTGTGTAACCACCCACCCTTGAGAGTAAGCACTTGAGATGCTAATTGTTCCACCTTCTATTATCAGCTCCTCCTGTGGGTTAAGTGTCTCACTGGATGTGGCACACTCAGTTGACTGTGCATCAGAAACTGGTCCCTGAAAATGGGGTTGCAAGCCATCACCAATGACAGAAACAGGCATGTTTGCATGAAGAGGCATGGGCAAAGGTAGTCCCTTGTTTGCTAACCCAAGTTGCGGATCTATAGGTCTGCAGGCAATATCCCTGCTAGGATCAGATTCTATGAGTTTATGAGTACTTGTGAGCGTGGTTGGGGTTAAAGAGACATTATTCTCCTCAATTTTCCCAGGAAATGTTGACCCCAGACCAGAACCATTTTTCATGGTTTGAGGGTGACCAACGAAACTCTGAACACGCCAGTGACTGTTTCTCTGTTTCAAGCAGGTGAGTATGCATGTCAACAGTGACAAAAATTTGAAAAGGCAAACAAGCTCCCTATTAAAATATATTCCCCAATTCTTATTTAGCACAGAAAAATCCATTAACATTAAAGCAAGCTACTCATTCAACTAGAAAAGGCCCATCACTTAAATTACTCCATTATTGAGTATGTTATTCAAAAGGTCAGTAATGTCTGTTCCCATCTGAACCAGTTGAGTCCAAGCAATGGCCTTAATGTTGATGGATCAACTTTGACATGGCCTAGTCATGGCTCGAGGAAGTATATGAATGACAAGTAAATTGAGCGCATGTTAAGTGTACATCAACTGGAACACAAAGATTCCGATGCGATAACTTCCTATCACCATAGCGTGCATGCCTTTATGCAAGCACATGTGTGTGAACGTTGTCATCATGATTGTAGCTACAATACGTTCATAAAGGATGAAAATGAAAATCTACAGCTTGAAACATTTTCCACTTCAATTCAGTCTATTTTAAAATGCCAGCTCCTTTTTAGTGGATTACGAAGCTCTAAAAATAAATTTATACGGAATATGCTTTTCTAGCCATAAATTACATCTTGCAAAAGAAAAAGAAAAGAAAACCATATATTTTACGACAGCTACAGAGTAATTATAAAGCATAAGATGATCCTTCATCAAAGAGTCCATGTGCTCTTTAAATCTCACACCTAACCCCAAAGGCTTCTTTGAACTTGAATAGTGAACAAATTAACACCATTTCAAAAGGTAGCAAAATCTGTATCTCATATATGCCGCACAGCATTTAAATCAGAAAATTCAACTAAAAACAAGCGTGCGGGTCAACCTTATAAAACCTTATACAAAAACCATGCACAAGCCCTAGCATATAGGACTTACCCATGGCATCAACTTTGTGGGCTCAGAACTCCATCCCTGGTAAGAACCCTCATACTTTTGTATCTTTTCTTGTAAATATTGAACGTAATCAATTACCTGCATTGAAACATTGACCTTAGCAATTAAATACAAAGGTACAAAAAGAAACAATGAATTTTATATGAGTAACAGTACATGCACAGATAAAGTACCTGAAATAGGAATGATGCTGTATCTCTCTTTTGGTCACTATGGGGTATGAGATCTCTCAATATCTGGAACCTGAAAGGAAACAAATAAGTACTAAGCTTCACAAGCTCTGTTGACACCAAACTTGCTAAAATACAATATGGAAGTGAACAACACATTCAAACATCTCAAAGTATTTAGAAAACTCGTCCTCAACCACTTAGTAGAGCAGTCAATAATTATAGTTATAATGTTAGAACATGACTGCTTTGATATCTACCTGACGTTACAATATGCCTAAATGTAAACTATTTGATAAAATGAAAGGCATCTGTGTCAATAGTTATGTAGTTTGTTAAATTTATTCCACAGCAACACTCCACCATCAATCCTAGACAGCCTATAACAAAAGCATGACCGTTTAGCAACACATATCCTTGCTTATGGAGAAAAATTATCACCTATCCATAAGGGCAGGCAGGCATACACAAGCACATAACTACTTCCAAAAGTAAGTCCAGTAATGAGAAAAGCTATTAACTGAGAAAACCTATATGTATTACGTACCAAAAGTATATATTAGTAAAACTGTTAGCCCTTAAATTCCTGGTTCTTTCAAATGCTCACTGGAAAAACTTTGTTTGAGGATAAAGCCTATACTGCTCTGATAGATGGAACTGATACCCAAACAATAATGGTAGCAGTCAAAAATACCTCTCGTTGATTTTGCTTCTTCTTTGCTGCTCTGTGACCGAGTGTTTTGATCGTATTGCATTAGCCTTATCACTGTTCTTAGCATCTAGTTTCACAGTCAAAATCCAAACATAAGAACTCCAAATTTCAAAAGGAAAAGAATGCAAGTCAAGCCCAATATTCCAAATTGATCACTAAGAGAACAATAACGACAAAAATAAGAAAGAAAGTTCAAAATTTACCGGTTCCCAAAACAATTAAGAGCAACCATCAGCCGGAAAAAAAATTGGTGAAATCCAAATTTTAGGAGAGAAACGTCTGTGTTGTTTTTCAAAATTCGAGGGAATTGTAGAAATGTGAATCTATTAATAGAAGAATATCAACATGAGCCCAGAAACCGATTGTTAATAAGTTTAAATTCAAAGCTTAAAAAGAAAGAGAGAAAAACAAAGCTACGGATTTGTCAAATAACCTCGCACACTAGGGAAACGGGCGTCCCAGAATTGGATCTAACATAACACACATTATGTCAAAGCGAAAAAAACGAAGAAGGGTATGTTCAAAAATGAGAAAAACCTTTGTTGTTTCCGGTGAAAGAAGTGCCGTCTTTCTTAGAGCTGAACTCCTCTTCCTCATACTCCTCGTCTTCCAGATTACTCTTCCCCGTTCTCATCCTTCTTTTATTACGAACAGAGACTAATTCATTTCTGCACAGATTTCCTATGACACTGTAAACGACGAGAACGAGACAATTTCAAAAAAAAAAAAAGGATAAAGCCATAAGATGTGTTGCGCAACAAGAGGAAATACCGACTGAAAGATGGGAGAAACGGGAAACGGAGTTTAACTTCGAACGATCGACTTGCAGAATTTCAGATTGGGAAAAGAATGGGTGGTCTGCTGTAATCCTTTCTTCTTCTGGTCTTTCCAGCAACCGCTGTGAATCATGAAACTGTTACTCCCGCAGCTCTGTCGCCTGCCTTATGAGCCACCGTGAAGCGCTCGCGATGTGTAGCAAGAATAACGCGAGTTTGCTCACGTGCTTCCCGTGAGGTCACTTATAATAAGAATTTTGGGTTAATGCCCATTTTGGTCCTTGAATTTTAAGAAAATTGACATTTTAATCCTTAGGTTTACACATTTTTACGTTTTAGTCCTTAGGTTTCAAATTTTAAATTTAAAGTCCTTAGGTTTGCATTTTTTTACAAAATGGTCCTTCCGTCAGAGATCCGTTAGTTTCCCTAACGGAAGGCCACATCAGCTGACAACTCAACGGCTGATGTTGTAATAGAAATTGACAGTTTAGTCCTTAAGTTTTACGTCGTTTTATTTTTTAGTCCTTATGTTTAATTTTTTAAATTTTAGTCCTTAAGTTTAGATTTTTTGACTAAATGGTCCTTCCATCAAGAATTAATGTTCAAATTTTGAAATACAAATTTTGGCCTTGAATATTGAATAATAACATGTTATTTTTAGTTTTGACAATTTTAATAACACATCTATCTTCTGAAATAGTAAAAATTTTTAAAATTTAAAAAATATATTTATTTTTTAAAAAAATATGAGTGTTTTCTCCTCTTTTAGTATTTTAAAATTCTTTCTTGTCTAGTGTTTGCATACTCAATTTTTAACAAATATAAATGCGTCTTATATATTTTTATGTAAAAAAATTGAAAATATTTTTTAGAATTTTAATTGTATTTATATAGAAAAAGTAAATAGTTCAAGTTGCAGTAAAACCATTAACTCGAAGAGGAGTTGATGCTTCTGTCCTTCTGTGTCTACGTGATGCTAGATTCACAGACTACAGCACCAGCATTTTAGGAATCATCGAGTCAAGCCTTCATAATGGTCTCATCCATTTTGATTGTTTTCCCGATTTTATCTTAAGTTTAAGTGACAAACATCTTCTAAAAGCCTTAACCTTGAACATTAAAACTTCAGGTTATGAGATGCTAGAAGGAAGTCAGCCCTTAGCATTGATCTATAGGATTTATTACAAGTGTATCAGGACCAACCTCAACGTCCATGCCTTAGTAAAAAGTCCCAAAGATCAAACCTTGTTAATCCAAAGTCATACAAGTGATGCCAACATTAGGGTCCCCGGGATATCACTCCGGCAATTGGAATTCAGCACAGCAAAATTATAGTACTATCAAAAAAGAAATTTTATCTATAGTATTATGCATAAGTAAATTTCAAAGTGATTTGATAAATCAAAAGTTTTTAGTACGAGTTGATTGCAAAAGAGCAAAATTTGTTTTAGAAAACTCAAAAACAGTTAGAAGTCAACAGGATTAGGTCTGGTCGTCCTAACCCTATGTCTTTAACCAAGAATTGGTATAGTAAACCTACTCCTCCTGATCTTCAATTCGAAGAAAGGAATTTCCAATATATATATATATATATATATATATATAATTTAACATAGGGTTAAAATATTACGCGTGTCCCTGTAGTATAAATTTTTCCTGAATATGCTCTTAGAGTTCAATTTGTTGTTCCGATGCCCCTGTGGTGATGTACCTTTCCCAACAATATCCCTCTGTCCATATTCCGTCTCCAAACTAATAAAAAATGCTTAGATGTCAAAAATCATATGTAATAGCCAATAAGAAGATGACACGTGGTCCATTTGCTAACTGGGCATATACACCCGCTCTCTCTCAAAAGTTCTATCCGGAGCCATGGAAAGACCCATCGTCGAAGGACGATCGCCCAGGAATCCTCAAAGTCCTCGAAGCTCTAAAACAAGCCTCGCACGAATTACAGGCCCATCCCAGTCCTAACTTGGAGAAGTTCAACTCGTCCTCCACCATTAAAGCTCTGCTGGAGCTCGAGACGGAGTCCCACAACATCTATGAGTCGCAAGACCTTTCCCTCTTTATCTCTCTCTAACTAAAATACAATTATTTCTCCTTTTATTTTATTTTTCCAATTTTTTTAATGCATAATTACACCTACAAGGCTACAACCCATGAGGTAACTAAAAGTTACAATCACCCTTGAGGTGAATGCTTTTTGATTCAGCAAAATCTCTGGGCAGATTTCAGTCAAATCACACGTGCATATGCAATGAAGAAGGAGAATCGTAAGCCGAGAAAGCTAAACTATATTAAGTGGACCTTATGGGCAGAAGAGAAATGCTTAGCCGCAGCGACCATGGTCGCCTCTGGCCCGCCGGCCGGGAACTCAGCTTTTGTGCTCTTTATATTTTCACTTCCGACTGTCGCAGAGAAGCACGAAGCCAATGACCTAAAGAATGAGGAGGGCCCTCCAGTACTGATCTCTTTCTTATCCAGCTTGCTCATCTCTTCTGTCCTCGATATAACGCTTCCAAGATCAAAGCGTGAAGAAATCTCTTTTCAATCAGATTATCACTACAAATTAAAGAACAGAGACACCACTCTTTGCACTAGTGAAAGGAAACAGTATTACCCAAGACTGCAAATATCACTACGCTTTGACTTCCTAGAGATCTGATTTGCTTGTAGTTGCGTTGCGCTCTGTGAAAACTCTCTCTAAGATTTATAAGCCAGGTTTCTTGATGGTTAAGCTAAACTAGGTGGGGTTTCGAACTCAAAGGGAAAGTTCCCAGCATGTAGTTAGTGCAAGAAGTCCTACTTTTTATGATGCTTGTCGCGCGGACCATATAAATTAGGTTGACCTTGTCGGACGTATAAGTTTTTCCGCGTGTATATCATGCTTTAGCGTACGTGCAAGATCCAGGAAACTAGGTTGAAGGCACTACATTATTAATTTATTCATCTAAGATGTTGAAATTTTGAAATTATACTGCTTAATCAGAACGACTTTGACGGCTCATATTTGGCACGTGATATATGATGTTTTGTTCAATACTTTGCCTTGAAGCTAAAGCTGAAGACAATTCGGTCAACCGGAACAGAAAGTAGTACTCAAATACCCGATGGTTTGAAATTTTTTTCCTCTGCTTTTCTTTTCTCCTGCTAATTAATAATATAAAATAGTAAGAAGAATATCACTATTTTACTACACTAATATAAATGAGTTTACATATGCATGTATGTATGTATTTTGCCGATTGGGAGCACCATCATTTGGGCTAATTGACAACTTAATGGGCCTCACAACCCGACCGATAGCCTTTTGAAGTATAATTGGAGTATATTTTTAACTTGCTTTTAAAGTCCGTCTGGGGCCTTGCTAGTTTGAGGTATCATCGAGTGTTGGAGTTGGTAAAAAATTGAAGATGAAGGTTATTTTAATGAATTTTTTATATTTATTATAATGAAAATTAAAAGATAATTTAATAAGAAGAGTGAATATTTTATAGTTATACTATTAGGCCATAATTTCGAGGGTGCCCAACATCCCCCGATTATCGAGTGTCCAATTGCTGCAACGTTGTGGAGAGAATTAGGGCTGAACAAGACCGGACCGCAGACCGGACCGGACCGGAAAATCGGACCGAATATGCGGTCCGGTCCGGTTTTATTTTTAAAAATACGGTCTGGTCCGGTCCGGACCGGATTAAAGAACCGGATTTATGCGGTCTGGTCCGGTTTGTATATTTCTAAAATGCGGTACAGACCGGACCGGACCGCATTTCAAAAACAGTTTTTTTATTATTTTTATATATTAAAAAAGCGCAGCTGCCTGCGCAGTGCGGCTCTGCACTGCGCAGGCAGCCAAGCACTGCAGCTGCAGTTTTCGAGCCTGCACTGTGCAGGCACTGCAGCTGCAGTCCAGCCGAATAATTTTATTTTTTTTAAAACATTGCAGATGCAATTTTCGAGAGCAGTGCAGCCATGCACTGCAGCGCAGTGCAGGCGAATAATTTTAATTTTTTTTAAAACACTGCAGCTGCAGTGTTCGAGCTTGCACTGCGCAGGCAGTAGGCACTGCAGCGCAGTGCAGGCAAATAATTTTAATATTTTTTAAAACACTGCAGCTGCAGTGTTCGAGCCTGCACTGCGCAGGCAGTAGACACTGCAGCTACAGTACAGGCGAATAATTTTTTTTTTTTAAAAATTAAGGCCTGCACTGCGCCCGAATAAATTTAAATTTTTTAAAAAATAATAATAAAATCCGGTCTGGACCACTTAAGTGGTCCTGACCGGACTATTTTAAAAGACCGGACCGGACCACTTATAAGTGGTCCGGTCCGGTCCTTGAATATATAAGGACCGAAAATGTGGTCCGGACCGCATTTCCGATTTTTCACCCCTAGAGAGAATCAGCGTGGCCGATGGATTGGGACCTGCTCCCCCATGATTCTATGACTGAAGTCATTCAGATTAATGTACAACCTATGCTTTTCTCAACATTCCACGAGAAGACCAGCGTGCTTTCTCAGTTTCCCTCTGAATGCTGCTTTGGTGCTGGACTCCCTCTGGTACAGGCGCAACAAAATAGTTCATCAAATTGGGACTAATGCTTTGAATTTGATCATACTGTTCCACCGAAGATACTCAGAACATCTACAAGCTTTGTGTTCCTCGGTTACTGCGGTTGACCATGGTTAGCACTGAAAGTTTACCTTGCGGAAAATTACGTACTTGTTCTTTGATGAACAATCTTTGATCTTTTTTAGTCTTCAGGTCTTGTCGATCTTATACCTTCAGACTTTTTTTATTTTAGCACACTCCAATGTTCACTCTTTTTCCGCTCCGCGCGTTATAGTTGTTGCATGGTTTATAGTTAGACTTTTAAATAAAATCCTAGCATTGATGAGCCATGAGATCGTTAGAGATGTCATATCTCAGCGGTAGAATCACATAAAAAAAATTTTACCCATCATTTCCATTATATTATTTTATTTCGAATTTTGTGCTTCTACTAATTGCGATCATTTCCATCAATATATCACAATTCATCCCCCGAGTATTTGAGATTGATTTTTGAAATCCTTTATGTAAACAATTATTTATTTACCTATCCTTCCACCATACTATATTCTACCTGAGTCATATGGTCGAAATTAAATCACTGATTAAGTTCCTACCTCATATATTCTTAATTCACAATTTATAACCTAGACTCTCGAATTTGTTGTCTTTTGTTCACAATCAATATTTTGATGATTTCAATAAATGGATTAGGTTTACAAAATGAACATCTTCAAAAACAAAAACATTTTTATCAAAGAGCCATAGACAAGAAGATTGAAGATCAAGAAGATGCAAGAAGCTCAAAGTAAAGATTCAAGACCTTAGGGTATAAACCTTATAACTCGTAGTTTCACTTTTGATAAGGATTTGAATCACACACTTGCATATATTTCAAAATGTGCATAAATCATTTTACCTCTTACTTGGAAGATCAAAATGTTTTTTAAATGGTTTCAAAATGCCCTAATCAAACTCTCAAACCTTGTATTTACTTATGAGAAGTTAGTCTTTAAAAATAGGTATTTCAAAGTGGTAAAAAAAGTTGTTTTAAATGAACCGGATCATATGCTTAAGTTGAGGAGGTCGATCGGTTGGTGAAGCGGTCAACTAGTCTTCGACCCCTTAGTATAGCGGTCGACCGGTATATGTTTTGAAAATATATCTGCCGAGGTTCTGACATTGTGACCGTTAAGTAAGGATAACTTGAAGCGATCGTCCAGTTCATATAGCTTTCGACCGACTCATTTTGACAGCGACCTCCAACGGCTATAAACGACTAGTTTTCATATGTGGCCAATATATCTGTCATTTTAGTGATGGGGCACACATCACCTGGATCTGAGGATTGAAAAACAATTAAGGTGTTTGTGAAGTTTCTTAAAGTGTTTTTTGATGTCACTGTGAAGGTTTCTGGTTCTTTGTATGTCACATCAAATATTTGTTATAGTCAGATTTGTGGCATTCAATCCAACTTGATGAAAATGAGCTAGTCTAATAATATTCTTGTTAGTGTTATGGCGACGAGCATAAAGCTAAAGTTTGATAAGTATTGGGGGGAAGATTGAAAAAGTAAACTTTTTGATCTTTGTTGCATCAATTCTTGATCCTAGGTGCAAATTGAAAGTTTTGCACTGGTGGTTTAAAAAAATGTACGACAAGTGTCGAACATCCATAATGATTGAGAGCACCAAAAGTTTATTGTATATGTTGTTTGTTGAATATAATGATCTATATGGGAGTTCAAGTGCAGTTGCCTCACGTAATCAAACTCCTCGTGTGAATATTAAAGCTTCCATATCTGACTTTAGTAATGATAATCTTGATGTAACATTTTTTTAGGAGTATGAGCAAAATGCAGATGAACGTGTTGTTGGTCAGAAGTAGATCAGTATTTTTCAAATGTGTGAATCAAGAACTCAAGATTTTGACATTTTGACTTGGTAGAAGATAAATGAATCCAAGTATCCTATTCTTGCGAGGGTTGCACAAGATGTATTGGTCATTCCGGTCTCAACAGTTTCCTCTGAGTCAGCCTTTAGCACTGGGGGGGTAAAGGGCTTGATCCATTTCGGAGTTCGTTGGCACCTAGAACAATTGAGGCTCTTATTTGTGCACAAAATTGGTTGACGTTTGATCCAATTCGAATTGATCTTCGTGAGACACTGGATAATGTTGAGAGTTTCGAGGTTGAGCCAGGTAACTTGTGATTTGATTATATTGCATTTGGATAATATTGATGTTAAATTTGTTTCTAATTTATTTCTATTTTCATTGTTTATTGTATTTTCAAGTGTTAGATGAAAACTCAACTCCCAATGACATATATGAAGAAGATGAATGATAATTGGTAGGGATGGAGGAACCAAGGTCAGCCTACCAATTCTATAATCTATTCACTCATCTAAGTTCTTTAGATTGATCTTCCTTAGCTGATCAACTTTTTTGCTTGTTTTCTCTTTTATAGCTTCTTCAACTCGAGTTTGGTCTTGAAGTTCAGGGTTTGCTGCTTGTTTCATTTGGCCATTGGATTTCTACTTCTGTTTACATATCATGTTTATAATTGCTTACATAATTTTTTGTATCTTTAGTGCTACTGGACTTGTATTATGTAATGATTTTTTTTTTCTTTTGGTACCTGGGGTTCCATTTGTTGATGGAAGCCTTGTTTTATTGTTTAAGATATGACATTTAGATTTATTTTGTGTGATCTCTCTCTCTCTGTCTCTCTTTATAGGTTGTTTGCATGTGTATGCTCCTCTAAATTTGTTTGTTGTATGAGACTTTTTGGACTGCCAATTTTTATTTTTTAATTTAAACTTGGTGAAGATATAATGATTATACAAACAATTTGGTAGATGTAACATTTAGAAGACCAGTCCAAGCTCGCGCAGTTTTTAGGTGCATATGGCAGAGCTCCCAAGATAACTCAACTATCCTTTGCCGACGATCTTTTAGTTTTTTGTAGAGCTAACATTAGAGAGGCACGTTCTGTGGATTTAATACTAAAAGATTATTGCACATGGTCTGGACAGCTTGTTAGCGGGAATAAGTCCTCCATTTACTTCAACCCAAATACTATACCGGAGGTATCTTCTGCTATTTCACATTATCTCTTTTTGGCTGTAATGAAAAAGAATACCAAATACTTGGGACTCCCATTATTTTGGGGGAAAGACAAAAAGAATCATTTTCAGGGGCTTAAAGACAAGATACATTCCAAGTTAGCTGGGTGGAAGAGCAAATCTCTATCGCAATAGGGTAGGACCACTTTGATCAAATCGGTGGCAACTTCTTTACCTCAATATTTTATGCAATCATTGCTTCTTCCAGGGGGTTGGTTTAGGACGGTGGACAAACTCTTGAAAGACTTTTGGTGGGGTTTTCCCACTCACAAAAGTCGTAATTATACTCCGAAAGCTTGGCAATCTATATACCAACCAAAATTAGCGGAGGGATTAGGACTACTTATAAATGGTCCGGTCCGATCCGGTCTTTCGATTTTATTATTTTTTTAAAAAAAATTTAAATTTATTCGGCTGCACTGCGCTGCAGTGCATGAGCAGTGCAGGCTTTAATTTTTTTAAAAAAAAAATTATTCGCTTGTACTGTAGCTGCAATGCCTACTGTCTGCGCAGTGCAGGCTCGAACACTGCAGCTGTAGTGTTTTAAAAAAAATAAAATTATTCGCCTGCACTGCGCTGCAGTGCATGTGAAAGGGTCCCCAGAGAAGACCTAGGACTGAACGACTGCGAGGAGGAGGACAGCACACGAGATGCGGCGCCAATGACACCCATGAGCGCCTTTGACACCCCCACAGCGCGCGCGGCAGGAGCACATGACACGCACACAGCGCGCGCAGCCGAGGCACCACAGACAAGCCATGGCATCAGCATGCGCGCGCGCGAGCAAGGCACACCGGCACCACTGACAAGCCATGGCAGCCCAGCAATGCCCACGCCCAGCAAGCAAGTCAGCCAGCCGCAGACATGTCATGGCAAGCTCATGGCCACCACATGGCCTTGCCATGACTTAGCACCACAGCAGGGCCCTGACCCCCAGCCAAGCCAAGCAGCAGCAGAGGGCCAAGAGTGGCTAACCACAGCAGCCACCGCCAGCGGCGGAGCACCACCACCCTTAGCGGTGACCGGACGAGAAGTGATGAGCGTGACCTTGGGAGTCGGAGGAGCATCACCACCTAAGGAGGAGTATGGCGGCGGCGCCACCGTGTAGGGCGGCGGACGGCGGCGAGATCAGCATCTTCAGAGATTGCATCTGATTATGGTAGTAATTCAATAAATCTTATCTTCTAGAATTAGATGTTTCTAGAAGATTGTCTTTCCTTTTTGAATTTTGGTGATTTAGGAATGTATCATCAAATCTCCCTGATTCTGGGAATTGTTTCCTTAGAATCTTGAAGATTTGATTTAGATTGATTTGATTTGATTTGATTAGGGTTTTGTAAGCTCCTATATAAGCACTCCTCAGGAGCATTAGAATTCATTCAGTCATAGAGTTGAGTAGTGAGAGCTAGAGAGCTTTTCTGAGAGTGGCCAGGCATAGACACGTTTATGCCAGTAGACTTGGGGGCTAATAACCTCTTAAGTTGGGCGTGCTTGGGCTAATAACCCTTGTACGATTGTTCTTGTGGTTCGAAGGACTAATAATCCTAAGACCACGTTCTTCGTAATAAGAGAGGTATTATTCATTTGTTGAGTGTTTGATCCTAAATTCTTCGCTCGTGTGTTACTAGAAACGGTTCGAGAGGATCGATTACGGTGTTGGAGCGGATTGCATGGAGGAGTTGGTGATTGTTATGGAGTCCTAGACCGGGGACCCTAACAGCATGGCTGCATGGGCAGTGCAGGCTTTAATTAAAAAAAAAAATTAAAGCCTGCACTGCTCTCGAAAATTGCAGCTGCAGCGTTTAAAAAAAAAATTATTCGGCTGCACTACAGCTGCAGTGCCTACACAGTGCAGGCTCGAAAACTGCAGCTGCAGTGCCTGGCTGCCTGCGCAGTGCAGAGCCGCACTGCGCAGGCAGCTGCGCTTTTTTAATATATACAAATAATTAAAAAAACTGTTTTTGAAATGCGGTCCGGTCCGGACCGCATTTCAGAAATATACAAACCGAACCGGACCGCATATATTCGGTTCTTTAATCCGGTCCTGAACGGACCGGACCGCAAATTCGGTCCGGTTTTCCGGTCCGGTCCGGTCTTGTTCAGCCTAATTCTCTCCACAACGTTGCAGCAATTGGACACTCGATAATCGGGGGATGTTGGGCACCCTCGAAATTATGGCCTAATATTATAACTATAAAATATTCACTCTTCTTATTAAATTATCTTTTAATTCTCATTATAATAAATATAAAAAATTCATTAAAATAACCTTCATCTTCAATTTTTTACCAACTCCAACACTCGATGATACCTCAAACTAGCAAGGCCCCAGACGGACTTTAAAAGCAAGTTAAAAATATACTCCAATTATACTTCAAAAGGCTATCGGTCGGGTTGTGAGGCCCATTAAGTTGCCAATTAGCCCAAATGATGGTGCTCCCAATCGGCAATATACATACATACATGCATATGTAAACTCATTTATATTAGTGTAGTAAAATAGTGATATTCTTCTTACTATTTTATATTATTAATTAGCAGGAGAAAAGAAAAGCAGAGGAAAAAAATTTCAAACCATCGGGTATTTGAGTACTACTTTCTGTTCCGGTTGACCGAATTGTCTTCAGCTTTAGCTTCAAGGCAAAGTATTGAACAAAACATCATATATCACGTGCCAATATATGAGCCGTCAAAGTCGTTCTGATTAAGCAGTATAATTTCAAAATTTCAACATCTTAGATGAATAAATTAATAATGTAGTGCCTTCAACCTAGTTTCCTGGATCTTGCACGTACGCTAAAGCATGATATACACGCGGAAAAACTTATACGTCCGACAAGGTCAACCTAATTTATATGGTCCGCGCGACAAGCATCATAAAAAGTAGGACTTCTTGCACTAACTACATGCTGGGAACTTTCCCTTTGAGTTCGAAACCCCACCTAGTTTAGCTTAACCATCAAGAAACCTGGCTTATAAATCTTAGAGAGGGTTTTCACAGAGCGCAACGCAACTACAAGCAAATCAGATCTCTAGGAAGTCAAAGCGTAGTGATATTTGCAGTCTTGGGTAATACTGTTTCCTTTCACTAGTTCAAAGAGTGGTGTCTCTGTTCTTTAATTTGTAGTGATAATCTGATTGAAAAGAGATTTCTTCACGCTTTGATCTTGGAAGCGTTATATCGAGGACAGAAGAGATGAGCAAGCTGGATAAGAAAGAGATCAGTACTGGAGGGCCCTCCTCATTCTTTAGGTCATTGGCTTCGTGCTTCTCTGCGACAGTCGGAAGTGAAAATATAAAGAGCACAAAAGCTGAGTTCCCGGCCGGCGGGCCAGAGGCGACCATGGTCGCTGCGGCTAAGCATTTCTCTTCTGCCCATAAGGTCCACTTAATATAGTTTAGCTTTCTCGGCTTACGATTCTCCTTCTTCATTGTATATGCACGTGTGATTTGACTGAAATCTGCCCAGAGATTTTGCTGAATCAAAAAGCATTCACCTCAAGGGTGATTGTAACTTTTAGTTACCTCATGGGTTGTAGCCTTGTAGGTGTAATTATGCATTAAAAAAATTGGAAAAATAAAATAAAAGGAGAAATAATTGTATTTTAGTTAGAGAGAGATAAAGAGGGAAAGGTCTTGCGACTCATGGATGTTGTGGGACTCCGTCTCGAGCTCCAGCAGAGCTTTAATGGCGGAGGACGAGTTGAACTTCTCCAAGTTAGGACTGGGATGGGCCTGTAATTCGTGCGAGGCTTGTTTTAGAGCTTCGAGGACTTTGAGGATTCCTGGGCGATCGTCCTTCGACGATGGGTCTTTCCATGGCTCCGGATAGAACTTTTGAGAGAGAGCGGGTGTATATGCCCAGTTAGCAAATGGACCATGTGTCATCTTCTTATTAGCTATTACATATGATTTTTGACATCTAAGCATTTTTTATTAGTTTGGAGACGAAATATGGACGGAGGGATATTGTTGGGAAAGGTACATCACCACAGGGGCATCGGAACAACAAATTGAACTCTAAGAGCATATTCAGGAAAAATTTATACTACAGGGACACGCGTAATATTTTAACCCTATGTTAAATTATATATATATATATATATATATATATATATATATATATATATATATATATATATATATATATATATTTTACACTTCAAGCTTCAATTACATTTATATTTTACATAAAAATTACATGATCCATTTTCTACAACTGCTAATTTGTGGTAATTTTTGTTAAATAAAATAAATTGATAGTACAATTAGCATCACTGCCAAAACATTTAAAAAAAAACTGAACTACCACCCGTTGTTAATTGTCAAAGGCCTCGTCATCATCTCCTACATTTTAGGATTCATTGAACATGATGCTGGGAAAGACCCTTGGACATTTTTAATTGTTGTTCACGTTTTGATTCCCACTAGGTTGGTGGTTACTTTTATTCTACTTAACTCATAAAAATTATTTTTTAAAAAGAACAATAATGGTGAATCGTGCGTGATAGAAGAATAAACAAAGAAACAATTTCCACTGAGTAACGGGTCTGATACATTACACCTCAAACTACTTGTTTTGCAATATTATACCATCTATACATCCTGATTTACCATCAATTAGGACAGAATTCACTCCCATGTGTAAAGTACAAGCCTGTCTAGCAGCCAAGGTAACCATTTTAACCTTGAAACCCTCTGAACTGTAAATTTTTATAAATGTATGCTCTAATTCCCTCTTTCGTTCGGGCTGTCATGCTGCATGTCTTGCCATTTCCTTCGCGTTTTCACTCTGTTTCTTGCAGCAAACACAGGTTTAGTCATCTGTATAGTCACCTTCGAGTTACCGATTTACCCATGTTACTATGGCATCGTGCGAGATTACATTTGAGTTTTAAAAGTTCTATTTTTTATTTTGTAAAATATAAAAATGTAAAAATCTGAGAAACTTAATTCACCGAATTCTCCTTGGATGATTTTATTCCCAACGGAGCAACTATTTTTATACAAAGTGAAATTCAACGTCTGAAGAAAAACTGGTGCTACTTTTAACGGATTTTTTCCGTTTACCCACAGCTGAAGTTTTCTTGATTTTGAATTTAGGGTATGTTTGAAATTATTATAATTTTATTATTGTTTCATCCTTCTAGCTAGGGTGGTGTCATGATTCTTCATGACAATGTGGCAATGGTCCATTTCATGACAACGTGGCTTTGTCCATTTTTTAGCACAAACCTTAAAAGCTATATATAATAGCTACCCACAGAAAAGAACACAATAAAAGTATCAATGTGGGGATCAGTATAACGCATTCTGTCGAACAAAATAGGGACCGCAATACCTTAACCTTGCGAAGAGAAATTGGTTGTCGCGTGCATGGCAAGGCGACAGAACAGAACAACACGCCATTAGCGGAAAATAATAATTTTTTCCAGCAACCAAATCGTGCAATATTGCATGCAATCGCAACAAATTTTTTGCATACAAGGGAAACGCACCCGACAGAGCTGGTCATAGAAGTTTATGGCATTATAGTCTTTTTGTTTGGATTAGTAACGTTACAATTGTCCAACGGAAAAAAATTTAAGATGACATTGTTATTGTGATATCCCGAATCCCAAATGGAGTGGGAGAGGAGAATGAATGAGAGATGAGTTCTATAAGGGTCAAGTTCCCACATTGGGACCTTACTAGGTTGAACTGAGCTTTATAATGATCCAAGGGGCTTCAAAAGCAACCTTGACTAGTCATTTTGGCTGTCAAAGAGAGTAGCAATATTAGACATCTGAATCACACAAGGGGGCCACTTAATAAGATCAGGAAAAGATAATGCATGTGTGCGAATAATAAACTAACCTTCTTCAAAACGACTGGAGTTCAGATCAACACCAATGATTCTCGAAGCCCCAGACATTCTTGCCCCTTCAGGAGCCTAAACAGTAGCAAAGGAAGAGATAAAAAAAAACTTCGAAAATCTTTTCGCAGTTCCCAGAGCAATAGAATGTAAAAACTAGAAGAACTTACAGCAAGGCCAACAGCACCCATTGGCATTTATGCTTCATCAATGAATTACATTGGCATAATGATGTTAAATTGCAGATACCTTTCTTACATTCTCCAAACATTTTCTAAATGACATTTGCATTCACTAAAGGTAACTAACATCTACATTTCTACAGAGCTCTCTTATAATCACATCTAGAACTCCAAGTCATTCTCCTTGACAAGTTGATCCCTTGGTCTAATTATATAAACTATGGCATACAAATACATAAATGCATTCCAATCTGCATCACGTGAATATGTTTAACCCTGTCATGGTAAAAGGAGACTACTTAACAACTGCACATAAAGAAACAGAAAAGAAAAAGACAGTTACTTAAACAAGAAACTTATATGCCAAACCATTACATACCTCAGTGATTTATAGAATACCCAGCCCATTGGGTCCAAAACCTTCTTTGATCTTCATCGACAAGTCAGCACTCTTGTCCTGTAACAATTAATCCCGAAAATCATGTTGATCACCCAATACAAATTTCAGGTTTATAAACAAGGATCAACTTTATATAATTCCAAAAACACAAACACAGCCATAAATATACATCTCGTGTGTATAAATATATAGCAGTTAGTTCAAGCCACAGAGGATGTAAATTTAACGAAATTGGCATCACTAATAACTTTCAACTACTGTAACTTTTCGTTAAGCACAGTTGAATCAAAGGTTTTTCCCCCAACCACCTTGCTTAGCAAATTTCAAGGTGATGAGTGATGGTAATTAAGAACTATCTCACCTTTCGTACGCATATAGTAATTTGGCGTGCATGATAAGAATGTTCAACAAAATACTGACTCACTGAAGATTTATTGATGGAAAACTACGACTATTTGAACATCCAGACCATAGAAAACACAAAATTTTCAACAACATTACCTTTTTTGACCCAAAAATATCCTCCTCATCGTCCTCGAGATCCCCAAAGCTTCTCTTATCACCTAATAATTTAGTTTGCCCAACGTAAATCTACTTAAAGCATGTAAATCTACTAATATTTCCATAATTTCGGGTTAGTAAAAATGAAGAGGTATAGGAAAATTAGGGCAAGACTTGTTTTTTACCTCCAGCACTATCAAACTTATCTTTTCTGGAAGAACAGACGAAAAGGGGAAGTGACCCACCAGTATCTCTCCATAGCTCCGTAGCTCCCTAGCTCGAATACAAACAGAAGAAATGTTAGAATCAAAGCTCCAATGCGGGGGTGAGGGAAATTAAACGAGGAGAGGTTCGGCGTCGGGTGAAGGAGGAAAATGCGGGGGTGATGGGTTCGCGTTTTAGGGCGCGGGGAGGGGAAATTTTCGACTTATAGGGTGGGAGGAGTTTTTAAGAAAGGGAGAGGGGAGGTGGGGGAAGGAACGACAACGTTTTTAGGTAGGGATACTGTTTTGAATCTTAATTAATTAGTCTTATATTATAAATTATTGAAATATAATTGTTAATTATAATCAATAAAATATTCAATTATCATAATAACTATGACCAGATATTAAGTTATGTACTTTAATTGCATAAAGTAATTAATCTCACAATATCTTTTTTGTTTGAAATTAAATCATATGTCATAATTAAATATTATTATATTACTAATTATTACAAATATATTTGGTCATTATAAGCATATGATAATAGATGTCTAAACTACTTAGATTTAGTCAATAAAAATACAATTACCATAACAATCATAGCTATAACTGTCATAACATTATTTCTAATTTCATATAATCAATTCAAAATAATCGTGTATGTCCCAAAAAAAAAACCACAAACTGGGCTAAAATCTCATCCCTAATCGGGTTCAAAAATAATTCCTAAACGGTAAATGAAAGAAAATCATAACTAAAAATAGGTTTTTGAGAGAGAAAACAGCGGATTTAGGACTCGAAACGAGGTGCACCGAAGCGTAGCTGGGTGCCCACGACGTGCGCGCCGAAAAGAGCTTTCCGAATTGGGGTCATGGGCGTGAATCGGGTACTCGTAGCCAAAGTTATGACCAAAAAATCGACACGTGCGTGAAAAGTGCCCCAATTCTATATAACAACTTCAATATTCATAACACTCTCTCTAATTTCGTATTTTATTAAGTAGGTCTCTTAAATTTTTTTTAAAACATGTGACAAAATAAAATAATGTATAAAAAGGAATAAATAGTCAATAAAATAACTATTAACCTTAAATAACACATAAAATTTTATTTTTCATTTTTTTACAATTATACCTATAGCGGCGGTCACTACAAAGACCGCCGCTATAGGTATACATGTAGCAGCAATTTGTTTTAACCGCCGTTGTAGACCCGATTTCCCTCTAGCGGCGGTCCTTGACTGCCGCAACAGGTATCACTTTAGTTGCGTTTTTTTTTTTAAATCGCGGCCAAAAGAGGGTCTATAGCGGCGGTCAGTTCTTTAGTGGCGGTTTACAAAAAAACGCGACTAAAGAGGTCTATAGCGGCGGTCACCGACCGCCTCTATAGACCCTATTTTCGCCGCGGTTTTTTTAAAATGCCGCGAAAAATACCCTATAGCGGCGGTTTTAGTGACCGCCGCTATAGGTCCTTTTTTTGTAGTGTTGCTGGTGACGGTATTAACGGTAACGGTTATACGATAATCGCTTAAACCGTATAACCGTTGTGCAAAAAAAAAAATTCCTTGAGCTTTTTCATTTTTTTCATTGTTTTAGGCTATTTAAATTTCCAACATAATATCATAATCAATAATCATATCAAATGGACAAATATCATAACATATTCAAATATAATATCATAATCATTAACAATCATAACAAATATAAAGTTGTCCAAAAGTGTTACATAATATCATATTCAAACATAAAGACTAAAGTCTAATAAAAGTGTCCAAAAATGTGACATAAACCAACTAACATATTTCAACAGAAGGCCAACAAAAGTATGTCACATAATCAATAATCATCTCAAGTCTCAACTAGGGGTGGTTAACGGTAGTGTAGATGACGGTTTGGCAAAAACCGTCACCGCAATTGACGGAATCACATATTTGACACCGTCACCGCACCGCTAAGGCACAATAACCGCCCTTACCGGTAACGGTACCGGTAGCGGTAGCGGTTTTAGCGGTTAAAACGGTAACTGCCGGTGCAAATGAACACCCCTATATGTAATTGCTTAAATATAGGCAAATATCTCTCATTAATAATACTTTCATTGCCTGATCTTTTATATAAATGAAGGTCCAAATTTAATATCAATAATCCTCCTAAATACCTGATGTGCATTATTCTTTCTTTCTTTTTTTCTAGATAATGTGAATTATTATTTAATGAAAGTAAAACTTCACTTTTTAAAAAAGTACGAAAGATGAGTTTCAACCTTTGGTGTAGAACCAAAAAAAAAAAAGATTAGAAGTACTGGTTAGCATCTTATTTGATTAAAGTACTATCAAGGAAACCACTTCGTGGGATTCTCTTTGTCATCTAATGTAATATTTCGTCCCAAAAAAGGTGTAAGGGATAATTTGAATTTAAATGTGTTGATATGGAGATGTAATCTATATTTGAATTTAAAGGTTTGAATAGAGATTTGATCTTGAGTTTGAATTTAAAGGTGCAGAGATGGAGATCATGTTATCTATATTTGAATTTAAAGATTTAAATAGAGATTTGATCCTAGGTTTGAATTTAAAGGTTAAGATATGGATAGAGATTATTCTTATATTTGAATTTAAAAGATATGGATAAAGATCTTATATTTGAATTTAAAAGTGATTGATAGATGTATGTTTGAATTTTAAAGTTGCAGAGAATGTGTATTGGAGAACAAAAATTTAGATTGAGGTGGTGTTACTAGTTTTCGAGAGATTGTTCGACAATTATTGGAGAAGCTTTAAAGATTGGTTAAGCGTTCGAGGTAAGTGGTTCTTCAATGAGATTTTGAACTTACACCGTATTTTTATATGGTTTTGATGTAAGTGGTTCTTCAATGGAATTTTGAATGTGCACCGTATTTTATATGGTTTTGATGTATTATTTGGGGAACTGAACAAATTTTGGGTAAAAAAAGATTGTTGAGATTTTCGTAAAACTCAATTGAAATATTTATAACTTGTTTGGTGAACATATTGTGAAAATTATCCTTGCGCTGATGATATATCTCTATGGTCTTTGTGGTCAATTTATCTTTGTGGTCTGTGTGGCCAATTTGATACCTCTCGTGGTATTTGGAGGTCTTTGTGGCCTAATATTTTGAGGTCTTTGTGGCCTGGAGGTCTATGTGACCTGGTATTCGAAGGCATTTGTGGCCTGGAGGTTTGTGTGACCATTGGTGATTCCTTTAAATGAAAGAACAATATGTTGTATAAAAAACCACATAGTCGTTGTTGTTCCATCTGTTTAGGAGATCATTAGTATTTTATTTTAGTACTTTATTTTGACATTAATGGATATTATACAATATGATCAAAAAGTTTCTACTTGATTGATATAAGTCGTAGTCATGGTCGGGTCTATTTGCTTTGCGATCTTGTATCTATAGAAGTACACTACACCACTTGGGCTACTGCCCTGTTTCAGTGGACTATTTATTGGAATTTATAAAAAAAAAATTGTGAAAGAAAAATTCATTATGATAAATTCATTAGACTGGACTCACCTGATAGATTCATAAACTTAAGATCTGTAGAAACAAAGTAAATGGAGATTTAATGCTTGATTCTCTGCAACCACAAATTCGTGTTGCATTAATATGATCACTCTGTTTCATTGATGCCATAGCTACTATTTTCTTTTTATTGCATTAAGTGAGAAGTTCTTTCTCCTAGATTCCGTCACCCCATTCCATTCTGCAGCTAGAAATTGGTACCATGTATCTTTTCTGAATGCTGTTGATTTCTTGGTTTTGCAGTCAAGTTGATAAACAGGGGAGAACAAAGGCGAGAGGAATAAAGTTGTAGTTGTAGTCATAAACATGAGAGACATTTAAATGCACCAAAATCGTAACATTTGTATTTTGTATTCCTCCTTCATAGGCATCTAACGAGGAACAAGACAACGATGAGGAGGACAACGATGAGGATGAATTGCTAAGTGGACGATTTAGGAGCCTTGACGAGTTGTAGAACTCCTCGAATGTCTTTCATTATTTGGGTTGTAAATATTTATGGTCTATGTATTTTGGAGCCTTGTAAATGTCTCTCATGTATTTTGGAGCCTTGAAAATGTCTTTCATGTCAATTGGAGCTGCTGTCATATGGGAGAGTTGCTGTCAAGTAGCTGGAATTTTGAAGTTGCAGAAATATGGAGATGCATTCTCTAGTTGCTGTAAAATTAGAGTTGCAGAATTTTAAATTTTGAGTTGCAGCTTTGCGTTCCTGTATGTAACTTTGATCCACAAGAAATGGAGTTGTAGATATTTTGAAGTAATTTCAGGACCCAAGACATTCATAAAAATGCACATTACAGCCATTTCTATTGTAGCATAATACCCTTAAAGCCGAAAATGTACATTACAACAACTTTGATTGTGACATAATACCCTTAAATCCTACTATTTACAGCTTGCCCAACAAAATTGGCAGATCATTACAAGCAGTTTACCCAATACAATTTCACAACAACTTCAAAACTCCAACACTCAAAAACAACAAGTTCACAACATCAACTCAGGAAATCACTTGTAGTAGCTTCAGCAAAGCCACCGATGAACCCTTGTACTAGCTTCAGCAAAGCCATCCATGAACCCTTGTAATTTCAGCAAAGCCTTCTAACTCACAGCAACTGCCCCTCAACGTTGGCTTCTTTCATCATGCCTTCTAACTCACAATGCATTTTCTACTGATCCCAATCTAAGTCACAGAAGAAAAGTGTTTTAAGAATTAGATTAATAGGACTATTGAAATAAATGCTGCAGATATCCAATTTACTTCTGCAAGCTTGCATGGTTCCAAGCTTCAACAAAAGATCCAAGAAGAAAGTTTTTTTGAGCGTGTTCAAAAGAAAAAAATTCTCAACACAGATACGAACTTCACATAACCAAATTGAGAAGTTACCAGCAATGGACTAGACAATGAACAATTGCTGAACATTAAACAACTAAGCAATAAAAATCATTTGCATAACACTTGGTTACAATCATCACAAAGACCGAAGTAGTGACCAGCCATGGATTACAAGAATTGAAGCTTATAAAAGCCGCTCATCATCACTAACTCACTATGCGCATAGCTCTGTATCAAATGCATACATAAATTTTCTCCAAAAGAAAAAAAGGAAAAGGTAAAGAAAGAAAAAAGTTACAATTTGTGACAGTGTAAGCATACAAAAGGGCTGGGCTTTATACTATGACTAAATATGTAATACAAAAACCTGAATTTTATTTTGTGTTGGAACTAACTGCAACCTTTTTTTATGTTGGTCATATTTGTTTTTAAAGTGAGCTGGAAAATACAAGTGGAAATTATCTATTCCCATGATCAACTTCTAATGGTGTCCAAGTAGACGAAGACTGCCTTCATTTGACAAAGTCGAGTTCATTTCATCAAAATATAACCTTACATTGAGTACATAACAAATGTGATCATCGAACTACATGTTTGCACCATTGTTGCCACTCCCATAAGATAACACGGAAGACATGGACGAATCCATTGAGGTTCCTAAATGATTAACAACAACTCGTAAGAAGTTTGAGATTTGACAGGGGAGTAGCTCTCCAACAATCCTCATTACCGGGAAATACCCAAAGATTGGGGAAAGCTCACTGGATATCATGAAATGATGGCAAGACAGCAATAAGAGGGTCTCCGTAGCCAACAGCCTCTGCAAATCAAAGAGAGTTGAAATCAAATAGTTTTTTTTTTTCTTGGTTGAAATCAAATAGTTAAGTGTCCTTATAGTTGCTCATTAAAACTTAACCATCAAATGATGTACTTAAGCATGAACAGCATAGTCCAATGGAAATTATATATGTTTCACCGACTCATCCATTTTACCAATGCCTTTTTGTGTGGCTAGACTGGACTGCAACAAGAGTAACCGTACCACAAGGAGATTAGCTGGCCTGAAGATACTTTTCGCCTTCCATAGTCGAGATACTTTTTAATTTACTTAACACTCTATTGGTATTTACACCAAAATTTACAGGATGCTGACTAACCATCAAGACCTGGATGGGAACGTTGTTAATCAATAATTGTAATAAACCTTGTAAAACACTATGGTTAGAAGAATGGCATTGATCCACATTAACATCCGTAAAAGATGCATAATGTCAGCAGAGAGAGGAGGAACCAAATATCTTAATAATTGGCAATATGCTTGAATGATTAGCACCACTGTTTATCATTTTTAACAGATAAACGTTATTGTCCTTATCCTCGTGGCATCTACAGTGTCCGTACTCAGATCCTGCTGGGCTCCCTAAGTATTACCCACCTTAGTTACAGAATCATACTAAAATCCCTAAGAATTTACCCTCTGCGTGAAGTGGTTCCAGAAAAATAAATTAATCCAGTTATGACTACAAAGACAGAAAACAATTTACCTCCATCAGCAAAGAGGACTTTTAAGACTTCTCCAGCCTTATCTGACTGCTCAACATACCAACAAGAAACCACCATTATAAACAATTATAGCGAAGAAATTGCCTAAATTACAGAAACAGAGACAAAAGTATTCACCTTCACAGGAAGTTCAGTCCCAAACTGATCCAAACTGATCCATATCATTTATAATATTGTTTATAAATTCTTGAACCAAGCTTATCTAGAGTAGCCTTCTATGACCAAAACTTACGGAAGAATTCGAGATGTGTGGGACGACGTCTGGGACAGAGGACCGGCGACAGGCGGCTGTGGGGGCGTAGCTGTGATATTGTGAGAAGAAAGCTTTAGACTTAGCGAAGAAGAAGGGGTTTGAATTTTTTGCTGGGTCATTTAGCAGGTCAGCACCTCAACACGGGTGGGTTATCTGGAATCGGTTCAAAATTCATTAATTAACGGGTCTCATTTGTAACCATTAGATCGTGAAAATTTAATCTGATTCGTCCATCAGCACTATCAGCATGTTAACTCTCAGCATAGTAACCGATCCCGGGATTGCTATCAGTGGTGGCTGGTGGTTTTATAAAAGAAACAACTTCACGTTTAGGTTACCAATTATCGAAGTCATCTACAAGGAGGATAGGTTGGAAGTTTCTGTCTAAATGTCTCTGTGAGCACAGGAACTCCTTATATATTTTAGGTGAACAGACGTCGCTTCAGTTGACTAGAGAGGAGTCGATATGAAGGAGTTAGAGAAGTTGATAAGATTTTATATGGTAGTGACAAGGGATATGCAAGTCTGCATAGTGACTGAGGTGAACGTGGCTGCCTTATCTTTGATTTCAACTGTTATGTTTTTATATTGCAACTTGTCTCCGGGGGTGAGAACGTGAGTCCTGAGGGGGTCGTGGGGGCATGCTTTTCGAGGTTTGCGACGCAAGATAAACTGATGCGTCGAAAGAGGAGCAGATACATAGCTTAGACAGACAGATGTGGGTTCAGAGATTTGTCTAGCTGTCTGTAATTCCCTTCGTAACTTCTTGAAAAATAAGTTATGGTAAAGTTTGGTAAGATTTGCCAAGTTGAATCTAAACCGATATTGCAAACATCTAACAATGTCTGAAGAGTTTGATTCCTTTGTTTGATCTGGGAACTCTTCTAATTTCACTCGGGGCAAACTATTTTTGCGTAGTCTTGTAAGATATTGTTATCTCCTGCCCTGCTTTATTGTTGGTCGCTACATATTTTAGAGAGGGTTCGAAATATGTAGAGAAAGAGGGAAAAATCAAGAACAGTTCAGGGGAAAGATCCCTGCATACATTTATACAAGCATATATTGGAACAGTTCTCCAATCCGTTGAGCCTCGCTCTTCGATTCCAACTTCGGCAGAGACTCTACACGAACAACGATACTGCTTTCTTCTCTTTTAGTTCACCATTTCTCTCATTTGTGCTTATTTTTTACCACTTCTTCCTTCACTAACATTTCAATTTTGTGTTTTGTTAGGGTTTCGATCGGGCCAATAATTTGGGAATTTTGCTACTCTCAGTTGTTCAATATTGCGCTGACGTGAGCAAATATGCCGATACTCAGGGGTTATGCAAAGAGAACGGCAAATACCTATCGCCTGAGGCACACAGGAGTGTTCGCAACCTTTATACTCTTCACAGGTATGGATAATTTCTATTTATTGGGTAGTAACATATGCCATTCTTTTATTGGATAAAACCTGTACTTTATTCGGTAAATTTTATGTGCATAGGCTCATATATGATGTGAATTCCTACATTGGACGCCGTCTATTCAGAAAATAGAGTAGATTTTCTGCATCATGTATTGAGGACGTTGTCTGTGAATAGTGATAACTGGGTTGGTGCTTTACGTATGAAACTAGTGCAAGTATATGTACAACGTGAATTAGGTGTTTTGAGTAGTTTAACATGACTTTATTACTCCCTAAATTTCTTTGTAATTTCACCCTGGGCATGGTTCAAGTCTCTTCTTGAAATTCACAGGATTGGGAAAGTACTGATCGAAGATTGGAAGCTTGTCAAACCATGTAAAATCAAAACAGCAACGAATTTTCTCATTTGTGTTATGTTTTCTATGTCTTCTGTTTTCAAGATTCATAGGGAAGGTCATGCAATCTGTATGAAAGATTAAAAGAGCGGCAGAGCCTTCCAATATTGGCCATTTAAAGTTCGTTTTAACTAATACAATTACCCCACGCATGACCTAATCTTTAGGTTGGTTGTAGTGATTACTCGTACAAATTGATCTTGGTTAGAAAGATAGTCTTAATTAATGTGAATTTTCCCTACAGAATTGGATAAGAGTATAGTGATGACCAACTAATCTTTTTTATTTATTTAAATGGCTTACCATTGATACGATTCCATTTGCAAATTGTAAAATCCACTGTTTTTGTTTGCAGTGTTTTGGTTCACAGTGGTGGGGTGCATGGTGGACACTACTATGCTTATATCAGACCAACTAGATCTATATGATCAATGGTAATGCATAATACTCCTAATGTTTTATCTGCTTTTAGTATTCGTCACTGATTGTTCTTTGTTAGATCATTATACTCTTGCAATGCATATGTGTTTGTGCTCTTGAGCTCGTTATTTTTCTCTAAAATGTTGTGAAGTCTATGAAAGCTTTAGTTGTTGTTTAGGCAAGTTTACATTTTTCTTGCTGCGTTTTCCTCTTTACTTCAGTGCAGAGCTTGTTTCTAATTTGCTTATAGTTTCCTTTTAATTTATATGTAGAAGTGGGTGGTAGAAGATCGTCATGTTTTTCACGTGAAGATCATTATGTTTATATACATGAAAGTAACAAGAAGAAAATAATTCGTAATGTCGATGATAAGGACATTGCAGAACACCTCAGGGTAAGATTTTGATATACTTGTTATTGGCTTGAAAATTTTTGTACTTCGTTCTTAACAAAGTAATTTGTGCCTTGAATATCACTTTCAAATAGGGTTAAAGAAAGAACAAGTGTGTGCTGCCTCTCTCTCTGAGCTAGTTTTTGTAGTTGGTTAAGTGGATATACATTACTTACCAAATATCATTCATCAGTTCCATTATTGGCTGTAGATTGCAACTAATGAGGACCTACTTGAACAGATTGAAAGGGATATTCATTTGATCTTGTGGATCATGAAAAAGTTCATCATTTTCGTATTCAGAAGCAAATGCCCTTAACCTCTTCAAGGTACTTGTGGGGTTTGTTGTTTCTCCTCTTTATGTCCAAGCCAAATCCCTCTTTTTCCGTTTTGTGTTTTCAGCTGACTGAATGGAATATTTTGCTCTTCCTATATCTAATTCTCTATTAGACAACTAGTTGTGGTTGCTCTAGAACAAAAAGGAAAAAAAATTGACTTCTGTAGCTGAAGTTTTTTTTGCTCATACAGAAAATATTCTAGATTTACTGCAATAAGATACCCTGTTGGTACTTAAAATATGAACTGCTTTTAATTTGATGGATAAGATACACTGGTGAGAGAATATCATGTTTTTGACGTGTAGACAATTAACATATAGTTTTTCTTTGATTGAGGGTGATGATTTGATGGAAAAGATTGAATCAATTTCTCGTAAGATTAAGTTTGAGCCCACTCCTTGTGGGGGATGCAAAGGTACCAACGTTAGGAAATGGCATACTAAACAAGCCTATATTTTCTTGCATTTTTTTGCATGTCTTTTATTTTTCTCTAGCCCTGTTGTTTGTTTGTAACATTTTTTATGTTCTATAATTGAATTTCAGGATCAAAATATGTGATTGAGCAACAATGGAGCATATGTCACAGAATATGGAGCAATATAAGAAATGACCCAATTTCACCTGCTGAAGGGAGTTAGTTAGATCAAGAGCAATTTACTTTTGATTTTTAATTGAACAATAGGCAAAGTAACGTTTTGTTTCCTTGTATTTTGAATACTGTCAATTCAATATATTTCATTTCCTTTGTTAATCTTGAAATTTTTACTTATTTTCTTGTTGAACTTGGAGTACATTATTTAAAATAAAATTAAAACATACCTTTCAACTTCAAAAAAAGAATTTCAAATGGCTAAAAATAATTATTTAGAAAATTTGTGAGTAATAAAAATGTAACAAAAAGTCACCTTCTAGTATCGACAAATAAAATGTCACAAAAAAGTAGTCTAGTGATAAAATAAAGTTCGTCACAAAAATATCCTCTAGTGACAAATTTCAAAGTTCGTCATTACAGGTCGAAATAAAGCATATATGTTCGAACGGGTTTGATGCCGTTCAAACAGCTTTTGGTGATGAATTTTCAAATTTTGTCACAAAGATTTCAAACAAAAATATCCGTTCGAACGGGTTATATGTCGTTCGAACGGGTTTTGGTGATGAAATTTTAAATTTTGTCACAAAAAATTCAAAAACAGAGAATATCCGTTCGAACGGGTTATATACCCAAACTAACAAATATAGTAAAAATTTCTCAGATTTTGACACCCAAACTCTCTCTTGACGAGCTTACACTGATAAATTAATTTTGTACCCAAAACGTTTGGTGACAGATTTTTTTGTTACCCAAAGCAAAATTTCTTGTAGTGTATCAACACTAACAAATTTCTTTTTCTTTTCTATTTTAAGGCACGACAAATATGGTAAAAAGAAAGAAAGTGCAGCAAAAACAAATATAAATGACATTCGGATCCCGATAAAAGAGGCATAGACTTAGAAGATGGTCACTTAGAGGCTGTTCGGTTAATGTATTTTGTGAGAATTTTTTGTTTTTTGAGAATTTTTTGGTGATGTTAATTTTATTGGTACGTGTGTTGTAGTTATTTTTATGTGGTGTTAAAAAATGATGTTTGGTTGTAGTATTTTTTGTATTATGAGGATTCAAAAATATCCTCAGTATACAAAGTAATCGAACGTCCTCTTAGAGACAGATCAAGTTGAGCTTATACTAGTCAAGTTAGAGCTGTAGGCTATGAGCTTGTTGATTAATTTTAGATACGTTGTTCAATATTCCTATTCTAAAATTTAAGTGAAATAATATTAAAAATGATTAATACAGTTTACACCTTTAATTATGAGATTATGATATTTTATATCTTAAACTATTATTTTTGTCAATAGTACTTGCAAATCATTAATATTAAATACTTTAAAATCTCTTCTAAATTTTTTTATTAATTTGAATAAAAATAATTTTTAACATATAAAATGATAATTTTATCACTATAATTTTTTTACCGTGACAATTTTTAAAGCTTTGCTGAGATTTATGTAGGGCTAGAAAGAAGTAAAGGAAGTGCGCATGCCAAGGCAATTCTCGAAGATAGTGCCTGGCATTGAGCTAGGTAATTAATTATTATAGCCGCAAAAGGATTCCCATCCACCCTCGCTGGGATCGCGATTGCCTGCAATTCGGCTGCCCGAATTGCAGGCGATCGTGGTCGCCCTCGTTGGAGTAGGTCAATTTTCACCGAGAGAACTGAGCCTTATAATATTCCATCAGAACGACATGCATCATTAGAAATGAAGGGGATGTGAATGACATTTACAGATACATCGGACAAACCATCGTTCTGATCATATCTTGATTCTTGAATGACATTTATAAATTTGTAGCAATATTTAGATCATGATCTCCAAGGTATTTGCGAAGAAGATTAAAATGATCCATCACATGCATAAAATGTGGCTTAAGGCCCGACTCGCCCGAGATCTACCTAATAGCTGACTCTGGCTTAGGGGTTGTTCGGTTGTATAGTATTTTGAGGATTTTTTTGTGTTTTGAGAATTTTTATGTGATGTTAACTTTATTGGTATGCGTGTTGTAGTTATTTTTATGTAGGGTTAAAAATGATGTTTGGTTGTGAATATTTTGTATTAAAAAAAATCTTAAAATTTTTTTGTTGCCGAACAAACTCTTAGTTTAGGTGTTCGGGTCTCCATTTTAATCTGATAAAATAATTTATCTCTCTTCTATTAAATTATTTATTTATATTATAATAAACATATATAACAAATTTATTCAAATAATTACTAAATAAATATGTCATATATCTTAAGACTTTAATGATCAGAAGTTCTCCTGACGCTGCGAATCTGATTGAGGAAGAAGTTTTCTTGGTTTTGGGAATCATGACATTAGTACGTATTATAATTTGAGCGCTTACAGTGAATTTTCTTCAAATATTTTTTTAATAGAAAAAATAATTTTATCATTATAACAAAGTAGAGCTAGCACTTTAAAAGACCATACTCTTTTTTGGGTAATTAGTAAAAGCCACAAAATTTCGAATGCATTCTAGCTGCAGATATTTGAATTCGTACATAAATTGCATGAACGTACAGTACTGCGCGCACTGACCATTTACGTTCAAATATTTGCCATAATCTATAAGGCGTTGGTATATATGTTATATAAACTAATTAAATACTTGATGATTCCAGACCCACGATGCATGTGATTATCTCTAATTCTCGGAAAGAATGAATCTCCTAATTAGATGGAAGAGGCTGACACTTCACAGCCTCCAGAAACTCGCGAAGATAGTCTCTTTGAACTATCAAGGCTTTGGTCAAGCCTCGGTTGGAAGAGCTGTATTGACCTTAATATGTAGTTATAACTAGGACTGCATTTTTCTTTGGAAACAAAACTTAAAAGAGAGTCAAACTCCTAGTATTGTGTATAAGTTTGACTTCCCTCATTTGTATCTGCACCACCTGTTGGTTCCAAAGGTGGTTTACTGTTTATGTGACATCCTAACGTCTCTGTTAATGTTTTGGGTAGCTCTCAATGGATGTTAAATGTTTTGATGTACCCTGATTTGCCTCGGTCTTCTTTCCTTGTAACTTTAGCTTATTGCCCATCTCAATATTGTGACAAGTGCCAATTTTGGGATTCCTTACAATTATTAGCAGGTTCTCACACAAAATCATGGTTATTATTGGTTGACTTCAATTCGGTTGTTTCAACAAATGAGATAAAGGGGGAAGACAGGTTGCAGAATCTTCTACTGGTGGATTAAGAAAATTCATTTTCTCTAATGGATTAATAGACCTGAGTTTCAATGGTAATCCTTTTACTTGGACTAATGGACACGGAGGATGTGTAAATATTCGCGAAAGACTTGATAGAGGCTTAGTCAATGATCAAAAAAGACTTGATAGAGGATGTGCAAATATTCGCGGAAGACTTGATAGAGACTTGATAGAGGCTTAGTCAATCCATTTTGCATTCTCTAGCAATTGCCTCGGACCATCTACCTCTCATTCTCAACTTGATTCTCACCCTCAACACCTGGCCATAATTCAGGTTCATCACCATCAGTGAGTTCAATATTTGAAAGATTTCCCTCCAATAAGGCATCACCCTCGCTCTAAGATTCATCTGCCTCATCTCCACTATCAATACCTTCTTCACCCATTTCCCCATCTCCATGCACACCACCACCATCAACAGCTTCTACCCCACCATCAATACCTTCTTCACCCATTTCCCCATGTCCATGCACACCACCACCATCAGCAGCTTTTACCCCACCATCAATACCTTCTTCACCCATTTCCCCGACCCCATGCACACCACCACCATCGACAGCTTCTACCCCACCATCAATACCTTCTTCACCATTTCCCCGACCCCATGCACACCACCACCATCGACAGCTTCTAGCCTACCACCACCATCAACTGTTTCCCCATTTTCAGGCTCGTAATCTTCTGCGAATATAGGCTCATCAACTGAATGCTCCACATAAATATGGAGTGTGTGTTGTTTCTCTAACTTGATTCGATTTATTAAGTTGATCGAATCAAGATCATCAATGAGAAACGTGACCCCATGCGACCATGCCTCATCTTCAAACTTACAAGCTAATCCTTGTACGTTTCGGAATCCCAAATGGTTGGTAACAAAATTCTTTATCACCACCGCTGAAAGATTATCGGGATCGCGATTACCCAAGTATCTCACCTCACCTCCGACATATTCCTCTTTCATCAAATCCAGTGACCCCGTATGATGTACGTAAATGTGAACCATACCTGCCAGGAACAAGAGAAACACATAAGGACATAGTACAATAAAATCGTACAATTACAAAAGGTCAAAATTATCCAAATAAAATTCTTACTTACACCAACATAGGGGGAAAAACAAGGAAGAAAACCCAAAGGACAGTTCACATGCAGTGAATAACAACTACTGAAAATCCTAGGGATTAATAATGTATTGAATAACAACTATTGAAAAGCCTAGGGATTAATAATGTAGTGAATATTAATCATTGAAAAACCTAAGGATTAATAACTAGTTGAATAAAAATTAGTGAAAAGCCTAAGGATTAATAATATAGTCAATAATAATTATTGAAAACCATAAGGAATAATAACTAGTTGAATAACAATTAGTAAAAACCCTAGGGATTAATAATGTATCCCATTTACAATTATTCAAAACCCTAAGGACTAAGCTAACTGTCGTGTACCTCTCATTTAAAACTATTCAAAACCCTAAGGACTAAGCTAACTGTCGTGTACCCAATTGTCGGGACCACTTGAAAACAACAAGACCACATAAACACGTGCATCCAAGACATCGAAACATGATAAGGACAAAAGTGGTTGCCAACAATTGCAAGTGGATGTAAAAAACAACTATAAGTTACAAACAATGTGCCAACATTGTCCATGACAGATCACAAATAAAGGGGAAAAGGCCAACCGCAATGTCCAATTCGACAGATCACGAATAAAGGGGAAAAGGGGACGGGAACTGAATGGAGCCACTGAAAACAAAACCCAATAAAGGGGACGGGAAACAAATGTAAAATAACGTCTGATCCATCAATCTAAAACTATAAGTAGAAGAGGACACAAACACACACACAAAGGACGAGACAACAAAACGCAGACACACAAGAAATGGCAACCATACTTACTGTGCACGAGTGGACCTCCGACCGATGCAGATCAGGGGTTCTAGTGAGATTTTCCTTGCAAAGAAAGAAGAACCACGTGACAAATCAAGCAATTTTGGCTTCGAAGGAATCTGCAATTTCGTAGAAAAGGACTTAGGGTTCGTGAGGTAGAGTGAAACGCAAGTGTATTCGTGAGACAGAGTGAACTGAGTGAATTAAGTGGGTCCAACACGTCTGAAGCGAAGTCGTGGGTTGAATTTCTTGTTTTAATTTTGTTTTATTAAGCTGAGTTGTATAAACGCGTGGAACTTACGACTTAATTAATTTTTTAGATGGCGTCCTACGTGGAGACGAGTACACGCGGCATGACCCCATTCGTTGCTGACGTGGCATTTTTTGACACGTCAGCAAATTCCGTTAGTGGGTTAACGCCTGATGGATGGAGGGACCAACTTTTACCTAGACGGGTGACCACAGGGACCTGTTTGTAGAAAGTGATACCCAGGGATGAATTTGTAAAAAGGTAATATCACAGGGACCTACAGTACAATTAAGCCTAAAATTTAAATGCTGTCAAAATGTTTATCCTACGCGCCCGGTTGACTGCTTCATGTATAGGTCGACCGCTCATAGACCGTTATAACACTATTCATCATCCGTTATAATTAAAAAGACCATTTTTGAGATTTTTGAAATACCAATTTCAAATACCAACTTCTCAAAAGTATAACCAAGGCTTGAGAGTTTATATAGGGATGATTAGAAAACACTTAAGTGCATTTTGGTTGTCAAAATTGTGATAAGAAGATTATGCACGATTTGAAATATATGCAAGTGTATGATTTAAATCCTTGTCAAAAGTGAAACTTTGAGTTACAAAGTTATACCCTATGGTATTTAATGTTCACTTTTCAGCTCTTTGCATCTTCTTGATCTTCAATCTTTTTGTCTTTGACTCTTTGATGAAAATGACTTTGTCTTTGAATATGTTTATTTTGTAAACATAATCATTTATTGAAATCATCAAAATATCGATTGTGAACAAAATTCAATAACCTTGATTCATTATGTGCGATTTCTTCAAGCCAAACCCAAAAAACAGGTGGGATTTGAGGGATTTCAAAATGGGTGGGAAACTAAAATGTAGGGATTTGGGAAGAAATTTGTGGGATTTTTACCCACTGCCACTGATTCAAGTAGCGGTGGAATTGGTGGGGGGGGTAGAAATCTATCCATTGCAAGGAGCATTTTGTTTTCCCTATAAAGGTTTGACCCCGTTCTCCTCCTCCCTTCCCACCCAGACCCCTCTTTAATGTTTTTTTAATGGTGGTGGCAGTGAAATTGCCCCTGCCTGGCACCTTCACTACCACCGGGCGCCAAGGGGAAAAGGGACACCACTATCACTCCCGCTCCTGCCATGGGGCAGTGACCTTAATTTGGTGGCAACATAGGTACTAGTGTCGGTTCAACCGGCCACCGACAGTGCCTCTGAACAACCCTATCTCATCATATCTCCTAATGTATGAATAGTTTTCTCATTTATTAATCTTTCTTGCAAGGTAGGTGATTGTACAAATGTTATCTTTAGTAATATGAACAATTATTGTTGTCTCATATTCAATTTTTTTTAATAAAAAATAACAATTAGAGAAATTTGCCAAAGTAGTGGCCACTTCTCAAGCAATTGATATTAATAGAAAAGGGACCACTTGACTCAAGTTGTTCCAACTACAGTACTTACGGTTGATCAAAATAACTACTTAGCTTTCTGATTTTCAAAGTAACAACTAATACTTATAGGATGTCAATCATCCTAGCTCATTGGCAACACGATCTTCATGTGAAGCTTGAGTTCTAATCAGGTTTTGTTGCAAAATGTTCTTCATATTCTTAAGATGAAGAAAAGTTTGCTCTCATTGTTTGAATTGATATCCTTGAGCCATTTTGTGGTATTTGACCAAGAGGATGTGAAATTATATCAAAGCTTAAGACCATCAAGAGTGACGACAATAAAAGGACAGACTGAAGTCTATGTACGTAGTTTTTTTTTTTTCTAGTGTTAGTAGAGCCAGCATATGCACAAATAATGAAACAAGCCTTTTGTTTGGGCTTTTTAGGAGGTGTTTCTGGACCTGTGGGAATCACAGATCCTTTTGATTGAGGGCATCGGAGTCCACTGCATATAGAGATTTCAAAGTGTCCATTACAGGCCCATTACACCTTGTGAACGTTTTACCTCCACTTCACTTGCAAAGCTCTTTCTGTCTCCTTCTCTAACAAGCAGCTGTCTATTTCGCTACTTTGACAACTAGGTAGAGAATTAGATCAGTTCACATGAGAAATTTTAATTTCGTGTCATCAAAGCATTTATTAAAAATGTCCATCATCAGGTTGTCTTAGTTGTTAGGGCGAATATGAGATTGTATAGATGAAGCGCATGGTCCCAAGTTCAATTTTCCACAGGAATCATACCAAAGCCTCCTTTAAGTGGGAGTTGTGACTAGGGAGATGGGTTTATACTAGCTCTCCGAGGTTTGTCTATGGCGTAAGACCTCAGAGTGCATTCAAACTGAGCCACGTCCATTCGAGCTCAATGCACTGGGCGCCCAAAATTTCCATAACCAAACATGTGTGATTTGTAGCACAAATAATGATTATAAACATGAAGAATATACAGTGTGCTTATATGAACGGAATAGCAGCTAGATTCTCTCTATATGAAAATGTTTAGGGTTACAAAGTATATACTAAATCCTAAATGCAAGGAAAACTGAAATTTCAATTTACTCCGTAGCACAGCACGGGGATTACGCACCCAAACCCCAACAATCTATTGTCGTCTCATGACAAACCAACACGTAACTATATCATCGCCTCCATTCGTTTCGCTCCAACAATTGACCTTTATTCTCAAGCTTTAGTGTTACTTTTTTCATCATGAATCTCACTAGCATGTTCTGAAACAAATTGCTGTTTTTCAAACATTCCAATGCAAAAAGGTTTGGATTAGTATTGTTGCTTATTTTCTTAATTTACAACTATGCTTATAGGTAGAGTAAAAATGCAAAGATTATTAGGCAAATAATTAAGGAGCAAAAAACCCAAGAGAAGAAGAACATCTCCATTTCAGTCCCTCTTCCACTTCCTGCGTAACTTAATAGGCCAATAGCTCTGCTTATAGATGCCCACCTATTTGCAACTTCTCTACAGAGCAAGAACGTATCGGCCTGCCGGCCATTTGTACGTCTTAGATGTGCCTCCATGGTCTTTCAGCAAGGCCTACACATTCACTGTGCCTATAGCAATCAACAAGATGATCGATTGTCAAACCAGCAGCTTGCAGAAACGAATACACAATCACCGGCCCTACCAGCCGAAATCCGTGCTTTATTAGATCCTTGCTCATGGCTTCCGCTTTTGGTGTTCTAAGAGGAACATTCCTCGGATATCTGTACTTGTTGATCACTGGTTTATGATTCACATAACCCCACATATAGCTACCGAACGATCCGAATTCCCTCACAATCTACATCACGAAAATCAGTATATTAAGTAGAACGAAAACTTCTTGGATGTCAGATCAAGGAAAGTGCTTATGGAAGATTGCAAATGCTCCGAAATTGTTGAAGCTTGCCTTTAATACGCATTTGGCATTGTCGACTATACACCGCACTCTGCTCTCTGCTACCATTAGTTCTTTGTTAGATGCTATCTCTTCTATTTCCTTCTCCCCCATTTTGGCGACGATGCTGGGATCAAATCCAGCAAAAGCTTCTCTATGTAATATTAGAAACAAGTGTTTATGACAATTACAGGTTGAGTTACTGAAGGTGGAGCAAAAGATGTTACCTGAACAGTTCCCTTCTTTTCAGGATTTCAGTCCAGTTGTAGTCCATCAACATGCCAGCCATTGCTAGAAGCTCAAATAATGGGCTGTTTGACAATTTACAACGTAAAGGTTGGTATATAACACTCTGCAGTTAGCTATAGACTTGTACTTTAATACAGAGGACTTACTTGTCATCGTAAACTGGAACTCCCCAGCACTCATCGTGAAACGCTACGTAAACACTATCTGTGCAAAACGATGACATCAAGGTCTATTTAGAAGTTTCTGATTCTTCTGTACTAAGGTGAATGGATATTACATCAAGGTCAATTTCTATACCAAGTCTTACCGCTGTTTTTTGTAATCCAGTTGCATCTCTTCAATTCCCCAGCCTCAGTATCCTGACTTTGCTGCTGCAAATTTTTGTCCACCGGGCCTTCTCTTCTTTCAGGCGGTGCAATCAGTCGTAATGCTAAAGAGATCTTATGAGCCAGTGGAGTACTACAATCAGTAAGAGAAGAGTCGTTTGAGTTCTGTGACAAAGACAGAGACAACGATGACAGGGAAAATGATGAACTGCTTCTCTGAAGCCCGATTGGATAAACTCTCTTAAGGTGCTTGGAAAGAATGTTGGGAGCAGGCTTCTCTTTTTCCTTCAAGAGTTTGTTCTTCTCCAGAATATGTCTTCTTACATTTGCTTTAGACATGCTGGAGAAGATGACAAAGTTTCTGCTCTAATTTGGGTAGATGCGATGAATTGATCAGATGCATAAAAGTAGGGAGCCTTTTAAAAGAAGAGAGTTCCCACACGATCTTACTTAATAATTTGGTTGGTGAAATGTAAGTTTGACAATTATGGATGACCCTTTATGCTCCTTAATCTTGAAGCAAAATACACAGCGTATCCTTGATGGGAAACCACAAATCTATTGATGAACAGATAATACTTGTATGGCTGAATTGTCGTTTTCCTGTGTACCTTCTCCCCCCACCCCAATCAAACAGAAGAAGGAAAAGAGGAAGATAAATCAATCCAACGTAATGGCTGGACCGTTGGGACTAAGTCTATGTAGTCAAATCTTATACGGTTTTGATGACATGAAAAAAGCTCATCTTCTTAATTTGCCTTAATATTTCTATGCCTGGAAGATATATGCCTTGCCCTACAACTATCACCCTATTTCAGAGAAGCCGCTAAACTTTCCTGGACTGACTGGTTTTAGATAAGTAAACTTACTTTATTCAACGAGTACTGAAGAGCAATTAAATTCAGGGAAGGCCAAGGACAAGAATAATAATTAAACTATTCTGTTTATTCCTGCCGACTGAGCTGACTTTAGGTTCCAAACGCACCATGGCATATTCGATAGGATTATGGACCAAAAGCACCCTATGTTGAAAAAAAGTTGGCTGAATCTAAAACTTCATAATTTCATTCCTTCGAATAGTAATCTCCAGTTATCAGTGGTGTGTACCTTTTTGCGCATAAAGACAGAGGAATCCACAGCTAAAAAAACCCCTTTGGTCAAATAAAGGGTGCGGAATTATGGTGGAGGGTGCACTTTTAGTTGTTGTGGTAATGGCATTGTGTCCAAATTGCAGCAAAATCTAATGATAGCACTTTAAGTTAGTGTTCATCTCATTGCAAGTGAAAATGGGTCCAGTTTATTCTTAGTTCTTACTCACTGATCTGTCCTCATCGCTTGAGGCGTTCCTGTTGCCCGAATAGACAGAGATATGCCATCTATCATCCTTCGAACTCGAAGTTTTCCTATTTTGTGAAATAGATCCATCCCTTGGGATGGGACTTTAACCCATTTAACCATCTCTCTCCCTAGGATCACACCCCACCCTTAAACCCAAAAAGCTTTCAACATTTTGTTTTTTTTTCTTTGTCATCAAATGGATCGATTAGGGTGGCCTATCCAATGGCGGAGTCAGGAATGAATTTGAAAGTGGGCCAACTTCTAAGGGAAAATGACAGAATTTTTTTTACTAAGTAATACAAAAAATGTCTTAGAGTTAAAATATTAAAAATTTAGGACTAAAATTAAATTCATTTGGTATTACAAATAATGAGGGAGCTAATATGAAAATAAAGCATGACAGAAAGTGAGTTTTGCACATGACAGATAGTTTATTTGGTCACCCAACCCAACTGAATTGTGCTAAAGGCACAATGATAATTGTGCTATATGTTTTTAGGTAATAATGATATTTTATGTTGGTAGGCAAAGTTATCTGAAAAAATGCAACAATTAGTTTGTACTGTTAATGTTAATTATGTACAAATCTTAGAGTAGAGCTGCTTAGCCTCTGTAACATGCCCCTCTCTTGTTATTGGAAGGAAGAGCACTCAAGCCCTGATCTTTGCTTTCATTTAACATGTGAATAAAATGAGAGGATATGTTCAGACATTCGACCTCCAAGATCACTACAAAAAAACAGGTTTATAACGGCGGTCGCTAAAAACGCCGCTAAATTACCTTTAGCGGCGGTCACTGACCTCCCTGTTCTTTGACGCAGCTTATGTTTCAGAGGGATATGCTTCAAGTGTGCCATCACGGGTGAATGTGGAAAGTGCGGCTGAGGTTTGTAATACTTCATTTTCTTTGCATTATTGTCGTGTGCTAGATTGAACATGATTATGCGAGGGTTGTATGTTTTTAGATTTCAAGTTCTGCATCCCAATGTAGTCGTAATTTAGACATTTCCTTATCAGTATATTATACATTTATTTGAGAGAAAATCGAGACATGTATGAAGATTAATTTTTCCTACCAAGAGCTTCAGGCATTAATAAATGATAACCGATGCTTACTTGGTTCACTGGCCTGTTTACTTTCTTTCCTTCGAATTGATTTTGATGGGTTTTAGATGTTATCGAAATTGTGACTGAGTGATTTTCTTTTCCCTATATTGTAAACAAATGAGGATGACTAGGACTCGTGGTCTGATGAAGCCTGCTGATTTGTATGCAATATTCTAACTTTCCGCATTGTTTATCATTAGCTACTCTAAATTTGGTTGAATGAATATGTGTACCTCGGTGTGTCTTTGATAGTATTGGGAGAGAGATTTTGCGTACAGTATGTGCTTCTACACATTTCAGTTTGATGAATGTATTAGCAATTTTTCAGGGCCATCTTGTCCGTTATTTTTGGTCAACCAGAAAGAAAAACCCTTGAATCAGGGAAGCAATAATTGGCATGTTTATCCATGGGCCATTTACTGGGCATTTTCCATTCTCTAGAAATTCTAGAGCTTTGTGTCTAAGATCTAGTTTACCAGGTGTGGGAAAAACAGATCAAAACTGGAAATTATTGGTGAGGACCTCTTTTATTGATCATTTGAATTGTATCTAATGAGGTCTGGAATTTCACTCTGTCAAATATTTGTTATGTGGATCAGAAAGCTATTTAAGGCACTGTTTGATCAGTATCTGGTTCTTTTTGCAAAGCTCCTGCAGTCGGTGCTTCAGGAGCAATCTTGGGCTTAGTAAGTCTCTTGAACTCCTATTTAACCATCAGCATTACTCTTATACTTTGAATCATCTAGCATTAAAGGGCTTCTTTCCTGAAACAAATCACTTGAATCAATCATCTGGAGTAGAACAAAACTAATCATCTGAGATTGCTATGATATTTAAAAGTAGTTTTCTATAATATGAAAACCTTGAGCGTGGGCTGCTACATTTGACTCTTTTATGGAATGTTTTTGCAGGGCGGGGATTTGAGATATTGCCAAAAGTGTTCTTTATTTTATTACAATATGCATTAACTGCCTGGCATTTATTAACATTGTCAGTTTTCATTAAATTTTCGAGAACTGTAACATTCCGTTTTCTTCAACCCCCCCTTTCTTTTCCTTTCCTTCATAAAACTTTCAGATCTTGCTTGTGGGCAGTCTAACCATTGATTCCCCAAAAGATGAGCAGCCAAGTGGAGACTCTTTCAGAACTGCATATGTAACTTACGATTATTTATAAGATCTGTTTGGTTAAATTACAATTTATCATGTTAGTCATTTTGCTCATCCATTACTATTTTACAGGTCATTTCTGGGCTGTTGCTAGTTCCATTATGTGTGGAACTCCTATTTAACCAACAACATTGCTCTTATACTTTGGATGCAATCTTCTTAGCTCATGTACTTTCTTAGCTCATATACTATTCTTACTTTCTCCAATAGTTTCAGGTATATCGTGATTTAAATGAGGAAGATGGAGGAAGTTGATGTGTAAAATGAGGAAGATTTTAATTCGCCCTTGTTTATTGTGTTGTATTTGAATATTTTAGTTGACCTTGTTTATTGTTATTTTATATTAGAAACTTGTTACTTTTTAGATTACTTGTAGAGATTATTGTATTTGTTGTAAAACGATATTAATTAATGATGAAATATATTTTGTTTTATTATCCTTGGTCTTTGGTCTTTAAGTTTTTACATCCAATAAATTATAATTATTAAAATAAATTTATATTACCGATTAAAAAAGCTTGTATATGAAAATATAGGAAAAAATTAGTAGTATTAAAATGCTAGCAAAAAAAAAAACGCTGGCACAGACCAAGACCGCCGCTTAAAGTCTATACCAGCGTTTTCACGAAACGCTACGAGAAAGACAAAATTGTGTTCGGGTCTATAGCGGCGGTCTATAGACCAGACGTCTTCACCAGCGGTTTCGAAAAACGCCGCGATATATCTATTGCAACGGAGCTATAGTGGCGGCTAAAAAACCGCTGCTAAAGCTATAGCAGCGGTTTTTTGACGGCCATTTTTTTTTTTGTAGTGGATGGTATAGAGTGCCGATCCCATAGAATATCAAAAATTGAACATGTCCTCTTAAAAATTTCAATTACCTCAAGCATACTTTTCAGTCTACAAATAAGATCAAAACAAAAAGCAATATCAAGATCTTAGATGCATCAGAGATCTTAATCTAAAATCAGTACTTATTCATATATTATGTGTATATAAACTTAAAACAGAGAGAGTTAACCTCAAAATGAGATTCTATTTTAATTGATAGTAAATTTATTCTCTTCAATTCCTGAAGCCAAATCCCACAGCTGTATACTGAAAGTGATATTGTTGGTGCAAGATACACTTGCAATGAAAGAAGCAGGCAAGTAGAAGGGGTTAAATGGAAGAATAGGAGGAATCAAAGGAGGCATTGGTCCTCGCCAGTAAAAGGAACAGCGCATCCTTGTCCTTTTTAGTAGCTTGGATTTCTACGCATGCATGTTGACCAAACTAAATTTACCAATCAAGCATCATATATATATATATATATATATATATATATATATTTCGACGTTTTGCATTGGCGCTTTTCCCTCCGCCACTGGACTCCATCCCGTAGTACAAAGAGGGGGTTGGATTTTTTTGTTGGTCGATTCTGGGAATAAACTCCTTAAACATCTCCTCGCTAATTCGTACGGTTTCCAATTCACACTATGATGAGCTTTAGGATGTTGTACTCCAACAACGATGCAGTCCTGCAGGTAGTATCCTGTAGGATGTGCTGTATGTTCCACTCCACTTAGAGCCGAGGTTAGAAATATTGACATTTAATTATCAAAATTTCAAACCTTGCTTTTGAAGGATTTTTCCTGGTATAGAATTCTCCTCTTCACCGTGAATCAAAACTCAAAATAGAAGGTTAGAAAAGCTAACAATATTGCGACTTGATTAAAGCAATAAGTGAAATAATCTATTGATATTCTTCTATATTGTCTTGTTTTGGTTCGGATGATCTAAAGATAAGAGAGTTGTGTTTATTTTCCTCTAACTAACCCCTAATTTTTCCGGGTACATAATTTTTTTAAGGGGCCGACGACTTTCATAGATAGTAATAGCGCTATTGTGTAACTAATGAAGGGACCTAAAGAAAAATAAGCTAAATCCAGAAACATATGATACTTTTGCCTCTCTTCCTTTTTCGTTTTTTATTTGTAACTTTGGCCACTTGAAATTGTCTCTCTCTTGAGACGAGACAGTAGAAAAAGATACGTGCAAGTGTATAATTAAAGGATGCTGTGGAGAAAGGAGAAAAATAGTAACGAGGGTGAACAAGGAGGTTTGAGACTCAATACTAAAGGAACCGAAACTAGAGGGAATGAATAGGTTCTTTCAATTTTTATGCTCTTAAAAATCACTGCACAACTTCATAAAGAAATCAATAACTTCGAGAAACTAATAAATCTCTATCAAGATTTATATGGATTAAAACAGTATACTAAATTAAGACAAATTTAAATTATTTATCACAACTACAAGATAGTCAATAAAAAATTTCTTAATCAAAGGAGATTATTGTCAGCAGTAAAATCAAAAAACAATGAACGAAAGTAATCAAACCAATCCCCACAAGAAAGACCGTGTTTTGGTTACGAACAGAAAAATCTCTTGAAAAACTTCAAGGGATAAAAAAAACTATACATGTATGTGGCCAGGAAAATGTATCACTAGTTTTTGAATTTGGAGTACAAGTGATAGCTAGGTTACACAATTTCAATCGCTAACCTAAACTCTAGACACCTTACCCAGAATACAACATCTAGATCTGCACATCATAGGGAATGCGAAACTTTTGTTCCATTCAAAGAAATTGATATTTCACCAATCTGTCTATTGCAAGCAGTCTTCCTTTTGTATGTTCCAAGTTAGCCCGCACTCCAGAGTATTGCCACCTATAACTCAATTTTTTTAGGCAGTATGCAGAGACATACATCAGTAGGACAAATGGAAAATACTTAAAACATACATCTCATTTTCGTTGAATACAAACCCATAGACATACTAACATAACTTAATACATTTCAAAATAAAATGAATTCATGCAATTCAAGATTAAAAAACCCACAAAAATTTTCAATAGGCAGTACACAGCTCCTATCATTAAAAAACACACAAATTTCAGAAATATATTCAATGCACTACGCAACTCCTAATCAGCTCTCATTATGCAGTCTCCCAAACAGCTCCTCATTTGCAAGCATTCATCAAGTCCAAACTCTCAAAATCCAAATATATGCAAGAAACATATAAAAAATTATTAATTCTATTTCAAGCATCAATCACATATATTCAGAAATGTATAAAGGAAATCAAAACAGTATTTATATCATTACCAAAGGGTATCATGCATTTCCACTTCCACCCTCTAAAACCAAAAACAACATATTTTGTAAATACTTAATACTATGCACCACAAATAGATTTTCAATAAATAAAAGAAATCTAAATAAATAAAACAACTACTAAATTACCTTATTCAACCTCAATGTTTTCAATAATGTCCAATGCTTGTTGAATGTCAAAACTAAGTTCTTCCCTTAAACAATTTTGCGTGCAGATTAATGCCTCAACAGTTGTTGGACTGAAAGAACTCCAAAAAGGCACACGTCCATCGATGCTAAATGTCGATTAAGAATAAACAGTAGAAATAGGCATGACCATCGCATCATGTGCAATATGGCCAAGGATATGATATTTAGAAGCATTCATCTTCCACCAATTTAAGATATCAAAATCAATAGTTCGTGCCTCACAACCATCTGATAAGTATTGATCAATTTCATATTTGTTACCCACATTTATCGTTGATTCAAATTCATCCAGACTGCCCCAAAAAGATTCAGAGTCGTCTACATCATTCCCATCACCCTCATGTGGAGTAGAAGAGTCCTTGCATACTTGAACCTTGCTTGAAGACCCAAACCGAGCAGCATACTCCGCGTACAATTGATTTAAGACATTTCTCACACTTTCTAACATCAATTCGGCCACATGTGCATATATTTGTTTGAACCAAAATTTCAAACCAAACATTTTACACTGTGGATCAATCACAACATCAATGAATAACAATAAATTAAACTTCGCAGACCTTTCCCAATACTTGCCATACTTTCGTTTCATACCAATTGTTATGACACTTAAAAGAACATTACTACTATCACACATCTTCGACAATTGTTTTTGAATCATACAAAGCTCTTAAAAATATGCATTAGAAGTTAGATTCAAAGAACCAGAAAATCTCAATGTAGCTTCATAAAAAAGTTTCAAAAAATTTGTAATTACTCCAACTCTATCCCAATCAATTTTGGGTTTCTTCCATATTAATCCATGTGAAATGACGAGTTCATGCATATCGTGTTTAGAAAGAGCCTTTCGTGGCACATAGATGAGTCGGAATCTGAGGTACACATTACACTATTTGCATATCTCTCAAAGTCATTCTCTAAATACCCTGTTAAGTTGGGAAGTGGTTATTATTCCTTTAAAATGTCTTTCTTATCTACTTTCTTCAAAAAATAATTAAAACGTTAGAGAAACAAAATTACAAGTCATGTTCAAAATGACGGCTCAATTCCGTTTTAATGCCTGAATACGTTTTTAGGGTATTGGACTGCTGTTTTGATAAATGAAAGCTATATATACTGAAGTGTCATATTTTGGGACACTTTAGGTGGGTTGAGGAGGTTAAAAATTTCTCTCCTTAACTGACTTTTGCTCGCATTTGGTGATGCAATTTTCTTTTATGTAAAATAATGTCTATTCTGCCAAAGCAACCCGTTCAATGCTATTTAACATATAGAAAACTAAAACAAACAAAAAGTGTCCGTAGCCAAAATATCAAAAGTACCACATTGTCCTGTACCACTGCAATGGAAATGATATCCCTATTACTTTTAATCATTTTTCTGGGTTTTGTAATAGCTCTAGTATTCCTCCGGATATTATTTCTTGCGACTCTCTTGTAGTTTGATTTAAGTCAATGAATTTATCGTTACCAAGAAAAAAAAAATCATTTTACAAATGAATGTTTTGTGGGTTTGGATTGTGGCTGGAGATATATAGTGTTATTGCCATAGTCAATCAGGAATCACTCAAAGCATACTTGTAGAGAGATATTCTACATAACTTGATTATGTACCAATTTTGTTTTGGTATCTCCCATGCTAGGTCCTATCAAATTTTATTGTACCATATACAGGCTGCAGTGGCAAACCTACTCAGCCAATTTGCAAATGGCAAAACTTGCTGATTTTATTTGCTAGACAATGCATGTTGCAAAAATTCTGGATCATTTCGATCATCTCTGCTTCTTAGCAAGTGAGAGTTAGATCCTAGAAGCAGCTGTAACTGTTGGGTGGCTCGGTCCCTCATTTTGATCACTTTTCTAGAGTTTGAAAGGAGAACAACACAATTATCGTATGCCCCTACCTCATGTCATTGTTCCTCAAGCCAGAATTGTCCTATAGATGATTAATGGTGGATTTTTTTTCTTAATTTCAGGTCCAGCTTGCATTGACAATGTTTGAGAAGGAATTTGTTACACTTCTAACAAAGCCCAGTTGTGCCTTAGTCGGAATGTTAAAAGTCAACGGGGCCAGGGGCGGAGGGAGGGGGGCCGTGGTCCCCCCAAAAGTTTTGTAAAAAAAAAATTTTGGTATATACATTCAGAGGTTGACTGAAAAAATTACTACGGGCCCCTCCAAAATTTTAAATTTTTATTTGATCCCATTTAAAGTTCACAGCAGTAAAAAAATTGTTAGCCTACAGCCAAGTGCCAACGTGAGTTACGTGATAGCCTGATAGGTGCCATTTTTTTATAGGTAACATGATAGATGTTCGACTGAACATTTAACAGCCTACAACCAACGTGAGAGCTGACAACATTGTGTTTGAAGTGACAAAATTCGGCTAAACACTGAGCGAAGTGACACAAAGTTATTTTTTGTCTGTAAATTTTTTCCTCCTCACGTTAAGTTGCTTCTCTCACACGCCAATGCCATCCAATTTTCCATTGGATTGCCTTGCTATCTTCTGTGTTTCCTTGGTATCTCTTACTCATTCTACGTCTAACTCTCTTCCACTCAAAATCTCAAAGCGAGCTGCTGCAATTGCAAAAGCCGAACTGCTGCAAAGTGTCGAATGGTGTAGAGCTGTGAAATTGATATGTTTTCTAAATTGCAGGCGGGACGTTTCCAATTGTTAATAAATTTCTACTGCAAATTGTGTACTTGACGTCACTCGCTAAAAGAGAAAAAAAAAAGTTGTCCCTGGCTCGGCAACTCATGTGGTAGACTATCGCTATTGCATCATATTGATATGGGTATTTTTTTAGCTGTATGTAAGATATAGATTAGGTTGTAGAACCAATTTGTTAAAAGTGGGTGTTAGTAAACTCATTTCTCTTTTCTTTATATATGCTGTTATTTGTTAAGTTTTTAATCTTTTACTTTTTATTTTGGAACTTTAGATTACATCAAATTAACTATTTGTGAGCCTGAATTTTTTATATTAGGTAATATTTGTGGGAAATTACTGATTTAAGAATTGTAAAATTAGGTTGCACTCATTTTGATTGTAATTTTTGTTATTGTATAGACATTTTGGCGGTTCAATTTCAAATGGTATCCATTTAGTTAACGAGAAGTGTTAGATTCCATTTAATTATAAATTGATCAAAATTTATTGATAATACAATAATCTCTTTACTCTTATATTGATAATTTGTTATAAAGGTAGAAATTTTTTTTTGCCATGAGTTGTTTAATAGGAAAATCTTAAAACTAATAAATAGATAATTTTTCAAGAGTCTTAAATTGCATCAATGAGCAAGCCAAAAATGATTGATGCTTTTTTTTAGGAAAAAGGGTGTTGACTTGAATTTAGAAGTATCTTCTTCAACGTCTAATCCTCAAATTTCAATTCATGAGCAAGGTCCTACTAAAGTTCAAAGAATTATTCCTCAAGAAATTGACATTTCCACTCTAGAACGTGATCCGAGATTACGTCCTCAGATATGGGAATATCCAATTAATCAGCAAGATGAAATTAGACGAGCTTATCTTAAGGTTAGTCCCTACCAGTTCACTCATTCTCATGGTTCTGAGTATCCACTTTCTGGACCTAAAAGTCATCCTTGGCGATTTCAATCATCCTGGTATAAAATGTTTTATTGGTTAGAATATTCTCCTTCAAAGGATGCTGCATATTGTCTGACATGCTATCTTTTTAATAAAAATCCAACTGGACGTCCTGGAGCTAATACATTCACTATTGATGGATTCCGTAATTGGAAAAAAGTTCGCGTGGCAATATTGTGCTTTTTTGAGTCAAGCATGTGCTCTTAGAGGCCATGATGAGGGTCCCCAATCAAAAAATCGTGGCAATTTTCTTGAGTTGATAAAGCTTATATCGAAGTATAACAAGAACGTTGAAGAATATGTCTTAGAAAATGCTCCTGGAAATGTTAAATACACTTCACATCATGTCCAAAAGGAGATTCTCATGTCTTAGCAACTTGGGTGCGAAGTACAATTCGAGAGGAGATTGGTGATTCAAAATTCTGTATCATTGTGGATGAAGCTCGTGATGAATCTAAAAGAGAGCAAATGACTCTTATTTTGATGTTTGTTGATAAAGGATGTTTAAAAGAATTTTTTTTTATATTGTGCATGTCAAAGATACAAGTGCCTTAACTCTTAAGAATGAGATATTTGTTGTTCTTGCTCGTCACAATCTCAATATACAAAATATTCGCGGGCAAGGATATGATGGTGCTAGTAATATGCGTGGTGAATGGAATGGATTACAAGCCTTATTTCTTAATGATTGTCCTTATGCTTATTATGTGCATTGTATGGCCCATCGATTACAATTGACATTAGTTACGACATCAAGAGAAGTATTTTCAGTTCATCAATTTTTTACAAAATTGAGTTCCATTGTTAACATTTTGGGTGCCTCTTGTAAACACAATGATGAATTGCATGCCGCTCAAGCAGCTGAAATTGCAAAGTTGATAGCTGTTGATGAACTTGAAACTGGAAGAGGTATAAATCAAATTGGTACATTAAAACGAGTTGGGATGGAGCTCTCATTTTGATTCTATATGCAGTGTGATAAGTACGTTCAATGCAACTCTGAAAGTTCTTAACAATATCATCATTGATGGATCCACTTATTCTCAACGTGGTGATGCCGATGCAGTATACAAGGTTATGATATCATTTGAGTTTGTATTCATTTTTCATTTGGTGAAAGAAATCATGGGATTTTCTTATTGTCTATGTCAAGCACTACAACAAGAAACTCAAGACATTTTGAATGCTATGCATTTGGTCAAAACTATAAAAGAGCTTATTCAAAACTTGAGAGAAAATGGTTGGGATGTCTTTCTTGAGAATGTGAAGTCATTTTGTGAAAAACAAAATATTGAAGTTCCTGATATGAATGCTTTGCACAATTCAAGTCGAGCTAGATCTCAGAATCAACGAGATCATGTTACAATTGAGCACCATTATCGAATTGACATATTTGTTGTTGCAATTGACTCTCAATTACAATAACTAAACAACAGGTTTAGTGAAAAAGCAACAGAACTTCTTATTCTTAGCTTGACCTTGGATCATAAGGCTAAAAATGCATCTAACTTCTTCAATATCGATGATATTTGTAGACTTGTTGACAAATTTTACCCTGGAGATTTTACAGAGCAAGAAAAGATTCAGTTGAGATATCAATTGCAAACCTTTATCACGCTCGCCATTTGCAGGACAATAAATGGAGATGTCTATAATGGCTTTGAATTCTTGGCGTTGAAAGCCCTTGGTTCTTTTTTTCTGGGAAATTCAGGAATTATCTGTTTTGTTGGGAATATATTTTATTTGTCTGAAGGATTGCGTATAGCAGCAGGTCAGGGCGAAGGATAAGATTAGGTATATGGCAACAAATTCTTCAAATGGTAGAAGGTCAATCGAGGTAATATAGCGTTTAACAGCAATTCAGTCCAGGGAGAGGGGTTTATTTGCAAACTGTAATAGGAATTCGGATATTGAGCTCTCTTTTAAGTACATATATAAAAGAGTACGCTTATACTTTTGGATAAATAGCAAGTTCTTGTGGGTTACACTTTCTCCAATTTAGTTTAAATTACTTTATTAATCTTTGTGGTTTATATATTTTTTTCATTTTAGTCCCTACTGTACTTTTTGGTCATGGAAATCTCTAAGGTAAGGCCTTTTTACCAAGTTAATCCTTCTGTCTATCTTACTAATAGAAGTGTTGATAGTAACAATAAAAATAAAATGAATTATTAAAATATTATGAAACTAAAGGGATAAATATAAAAACATTAATTAAATGAGAAAAATATATAAGAAATACCTAAAAATGAAAAAATAATAGAGAAAGGCATGACCCTCCACTCCTCGAAAAATAATATATAAAATAAACTATTATATAAATAACTGAAAAACACAAAAGAAAGAGACAAAAAATTGAAAAAATGTAAATCAACTGAGAAAAATTCAGAAAAAAACTAAAAAAGGAATTAAGGGATCAGTTCATATCCTTGAAGGTCAACTGAGCGCAATACTAAAAGTTTAATTAAGGGATCAGTTCATGTCCTTGAAGGTCAACGAGAAAAGCACAGACGCTATAGATCCTAATAATTTCAGTAATATATCTACAAGCATTTATGATATGTAGGCCAATGAATAATCCCTTACGGGCTGCAGTGTGAATGTCATAAGTGAAATCAGTAGCTGACTTTCACTAATTCAAATACTTTATAGATTTCCTCAAAATGAAAAATCGAAGTTATAATTAGTCCAAGGTTACAAAGAAAAATCATGTCAGACGTGTGACATGATTTGCACTATTCTCAGACTAATTCTTGCTAGTACTTGATTAAAAAATTTTGTCCGAAGAAAGTGAAAGAAAACGCAAAGAGGGAAATTAACCAGCAAAGCACAAAGTTTATTAAGAGGTTTTATTGATTTTCGTCAGTTATTCTTCGGGGGGGGGGGGGGGGGGGGGGTGCATCGCTCCACGGTAATCAGCAGTTATAGGTATAAAATGTACCTCATGATCATCATTCTCTCCAGAAGAACGACTAAGTACTCTTTGCTTACTGTCTACCTTTGAGCCTTCCTCGCTTTCGTGCTTTCCTGCAGCTTGGTTTGAGCTTGAGATCATAGGAGACGTCCCTCCGACTGCCCCATGATCTTTCTTCTTCTCGAGCTTCATGGCATTGCCAATTACCATTTTCCTTCCCTTTGTACTCTTGTTTATATGAACAGCTGCAAGCCTTTCATCTTCCAGAAGTAGCTGCTAAATAAACGCGCAAAATCTTCATATATTACCTACCCTATACTACGTCTATTAATCCCACGCAATCAAACTCAACGTCTTATTAATTACCTTTGGGCGTGAAACAGCAGTAACTTCTGTACCTGCATTTTTGGTTTCGGTAAGTACTGAATACAGAAAATGTCCGAGCCCAGTAATTAGCCAGACCTTCATATTGTAAACTCGATGGATTGAATAAAAAATGTAGAAGAAAGAAAGGCAGATACCTTGGGGGGAGTCAGGGGACTGCGCGGAGTAGAGGCACGCAATAGAAATAAGAACTAATAAAAGGCAGACAAGCTTCATATACTTATATCACAGAATGGGAGAGAAAAAATTACAGAATTTCAGATCTACTGTACCTTTTCAGACCCTAGTCAAATAGGAGTATAGCCAGGTTTAACACCTATATACGTACGAAAGTCTTTTTTTTTTATAAGCATATACGTACGAAAGTCAAAGCTATGTACTATGTTCCTACATCGCCTTTTCAATGCCACAATTGTAAAATGATTGGTTATTAATATAGGCACAGGGCACAAAACCCTAATAAATAAAATGCATGAAGCTCGGTGTCATCCATGTGTCAGTCGGATTTGCTAATACGAGAATCTCAATATGTAATTCGTTTGAATCAAACACTTCTGAAAGCTAGATGGTCCTAGCTGGATCCGCCTCCCCTGCAATTCTTAGGGTATTGCAGGGTATAATTAGGAGAGAGATATGGGCGGATCTAGGGGGTGCGGGCGGGGGCGGCCGCCTTCACTGGCTCCAAAAATCCTTTGTAAAATTTTTTTTTTGGTTATTAAGAAGCAGACCCGCCCACACTGGCCCAGCTGCCCCGGCCTGCTTCCAAGGCTAGTGGGGACGGGACTGGGCCAGCAGGGGCACACCCACTGGCCCAGTCCGTGTGGCCTAATTGCTTAATTTATTTTAAATCAGAGGGTGAAATTACTCCGTTTTATCCTTTGATTTTTTTTTTTAAAAAAATTACTCTCGCCACTCTCTCACTTTGCGATCTCTCTGTTTCTCCCTTAGCCCTCACGCCTCAGCAGTCCCTCTCACTGGTCCATTATCACTTTAACTGCACTAATACGTAAATTATGTAGGTCCTCACTAATTTATCATTTGCCAATTAGAAAGGAAAGCACAAGAATATTGTTTTTGATTAATCTAATTTATTACTGAGGTTATTTTTTAACGAGAAATAGCTGAGTGCACCAATACTTTTTGACAAAAGAAGATTCATTATCTTCATATAGGCATCAAACGTCATAATTATTGATGGGTGTTAAGAATTGTCTTCCTCATATGTTGATGGACATTTTGTTTTGTTTTGTTCTTTTTAGCTAATGGATAGATTTTTGATAAAAAAAAAAGTCACAAAGCATGGAGTCGTCTAATACTCCTAATGTGACTACTACTTCTAATGAGAATTCTAGTTCAAAAAGATCTCGTCCTTTGTTGAGTTCGGATGATATTATTTCTGACCTAGAGTTGAGTAAATCTATTGACTTGTACAGCACAGACCACACTTGCTATCATTAAAGACATTGGAGATGAATTTTTTTGTCTTATGTTTGATGAGTCTCGAGATAGTTCAATGAAGCAGCAAATGGCAGTGGTTTTGAGATATGTGAACAAAAGTGAATAGGTTATTGAACGGTTTCTTGGTGTGGAACATGTTACTGACACATGCTACCAGTATTTAAAAACTGCTATAAATAAATTGTTTGCAAGACACGGGTTATAAATTGTTTCTTTGTATTGATAAGTGTATTTCATTATTTTTAATATTTTTAGTTCTTAATTTGCGATATTGTAATTTTAAGACATTTTTACGTTATGTGGGAAATTTTTTTTGGTTATTTTCCCTTAGAAATTCGACCCCCTAATTCTATATCCTAGATACGCCACTGGAGAGAGAGAGAGGGACACATGAGTGTGGGGCACCCCTGCAATACCCTAGAACAATACTCAGCCAAAAATACTATTCGGGTAGGGACAATGTGGGTCCTACCGTGGAACCCATACTCATGTGTCAGTCTCTCTCTTAATTGCACCCATGTAATTCTCGGTATTCCGGTCCGTCCTAGCTAGCGAGAGTTCTCTTAAGCTTGCAGTTAGTGTCAGAGTGGTGCAATATTCGACAACGTGGAATGGAAGGTGCCTGTGTTTTGCGCCTGTCTGCCGCCATGCAATCTACGAGAAAACGTTTGCTTCTTTCACCGAGATAGGCAACTTTGGCATTGTCTATAGCTAGCTAGGCTTTCTATCAATATTTTATTCATTCGACCTACTTTTCCTCGTGAGAGGATGAAATTGGTGAAGTTCTGAGCCTTTCTATATATATGTTATTGTTTTCAATGAGTATTTCACGCTTTTAAATAAAACGTAAAGTAAATTAATTTGGTTGCAGCCCTAGATAACACCAATAAAGGAGCTTGTCCCATTTATACTAAGCCCAACTGATTAGGAGCTGCTTCAGCCAAACCTTTTGGCTGAGCATTGTCCTAAATTGAGGGGCAAGTTTCCCTTTTTCCATCTCTCTATTCTCCTTTCTTTTATGATAGTCATGTCAAATAAAAGCATATATACTCTCAAGAAACAGAAATCAAATTCATAGGTCTAGACATATATTCAAGACAGCCTACGTACAATAGTTATTGAAAGCATCACTATGTATAAGAGAAACCGCACCTAGCTAGCTAGTAAAATACACATGGGCAAGTTAAGTGATAGGAGCCTGGAATCGCTAAACCATTATCGTTCACACGCTAATTTAGAACGTAAAAAGTTGTGAGGTGGTTTAGAATAGGAATTAGAAGATCGAAGGCGCTCCTTCCAAGTTCATTTCAGTGGGTGTCCTGTGTCCCAAGAGGACTGTGAGGCTTATTAAAGTCCTTGGCCAAAACCAGGGTCTGCAAGTACCTTTCGTGGTCGGAAATTATGCGATAGATTGAATGATAATCTCCTTATATAGCCACAAGCATGTTCTTCCCACATGGCCACCCACATTGCACAACCCAAGAACCAAATACAAAAATTGGCTTTGGGGGACAGAGATACAGAAAACAGAGAAGTTTCACAAGTGGCTAATTAACGTACATAGAATGCAGAAAAACAAACGGAGTACTTAACAGAAATTAACAAAACACAACGATCAAAGCAACTTGTATACCCCCGTACGTAGTGCGGGAGAAGCTTTTCTCTATTAGATGCTGATAGTTTTGTTAGGAGTTTATAATACTTTTAATAAAAAAAAGTCTAAGCCCAACCGTACGTGATCAGATTTGACACAAAAATAAGAATATTATAGGTAAAACTTTTAGCGGCGTTTTCTAAAAAGGCCGGCGCTACTGACCACAGCTATAGGTTATTTATAGTGGCATTTGTAGACAAACGCTGCGAAAGACGCCATGTAGCAGTGTTTTTTGCGACTGCCACTAAAGACCTATTTTTTTGTAGTGATTCATGAACTTCTTTGAAATGGCACTTTGTGATCAATTCTTTGTGTGCATGGAAAAGAAAACATTAGAATATTCATTTCAATTAGGGCTAGGGATTGGATAGGGAATGGAAAGGTTTTGTTATACTTTGCGTATGTAATCGATCCATCACGTATCTCTTCTCTTGTAGGCGCATCATCTCATTTTTCATGATGAAACTAAAGATTAGTAACTTCATGCATAACTCATAAGAGAAACGTGGTGTAGAAGAAAGACAAATGATAGTGATCTAGACAACATTACAAGAAAAAAATACTTTTGGTGACAAAAAAATTTGCAACCCAAAGTACTAATTTTGTCAGCTAAGGTTTTTGGTGACAAAATCGAGTTGTCAACTGGTTTTTCTCCTAAAGCCTATTAGCCAATGTTTTAGGTGACGATTTTTGTGTTCTGTCACTTTAAACCGTTCAGACTTTTTATAAAACCGTCCGAACGGTTTGGTGCCATACTGACGAATTTGAAAATTTTCATGCCCACTACAGTCCATCCGTTCGCATGAGCTGTGCGAACGTTCTCTCTAACCGTTTGCACGACCCATGCGAATGACTAGCCAATGTGACGAAATACATTTTGTCACGGAATAAATGTCCGCACTGTTATATAATAAAAGTCCGAACGCTAATGTAAATATGTCTGAACGCATTTGTGAATACGTCTGCACCGTTGTTTCATTATGACGAAATATTTTATGTCAGCTTCAAAAACCGTTCGAACTTTTACAAACGAAGTTCGGATGCAATTCCCGCAGAACACGTTGGAACGTTATAACCGTGCAAACGGTTTCTAATAAAATCGTGAGCATGCTAGAAATGTCGTTCGGATGGAGTAAGGGTTTAGACTTGTTTTGTCAGCGTGTGCACGTTACAACGTTCGAACGACTTTTGTTAGCGTTCGAACCGTTTTCAACAAATTTGAATTATTGAATTAAAATTTTACAAATAATTTACAAATAATATAAATAAAATATATTCAATACTCGTAGTATAATAAAATATCTACAAATATGTAATCGTCGTTAAAAGTAAATAAAATGCATATTCAATAAGTACTGACAAAGTAGTGAAAATACATAAATCGACCCAAATTTTCGTTTGAGTGTCGTACGAGATTGCAATTGTCTGATCTGCTCCATAAGCTGCGCTCACATCTACTCCGCCATTAGTTGCATCCTCTGTTCTTGTTATTCGACTAGGTTCCTTTGTGTTCATACATTATCTTCTGATGCTCTCCGTTGCTGGTCCACCATCATCTGCATCAGCTCTTCGTCTTTCTTCTGTTAGTGCTCCTCTATCATATGTAGATGCTTTTGCATCGTCTACTCCATATCTAACCGTTTGACCAGAAGCGCTTCATATTCCATCTGTCTAGCCATCATCTCCTCAATCTCTAATCTAGCCTCCTCCAATTTCCGAGACAAATCAACGGACATTGTTGATGAAGATGATACAACAGATCGTACTGAACGACCTAAACTTCACACGTAACCCGCTTTTGTTCCCAACACCTCAGCGAAAATCTTCACTTCGGTGAATGACTTTCCCTCTGACTCGTGCTGCAACTATAATGCCTCCATTTTTTCCTACAAATTTAAAAAAGGGTAAAGTACATAAACAGTCCCTGTGGTTTCACGTTTTGACAAATTGGTCCCTGTGGTTTCACGTTTTGATAAATTGGTCCCTGTGGTTTCAACTTGAACACATTCGTCCCTAGGGTAAGCATCATGTAACAAAAAGGTCCTCCCGTTAGATTTTTGTCAACCCACTTAACGGTCAAAGCTATCGGGAGGACCTTTTTGTTACATGATGCTTATCCCAGGGACGAATGTGTTCAAGTTGAAACTACAGGTATGCATCATGTAACAAAAAGGTCCTCCCAGAATTTTTGACCGCTAAGTGAGTTGACGGAGGGACTACATTGCAACAACTTGCTGACCACAGGGACTAATGCGTTCAACTTGAAACCACAGGGACTATTTTGTCAAAACGTGAAACCACAGGGACTGTTTCAGTACTTTTCCCTTTAAAAAATAATAAGATAACTGGCATATATAAAACATAAACGCATACGAATGCATCATTAAATCTAACGTTACAACTTACAAAATTTTTATGTGCATCTTTTGATGTTCACATGCCATTCTTATTAATATGTGTCTTTTTATACTGCAATGCATGACTAATCTTATCAGATTCTGGATTTTTTTGTACATCAAAAGAAATATAGAACGTGCATATTAAAATACCTAAGTCATTTATTTAAATAATAAATAATAAATAATAAATAATAAATAATAAAAATGTAAATTTATTACTTACTAACAACGTTCTTGCGCGTTGGAAAGACCTTGCCCCAAATGTGTGTACAATCTTCAGCTTAGCTATATTCTCCTTGTTGATAGCACTCCACCTCTGTATTGTACATTTACAGTTGTTACCACAATTAATACTAAAATAAAATAAATGTTCATGACGGAATAAAAATGTTTAACCTGAAATTCCTCACTCGCGAAACGAGTTCATTCTTCCTTATTCATATTGGGATACGGGTGTTCTAACACCTCTTCTTTGGAATTGAACACCGAGTAATACTGAAACATTCTATTTTGTGTTCTGTATGCTATGTTCATCGTAGACGTCACAGTTATGTGATCCTCGGTTCAGTCATAATCTAGTTGGAAGTCATCCTTAACATATATAACAGTTAGTATGTATAAATATTTCGACAATTAAAATTTAATAAACTATACTTACCAACACTCGGTTTATTATGTACGATTTAACCTCGTCGAGGACCTCCTTCCACTTACTCGTCTCAAATGGGACATGTTGTCAAACGAGCGCACCAATATAACTCGAGAGCAATAAGGATGTCATGTCATCGCCACTCATATGACTATCAGAGATATGGACAGTCAGCTTTCTTCCTATGCGAGCCTTGAGTAAGGCAATCTCACGCGTATCACCTCCTTTGGGTGCCTATTGTACCGGTTGTGGTAGGGGACGATAATTCGTTCATATCCCTAAGTGAAGGACCCGATACTGCTAGTCTACCAGGACTACTCTCAGCATGAACTGATGAATCGCACCGAAGGCGTTTCCCTCCTGCTGGCATGACGTCGTACTGTGACCAAATAAATCAATATTAGAGAAAAAATGAATTATATTACCCAAAATGAATATAAAATTGAAACAAAAATTAAATCGAAACGATAAAGTTACTTTAGTCCTTGGAGTCATATTCTTCATAATCACTACAATCTTCACTGAACGATTTCGAGAAATCATCACTTCCTTCTACTTCACGCTGTTGTGGAACACCATCATCAATTACCGGCACATAAGCGAACTCTGTGTCATTTTCAAACGGGGGGCTAAGGCTACTAAATGAATGCAAGAACATAACATCTAAAACCGGTCGGACGTAATCTAAATTGTTCGCACAATCCATAAGTGTTCGGACTCTTTTTGCAAAAGCGTTCAAACCAAAAACAGGAGTCCGGACGAACATAATCCCTCTAGACTGCGATTGTCGAACAAGACAGTTCTTTGATGCACATACTCTATTTTCACGACAAATTCTTCCCAAAATCACTCAAATTACAAACACTTCAATATAAACACATCACAACCAAGCATAAACTCAATTGCTATCATTTTAGACCCAAACATTTCGAAAACACACATGCTTTTATATCCTAAAATCCAAGTTTTTCATCCTAAAACAATTCAATTTAGAACCCACTAACCACAAATGCAATCCAATATCAAATTCAAAATGAGTTGCTCTTCCACACCCGATTCATTCCGGTTGGACGCTCAAAATCATCTCTCCTTTTCTCTTCTTGCTCAAATCTTCCCGACCGTATAAGAAATTGTTTGGACGGTTTCTTCCGTATAAGTCGTTCGAACGGTTTGTGACGAACCGTTATTATATGTTCTAATAAAGATTCATATTGTATTAAGGAAGCAATTGCCCGTGTACCATATAGACTACGTCCAAAATCACTGTATCATTGACCAAGCATGGTCCGAAATACCTCAGCCTTAGTAGGTCAGCCCTCCTAACTCATTGGCAGATTTGGGAACGCTGCCAAATCTCGCTCGTACCCTAAGAATCTAGCCAACTCGTCCAGCGAGAATACGATCGGAACATTGCGGACTGTGAGCTCCATGAATTAAACGTATCACCGTGGGGATAGTACTTATGTCCAACATGAATTAAACGAAGTCCGAAAGCACAACAGATAATCAAAATTTTTAAATTTAAAGAAAACATGTCCGGAATACTATCACATAGCGTTCGAACCACTAAAAAACGACAATGTATGCCTCCGAATGGTATTGACAAGTGTTCGAAAGACAAAAAACAGAGTTTGGAAGCTGAGGGGAGGATCGCCGAGTTAACTCAGTCATGACAGCGTCCTTCCACCTCCACACATGCCAAAAAACACAACGAAAACACAAACTAACATACTTAAAACAATGCTAACACTTAACATAATCAATTTCAATGTAAAAATCAATCAAAAAACACAATGTACTATGCAAAAAATGGAATTAAATTCTATACATAAAACTATAAAAAAATCAAATTTTTACTGTGAAAACCCTGTTAAAAGTAAGAAAAATATACTTAAACGTGATTAGATCCTCGAAAGAGTGATATTATGCCAAGATTTTAGAAGAAACGAATTATTATTTCAAGGGAGATTTTTTATGAGAAATGACGTGGTAGTTATGAAAATGTCAAACTGTACGACTATTCAGAATTCTTCGATAGCATCCGGATGTTTAGAAAATAGTTCGAACTGACTTTTGCACACGTGGCTCAATCAACGTAGTTAGTATTAAATGCTAAAATTTAAATTGTTTAAAACGGTTCGGTGCAATTAATTCGTCCATAAGGGGTTTTAGACATGCGAACGACTTGCCACCGATATGACGTGGTAGAGTAACATAAACACGTGTTTACGATTGGCTGGAAGAACTCAACCGGCGGCTAACGTAAACACGTGTAAACCATGCGACGGTTACAATTGTGTCCGGACTGTGTGTTACGATCCGGTCAGGTGCAACTTTTTTCGATATCGTATAACATGAACACGTGTAAACCATGTGACAGTTACAATAGCGTCCGTATTGTGTATTACGGTCCCGACGAGTACAACTATTTTCGATATTGTATAACGTAAACACGTGTAAGCCATGCGACTGTAACAATCACGTATTACTCAAACGTTTCAACCTCGATATTTCAACATTCGAGTCTGGACAAACTTAAAAGCATGATTTGGGGGCAAAGGTGCTTCTAAGGTAATTAGAACCTTAGGTGAAACAGAGGCTTTTTATAATAATTTCGAAAATAAAATATTAATAAAACATAGTTAAACGTATTCTTCTAACTTCTTGAGATGTAAATAAAACATAGTTAAACGTATTCTTCTAACTTCTTGAGATGCAAATTACTTATCAAAGTTTTATATTCTAAATTTGTTAATATAATATTTTCAATCCATTTGGATTTTATTACTTTTAGTTTTGAAAAACTTCTTTATGCAAAAGCAACAATTACAAGTATTGTTAATAAATTATTATAAAATAAAATAACAAAAATAAAATAAAATAAACTCAAAAACAAACTTAAAATAAGATTTGATGTTGCCAAAGATCACCAAGTAATAGAACAATCAGCAATGCCGAATCTAATGCTCGAATTTGTAAAAGATAACTGGCGTGGCATCAGAGGGGAGCCTCTGATGCCTAAGTTAGATCTCAAGATGTGTTTTAGTCTAATTAAGCTTAGGAGAATATAATGTGGGAACCTGTTATTTATAAGAGAGGGTGCTATAGTCCTAAAGGGAGTCCAGCGGTATCGGCTTCAGGACTCTTTGTCTTACTTAAAGAGGGTGTTCGACAGTAAAAATTTTAGGGGTTTGAAATTTTGGGGTATTAGAGTTTGTGAAAAAAGTAAAGATATTTTATGGCATTTGATTAAAAAGTAAAGAGAGAGAGATTTGAATGAATATTATAATAATAATAAAATAATTTGATGAGGAGAGATAAATTATATTATAATCTTTTTAATGAGTGTGGAAATTTTTAGGGGTGGAAATTTCCACTCCCGAACACCACCAAAGTACTGAAGCCACTTGAGTCCTTATCTATCATGGAGTCCTGGAGAGATTAACTTACGCTTACGCTTATGTGGGTTGAGAGCCTAGAATGCGCGTGTGCCCTTGGATAGGGCTGACAAAAATTGGAACGCGGACCGAAAAATTGGACCGGATTTGAGTCTGATCTATAGCTTTTGACAATCTGGTCTGGACCGGACCAAATTTATTAATATAAATATAAAAAAATATTTTTTATATTTTTAATACAAATTAAAAATCTAAAAAGTTTAGTTTTAACATAAACTAAAACTCTACATTTTATATGTCCTTCCCCCTTCAAAAATTAAAAAAAAAACAATTAAAAACATTAAAATATTAAAAATATTAAAAAAATGAAAAAAAAATGAAACCGGTCCGACCACTTAAGTGGTCCGAACTAAACTACAATTGGCTGGACTGGACCACTTATAAGTGGTCAGGTTCGATCCACTATTTTAGTAGGACCGAAAATCCGGTCCGACCGCATTCCGGTCCGAAAACCAGACTGAATTTCCGATTTTGCAGCCCTAGCCTTGGATGAGACAACAGATGGTCTTGCGAGTCTAAATGGGTTATGCCGGTCATATTATGACCCATCAGTAGTCTCTCCCTTTAAACAGTCTTGGACATACCGAAGACCCGCCAGACAAGGAACTATCATACCAATCTGGCGGCCTTGATTTGCTATATTATGGCTCATCAGTAGTACATCTCTTCAACACGGGTTCGAGGAAGGGAAAGATCCTAGAAGGTCTACGAGTCATGTGCTCATTTTGAAACAGAAGACGTGAAGAGGAAGCTGGGTGTATGCTCATTTGAATTGGGGAAGTGGAGCCTATCCAAGGCAAGGTACTCGTTTGGGGTGCCTTTGGCATTATCGAGTTATATCAGCCGCTCAGAGCTTGGCCGAGGCAGGGGTACTTGTTTGGGTGCCTTTAATACTTGCGGTTAGACCAGCCGCTCGAAGCTTTTCCAAGGTGGGGGTAAGGCTGAAAATCAGAAATGTGGTCTGGTTTTCGGACCGCACGGTCGGTCCGGACCACATTTCCGGTTCTCTTATATTAAAGGACCGGTCTGGACCACTTAAGTGGTCCAGACCGGATTTAATTCTTTTAAAAAAAATTATTCGCAAAAAGCATTGCGCAGTGCAGGCTCTGCACTGCGTAGAGACTTGCTTTTTTAATATATTAAAAAAAATTAAAAAAAAGTTTACGAAATGTGGTCCGGTCCAGATCGCATATCAGAAATTTAGTAACCGGACCGGATCGCATAAATCTTGTCCTCCAATCCGGTCCGGACCGGGCCGCATTTTAAAATATGGGACCGGACCGGACCCCAAATTTGGTCCTGGCCGCGGTCCGGTTTTGTGCAGCCCTAGGTGGGGGTACTCGTTCAAGGTGCCCTTAACATTGTGGAGTTAGATCAGCCTCTCGAAGCTTGTCCTGGTAGGGGTACTCGTTTGGGGTACCCTTGGCACTGTGGAGTTTGACCAGCCACTCGGAGCTTTTCCAAGGAAGGGGTACTCATGAAGGATGTCATTGGCACTTGTGAGTTAGACCAGCGTGTGATCGATACAAAACTGTAAGTGCACAATATCGTAGTTTTATAGTAACTGAGAAGAAGAGTGTAGTCCTCAGGGATTGATAACTCATTTTTGACAAGTATCAAAATTATACTAATCTCAATTTTATTTAGAAAAATAGAACTTGTAATTGCAAAATGAAATAGTAATCAAAGCAAGTAAACAAAAGGAATTATTCAATGGAAAATTTGAAGAGAAGAAATGAAAACTTCTAGGAAACCGATTTCACCTAGCCCCTCGATATGCTTTTCTTATCTAACTAATTGAAGTAAAATCTCTAAGTTTGCTAGCAATATCTCCTAAATCATCCAAATACCTCTTTCGATAGTCAATTGGACCAATTCTTGAACATTAGTTCACACATGAATGTGCAAATTAATAAACAAGAAAGCGCATTAAGAACAATGATTCCTTTCTCAAAACTACACCGGTTCTTCTAGGTATTTCGATCCTATAATTGCCTATGCTAAATTATCCACGGGTCTATTCTATAATTTCCTCTTTCAAAAGGAAATCACAAAACTCAAATCATCTAATTGAAGGCTAGTCAATTAAAAGCAATGAGCTAAGAATAATTCAGACAAACAGAGAAGAGATTTACTTCAAATTAAAATAGAAAATCAAACATAGTTGAGACTAGATAACAATCGTTTTCCTAGAATGATAACGTTTAGTTCATGCTGTAATTATATTCAACCAAGAAGGAAACTTTAGCATCCATCGTTTTTCTCCGAAAAAATAGATAAATATTCAAAAATTACAAACTAGAAAGAGCTAGCCTTCCTCCTGCTATCTGACGCTCCTTTTTCTCCTTTCTAAAATCTGTTACGCAGCAACTCCTTTAAAATCTGCAGCCCATTTCAAATTCTTCATCTTGTTTTCCTCCTCATTTTTCTGCTCTTTGTTTCCAACCAACCAAGCCAACAACCCATTTGATTCTGCAAATCTGATTTGAACGAGAGAGCTCCACAATGCCCTTCTGTCTTCTCCCAAAATCTTCTCCCCTTTTCTAGAACTTTGCTTCTGTACTGTACGCTCGAAGATTAAAAATTGAAGTTGGGCTTTCAAATAAGTTAGGCTTAGTCCTCCAACATAATGGGCTATCAAGATATTTTTCTTCATTTCCTTTAAAATTGAAACAAAATATAAATGAGTGACAGTCAAGTCTTAAACCCAACAAAAATAAATAATATTGAACTAAAAACTAAAATTAAGAGGTGATAAAATATAAGAATTTATGCAAATCTTCAGGGTGCCCTTGGCACTGTGTAGTTAGACCAGCCGCTCGAAGCTTGTCTGAGGCAGGGGTACTCGTTTGTGGTGCCCTTAGCAGTATGGAGTTAGATTAGCCACTCGGAGCTTGTTCCAGACGGGGGTACTCGTTTAGGGTGTCCTTGGCATTGTCACTTCGTTCGAGGTCCTTTTGGCACTGTCGCTATAGACGAGGTGCCTTTGGAACTGTTGAGTTAGACCAGACGCTTAGAGCTTGTTCATGGTGAGGGTCCTCGTTTGAGGTGCCCTTTGCACTGTAGAGTTGGACCAGTTGCTCGGAACTTTTTCGAGGTGGAGGTACTCATTTGGGGTGCCCTTGACACTATGGAGCTAAGACCAGCCGCCCAGAGTGTGTCCATCGTAGGGGTACTCTTTTGAGGTGTCTTTCGCACTGCGGAGTTAAACCAGCCGCCCAGATTATGTCTGTCATAGGGGTACTCTTTTGAGGTGCCTTTCGCACTGCGGAGTTTAGACTCGTCTCTCGGGGTTTATCAGAGGCAAAGGTACCCTTTCAAGGTGCCTTTAGCTCTGTCGCTTCTTTCGGGGTGCCTTTAGCACTGTTGAGTCAGACCAACCGTTCAACATTTGTTTGAGGCGGGACTACACGTTTGGGAGCAACCCCATTTGCTAGTACGCTGGTCGTTACACATGGGCCAAGAGGAGCAGTTTCTGCCGATTCGTCTTCGTTGGTCTTTGTAGTGAGGTCGGTCCACGTTGTTGTCCCTAGTTTATTCGGTCTACGTTGAATGGAGACACACAGCGAACATGTCCTCGAAGGCCATATTTTTCTATACTTTTCTCATGGCGTCGGCGAAATTGGTCGGGACTTTTCTCACGAGGTATTTGTGGAAGTTGCTCTACTGAAGTCCTATAGTTAGAGCCACGAGCTTGGCTTCATTGGTGGCATGGGAAACTATGATTGCTTGGTTGAACCGTGCTATGTAACTACGCAGGCTTTCCTTAGGGTTTTTCTTCATGTTGAACTGCTAGGAGGACGGGCGCTTTATACATTGATTGGATATGATGCGGCCCATGAACTGTGTGTTGAGGGTGTCAAAATAGTCGACGGTTCCTAAGGGTAGACCAAAGAACCATTGTTCGGTCAATCCTTTGAGGGTCAACGAGAACTAGCGACAAAGGATGAGATCTTCATATTAATGGACATGCATGTGCAAGCCGAAGATTTTCAGTTGGTCGCTTGTCATCCCCCTGCCTCAAGCTGCTTGCAGGGAGATTGGTGAGCAGAATCGTTATTTGAGGTTCCTTCGCGTGGGGGTGACGTATGTGCACGTGGAGCTGCATTGATCTTGGCGTCGAGTTGTTCTACGTTCTTCACTAAGGTGGCCAACAGTGCTTCGTTGGTGGGGACAGGCTTTGAATCCACTATCGGAGATACCTGGATATCGTTCAGTACTTCAGCGGAGGAAGTCAACGGAGAGAAAGATGGAGAAGATTTTTGCGGTAAGCGAGAAGTGATTGGAGGCTTTTTTGAGAAATTCGCACAAACGACACCAACTAATGATGCCAAAGATCACTAAGTAATAGAACAATCAGCGAGGACGAATCTAATGCTTGAATCTGCAGTCGAAAAATTCCTTTTAAAGATAGATTTTTAGTTATTAATGAAGGCTTAAATAGCTAGCAATATCTAACGATAAAAAATTAAATAAATTAGGGTACACAACAAACATGTTAATTTAGATATGAAAAGGTAATCTCATGGGGATTTTATTGGACTTTTCATTAAAGTATTTGAATCAATAACGAGAGAAGTTTCTTTGAATTAATTTTAATTAATATCTTTAAATAAGGAGATTTTATGGGGTTCAAATGGAGATATAAATATCATAAAAAAATTAATGCTCCTTCAATCAAGGAGATTTATAGGTCTCTTCAATCAATATACTCTTTAATGTTTAATTTTTTAGGCCTTAACATTAAATTTTATTTAAATATATCGTTATTGAAAATTTTGAACTATGGGCCTCCTAAATTTGTGGACCTTAGACAACCATTTTTGCTGCCTATAGCTAGAGCCCCCCTATTTGGGGACGTCATACTTGCAAGATTGTCCCAGAAAACCTTTGGCACGAAAATTGAATTATTTGGCGCGGACATGCCCGTGAAAAAAAGTTTATTTTCTTATAATAATATGAATTAAAAATTTAGTGTTAAAAGAGCTTTATTTATTAGAAAACTTCTTAATATATATTTTTATTACTTATAGGTCATTTAATTAAAGGTTAATTATACTATGCACCCATATAGTTTGGAGGTCTTGATACTTTGCATCCCTTTCTTTCGATTTTGACACATTTCACCCACATGGTTTTGGTTTACTTCGATTTGCACTCCCATCAATTTATCAGTTATGTCGAATGAAAAAAATCAACCACGTAAAGAACATGTTGGTGTGCAAAGTGTCTCAAAAATAAAAATTGATTAATTATAATTTCTCGCCACGAATTAACACAATCTAAAAAATGCCCCTGAACTATAACTCATTACAACTCGACCCCATGATCTATGTTGACTGTTACAATTTCGTTCGGAACCTAGATTTCCTGTTATCTCCCACATTTTTTGTCCCACGTGAGCAACATGTGAACCCCATCTTGTGTGAATATACCACTATGACCCCATTGTGTGGGAAGAAATGAAAACGTTGCTTTGCTAAATTTTTGTTTGAATGGGTCCCGCTCGAAATATAAAGCTTAAAATATCAAACTTCCTTACCAAGATGAGGAATCCTACAACAATTGCAGCTGCAACACTAACATGTTGATTGGCCTATGTCATTCCAGAGTTTGTTTCTGAGTTTATCGACTTTTCGTTTGACTGACGCTTGACACACGCTCGAGCGAAAAATGAAGAATTCAGACAGATGTTTGACTGACGCTCAACCCGCTCATGAGCGTCCTTTGAAGAATTTAAACAGAGACATCACGTTCGACTCGGGCTCGACCCACGCTCGAGCGACTTCCGACAAATTTCAGAAATTACTGAATTTCTGGACTTTCCTTGTGAAACCTTGGGAAACCCTACTAGGTTTCGAGTGAGGCTATCTAGAACTCAATTTTGGCTATTATTGAGCATATTTGTGCCTCCTTTCTTGAGAGAAAAATTTCTGGGATTCATGCCTTAATATTGATTAGTTTTTCTCTATTTTCAATCATCCTACTGTGGAATCTTCATAGTGTTGAAGGTGTACTAAAGAACAAGGCTTGTTCGTGAAGAATCCATAAGAGAAATCTCAGAAGTCTAAGGTGAATGTCGCACGAAGCGGATCTAAGTAGGGACACTTTGATTATTACATCAGGGTTGTTAGAGTTAAGCAACTGGGGTTGCCCATGTCTAAATCAATGTTTGTAAAGTTTTCTTCTTAGTGGATTTCAGGTGTCTGCTGGCCCAGAGTGGTATTTCCTTTAAATGATATTTCAAAGTTTTTCCACTTCATCACCAAATCCTTGTCTCTTTGTGTGATTGAAGTTTGATTTAATTATCCGCTGCTTATTTGCTGATTTAGTTCATTATTATGCACATCTAGGCTGAATAATTTTAGAACATGTTTTCACCCCCTCTAGGTGTTAATAGGGTCTAAATCAGATTTTTCAATTCCATATTGTTCCTATGTCGAGATGACGTTACTAAATGTTAGATGCATTTACAAGGACACTATAACAAAGGAAAGAAAAGAAAAGCAAGTTCAAAGTGTGAATGCAACTCTCAGGTGGACCAAGGTTTAGGTTTTTGTTGGGGAACTCTCCGCTATGGTACTCAACGTATTGCTTGGACTTGAAAGAGGAAATGTGAGGAACAAAGTAGAGCCAGTTGAAGCAGACAAGATGGTAAGCCGCATTGTTCATACCGACAGCGGATGATGGTGGCCCAAGTAAAATGAGAGGAAGTGGCGAGTGGGATGCATGCGAAGAGAAGTCAATTAACTAGACACAAAGTCTTCGTCTTCATCTTCATCGTGAGATTCAGATCAGGTTTTGTTTTGAAACAAAAATCACCAAGTAGACTGATGAGATGTCATCATATGGTTAGTTCATCCATTTTGAGCGAGACCCACTCAAAACACTGACCAATTTAGAAAAGCAATGTTGTTTTATTTTCTAAGCACTCAATGGGGTCATAGTGGTATATTCACACAGGATGAGGGTCACGAGTTGCTCACGTGGGATAGAAAATGTGGGAGATAACAGGAAATCTAGGTTTCAAACGGAATCGTAACAGTTGACAGATTATATGGGCACGTTGTAACGAGTCATAGTTCAAGGAGATTTTTGAAATTAGTGTGTTAGTTTATGGGGGAAAATTGTAATTAACCCATAAAAGGGTGCAAAGTGTCAGATCTCCAAACCACGTGGGTGTAAAGTGTAATTAATCATTTTTAGATATCAGGGACAAAATGGGCAAGTGAGCCATGTGTAGAACACGTGATTGAGATTTTTGTTCTTTGTAAAAGATAAATAAATTGCGGGGTGTAAGTCGAAGAAATTCAGAACACATGGGTGAAATGTGTCAAAATTGAAAGAACGAGGTGCAAAATGTCAAACTTCTCAAACCATGTGAGTGCAAAGTATAATTAACCCTTTAATTAATACACTTTTCAAGAAATTACCGTTTACTAAGGAGCCTTAAGCAATCTCTAAGGGATCTTAGGCCACAGCCTGATTAAGTTGCCTAGGCATTGAGCTAATCTAATTTACTTCTTCTTATCACGTGGTTAAAAATTGATTCGCAGCTATAAGAAAAGATCCTTTTTTATTGTGCCTTAGCAATATTATTACTTTCCTCGACATTGCATACAATGCGAATGGAAGGATCTTTGAATTAGCTTTATGACCTTCTCTCCTTTATCCTTTTCTCTCTTACTTATGGATTCTAGAAACTATAAACTTACCATTTGTATCTTTGACTTTCGTTTAATTTTATATTTGAAAAAAAAAAAAAGAACAATGATCTACACTAACAGGCTAGTGATCATAATTGCTCCCAGAATAGTAACGAAAATGAAAGGAAATTTTTTTCAATCCTGTGGACAAATTAAATACAATATAATAATATTATCGCTGGACTTGCTTCACTTTGCCACCAGCGTTTGGCAAGAAGGAACATGTGAGCATGTAGTACAGACAAAAAGAAAATGATTGTTGGTTTCCTTTTGCATAAACGCTCAAGTAGTGAAGGAGCTTAAGCATGGTGAAGATGAAGATAACAAGTCATTCAAATGTTTAGATATTGTACTAATTATATGCAATTATGTGGTGTTCCTTGTCCTCCATGATCCTTCATCTTTTTCAACCCCCAGCCCCCACCATCCATCATTTCTTCACTTTTATGCCCATTACGGGCCATTATCCTTTCCTCTCTCAAATAGATTAAGGCGCGCAAGAGTATGAAAACGACTCTAGGCATATATATTGAATTAATCCAGAGTAAAAACTCCAAGCGGCAGAGAGAGAGAGAGAGAGCATTACGCTCTAAGTTGTGCCGAAGAGCTCGCTAGTTAGGTGTGGCTGGAATATTTGAAATTGTGAGTAGCCAAAACATCAGTCATTCGCCCCTCCCTCGTCTACTTGCACTTCCAAAACTCTTAAAGACATGTTAGTGTCAGATACAAGAATTGGTGTTAGCAAATACCCAATTTGGTCCGTATAATCTAGTAAATCTGTCAGTCTAATCGAGATATGACATTCATCTTGTGACAACAACGTTTGATTTGGAGAAAGTAAAATAGTAAAACAATTAATTATTTGTGGGTCTTAGCCGTTCTAGCCAGAGAGGACGACTTGCCCTCTCTCTAGAATCTCTTCTCCACCCAATTATTCCCCTTCATTTGTTTTGGGTTATGTTCGTTTTGAAGATTTTTGTAAGATTTGAAGTGTTTTGAGAATTTTTAGGTGATGTTAGAGTTGTATTGGTGTTTGTGTAGAAGTTGTTGATGTGTAAAAAAATTAATGATGATGTTTAAAGTTGTTTTTTTATATTTCGAATTTATTAATTTTTTATTAAAAGTTGAATATTTAAATGGTATTAAAAAAAGGCCAAAAAAGGACAAACGAATGCACATGAAAAACAGTCTACAATCAACTTTTGCAAAATGTGACTGTCACTTACGCAGGGGACAGCGTCAGACGCTAAGGGCCACATGAGGGAAGTGAGGATGCTTTGTTTGTCGAACATAATCTTTGTGAGGATTCGAATCCTACAAAAAGGTTGAAATCAAACATAACCTTGGTCCCGAGTGGCTAAATCGATCAATAAAACCCCTTGTTTGACCCATTTTTTGGGTGTTTTTTCGGACGATTGTAGAGGCGAGATCCCTACATCTATGGTGGTTTTTGGTGGACACGATCGGCCTGGAAAGGTTCTGCATTTATGGGCACCGCCTTCTATCTAAGATCGGAGTTGATAAGTCGACGCTTGGTTCGCCCGACCGGCCTGGAAAGGTTCTGCAGTTATGGGCACCGCCTTCTATCTAAGATCGGAGTTGATAAGTCGACGCTTGGTTCGCCCCAGATTTTACTCAAATACTCCACCCACTAGTGTCTACATCTTCAAGCGCTCCAGTTCGCTCCAGTTCGCCCAGCAAGGAGTCGGTCGCCTTGGGCGTTGGGGCCCATGCACATGCATTTGAAGCACACGACCATTTTCCCCTTATGTCAACCTCTCAGCCACCTACCGTTTATGTTGCTTCCCTCCACGGTCGACTTTCCTTTTCTGCTGGTTACATCAACTTGTTGTCCTTTGTTGGTAATCTATCCTCTATGGGTATCTGGATAGCCTTTTGGCCCCTCAATCTTATTGGTACGTCACATCTACAAATAATCTAACTAGCCTTTTAGAGTATGTAACTAAGATTTTTCAATCTCCATAAATATTAATAAATGTTGTCATGATTTATATATATATATATATATATTTATTTGTAGTTCTTTGTGATTACATGGCTATAAGCACTACTCTACGATTTTCACCCCTCAATTTTGTAGTTCTTTGTGATTACATGGCTATAAGCACTACTCCATGATTTTCACCCCTCCATTTTGCAAAATCTTCTTTTTCGCCTCGTAGATATCATTCCATTCTACCTTCGTATCCCGTGCAACACGTACGCAATACAATATTCCATAGAGAATAGTCGCACGGGGCGGTATTTCGGAATTCAAACAAATAAAAGGCAGAAAGCCAAATCAGGGAGATTATTACAATTAATCAGATGTGCCGAAATGAGTAGCTCTTTTGGTGGAAATTCGACAAAATTGCTTCCTATGTTTCTGTCCTTTCTATGTTTGCCTTCTCTCTCTCTCTCAAACACACCAACTCCTATGAATCAAAGTTCCACGGATTTTCTCAGGTACCAAACATAAACTATTGGGGTACTAAAGATCCTGAATTCTCATAGTATCATATGCACACCTTTTCTTTACTTCTCTTCCATTCACACACTGTAATCTCTCTCCCCCTCTCCCTCCCTCTCTCTCACAAAAGCAAACCAACTCCCGAAGTCTAGCAGAGGCGAAATTTTGCCATGCAGTTCTCACCAACTGTTCTCGTCCAAGTCAGTTAAATATTTAGAGAAGCGTCACCTTTGAACCAAAATGGGGACTACGACATCTTCGATGGCTGCTAAATTCGCCTTCTTTCCTCCAGACCCTCCATCTTATGAAGTATATCTCGATGTGTCCAATGGGAGAATGAGGATGTCCAATGTCCGTCAGAGAGAGGACGTGGACGTTTTGAAGCTGAGCACCAAGAATTGTAATGAGATTGTTGCTATGTACGTGAAGAACCCGTCTGCATCTATGACTGTCTTGTACTCTCACGGCAATGCCGCTGATCTTGGCCAGATGTATCACATTTTCACCGAGCTTAGCCTTCACCTTGGCGTCAATCTTATGGGGTCAGTTTATTTTCATTTTTCTTTCCCATAAAAGAAAAACCAACGTCTTAATAAAATTATAATATCAGTTTTATTTTTTTTGGATTTCCCTTCGCTCAAAGAATCAGTAGAGTTTTTTGGTGGTTTGCAGATATGACTATTCTGGCTATGGGCAGTCGTCTGGAAAGGTATCTTCTCTCTCTCTTCAAACCTCTATGATGATGATCTCTGGATGCTCATCAGCACGTATGACGTATCATTAACTCAACATTTGTTTAGTCAAAGGAAAGTCTGAAAGATAAACTTTGTCTATATTAATGAGGAATTCGATCGCCTTCTAAATATTAATGGACAAAATCTGCTGCGTTGATTTCCTCAAAACCTCCTATTTATATACTTTGATATCCTGACGAATGAAAATAGGCTTTTGCAAAATTGCTCTTTTCTGCCGCATACGGCCATACGGGCAACCCTCTAGTCATTGATTATTCATTGCAATTGTTTGTTAGGTTTTGCACAAGGATCGGGCTACACTAAAATTTACTAAAAAGTGAGCACACTTCAATATTTTCGAAATTAACAGGATGCCAGTTCTCATGCACTTACTTGTAAATTGGAATAATGGAATGCTAGTTGTATTGATTAGGATTAAAGTCTACTGTGTCTAGAATTGCTTGCTAGCCATTTTCACTCAGTTTCTCAAAGGAATTGAGATTAAGAGTACAATATTTGTGACCCTCTGTCCGTTCGACTAAGAAGCTGACTGCTTAATTATCTCGTGTCTTCAACAATTAGCCGAGCGAGCAGGACACATATGCGGACATAGAGGCAGCTTATAAGTGCCTTGAAGAGAAATATGGGGTGAAGGAGGACGACCTTGTATTGTATGGTCAGTCAGTTGGAAGTGGACCAACTCTGGAAATGGCTATCCGTTTGCCCCGATTGAGAGCTGTCATTCTTCACAGTGCCATCCTCTCTGGCCTGCGTGTCATGTACCCAGTTAAGCGAACATTTTGGTTTGACATATTCAAGGTTTGTTGCCACCCTTAATGCTTCCAAACAATAGGTTGCTCTTTAACGTGGGATATTTTGTCGCCCCCAAGAAGAAAATATGGCATATTTTGTCCTTCACTAAAAGGCTCCTTTCTTTCTGTTGCAGAACATTGATAAGATTCCACTGATAAACTGCCCTGTTCTGGTAATTCATGTGAGTGTACCTTTTGTTTGATCCTTTCTTTCTTGTTCAATCACAGTAACGTCTCCCTCATCATATTCATTGCTTCCATACCCAGATTACTCGTCTTTTTTCCCTAAATTGCACTGAGGTTACTTTTTACTGGTACCCGCATAACAGTTTCTTGCCTTTTCGCAATGGAAATTTGATTGGCTCATGTGATACGAGTAATTAATAACTTACAGAGGAGATCTATCTACCCAGACAAATTTTGGTGCTTTTCCTTAAAGCAGTCTCCCTGCGCGGTCAATAAGGGTGTCTATCAATCTGTGTTTTTCAGATTCAAACTCTTAATATATAGTTTGATTTTCATTGGCATGTAAGGATCATAATGTGAAACATATTATGATCCAAGTTGACAATAATACGACAGCTGATAAGATTCTAAACTCTATTTTCTTTCCCGCCCGTTATGAGTAATTTTGGTATAATTTTAGTATAGGGTAGAAAATATTCGATATTTGACACTCATAATGGTAATTGTAGGGAACTGAAGACGAAGTTGTGGACTTCTCCCACGGTAAGCAGCTCTGGGAGCTTTGCAAAGAGAAGTATGAACCTTTGTGGCTTACGGGAGGAAACCACTGCAACTTGGAACTCTACCCAGAGTACTTACGGCATCTCAGGAAGTTTGTATCAGCTTTAGAGAAACTGCCGCGTCTCCAAATTGAGACTGAGGAAAGTACAGAAAAATCGGATAATTCAGTGAGTACCATAGACCAAAACTCCAGAGCAAGCACAGACAATAAGGAGAAGTACTCCAGGCCTAGCACTGGACAGAGAGAAAAATCTAGGCCGAGCACAGACAAGAAGGAAAAATCAAGAACCAGCACTGACAAGAAGGAGAAGTCGAGAAGGAGCATTGATCGGTCTGGAAAGGCGAGGAACAGCACGGATCAATCAGAAAGAGCAAGGACTAGCTTCGACCGGTCAGCCATTTTCTAGTCTTTGTTTCATTAACTTACTGTTGCAGACATGGTAGGCTCTCTATACATGTGACTGACTGTTGAAACAATTAATCATGGCAGCTTGGGAGACATGGTGAGATCAGTTGGATTATGCAATGTTGTTTGTTTGAAGCAAACAGCTTTGGAGGCTTGAGGTTAAAGAATTCAGTTCTTGTGATTATAAGTTACCACATTCTATTAGAATCCCATGTTTGGTTGGTAGGTTGGAAGTTTAACTGATTGATTATTCTATCAATGTAAAAGGTGAGACACCTTACAATTGTGTTGGCAGTTCTAAATGACGCCTAGTCGTTCCGGTACAGGTAATGTTTGAAACATGTTTTTCCAATTTCACAGATTCATTTGAAGTAAAGCCTGTTTTGGCAACTTGGCTTCCATTATATAAATAAGAAGCAGCTAGCGGACGTGTTATCTCTTTCTCTCTCTCTTATGCTTTGGTTATGTTTTTCTTGCATTTCATCAAACACCTTATAATTAGTTTCTTGCTTCCAAATCTTAAGCATAAGATCCAACTCTAATTAACGAGGCTTTCACAAAACCCTCCCAACTAGTTAATTAAGAGCCTTGAAAACTATAGATCTTCTAACCAAACCAAAGCTTTTCATACCAAAAAAAGCAAGCAATATTCTCTGTTGCGGGTGTGTGTGATAAAAAAAAAACCGAATATGGTTGCTGTAAACTATACATGTTATTTTGGATGGAAAAATAATGATGTCCTCTCACATAATATGGATCTTACTTGTCTTGACCCTTAGTATTGTATTAAATCATCCTATGTAACCTTACCTTGAAGATGTTTCTAAGCCAATATAAGAATCAATTTCAATCTTGTTGTTTTTTCCAGGAAAAATAAAATCTTATCTTTCCCACTTGTAACGTGTCGAAACTTTGCGTTTAGAATATGCGTTAGCTCAGTGGTTACCTCCTCCCCTTAGGGAGGGTACTTCCGGGGTTCAACGCCCTTCCCCGCAGGCTATGCCTGCTGTCACTGTTGACCAAAAAAATGTGTTATAATAATCAACGTTGAGGAAGTCAGACACGAAAAGAGAGGATCTTATCGAATATTGCTGCATTGCTCTGTAATCGAATATAACGTCCATTCCAGAGGATTAAAAGAAAGAGAAGGGGAACGAGTATTATAGGGTAGAAAAGATACAATTGGTTTCATATATGTGGTCACGTTTCCGTTAAAATCTAGTCTCTTCGTCTATTTTCGTCTCTTTCAATAAATCTGTCTGCATAATCAAGAGAAGAAGAAAAAAAGATGGATATGCTCTTTACTGTCTATATTTACCTTTATTGAAAGAGAGGAGTAAACGGAGAAACCTAATTTTAATAGAAACGTAACCACCTACATAGACTCAAATGTATCTTTTCTTACTCCAGGGGCATTTTTATAACTTTTTAATACTATAGGAACTGCGGGCGCAATTATGCCGGTAACTAACATTGTCTCTAGAAACTTATACAAAGAAACTGCATAACTAATTTGTCAACTATGAGGCACTGGGAGGTACTTAAACTTATACCATCTGGTTGAGGTAGTATACTAGTATACATATAGTACTCTTTACTAGAGGTCGAAATACAAAAGATAACTTGTTTGAAAACAACAATTTTATATTAATTTTTAGATACATTTTTTCATGGATAATGGCATCCCAGTTTGTCAACATCACTATGTTGAAGAATATCTCTTTCGTCAACTAACGCCATTTATATATGGAAAAATTATTCAAATGGTCCTTATACTTTCATTTTGTTACAAAATTGGTCCTTGTGGTTCCAACTTTAACAATTTGGTCCCTATAGTCACCAATGTGATGCATGAGAATCCTTCCGTCCACACTTCTGTTAATTCTTTGGCAAATCGAATATGTTGATATGTCAGTATTGTCCAAGTGATTAAAAATTGACATGTCAATGCATTCCGTAGGAGATTAACAGAGGTGTGGATGGAGGGACCTGTGTACCATATTGGTGATCACAGGGACCAAATCTTCGAAGTTGAAAGCACATGAACCAATTTATAATAAAGTGAAACCACATTTACTATTTGAATAATATCACCTTTTATGTATTACTTCATTAGATTTCAGACAAGTGGCTATAATATGCTATACAAGTTAAAGTACCTCCCAGTGAAAGCACAGGAATCATTAGATGGTGTTTTAGACAAGTTAAAGGTAATTGGTTCTTACACATATTTCAGAATTAGACTTGTTCATCTTTGAGAGTTCTCATTAACAAAACTTTCACGAAAATTACAACCTAGGAAAACAATAAGAAGGACCCAAAAGGCCAACGGTAAGTTTAGGGGTCAACAATAAAGTGACTATAATGGAAGACACAAGGTCTTCAGTTGTAGCGGGCACAAAGCCCGAAACGAGAGGACACGAAGGTCCTTGGAAACACGGGAAACCCGTGGAAAATGAACCAAAAAGCTTATTGAAAGAAACAAACCACTGCACAAGGCAGTGGCAACAGCTGCTGAAGGAGAGACAACAGTGTCGTCTCTTCTGCTCTTTGAGAGCTCTTAATATGCAGATCCAGTTGTAATTACAAAAAAAAAAACCACAGAAATTGAAAGAAAAAACAACAAAACACACTAAAAAACCAAAACAAGCCTCAAACAAAGAGGCAAGCCCAAACGGGCTAAAGCATAACATAAACAAAGCAGGCCAGAACTTGGCCGGAGATGGCAAAGGAGGAGGCGGCTTGTGGTGGCGGTCAGGAGAGTGTCACGGCCAAGAGGAGAGAGCAGGAGCCACAAAAGTCATTCCTGAGAACAAGAGCATGTGTGGAACTTCGGAGGGGGCCTCATGCGTGACCAAGAATGGTGGCGCGTCAAATTCACGCGCAGCGCTTGGGGTGCGTGTGTGTAAGGGACCCCGGTCTAGGCCACCTTAACAACACCAACTTCCACCAAGTGATTCGAACACGATCACGCCAATCGATCCTCCTAAACCGTTCTTGGCAATACACGAGCTAAAATATAGGATCTAACAACACAAATGAAGAACTCTCGAGATATTATTGATAAGAACGAAGAACATGGTTAAGGGTTAATTAGCCCAAGAACCACAAGAACAAGAACAATCTCGATCAAGGATTAATTAGCCCAAGAACGGGTTCCCAAACTAGGTTATTAGCCTAGATTGAATCCCAAGCGACAAGGTTATTAGCCCTGACACCGACTTAGCATATACGTGTCTATGCTCGGCCAAAACTCTTCCCAAAAGCACTCAGGATCTCCAAGACTTTACTATTCTCAATACCGACTACAAGTCCTGAGGAGTGCTTATAAGGGTCTTCTCAGGAACTTACAAAACCCTACCCGACTAATAACAAAACAACCTAAATCAAGTCTTCAAAACTTTATGGAAACAATTCCTAGAATCAATGAGATTTGATGATACATGCCTAAAATAGCGAGACTCAAAAAGGAAAGCAAACTCAAAAGGAAAGTTAATCTTTTTAGGAATCTCATAATTCTAGAAGATTGGATTCATTCCATCAATACCATATTTGCGCCAATCTCTAAAGATACTTCCCTAAAGAGCTTGATCTCATCGTCTTCCGCCGCCCTACATGGTGGTGCCGTCGCCTTGCTCCTCCATGGGTGGTGGTGCTCTGCCGCTGGCGGTGGTTGTTATGGTTAGCCACTCTTGATCATCGGCCGCTGCTTGGCTGAGCTGGTGGCAGGATCTGGTTGTGGTATTATGACCTGGTGCGTCTCGATGTTGGCCAGGAGCTTGGCCGGACATGTGGTTGTTGGCTTGGCCAGGGTATTATCCGGGCACGTGACTGATTGTCTAGCTAGAAACTCCGAGCATGCTTGCGGTTGGCTGGCTGGCATGCCCGACATGGGTATCGCCTCCTGGCCTATATGAAACTTGCCCAGTCATATTCGCGGTTGATCATCTGGTATGCCAAGCATGGCCATTGTTGGGCTATATGGGCCTGTTTGCCCGGGGATCCTTACATTCCCCCTTCATAAAGAGTACCATTGACCCCAAGGGTAAACTGTGAAACTCTAGAGGTTATGTCGTCATAGTCCTCCCAAGCCATCTCCTCTCTCTGTAGCCCACCCATGCTTCAAGTAACCAACCTATCGTCCATGATGAACTTCATACTCCTCCCACCATAATCAAGTATGATTTTGCCAATACATTTCAGTCAAGCATCACCCAAAACCACATCCAACTCATCCAAGGAAAGTACATATAGATCAATAACTACTTGCATACCATGGACATCAATGAGAACCACCTTCACTATCCTCTCACATCTCATCTTCCCATCGTTGGCAAGCTTCACCTCAAAGGCCTTTATCTCCTCCTCATGCAAGCCCGCCTTAGTAACAAGGTGGGTGTTGATGAAGTTGTGGATAGACCCACTATCCACCAACAAAGTGATCGCATGCTTGCTCATTGAAGTCCCAAATGTGATGATTAGCATTTCTCAATGTCGACCATGACATTAAGACTCAACTCACTATCACTAGTGTACTCCGCATGTCCGTGCTCCTCATTTGACTCCCTTTCATCATACATGCACATGAGCTTGGCCTTGTTTCATTGATGGTTAGGACTCCATTTTTCTCCACAAAGCATAAGTGTTTCTTGATGCACTCCTCCAACTCTTCTCGGCTCAGCTTCTTCACTTCATTCTTATGCTTCCTAGACTCTTCAACCACCTCTCTTCCCTTCAAAGGCCTCTCGCATTGCAAGGATTCATCTTCCTTACTAGCCAATTCTTCCTTGACATGATTCTTCTCAACCCGGTGGTTATCTTCAAGGATCTCGGCCACCATCATGGCTTATTACAACCTAGTGGGATGCTTCAACTTTAGCTCCTTAACTATCCATGGCTTCAACCCATCCACAAAGGTGGCAATGAGTACCTCCTCGGACCAACCCTTTACTAAATTTTGGAGTTGTTGAAACTCCTCCACATATATGTGCACCTTACCCTCTTGATTTAGGCCAATTGGCCATGATGGTTGACAGTGGGTGAGGGCCCAAATTACATGAGTAACTCCCTCTCGAAAGTCGTCCATCCGAGCCTTCTTCTCTCCTTATCATATTGGGCTCGAATCCACCTCCACCACTTGTTTGCCTTGTCATCAAGATAGAAACATGCAGTGGCTACTCTTTCTTCCCTTGGCACTTCATACACATGGAAGTAGTGGTCCGCTTTATCAAGTCATTCATGTGGATCACTTCCACTGAACTTTGGAAACTCGATATTCGGCCTCCTAGGTCCTCGGTTGTGGAACCGATTTCCCTCTCCAAAATCATCATAATGATCACCTCTATGATAGTTTGGCCTTCTAGGTCCTCGGTGGTTAAACCGATTTTCATCACCATCACAATCATAGTTGTAACACCCCGACCCAAAAGTCTAAATGGATAGCATAACGCTTGAAAATATCATCTCAACCAAGAAAAAGAACTCATAAAAATTTATATTCCATCTTCAATAGTCAAAAAGAATCCCAACAGTTTAGTCAGAGCACTACTAAAACATAAATCCTTAAATACTTCTCTTAACAATAGTATAAAACAAAACAATAAAACTACTAAAGTCTCCAAAATAAAACAATTATTACTAGAGTCTCCAGATGACTATTTATTCAAATGTTCTGCATCTTGCAATTATTCTCAGAGATTTCAACTCACAATATTTCTATCCCTCGTTGCCACCAACCTCTAAATCTGAAAGATAGAAAATAAGTGGTGAGCAACAACTAGCTCAGTAAGTAGCAAGTCAATGAGGGTAGGAGAAAAAACAATTTACCACAATAACCGAAATCCATAAATTAAACACTGTGAGTCATACCGAATCCAAAAATATCAGTTTGTAACAAAAATTATCCAAGGCCGCACAATATAGGGAAATAATCAATGGTCACACAGACCTCCAGGCCACAAAGACCTCCAAATAATAGGCCACACAGACCTCTAGGCCACAAAGACCTCCAAATATTAGGTCACACAGACCTCTAGGCCACAAAGACCTCCAGATATTAGGCCACATAGACCTCCAGATATTAGGCCACACAGACCGCATAGATATATTGTCAGCGCAAAGACAATTTTCAAAGTATACTCACAAAATAAATATATTCCAACAATCCAACATTTCAAGTTTGATATTTCAAACAAATTAATGAAATTTAAGTCATTTCATCTTTATCAAAAATTTGTACATTTCCCCCATATAATGAATCAAAACTATATAAAATAGTGCACGTTTTAAAAATATATTTCACCAATGACAAGAGATTTAAATTTCGCACAGAAATATTTTTAAATCAATTTCATCTCACAGAATAATTAAATATTTCGTGCACTTAGATTCCACAAAAGTTTAGAGGAATAAAATCTCATTAATAAGCCACTTACCTCAATGTTTAACCGAAGCTTAAGATTTCACAAAAAATTGTTGAAAAGTCAATCGACACCTAGAATCCATTTGAAAATCAGCCAACTCGTCATCTAAATCCTCATACATCCCTAAAGTAATTTAAATAATAGACTTCCAACAACAACACACCTGAACTGCAATAACTCTGTCTATTCCCAAAATCGTGAAATTCCTCAAAAGCGCCATTAATTACCCTACAGCAAACCAAAAACTAAACTGGAAAAATCTAGAATATTTAGATCTAAAACTTCATTGAAGGTCGGAACTTAGAGAAAAGCTCACCCAATTGCACCGACGAAGTTAAAGAAAAATCGCCTAATACGTGAAGAACGGCTCTCCAACGTTGTCTATAAAACGGCACAATCCAAATCAATCCAAAGAAATATCTTTCTAAACCAAGATTAAAACAAACCTACCTCCAAAAATCACCCAACTCCTGCAAATCACGTCTCCAAAGGTAAGAGAAAGAGAATTTCGTGTAGAGAGAGCTTCAAATGAGAGAAAACTCCAATATTGAGAGGAAATTTTCGCAATTAACCTAGATCTAAACTTAAAGATCTCTAAATGGGTTTAAAAAGGGCTAAAATTTCATCAAAAACCGTTCAAAATTCGAAAAGAAATCAAATTTTAAAACTTAAAAAAATTCGCGTTGAAAACGGAACGTTTTTACGTTCAGTTTTCAAATGGGGTGCTGCGGGAGGGATAATAACTTATCCCTCTGCACCGTTTCATCTTTTGACTTTTCAAACTTTGTTTTTTTTTTTTGAAGTATTACAATCTTCCCCCTTATAAAAATTTCGTCCTCAAAATTGACTTACCGTAACCAACGAATAATCCTGGATATTTGGATCGCATCTCATCTTCTTGTTCCAATGTTGCTTCTGCCATGGTTTGATTCTTCCAAAGGACCTTCACCAACGATAGCGTCTTAGTTCTCAACACTTGGTCTTTACGATCCACAATTTGGACGGGAACTTCTTCGTATGACAAGTCTTCCTTAATCTGGATCGGTTGATAATCCAAAATATGGGATGGATCATAAACATATTTTCTCAACGTAGAAACATGAAATACATCGTGAATCCTTTCCAGTGCAAGGCGATATGCAACAAAGCCGACCTTCTCCAAAATCTCAAATGGCCCCACGTAACGAGGACTTAACTTTCCTTTCTTTCCAAAACGCATAACTCCCTTCATTGGAGCAACTCGCAAAAATACTTTATCTCCCACTTCGAATTCCAATTCCTTTCTTCGTTTATCTGCATAACTTTTCTGTCTACTCTGAGCTGCTTGCAGTCTCTTTCGAATTAACCCAACTTTCTCACAAGTTTTTTCTACAATTTTTGAACCAAGAATCTTTCTTTCACCCACTTCATCCCAACAAACTGGAGATCTACACCTCCTACCATATAAAGCTTCATAGGGAGCCATCCCAATACTAGAATGATAGCTATTGTTGTAAGCGAATTCAGCTAATGACAAGGCAGCAGTCCAACTACCTTTAAAATCCATTACATAAGCTCTTAACATATCTTCTAGCGTTTGAATGGTCCTCTCTGATTGTCCATCTGTTTGCAGGTGAAAGGCGGTGCTGAATTTTAACTGCGTACCAAAAGCTTTCTGCAACCTTTTCCAGAACTCAGAAGTAAATCTTGGATCCCGATCTGATACAATCGTCACCGGTATTCCATGTAATCTCACAATCTCCTCAACATAAAGTTGTGCCAATTTATCCAAAGTATAATTCTTCCGAATAGGGAGAAAGTGCGCCGACTTCGTTAATCTATCCACCACAACCCATATTGTATCATGAGCTTTAGGCGATCTCTGTAACCCTGAAACAAAATCCATACAAATATGTTCCCATTTCCATTCAGGAATTGGAAGTGGCTGTAATAATCCTGAAGGTCGTTGATGTTCAATCTTCACCTGTTGGCAAGTAAGACATTGTTCTACAAATTTGGCTACCTTCCGTTTCATATTATTCCACCAAAAATTGCCATGAAGATCCCGGTACATCTTAGTACTTCCCGGATGTACTGTAAAGCGTGAACGATGTGCATCTTCCAGAATTTCTCTCTTTATCTGCGGGTCATTCGGTACACAAAGTTTGTTTCTGAATTTCAATATACCATCATCTGTCAACTTAAATTCAGATTTCTTCCCACTACGCACTTTGTCCATGAGCCTTACCAATTCTTTATCCTTATCTTGATTACTCTTTATCTTTCAACCAAAGTAGGCTGCACCTTTAAATTTGCCAAATAAGATGAGGAATCTCCCACTATCACTTCTATGTTATATCTCTCCAAATCCAACAAAATATGCTTCTGCGTAGTCACCATAGCAGCTGTCCAAGACTTCCGACTAAGTGCATCTGCCACTACATTTGCCTTACCAGGGTGATAATGTATTGAACAATCATAATCTTTAATCAATTCCAACCACCTTCGCTGCCTAAATTTTAATTCTTTCTGAGTAAATAAGTACTTCAAACTCTTGTGGTCGGTGTATATCTCACACTTTTCTCCGTACAAATAGTGTCTCCATATCTTCAAAGCAAAAACTATTGCTGCCAGTTCTAAATCATGAGTAGGATAATTCTGTTCATAATTCTTCAATTGGCGAGAGGCGTAAGCAATCACTTTACCCTGTTGCATCAAAACACAACCCAAACCTTTTCGAGAAGCATCACTATATATAAAAAAAACCTTCTGAACCTGAAGGTATAGTCAATACGGGAGCAGATACTAATCTTTGTTTTAATTCTTGGAAACTCTTCTCACATTCTTCCGTCCATTCAAATTTCGCATTATTCCTCGTTAACCGTGTCAGTGGCACAGCTATACAGGAAAACCCTTCTACGAACCTTCTGTAATACCCAGCCAAGCCTAAGAAACTCCTAATTTCACTCACATTGGTTGGTCTCGGCCAATCAATTATAGCCTCGACTTTACCCGGATCAACAGTAATCCCCTCGCTAGACACCACATGACCAAGGAACACAATCTTATCAAGCCAGAATTCACACTTTTTCAATTTGGCATATAACTGTTTCTCTTTCAATGTCTGCAATACCATTCTTAAGTGTTCTTCATGCTCCTCTCGGCTCTTTGAGTAAATCAAGATATCATAAATGAAAACTATAACAAATTTATCGAAATATTCTCGGAATACTCGATTCATCAAGTCCATAAAGGCAGCTGGTGCGTTCGTTAACCCAAAAGGCATGACCAAAAATTCATAGTGTCCGTATCTTGTTCTAAAAGCTGTCTTTGCTACATCCTCACTCTTAACCTTTAGCTGGTGATATCCCGAACGAAGATCAATCTTAGAGAATATCTGTACTCCTTGTAATTGGTCGAATAGATCGTCCCGCGGTAGAGGATACCTATTCTTTACCGTAACTCGATTTAACTCTCGATAATCAATACACAATCTCATGCTACCGTCCTTCTTCTTAACAAACAAAACAGGAGCACCCCAGGGGGACACGCTTGGACGGATGAATCCCTTGTCCAATAATTCTTGCAACTGATCTTTTAACTCTTTTAGTTCCATAGGTGACATCCTATACGGTGCCTTAGAAATTGGAGCAGTACCAGGGACTAGGTCGATGAAGAATTCAATTTCTCTCTCTCGGGGTAGGCCTGGTAAATCCTCGGGAAATACCTCTGGAAATTCCCTCACTATTGGAATTAACTCCAACTGTGACTCTTCTTCTTTAGTACCAATCACACTAGCCAAATACCCATGACACCCTTTATGAAGTAATTGATTGGCTTTTATTGCCGAGATCACACATATTGGTTTGAGACTTGACCCCTTAAAACGGAACTCCACATCATCTAAAGGCTTGAAAATTACCTCTTTCTCGAAACAACATATGCTAGCATGATAAGCAGACAAACCAATCCATTCCCAGGATGACATCAAAATCATACATATCAAGCAATATTAAATCTGCTAATAATTTTCTATTCTCAATGCAAATTTCGCATGACTTAAGCACAAGCCTCGCAATCAAAGCATCACTCATTGGAGTAGAAACAGACAACTGATAATCAAGCTGCTCAGGTTCTCTATCAGAATTTTTGGCAAATATTTTGGAGACGAAGGAATGAGTCGATCCCGTGTCAAACAACACTCTAGCATACATAGACAAAATAGGAAGCATACCTGTCACCACCTCATCAGTAGCCTGACCATCTTGGGCTGATAAAGCATATACTCTTCCCGGAACCCTTTTTCCAGCATTATTATTCTAAGACGATGACAGATTCATGCTTTTATTTGTAGGGCACTCACGTGAAAAATGACCAGGTTGCTTGCAAGTGTAGCACAACTTAACTCCAAAACGGCATGGTTGTCCTTGATGATGCTTCCCGCAATTGGGACAAGGCCTCACATTTTCATGTTGAGTATTTTGTGTTCTGACATAACCACTATTGAAGGAATTCTTCTTATTATTAAAATTCTGCTCTTTGCCCTGCCCATCATTTGGCTCAAACCTTCTTTTCCTAGTATCCTTGACAACATCTCGGTGTTTGAAATCTTCCTCTAATGTCATAGCTCTCTTCACTGTTTCAGTGTAACTATTAACTCCAGAAGCCAAAATGAGGTGACGGAACCTATCACTGAGACCCCTCTGAAACTTTCGAACCATTTTTCCTTCGTCCGGAATTAAATGAGGTGCAAAGCGAGACAATTCCACAAATCTTGCAGCGTACTGCTCCACACTCATGGCCCCTTTAGCCAAATCTGCGAATTCTCTTTCACGACGATCCTTGAAAATCTCTGGATAGTAAGTCTCATTGAACACTTCCTTAAACTTAGCCCAAGTAATCGGAACATCTTCACCAAGTTCTTCATTTAACAGTAACTCAGTGCCATCCCACCATCTTTCAGCAGCATCCTCCAAGACAAAAGTCGCGTATTTCACCTTCTGTGAATCCGTGCAGTTAAGAACTTTGAGTAATTTTTCTATCTTAGTTAACCATCTCTCAGCAGCGATTGGATCAGGCTCTCCCGTAAATATAGGAGGATTATGCTTCTTAAAATCCCCAAACGAACAACCCTCACGTGCAGTCCTATTTCCTCATATGGCCTCAGCAAGTCTAACAATGATCCGATTTGCCACCGCATCTACATCGTCCTCACTAGGAGTAACAGACCTTTCGTTCGAGGCAGACCTCTCATTACGGCTTGACTCTTCTTCCTCTAAAATTTCGTTCACAGCTCTCCTTCTTGGTCTTGCACCCCTACGCGGCATCTTCTTCCTAAAATTCGTTTGGCTCAACAAAAATTAGTAAAAGATAACTACTCCAAAGGCCAAATACAAGGAAGAAAAATGTATAATCCTGAACTCAACATATAACAACAAAAATACAGAATCCAAAAATCGCTTCTAAGATCAAAACCTATCGTAAATCAATATCAATTCCTAATTCAAGTTTCAATATCTCTCAAATACATCAACATATTCAACTTTAACCCTTTAATCCTATGCTCTGACTTTCATCAAAATCTTCCTAATAGTCTACAGAATCATATACCTATGCTCTGATACCACCTGTAACACCCCGACCCAAAAGTCTAAATGGATAGCATACCGCTTGAAAATATCATCTCAACCAAGAAAAAGAACTCATAAAAATTTATATTCCATCTTCAATAGTCAAAAAGAATCCCAACAGTTTAGTCAGAGCACTACTAAAACATAAATCCTTAAATACTTCTCTTAACAATAGTATAAAACAAAACAATAAAACTACTAAAGTCTCCAAAATAAAACAATTATTACTAGAGTCTCCAGATGACTCTTTATTCAAATGTTCTGCATCTTGCAATTATTCTCAGAGATTTCAACTCACAATATTTCTATCCCTCGTTGCCACCAACCTCTAAATCTGAAAGATAGAAAATAAGTGGCGAGCTACAACTAGCTCAGTAAGTAGCAAGTCAATGAGGGTAGGGGAAAAAAACAATTTATCACAATAACCGAAATCCATAAATTAAACACTGTGAGTCATACCGAATCCAAAAATATCAGTTTGTAACAAAAATTATCCAAGGCCGCGCAATATAGGGAAATAACCAATGTTCACACAGACCTCCAGGCCACAAAGACCTCCAAATATTAGGCCACACAGACCTCTAGGCCACAAAGACCTCCAAATATTAGGCCACACAGACCTCTAGGCCACAAAGACCTCCAGATATTAGGCCACACAGACCTCTAGGCCACAAAGACCTCAAAATATTAGGTCACACAGACCGCATAGATATATTGTCAGCGCAAAGACAATTTTCAAAGTATACTCACAAAATAAATATATTCCAACAATCCAACATTTCAAGTTTGATATTTCAAACAAATTAATGAAATTTAAGTCATTTCATCTTTATCAAAAATTTGTACATTTCCCCTATATAATGAATCAAATTTATATAAAATAGTGCACGTTTTAAAAATATATTTCACCAATGACAAGAGATTTAAATTTCGCACAAAAATATTTTTAAATCAATTTCATCTCACAGAATAATTAAATATTTCGTGCACTTAGATTCCACAAAAGTTTAGAGGAATAAAATCTCATTAATAAGCCATTTACCTCAATGTTTAACCGAAGCTTAAGATTTCACAAAAAATTGTTGAAAAGTCAATCGACACCTAGAATCCATTTGAAAATCAGCCAACTCGTCATCTAAATCCTCATACATCCCTAAAGTAATTTAAATTATAGTATTCCAACAACAACACACCTGAACTGCAATAACTCTGTCTATTCCCAAAATCGCGAAATTCCTCAAAAGCGCCTTTAATTACCCTACAGCTAAACTGGGAAAATCTAGAATATTCAGATCTAAAACTCCATTGAAGGTCGGAACTTAGAGAAAAGCTCACCCAATTGCGCCGACGAAGTTGAAGAAAAATCGCCTAATACGTGAAGAACGACTCTCCAACGTTGTCTATAAAACGACATAACCCAAATCAATCCAAAGAAATATCTTTCTAAACCAAGATTAAAACAAACCTACCTCCAAAAATCACCCAACTCCTGCAAATCGCATCTCCAAAGGTAAGAGAAAGAGAATTTCGTGTAGAGAGAGAAAGAGGAGAGAGAGAGCTTCAAATGAGAGAAAACTTCAATATTGAGAGGAAATTTTCGCAATTAACCTAGATCTAAACTTAAAGATCTCTAAATGAGTTTAAAAAGGGCGAAAATTTCATCAAAAACCGTTCAAAATTCGAAAAGAAATCAAATTTTAAAACTTAAAAAAATTCGCGTTGAAAACTGAACGTTTTTACGTTCAGTTTTCAAATGGGGTGCTGTGGAAGGGATAATAACTTATCCCTCCGCACCGTTTCATCTTTTGACTTTTCAAACTTTGTTTTTTTTTTTTTTAAGTATTACAATTGTAGTCACGATCACTTCACAGCCTATCTCGCCTTCTAGCATCATCTTCAAAGGTACAGTCATAGGATCTCTCCTCCCTATATCGACTTCCTCCAACTCTATCTTCTGATCTTGCATGGTCATCAACACCATGGTTGGATTCTTCACGTAGCCATCTCTCGACTACCTCATGCTCATTCTCCACACATCCGCCCATTCTAAGTTGTTGTCGCGGTCTAGGTTCTTCTTTTATGGACTCTGTATGGTGAGTTTCTCTTCCATCCATGAGTTCAACATCCTCCCTCCTTGCGGCTTGTACATGGTTGCCTCCTATTGGCTCTCCTCTAAGTCTAGCCAACATCGCTCGTAGATCTTGCCTCATTCTATCCACCACCCTTCAATTCTCTTCGGCGGCCATGGAAATCGTGGCTATGACTCCTTACATGTGAGCCATGATTGCGGTGGTCTCCTCCATCTTGTCTTTAAGTCATAGAATATATGCCTCCAAGGCTTCGAATCGGTCTCGGCTGGAAGTAAGTGAACTTGATACCGCCTCCATTGCAATACTTGGCTGCATCAACAAGTCCAACAGTGGGTTTTCTCCGAATCGAAGATCGAACCCCCTCCTCCAATAATAATCCGCACGAATTACAACAACCTTCCAACACAAAAATTGCTCGTGTTTACCTTGCTTGAAGCGTAGAACTCTTCAAGCAACACCTCTCAATGAAAAGCATCAATTTGTTAGGGACCCCAGTCTAGGCCATCTTAACAGCACCAACTCCCGCCACGTGATTCGAACACGATCACGTCAATCGATCCTCCTAAACCATTCTTGGCAATACACGAGTTGAAATATAGGATCTAATAACACAAATGAAGAACTCTCGAGATATTATTGATAAGAACAAAGAACGTAGTTAAGGGTTAATCAGCCCAAGAACAAGAACAATCCCGATCAAGGGTTACTTAGCCCAAGAACGGTACCCAAACTAGGTTATTAGCCTAGATTGAATCTCAAGCAACAAGGTTATTAGCTCTGACACCGAATTAACATATACGTGTCTATGCTCGGCCAAAACTCTCCCCAAAAGCACTCAGACTCTCCAAGACTCTATTATTCTCGATACCGACTACAGTTCCTGATGAGTGCTTATAAGGGCCTTCTCAGGAACTTACAAAACTCTACCCGACTTGTAACAAAACAACCTAAATCAAGCCATCAAGATTCTATGGAAACAATTCCTAGAATCAAGAAGATTTGATGATACATGCCTAAAACAGCGATACTCAAAAACGAAAGCAATCTCAAAAGGAAAGTTAATCTTTTTAGAAATCTCCTAATTCTAGAAGATTGGATTCATTCCATCAATATCATACTTGCGCCAATCAACCGGAAGTTGCAACCTCTTTGAGAGACGAGTGTATATTCAAATGGGTGCAATGTAACGTTTCCATTGGCCTATAAGTAACACTCATGCCATGTGTTATATGTACATGAAATCATTACCAAAACATAACTCATTTTTTGCACATTTTCTCCTTTAGATTTGATTGTCCAATGACAACTTCTGTGAAAGTTTTCCAACAGTTTAGCCCCCAAAAGTAAAATCTTGGCTTCGCCCTGCATATGATATCTTCCACAAATAAGTGACAAACATTTAAGTTCACAATCAAGTGTAGTATTTGTTTAAAAATAAATAAAGAACCCTACATATAACCCTGTATTCTAGAAAGAGAGGTTATACCCTCTCTCTAGAATTTCCCCTCCCTCTTCACTTGAACCCCCTCCCGCTTCCCTGTGACTAGCGGTGGGAGCTGCTCCTCCCGCCGCCCTCCCCTCCCTCTCCTCTCCTTCTCTTGGCCGGAATCCATCCAAACCGCCACATTTTGGTCTCCCTTTGTGACCGTCTTCAACGTCAATTCTCGTTGTCCTAGGTAGATGTCGGTGGCTACACGTAGTAGGGATGACATCAGGAGCTCAGGCATCTGTCTCCTGGTCCTTCCAATAGTTGTTGGTTGACGCATACACCTCCACACGCTGGCAGGTGTGAGTCATGCGCCCGCCCCTTCTTGGATCTGCGTGGGTGGTTTTCAAAGGTGTCTCGAGGCTATATTTTCTGGCCGAATTCCGGCCGGCCAACGACACCTATTTGTTTTGTTTTGTTTTGTTTTGTTGTGTTTTTCTTGTGTTCTTGAATTTTATTCAACAGGATTCTGTGGAAGGGAGCAAGCAGTGACTACTAAATTTTAGCGACCTCTGGTGTACTTGCATAAGATCTCAACGTCCTCACATCTTCATCGCAATTGTTGTCTTGGTGGTCCTTTGCCCGTTACTTAGTCACTTTTTGTCGTGGACGCTCGGGAAGTGGGAGTGAGGTACTTGACTACCCACTCCTTCGACGACTGCCATTTTTAACCGAGATATTTTTGGGTCTTTGGACTCACTTAATTCACGACTCTATGAGTCCGTCTAGTTGAGGCCTTTGTGGCCAATTGGAACCTTTTAAGGCTTTGTCGGTAAAATAAAATTTCAATTTTGCTTAGAAAAGAAAGTGTTACGTATTTGTTTGTATCAACTTAATTTTCCAATCATAAAACAATAGTTTTCCAAACACCGCTCCCTAAGATGAATTTTTCGTTCTCTAGTAAAAAAAACGATAACTTAAGCGGATATTACAGGATGCTGAGATGGCATCATCTAGGCCTTACATTTCCACACAAATAACTCCAGCAAGCAGAAAAACCACCCCCCTTCGACCCTTCTGGGCTTCTGCTATTTCTAGAACCCTCTATGCTTCACCCTCTTAAACCCCTCTCAAGGGTTTTGCAACGTGCTCTCTCCGTCTAAAGAGGGAAAGGAACCCCAAAAGATATATCGTCCTTCTCCAATCCACTTTCACTAGAGTTCGATGGCTCCAGTGCTAAACAGAAGCCCGGCCACTGCGTCTCTTGCTTCATTTCCCTCTTCATCTCCCTTATCACTGAGAAGCATCTGCAGTGTCTTGAATCTGAGAAGTGCTTTCGTGCCTCAAAATGGTACCAGAAAGGGTTTATCTCGTGCTGGGCTGAAGTGGAATCTTGAGAGAAGGAATAATCGAGTCGCGGTGCGGTGCGAGGCTGCGGTGGCCGAAAAAGACGAGACTGCTGGTGAGAAGTTTGAGTACCAAGCCGAGGTGGGTCTCCTTTAGTTTCATTGAATTTGGAGCGTTTTGGGATTTCGGTGAAGTGGATTTCTTATTCCCTTATACCCTGTTTGTTCTCTGAAGAGGTTTGGAAGTTTTACTACTGCCACTTTTCCCATGTCTCTCTTTACTACTGATCCAGTTTGTATTTATTCGCACTGCGTCTTGGCAATTGAAATGATTCGTGTGCAAAAATGATGGGGCGTCCTTGCTGGAAGAAAATTTTATACTCCTTATCTGTTATGAAAATGAATTCAAAAGGTTAACTTTTTCAATGACTTGGGCAGAACTCTGATTAGCTTATGCGGTTTCCTTGAATAACTAAAAGAAGTTCTAGAATGCGTTGTTTTTGTAAAAAAAAAAAGTCTTCAACTTTAGAAATGATTGGACCCTATGCTTTTTCAAATTTTCTTCTTTTTTTTTTTTGGGGGGGGGGGGGGGGGAGGGGGTATCGGGGGTTTCAGTTCTTGATGAGTTTTGAGTTGAAATTTGATGCATTGAAACAATTTTCAGGTCAGTCGCCTACTGGACTTGATAGTTCATAGTTTGTATAGCCACAAGGAGGTGTTCCTCCGAGAGCTTGTGAGGTGAGCATATGCTATTTCCAAGTCAAGTGCACTTCTGGTGATGCATTATACAGTGTAATTTTGCCAAGTTTGGTTTATGATTGTACAATGTGCATTCCCGATTTAGAACTTAAATATGAGGAATTTAATTGAGGAACATTAAAGTTATTTGGAAAAGCTCCATTGTGTGCTTCTCATCTGCAGAAACTGTATGATTCCTATACGCCCTTTGGATTTGGATTATTGCTTTCAATTAGTTCTATGCTTATGTTGCAGTAATGCTAGTGATGCTCTAGACAAGTTGAGATTCTTAAGTGTGACCGAACCTTCACTGCTTGGAGATGCTGGTGAGCTAGAGATACGTATCAAACCTGATCCAGACAATGGGACTATCACTATAACGTATGGTGGAGCTAAATTATTGTTGAATTTTTTCCTTATAAATGAGTTGCTAAGAGTTGAATCTTTTCTCGGATGATAGAGAGGAGTTGTTTGAGGTGCAATTTCTTGAATTTGTAGTGACACTGGCATTGGAATGACTAAAGAAGAGCTCATCGAATGTCTTGGAACTATTGCACAGAGTGGCACTTCAAAATTCTTGAAGGCTCTTAAGGTACTTTTTAATGCATTTGTCTGTGGACGTCTCTATACTCTTTTTCTTGCGATTTATTTTTATGTTATTGAAGCTTACCGTTCCAGCCTTATGTTTTGCTAGGAAGATAACTTTTTTCTGTGCAGATTTTTGTATGCTTTTGAAGCTTACACCTCTATTCTTATATTTTGTTAGGAGAACAAGGATCTCGGGGCTGACAATGGTCTGATTGGTCAATTTGGTGTTGGGTTCTATTCTGCATTTCTTGTTGCTGAGAAGGTAATTAACATAATTAAGCTGCACACTCGTTGCAATTTTCTATTCCCTCTTGAAGGTTTGATGTGGATTGTTGTCCTGGGTGGCCAATGATTGAGCTTAATTTTCTATACGTCATGCACAATTAGGTGGTTGTGTCTACGAAGAGCCCAAGATCAGACAAGCAATATATATGGGAAGCTGCAGCAGACAGTAGCTCATATGTGATTCAGGAAGAAACTGATACTGAAAAGCTCATACCTCGTGGAACACAAATCACGCTCTATTTAAGGGTATACAGCTTTTGATTTAGTTTCTAATTAGATGGACTATGGAAATTCTGCAGGTGCTTGCAGAATCTTCTTGTTTGAATGGCAAAGAGAATTAGTAAAAGAAGCTTTGTCAGATTTGGGTCATTTCATGGAGCTCTATTATTGAATTGTTACTATTCCATATTACTTGCGCTTATACTGCACTTAATGCTTACCTGAACTTTCAGGAATTAAAGCATTTTGCAGATAGAAAACACACACTTGCATTTTCTTAACACAGAGCTGCATGAAAGCTCCTATACCCTAGGGGGGAGGTGAATCAGAGCTGGTAGGCAGCCCTTGTAGTCATACGCTATTCAGCAAGGAGCTATGGAGCTATAGCTGTTTCTTAGTAGGGGGAGTTCATTTATGAACTTCAATATACTATCAATTACATATGCTAACATTAAATAACTACAGAAGTAATTCCTACTCCAAATACTTACAGAACTATGTAGTTACGTATTCCTATGCACTCTAATAAATACTGTCAGCCCTTACTCAATTCCTTATCTGGAATTGCGGGCTGTTATCTTCCCTACTCTGATAGTGTATTGAAGAGTTGCATTTCTTGCAATTTAGTTACCAGTTTTCTGTAATTGACTCTATTTTGTTACCGGTTTCTTAAAATTATTCTATTTATTTACCTGTTTCTTAAATAACATAAGCGACCATCAAAGGGTATATTCTCTGTCGCTGGAAGGTTATTGGGCACATAAAAGGAAAATCAGCATGGTCTGCTGTCCTTTGACATGCACAAATTACTAGTAGGAAATATTATTGGATCATTCTGGTGAATTTGAGCATCCTGAAAGCTAAAAGCATGCTGATTCTGGTGTTTTTCTTGCAGCCGGATGACAAGTATGAATTCTCAGACCCAGCTAGGATTCAGGGTTTGGTGAAGAATTACTCTCAGTTTGTTTCCTTCCCCATCTATACATGGCAAGAGAAGTCAAGGACTGTTGAGGTGATAATGTCTTAAACTTTCTCCACTCATGAGGATATGTGTATAGCGTGTTCATCTTATCATGAAACAAGGAGCTTTTATTTTCTCCTTTTTTGCTGCCTTACATTTTTTGTTTTTACTGTATGGTAGTGTCTAATAATGGTGTTACCCATACTTGTAGGATTATCGCTTTACCAAAATAGTTGTTACCCCAAAGATCTCTCCTTCTTGGTCATCTAGCCTAAATTATTTCTCTCGCTCCCTTGATTTCCTGTTATGATCCTAACTTGTCTTTTGCACCAGTCATGGTTTGGAAACCTAGGTTCTGAGTACACTAGCAAAGTTCTTGTCATTCAGTCTTTACTAAGTTGAACTTGCGCAGGTGGAAGAGGAGGAAGAACCAAAAGAAGGGGAAGAACCAAAGCCAGAGGTAATTAAACATGGCATCCCTGATTTTGGGGTATGGAACTTTTTATTTTCTCAGTATATGGGGTTGAGCATATTACTGTACTTGCGACCAGGGTGAGCAGAAAAAGAAGACGACAAAAACTGAAAAGTACTGGGACTGGGAATTGGCCAATGAGACAAAGCCAATTTGGGTGAGTTTATCCCGAGTCTCCTTTCCAAGGTCATGATACCTAGTATCTTATACAGAGATATGCCTTAATGGCTTGCATTATTCATTGTCTTCGGTTCAGGTGTGCATTTAGTTTCATATTCTCGAGCTTATGTATGCTGTTCTTCTGTAGATGCGGAGTCCAAAGGAAGTCCAGAAGGATGAGTATGATGAATTCTATAAGAAGACATTTAATGAATTCTTGGACCCACTTGCATACACTCACTTCACCACCGAGGTATGTAATCGTTTCTCTGTTTATATATGCAATACTTGTGGCTAGGGCTTTAACATTCTTGGAAAACTGTGCAGGGTGAGGTTGAGTTTAGAAGTGTCCTCTATATTCCTGGAATGGGCCCTCTTAACAATGAGGATGTAATTAATCCAAAAACAAAGAATATACGCTTGTATGTGAAGCGTGTATTTATCTCAGATGATTTTGATGGTGAGCTGGTAAGTTTTACCATATTAACTTGAGATTCTATGATATCAATACTTGGGATGTGAATTTTAGGTTAATGATATCTCTTATCATTTTGTGCTTCTCTACCCATTAGGCAGAACTAATGGTAAGAAACTGTTGGGGTTGTATTTTGCTTGGGAGATGTACGCTTTGTGGATAAACTTTTCGAGATGTTTTCTCTGTTTTCAGCATTGTAGCATCCCAAAAACCTTTTTTCCCCTTGTAGTTAATAATTATTAATTAAAATATCCAAGAAATGAGAAAATGAAAAACAAACAAAAATACACCAGATGCCTCCAACCTCGCCAGTGTCACCCTCTTCACTGGCTGCCATTGTGTGGGCTGGAGAACTCCACGAATGTCCACCTGCGGTGAAGAGATCTACACCTACTGTGGTGGAGATTTGTCCCACTGTGAGGTGGGTCCCCCACATCGGAAGGGTGGAGATCATTCCCCATGGTGAGGGACTGTCCCTGTGGCCACCGTGAGGATTTGCAGCAATACAAGGTTTTGGGGGAGAGATCTCCATCCCTCCAACCGTCGTGGGGGCAGAGAGCCAGCCCTGCCATCGTTGCAAGGGAGGGGCGCTGGATCCTTTTCTGTGAAGAGGGGGAGATCAGACCACTGTTCTGTTATATTTTTTTCAGTTTTTATTCCTAATTTGATCCTTTATTGAAATAGTCATTAATATAGTTTAGAAATTAGGTGTTTAGAAAATGTTTTGTATTTGTTGTTTCGGAGAACTGAAAACTGTTTTTAACACTGCTCACCAAATGCACTGTAATCCTCCATGTTAAAGCTGTAGGGCATCTGGTTTTCATAATAATCAGTGGCTGTTGGTTTAAGAAGATACAGCAACAATGAGTCTTTTGGCCGTGTTTTGGATTAGGAGTCTTTGTATGCTAATAGCACCATTGATTCATATTAGTAATAAATAATCAGAACTTCACTTCCCTGATTGTTATACAAAAGCATTGCACCCTTTTAAGATTGGATTCACGGCATTCTCCTCTAATCTCTACGGGAGGAGCAGATACCCTTGGTCCAAGGACCACTGCCAACTGCATTTTCAGACTTCTCAGAATAAGAATAGGGACACTCATTATCATATGCCATGTCTATTTCTTAAAGATTAATTTATCATGTGTCATAATTATTGTTGCTAAAAATTTGATACATCGTGGGACAGAATTAAGTTGCGGTGTTTGATTTGCAGTTCCCACGCTACTTGAGCTTTGTGATGGGTGTCGTGGATTCAAATGACCTTCCTCTCAATGTTTCTCGAGAGATACTTCAAGAAAGCAGAATTGTAAGAATTTTGGGAACATTTATTTACTGTACACAACACATCTTTCACTGATGTGCACAATTTCATGTTATAGTAAAACAAGCTGAAAATTTGTTAGCTTTCTGTTTCAATTATCCAGGGTTTGTAATTTCCTGGAATCAAGAAATTATCGCTCATTTCTTATCTCCATGTATATATTACTTTCAGGTAAGAATAATGAGGAAGAGGCTTGTCCGGAAAACTTTTGACATGATCCAAGAGATCTCAGAAAGTGAAGATAAAGAGGTCCATTTCAATTAAACCTTGCATTTTCCTTTTAGATTTCAACCGATGCTTCTTTATAGATGGGATAAAATATCTTGTTCCAGGACTACAAGAAATTTTGGGAGAACTTTGGCCGGTTTCTAAAATTAGGATGCATTGAGGACTCTGGAAATCACAAGCGCCTAACCCCATTGTTGCGGTTCTATACTTCCAAAAGTGAGGAGGAGCTCAAAAGCTTAGATGATTATGTTGAAAACATGGGTGAAAACCAAAAGGCTATCTATTACCTGGCAACAGACAGCTTGAAAAGTGCCAAGAGTGCTCCTTTCTTGGAGAAGTTGGTTCAAAAAGATATTGAGGTATGCGCACTGTGGATTTTGCTGAGACTGTAATAAGCTCTGTATGTAGAGAAGGAATTTGGGTTGCAAGGTTGTAGGAGATATTGTTAGACAATTTCCCTTCCATATTCAATTTTAAAACACTAATATGACAACCTAATTCCAGGTAGAATCCTAAATGATTGGGTCTTCTGCTTGTTAGTATGTGTAATTCCATTTTAGACTCATGCTGAAGTATGAGCTAATCATTTAAGTAATTAGTATGGTTTTTCTCCTGTGAGCACAGATTCCATTTTGTTTTGTTGATAGGTCGTGTGATTCCTAATAAGTCTGTGTTTGTCATGTCAAGGAATTTTTTGCATTTTGAAACACTCTTTTGCGTTTCTACAGGAGAATTGATTTTTTATTGCACTCTTTACCAATTACTGATGTGCTTTTATATTTTAGGTTCTGTACTTGATTGAACCGATAGATGAAGTTGCCATCCAGAATCTGCAGACCTACAAAGAAAAGAAATTTGTTGACATTAGCAAGGAAGACTTAGAGCTTGGTTAGTACTTTTTTTTTCCCGTGAGATTTCTTTGTGATTTTTTTTTTCTGGCTGTTTTTTTCATCTCTTGGGATTCATTTTTCTCGTGTCTGAGTTTTACACCAGGTGATGAGGATGAGGTGAAAGAAAGGGAATCGAAACAAGAATATAATCTTCTCTGTGATTGGGTAAAGCAACAGCTTGGTGATAAGGTAGCCAAAGTCCAAGTCTCAAAGCGTCTAAGCTCATCTCCCTGTGTGCTTGTTTCTGGCAAGTTTGGATGGTCTGCCAACATGGAAAGGTCAGTTGTGGGCATTCAAGGTTCAAAATATGTAGTCAAGAGCAATGCACTTGATCATCAAGATAAATATCGGTGACCATACCTAATCAATGAAGGTCTACTTGTTTTCTTTTGCATCTCTTTGTAGATTGATGAAGGCTCAAGCTCTTGGAGATGCTTCCAGTTTGGAGTTCATGAGGGGAAGGAGAATATTGGAGATTAATCCTGATCATCCCATCATCAAAGATCTCAATGTAAGTCCATTTGATTTGGTGCTAATTTTACATTTAATGTTTTAAATTGCTCCTGAAACTGACAGCACTATGATGTTTATTATTCTATTTGCAGGCTGCATGTAAGAATGCACCTGATAGCACCGATGCCAAGAGAGCTGTTGACCTCTTGTATGATACGGCATTGATCTCCAGTGGATTCTCTGTAAGACCCAGCCAAAGATTCTCTCGCATAACATGATGTGCTTAATTTTTTTTGTAGCTTGACCTTATTTGAATTTCCTCCTCTAATGATGCAGCCTGACAGCCCAGCAGACTTGGGCAATAAGATCTATGAGATGATGGCAATGGCCCTTGGAGGGAGATGGGGCAGATCAGAAGGGGAAGAGGCAGACACCCCCAGAGATGATTCTGCAGAATCTGGTGCCACATTTGGAGAAGCCACTGAAGCACAAGTCATTGAACCGTCTGAAGTGAGGACAGATAATGATCCTTGGAGTGATTAGATGTCTTCTGAACAATAGAAGATCTTTGGCACATTAGTTGATTAATTGTTAAGAAACAATGCATGGAAAAACAACCGGAAAACAGAAAGGTGAGAAGAGGGGCCGGAGCTGGGGGGGGGGGGGGGGGCGGGGCGGGTTTGAAAGGAGAGTATTAAGGGTGACCTTGTAGGAAATTGTGGGAAAAGAAACAGTTTTGCTGCTGAGGATCATTGTTTTCTGTCCAAATGAATTCCTGTCATTTGGTTCTGGTAGGAGTTACAGAAGGCTCACTGTTTTAACTGACTTGCTGGGAAGGTGAAATTCTTCAATCTCAGATTGAGATAATATTGATTTCTAAATGGAAACCCATCCCCTGGCTTAAGGTCTTAGGAAACCAACAAAATCAGGGAGCACTTGTAGAATCTCCTTTCGTAGAAATACCTACCTCCCAAATCATCATATTTGTGTAAGCTCAAATCTGTGCCTTCAGAGCGCATCATGGCCGTGCATCATTGTTAATAATACCCGAAAACAAGATATGATCCAAATCAACAAGCGCACACAAGACAAATCTCATTGGATAGCTAATCGCCTAGATGAGTATGCAGTTTGCTTATTCTCTCGTGCTTTTTGTTTTGGAAAAGAATATAATTTAGCTCTAAGAATGGTCATTACAGCAGTTGCAGTAGACCATTCGATGATCATCTCAATTTTTATTACAATGGATCTCACTTGATTGTCTATCTTTTCAAAATTGTAAAATTCTAAATTCTAAATTGGATATCTACCCACAAATTAAAAGCATAATTCAAGTAAAAAATTATAGAATTCTAAATTCCAAATTGAATACTTATACTTTCTACTCACAAGCATTTATTAATTTTCTCAATAGGTTTAAGTTTGAAAAGGCCCTTTTTAGCACAATTAGTATATTCTTTAATTTTCTATTGAATTGGAATATGTTGTAAAGATAATATATAATTTTCAAATTATTTAATACTGTCCGCATTAATTAGGGAGAACGTGGTGTTGTCTATTAGACCAAACATTCGAGGGTGGGTTGGAGCCAATCTAAATATACTTGGGGCAGCTTATAGGTGATGTTTGTTTGTTTGTTAAAATATTTTTTTTTTCCTGAGCGTTTGTTAAAATATTGGAATGATATAAATGTTAGGGAGTTGAAGTTTGTGAAAAAATGGAAGAGAAAGAGATTATTTAAATGATTTTTTATATTTATTTAAAGTAAAAAATAATAATTTAATGAAAAGAAAGAATTGTGTAATATTATTTTATTGAAGTTGGAAATCCAACGTATTGGGGTGTTGGTTCAGGAGGGGGACAAAGGGCTTCTTTTCCGGTAGGAAAATGGATCGGCCCAACAACGGAAGAGCAATTCCTTTGTCTGTCCTCACTACAGCTGTTCCGAAAACGGGTCAAGTTTTAAAACCTCGAAAGGACAAAACAGAAACGAAAGAACATAGGTTTAAGGAGGGTTTTAAAGGCGGCTACGAATCATGCTCCATTGTTCGCTTCCGTTCCCAATTTCACCCATTTCGTAGATCTTTCATATTACTCTCTCTTTCCTTTCCGAGAATTCACAATTGAAGGGAGAAATCTTCTTTTTGTTTTTAAAAAATTCTTATGCCCGTTTTTAATATCTTTATCTGCCTATTTCAACAGCGAGCTCGATTGCTCTACTGTACTTGGCCAATTAATCGAAGAATCCACTGAAACATGTGGAGGAATTTAGCTAAACAGGCTTCTTCAAGACGGATAAAATTTTCCTCCCTATCCTCTTGTTCTTGTTCTTCATCTAGTTCTGTGAGATTTTCTCGTGATTTAGATTTTCTCGAGAAAATCATACCTCCGGAGACTAAAAAAGGTGTGAGTTATTGGTTTCAAGCAGTCCGGTTTTGTCAAAATGGCGTCTTTTCTTCTCAGAACAATGGTTTGGGAAGTCCGAGCTTCGCAAATTCAATTGACCGTTTTGGTTTATATGAGAATCATAGCCGTTCGAATGGTTATGCGACTGCCGCCGAGGCTATTGCTTCCGAGGAGGACTTCTCGGGCTCCGATGAGGTGCAAGAGTTGATGGAGGAGATGATCAGAGAGGACAAGGTGGTGGAATCTCATTCTAGGCGGCCGAGGAGAATGGTGGCGGGTATAGGGATAGCGAAGTATAATACGCTTCGAAAGCGGCAGATAAAGTTGGAAACTGAGGCATGGGAAGATGCGGCCAAGGAGTACCAGGAGCTCCTGGCGGATATGTGCGAGCAGAAGCTTGCACCCAATTTGCCATACATGAAATCCTTATTTCTTGGTTGGTTTGAGCCCTTGCGGGATGCAATTGCTGAGGATCAAGAATCTAGCAAGCAAAAGAGACCTAGACCCTCTCATTATCCGTATTTTGATCAATTACCTGCAGATATGATGGCGGTCATTACAATGCATAAGTTGATGGGATTGTTGATGACGAATACTGGAGGAATAGGTAACACCAGGGTCGTTCAAGCTGCTGTCCAGATAGGGGAAGCAATCGAACATGAGGTGTGTATGTTTAGGATTTTCATTTTCAGTTTTGGTGTGCTATTAGCTTGGTGGAAAATAATCTCTCTTTAACACGACCGAATTCTTGAGATTCGGTTCGAGCAATGACATTGATAGACATGTAATCTGTGGTAAACAAGTCGAAACAAAGGATTTGTACTCTATAATAGTTGTACATTTGTCATACGAAAAACTGTGAGTAGTACCCAAATATATTTGCCAATCAAGGTGAATCTTTTACTTTCCTAGAAAAGGAGTTCAATCTTTTACTTTTCATAGAAGATCAATGTGTTGTTCATCTTGGTGATGTGATCGTATTGTTCATCGGCGAGACCTCTTGTGTTCACTCAGAAGGGTTTTATAGTTTTCTCACTCATGTTGGACAATTTGGAGTATGAAATCCGCCCACATTGGTAGTATAAGACGCCAATGTGGAGTTTATATACGGGCTTCCTCCTTTTGAGCTATCTTTTGAGAGTGAGTTCTCCTAAGACATGTAACAAGTGGTATCAGAGCCTACACCATGTCTCTCAGTTGCAATAGTGCGGCGCGGGGGGCGATGTCAGTATTGTCGTGTTAGCCCAAGACTAGGAACGCCTAGTGCACAACCAGTTTGCTTGTGTGCTTGGGCAGCAGAACATGGTGAAATGTTATGGACCATTTAAGAGTATAAAATCTATCCCACATTTGTTGTATGAGACGCCAATGTAGGGTTTATATGCTTTGGACTCCCTCTTCTTTGAGCTAGCTTTTGGGCGTGAATTCTCCTAAGTCATTTAACACACTACCTCAAGTAGAGGATTGAATCTCTTGAGGAGTTCATGTTTATGCTTTTTTCAACCCTAACTTGCACTATCCTGCAGTGTCTTCACAAAATCTGTACTTCTTACCATTACACTCTTCCTTAATGCCACCGTGTATCTTTGTGAATGCAAAAATGCTTTTCAGTAGCTAAACTTTAGTGTTTTAGATGCAAAAAGGCGTGTAGATTTGTGAGATTAAGTTTCCTCGTCATCAATAAATAGGAGGCTTTCTTGCATTATGGACATTAACATGAATTACAACTTCCTCAAGCAGCAAATCCAATTTCTGCCCATTATCACTGAGAAGTTTATATAGTATCTTAAAAAAGACAGAGAGCTTATATGTGATCATCATTCATGTGTACCAGGCTAGGATACTCAGGTTTTTGGAGAAGACAAAGAAGAAGAAATGCACAACAGAAAATAAAGCAGGTGAATCTGACAACATGATAATAGACAAGAAATCAGAAGGTGAATCTGATCCCATGATTGTTCGACAAGAAAGACTGACCAAAGAACAAGATAAATTAAGGAAAAAAGTGACTACACTGATGAAAAAGCAGAAGGTACATCAAGTAAGGGGAATAGTGAAGGAACAGGACGACTCAAAGCCTTGGGGCCAGGAAGCTCATGTTAAGGTTTGTAATGTCTCTACTTTTGAATGCGGTGGTCATTTGGTCACTGTTGTTGTTATGCCTTCATTGTCGTACTTTCCAGGTTGGCTGCCGCTTAATTCAATTGTTGACAGAAACAGCCTATATACAACCCCCAATGGACCAATTAGGAGATGGTACACCAGATATTCGGCCTGCATTTGTACACGCCCTTAAAACTGTGACAACAGAAACACAGTGAGAAATCTTGTAGGCCTGTTTAATGCATTCTCTTTCTCTAGATCTGTCAGGCACTGATCACTAACTGTGTTTTCTTACCATATTTGTCAATAGGAAGTTGAGTAGGAGATATGGTGTTATTGAATGCGACCCACTTGTTTCTAAGGGGCTGGAGAAAACTGTAAGTAGGCCACTTGCTTCCTTGAATAGTCTACTAGCAAAATCTGTCATTGTGATAGTTTTAAAAGTTCAATGAAGATGTACTTATCAAAAAAAAAGTTCAATGAAGATGCTCATTGGACACATTTCTATCCCAGATAACGATAGTTCTGCTTTCTTATGTTCCAACAGGCTAGACATATGGTCATTCCCTACATGCCTATGTTAGTGCCTCCTCTAAACTGGACAGGGTATGATATCTAACTTCCCACTAGATTATCTTGTTATTAGATAAGTTGAACTGGGTAGTTCTTAGAAATAAGGTATTGTATCGTCATAGCATATGGGACACTATACTGATAGTAGATTATCAGAATACTGCAGTTCTCTTCTGTTTAAATAGCTTGTTATTCCACTTAAGTGCTCATTTGAAAGCTAGCTAGATTTTTCCCTTGTGCAATGTTTTGACAGGTATGATAGAGGAGCATACTTGTTTTTACCATCCTATGTTATGCGAACACATGGAGCAAAACAACAACGTGAAGCAGTTAAGAGGACTCCAAGAACTCAACTAGAACCTGTTTTTGAGGTCTGAGAGCCCTGGGTTTGTTACTTTAGTTCCTATTCTGTATTTATTCCTTCATTTAATCATTAGTTCCTTATCTTTTCTTACCCTCTGGAACGCCTTGAAAGTTTCATCTTGTGCTCCCATTTTTTCCATCAATGAACCTCTCTCAGTTTGGCTTATTGATTTGTTGCACTAAGGCTGTAATTATTTTCTGAAGTAGGCTCTGGATACTCTTGGAATTACCAAATGGAGGGTAAACAAGAGGGTGCTTAGCGTGGTTGACAGAATATGGGCTAGTGGAGGTGGTCTCGCTGACTTGGTTGACTGTGAAGAGGTGGGTAACACAATTTGTTCTCTTTTTCATGGTGCATACTTATCCCACTTTTGTGAAAGAAAGAAACTCATCATATTCAAGGAAAACTATATTGCTTCCTTGTGGCTTCAAACAATTGCCCAGTGAAGCACTATGGTTTTTTTGGGTTAACTATTCTTGTTCACTTTTCCAAAATAGGTTCCTGTCCCAGAGGAACCAGACACAGAAGATGAAGCAGAAATCCGGAAATGGAAGTGGAAAGTCAAAGCTGCGAAAAAGGAAAACAGCGAGAGGCATTCACAGCAGTGCGATATAGAACTTAAACTTGCTGTAAGAAGCTTTCTGGATTGGTTGAATTGACAGAATATTGTTGAATGCTCAAATAGATAGTAGATTGACTTTGATGACTCTGGAACAGGTTGCTCGGAAGATGAAGGATGAAGAAGGCTTCTACTACCCACATAACCTTGATTTCCGAGGTCGTGCCTACCCCATGCACCCCTACCTAAACCATCTTGGTTCTGACCTATGCCGAGGTATACTAGAGTTTGCAGAGGGACGCCCTCTTGGAAAATCAGGATTAAGGTGGTTGAAGATACATTTGGCAAACTTGTATGCTGGTGGTGTGGACAAGTTGTCTCACGAAGGTCGGATAGAATTTACTGAGAACCATCTGGATGACATCTTCGATTCTGCAGACAAGCCTCTTGAAGGAAGGAGGTGGTGGCTGAGTGCGGAGGATCCTTTTCAGTGCTTGGCAACTTGTATTAATCTCTCTGAAACATTAAGAAGCTCCTCTCCTGAAACTTCTATTTCTCACATGCCTGTTCACCAGGTATCTTTTTCTCACTATGGTCAGTCTGGAAATATCAGTGTTGAGACCAAACATCCAAATATGTACATGATACTCTGATATCATCGCAATCAAACAATCAAGAGTGTTATTCCTTGCTTGAAACTTCTCAATCTGTCGAAATCACAAAAGAAAAAAATATCATGGTTAAAAAAGTTGTGGCCGATTGTGTGCAATTGTACCAATTGGAACTGAAGTCAGGATGAGTTTGTGTGTTAAATGCTTCTCTATGCACACTTCCGTGTGCTGGTGAGCATGACTTGCTTCTGCATGTTTCTTATTTGCAGAAGGTTACAGTTTATCAAAAGATGGATTCATTTTGTGAACTTATTTCAGCAATCTGTTAAGTTACAGATTATCTGCCAAAATACCAAATAGGGTTATAGACTTGAGCAGGTCCTGACAACTGGGATCATAATAAATTGCTAAAGACACACATGCTTCCGGTACAGTTACACTTGAGAAAGATTTTGTCTGAAGTCTTGACAAATGTGCAGATAATTTTGTTTTTTTTTTAACTGGTTTCTAACAGACATGAGTACTACTGTATAGTATGTTCTGCTTTATTCTTAATGAAGTGTTATATCGAGGGTACCTGGCCTTTTGCCATTCACACACCCACAGATATGAATATATATTTCTGCAAAACCCATAATCTGGTTTTCTTCTTCAATATATATCATTCTCTTATCTTGGTTTCATGCTCTCTCTTATTTTGCAAGGATGGTTCATGCAATGGTTTGCAGCACTATGCTGCCCTTGGAAGGGACAAGGTAACAAACTTCTCTAATTGTTATGATTTAGGAAAGATGCAGTTGACATAAGTTGCACAATGAAGCTATCTATGTTAGAAATGGAAGTATCGTTTAAGCTTGCTTTTAGATCCTTGATTTTAGGGAAAATATCACTTTCCACCCCCGAAATATGGCTCCGTCATTTTGGGATCTAAACTACCAATTTCATCACATTGAACCCGCAAAATACCAATACTCATTAGTGTGCACCCTCTCATAGGATCCAACTATCAAATTGGGCCATGTAGCCCATTTTCACACATTTCAACTGCAAGATTTTACTAGAGGGCACAACTTGATTATTTTTGGTAGTTTGAGGGCTAAAGTGGTGAAATTAGTAGTTTAGACTCCAAAATGACATTTGGCTTATAGTTTTGTGGGCAAAAAGTGATGTTTTCCCTTGATCTTATCTTGTATTGACTTGGAGTTCTTTTCAGCCAATATTTGAAGGTTGTTTTTGTGCCTCCTGGGGATTATCAAATTCTTAGGATTCTTCAATCTTAGCAAACTAATTATTAACATTCTTGTCTTACATCTGTATAGTGTATGCATCACATGCTTCTGTGAATTCTCTAGTTGTTGACTTCATTGGTTTGATTTCATAGTTGGGAGCAGCTGCAGTAAATCTTGTTGCGGGAGACAAACCTGCAGATGTTTACTCAGGAATCGCATCCAGGCAAGCATTCCTCTCACTTTCTCTCTTTCCAAGTTGAAATGGTTGTGTGAAGTCTTAGGTAGTGAGGCACTCATAAACAGCGGCTGCCGCATATTTGTAGAGCAAAGGAACACTATGTTTTCATTGGAGAAGAAGAATAGAGTAGACAGGAGGGACATTTAGATTATGAAGCAGATGTTTTGCAATGAAGTGGGAAAGAATAAACCGAACCAAATACAAATGAGGAAAGAATTTCCTTAAACATATAAAAGTCGCTTCAGGTTTAAATATTACATTCCCACCTATTAGAGTCAAACAAATGGTTTCTCTCTACAAATTTGTCCTTTCAATCAGTACAGACATATCAACTTTGAAGAACTTTATTTAATTTTTATTGAATTAAGAGGAGGTCCTTGTCGAGATCTTCAGGTTGGGTCCCTCTGTTGTATACCACACCCTTCCTCCTTTCACAGAGAGGATGAGGTCTAGGGCCAAATAGCGACGTCTTTACTTTCTTTGATTCTGTTTAAAATGTAAAGATCCCACTGCCCTTAGACTCAAATCAATGGAATACTATTTCTTTTTTCTTTAAAAAAAAGATTAATAAACAAGATGGTGCCAAGAAAGGTGCAGTCCACATACAGCAACAGATAGTTTAAAGTGGGACTTGGAAAGGTAATGAATGACACGACCTGCCCCCTGCTCCTGTTTAAAATAATTATAATAGAAAAGAGAAGGCAAAGCTCCTGCCCCCCCCCCCCTCCTCGCCCCACCATCCAAGAGAGGGAGAGAGATGAGATAGGGCACAAATGGGGTGGCAAAAAACTATGCGGATCGACTGCATTATAAAGGATGACTAGAATTGACACCACTCACATATAATGTCAAAATTGGATTAAAATTACGAGTAGAATTAAAATCAATGTATCCCCTATATAATGTTAGTTCCTATGATTTTCATTGTAGATATGTTCTTAAACAAGTTCAACTAAGTCTCCCAGTTTAGGTGTTTATTGATGACGCTGGCTGTTTTAGCCGCATAGTCCTTCTCTCCCTTTAATATAGGTCTTGTTCACAAACAGAGGGATTATTCGGAAGGATACTGTACCCAATACACTCATCGTTTAACCTCTATTACCTTTATGGTTAGAACTCTTATTGAAGTTTGTTGGCGTTTGCAGAGTACTTGATATCATGCGGAGAGATGCACAAAAGGATCCTGCAACTCATCCCAATGTGTTGCATGCAAGGCTTTTAATTGATCAGGTTTCTGTCATTACTTGCCAGAGTTTTTTGGTGTAAATTTTTGTGAAGAATATGTACCCAAAATCATGTGGTAGTAATTGTTAATTATGTGAAGAATAAGTTTAATGATTTAGCGAACTCTATCATGTCATGTATGATTTTGATGGCTTGGAGTTGCCATCAAAAGAAATTTTGTGTCAGGTTATTTCTAAGCCTTCTATTATAACTCTAATTGTTTGACTTTGTCACCTGGTAACCTTAGGTGGACCGGAAATTGGTAAAACAAACAGTGATGACATCTGTATATGGTGTCACTTATGTTGGTGCCCGTGACCAGATCAAGAAGAGATTAAAGGAACGGTGTGCCATTGAAGATGATTCAGAGCTGTTTGCTGCATCTTGCTACGCTGCTAAGGTAAAAGAATAAAACTGTCCAGTAAATATGTGTAGCAGTGTGCAAAGATGCTGACATTAGTATTTTCTGTCTGTCTGCATATATAGTAGGCTTTGTACTGATTATTTCACTGCATGAGCAGACCACATTGACAGCCTTGGGGGAGATGTTTGAAGCTGCTAGAAGTATCATGAGCTGGCTTGGTGACTGTGCAAAGGTGTGCCATCAATATGGTGGTGTACTTGCTTGTCATATAAATTTGTGAATGCTACAATTGAGACATTTAAGACCTTTTTTCCGTTTTTCCTGGGTTCTATTCCTTTTTAGAGCAATTGCTTCTATATTTTATATAAGCATATATGGGTGTGTGCGTGTTTAAGGATGCTGTAGACCTTTTTGTTCATTTTTTTGTGGGTTCTATTCCTTTTTAGAATTACTTTTATATTTTCAGTATGTATGGGTGTGTGGATGTTTCATGCATGGGGTTTGGGATTGGGGTAAAGTTGGATCTCTTTGAATTTCTGGTCAAACCAGTTGGAAAATGATTCATAACAACTTTGTATTGGATTTGTAGATTTTTCTGGTTTTGATCACTCATTGCGTTATGGCTCCATTGCTAAAGAGTAACCTTCTGTTCTTTATGGGATAAAAGCACCTTACAACCTTTTATTATTGGGTTCTCGACATTTTGCACTCCGGACTATTATTTTTGAAACATTGCAACCACCAATTAATGATTTTAGACACTTGCACCCTCTGTTAAAAGTTTCTGTCAATTCTAATAGCAATTATTTTTTTTGGCCTCTGAAATGATGATTTTACCCTCAAAATATCACCACTAAAAAATTATAGGGTCAAAATTGTCATTTCACTCACCAAAAAATCACTTCCCATTCAAATTGACAGAAAATTTTAACAGAATGTGCAAAGTGTCTGAAATCAATCACTAGTGAATGCAATGTGACAAAAAATAGTTTGGGGTGCAAAGTTGTATTTATTACTTTCTTTATTGGGTTCTTGGTAATAGTCGCGGATGTACCCTCCACTAAAGGATTTGGAATGCCATTAATGTGTGTTTTACCTGGGAAGATTCATTTAGGTGGCTCGAAATAGTTCTTCAGCTCTCCTTTGCCTCATGTGGATGAGATGATACTCAGGGAGTAAACACATGGGGAGTGGAGTTGAGTGAATTACTGTGGAATATAAATCTTCATTCTTATGATTGTTGTATGAGTGTTCTGTTGGTTTTACCAATGTTGCTTGGATCCTTGACCTCCCACCATGTGCCAATTCCTGTCAAGAGGTTAACTGAAGTGGAAACTGTGATGAAAAATCTGATTCGCTTCTGGACTGATGAAACTATAAAGGACCATTTCGGTGATTGGCCTGTGATAGTTTCCTTTCATGATTTAAACATTGGGTTTCATATTATTTGTAAATTTGTCTGCAGTCCTGATCAAATATACGATCATCTAGAAATTCCTTTCAATTGAAATTCTAGGGGTAGATTGAATCTCTCTCTCTCTCCACTCTCCTCTCCCACCTATCTTTCATATGATGTAATTGCATCGTTTGGTTGGGGCTTTACAGTTGTTATTTAGCCATTGAAGATTTATTTTCCTACAGCAATCTTCTTTTGTTTTGTTTCTCTTTATGTAGAGTAATTAGAGCTGTTGAACGCCTCTCTTATTGCCCACTGTCTTTTGGGTTGAATGTTCCCCTGGCATCACATAACCACTGAGCTATCTTGTTCTAATTAAAGTACTGAGTAGACACTATATTGTTCAGGTGTAAGCTCTGGATTTTCTATATTCGGTTAAATAGAATCCACAAATATGTATTTCTTGTTGGTTTAGTTAACATTGATGTATGGTTTGGAATTTCTCATATCAGAAGTTGTTGTATCTGGGGCCAGATATATGCATTCATTGCTGCATGACCACTTGTTCCCATACTAGCCACCTCTCTGAACAACAATGTTCACAGTTTCATAGTGTAGGCTTAGCACTTTTTTGCATCATTTACGACTGACAGCTAACTTTGAACATAAAACAGGTTATAGCTTCGGAGAATCAGCCTGTGAAATGGACCACACCACTTGGACTTCCTGTTGTACAACCCTATCGTCAATTAGCTCGGCACCTTGTAATGTTCTATCAAAATTATAAACAGCAAATATGCCTGATATACTTTATATTTAGATTATTTTACATTTATGAACAAATGGAATTTCTTTTATTATGTCATCAAGTTGCTTATCAAAAAAAAATTATGTCATCAAGTCTGTTGAATCCAATGCAGATTAAAACTTCTCTTCAGGTGTTGACACTGCAACGGGAAACGGACAAGGTATCCCTGTTCAACCTTTTTCTTGTGTCTGCTTACTAATCTTGGTGCCTTAAAGAGAAGTGGTGAATACACGTGCAAGCATATGTGGAGTAAATTAGGGCTGTTGATGTGGATGAGGTTTGGTTTGAAATTGTCTCAATTCTACTCTTGTGTGTGCGCGCGAGAGAGAGAGAGAGAGGATACTTGGATCTGAATCAAATCAGGCTTTGATATGTTTATCACGTTTGAAAGCAAATCCTGCTGGATCCACTTTGAATCCAACTGTTTAGTGCCATACGGCATGTTATATGAATCTTTCTTGATTCTCCCAGTTTCTGTAACTGGAGCTGGAGCTGTCACATACAATAAATCGTTCTTCATCCAAGCATCTGATATTCCGTAGATGAAGCTACTTCCTACTATTTCTGATCCGTAATCTGTGATTTTGAAGTGTCACAATTTTCTCGTTGGTGAGCTTCTTTAGCTATCTAATAACCAATCCTTTGATCCATTTATTGTTCGACTTTTATAGGTCATGGTTAAGCGGCAGAGGACAGCTTTTCCCCCAAATTTTGTGCACTCCCTTGATGGTTCTCACATGATGATGACTGCTGTTGCCTGCAAAAAGGAAGGCCTCAACTTTGCAGGTTTGTCCAGGATTCCCTCCCTTCTTCCCCTCTTTGCATTACATATTTCACGAACAGATGCACATACTCTTGTCAATACTCGTATTTCACAATAAGATACTTATGTTTGGTTCCAGGAGTCCACGATTCATATTGGACGCATGCATGCGATGTTGATGAAATGAACAGAATACTGAGGGAAAAGTTTGTTGAACTCTACGAGGCTCCAATACTAGAAGATGTAAAGTAACCTACCTTGTGGAAGTCCTTCAGTTATGATGGGAATTCACTTCTTTGTTATTTAGTTCTGATTAGTGGTTTCTTATTATGGTTTCTTTGAGTTATATCCCGTTTGTTAGCATCGCATTCACCATCCTTTTGGTTTTTACATGTTTTTACAGTTGTTGGAGAGCTTCCACAAGTCTTTCCCCAACTTAACCTTTCCGCCCTTACCGGAGCGGGGAGACTTCGATCTCAGAGATGTGCTGAAGTCCCCCTATTTCTTCAACTAGTCTGAGCCATATGCTTACTTTGGAAGTTTCCCTTCTTACCTTGGACTCTGTACCTTTCAAATTGAGTCATTCAGTGGAAGGTGATGATGGCTTGGCTTTCATTCACAGGCATGAGATTGTGAAAGCAAGTTCCTTCAGCCCATTTTAGAAGAAAACTTGAGAAATTCAAGGCTTGGCCATCCACAATCAGTTCCTCTAGAAATTCTTGTACATGTCTCAAAACAGAACGAGTTCAGCCATCTTCAACAGTAGATAAATCCGGGACGAGGAGTTTGGCTCGTCTTCTGCATCGGCTATTTAAATAGAATGCGAGGGAATAAGAGGATGTAAGGTTCAGCATTATGAGCAAGAAGTTATATAAGCTATGGTTAGGTGTAAAATCAGGACATTGAAGCTTCAGCCTGGATTGGTGGTGATTGGAACACATTAGTGGAAGGTGAAACCTTTGGCTTCCACATGAGGTTTTCGTATCTTTGTAAAAAAGCAGTAATCAGTTGCCTTCTGATTGTTTTAGGCTCAACTAGCCAATTGGGTCGCTCAGTATGCTTCATTTTTTGATCTCTCGATCTATGATATTACTCTTTAATTCTCTGTAATTTACTGGGAATTTCCAAGCTGCTCAACTAGCCAATTAGACTGCTTGTACCATTTTGCCCTACAAGCTGCTCCAATCATTCCATCAAAATATGAAAAAGGCAAAAGAAAATAATAGCTATTGGACTCTGATTTATTAGAAATACTTTGTATATTTTCTATGCATTTGCACCTGTTGGCTGATGTATATGTTACTAAAAAACTTACGACCAAACTTTTTGCAGTCTTTTTCCCGTCTCTCATGAGGGACGGTGGGGGAGGGAGAGAGAGTTAGATCGTTCGATTTCCTTTGAACCTGTCTCTAATTTGTATGCAAGAAACTATCAAGATGGGGTTCTCGAGGTGTTTTAGAATCGAAGCTAAGGAATTCCAAGTTTAAGTGAGCGATGGAGGAGTGATCAAGGTGTCGGAATGGAGTAGGAAAAGTTTCAGTTCGATTTCGTTAGGAAGGTTCAGTGCAATATGGATGGTTAGCATGGTTGAAAAGTTGCTGGAGGTTGATGTTGGTCGTCCCTTTGTTTTGAAGTTTAACGAATCTTCCAAAGCTTTCTTGGCTCAGACGTGTGGGAACAAGGTGGGGCGTTACGTAGCCATCATTGAGTATGGGGAAGGACGTCGAAGGGGTGTGATAATGGTCCCCGAAGGTGACATCGGTAGTGGTTGGAGGCTGTTGTCTGATTGTTTCCAGGATGTCGTCGACTTCCTCGGCTCGTTGTGGAAACTCAGTTCTCCAAGGGGTGATGCAGGGAGAAGGAAGGGTGTTTCATTCGTAGATGCCGTCAGAAGGCTTCCTCCGTCGGTGCACTCCGGTAAAGATTTCTCGAGAAGTGGGAGCAAACTGAATTTTGGCTGCCGAGCTCAAGTTTCGTGTACGCATGAGAAGAAAGAGGCTTTGCAGGAGTTTTTGGCGGCTAACTGCTCCGTTTCCAAGGAGGAGGCCTTTAATGTTTCTTCGGCTGATGACAGAACAGATGCGTGCTTATGTGCTGAGCATTTTCGCACGCGGTTGTTTGGGCTTAAGGTTGAGATGGAGCGTTTATTTGGGGCTTTAAATGAAATGGGGAAGGTCGGCTTGGGCCTTAGTTGTTTGGATTGTGGAGGTGTGGCCCCGAAAGAAGATGACCCGAGTTTGGAGGTTGGCCCGTGTCTCTTTTCACAGCAGGTTGGGTCCGCTACTATTGGGCTGAAGAAGCCTTTGGGTCGTCACGTTGACGCAGGGCAGAAGCTGTGCGTGCCCGTCTTATCGTTGCCCATTGAGGAGGTCGAGATTGGGCATGGGCTTGCGATTGGGCTGGGGGAGTCGACTGGTGCGAAGGAAAAGAATGGGCAGTCCGGTGGGTTAGCCATCCCAGGCTGTCGTGGGAGCCCCGACCCGTGTTCTATGGTATCGCAGGAGGCTGGTGAGGTCGCTGGAGTTGCCGGAAGTTCATTTAGCTTTGAAGCTCTGCCTCTTTCCTGCGATCATCTCGCGGGATCTTCGACGGCCCTTTCTGTCGTCGTCGCGGGGGCTGTCGGCAACTCTCTGGTTGCGGTAAAGACCCGGGATGTAGGAGAGTTGATTAGAGGGGTGTCGCCGACCCCTGGGGAGCTTTTTTCTCCTTCTGTTGAGGTTGGGTTGGTCGCCGCTGCTCCCCCTTCGCCTCCCTTTGAGCTCGAATTGTTGTTCGAGAAGGGGGGAACCTTCGGGTGTGATGTGACTGCCCTTCTGGAGCCTTCTCAAGGTGTTTGGGTGGGGCAGGTGGAGGATGAGGTTGGGGAGCTAGTTCGGAGGACTGCTGAGTTGGCTATGCAGAATATTGAGGTTGGTTCGGCTCTGATTCCAGCACCTTTGGTTGATGCTATTCAGCACAATGTTTCTAAGAGTGCAGAATCTGAGTGGGTCTTAAGTATGGTCTCTTCAGTCAGACAGCTTGTGGGTGTGTCTTGCGACGGGCATGAGGAGGAACTGGTGTCTCTTTTTGCTGCTTTGGAGCAGGAGAGACATCAAAATTGCTCCTCCAACTCCATCAAAATCGGAGGTAAATGCCTAAGAGAGCTTAAAAGTCTGAATTCCACAGTGAATTATGAAGGAAAGACTTATGTGTCGAGGAAGAGTAGGGAGGGAGGGAGGGAGGGATCAGCAACAGTCTTTATGAAGCCCAAAATACTTAGTTGGAACGTGAGGGGGCTCAATGATAGAGCCAAACGTTGTAGAATCGGTAACTTGTTGAGGAGTTGGAAACCTGATTTGATCTGTCTTCAAGAAACAAAGTTGGGGTCTATTTCTCGGGCCATTATCCGAAATTTATGGGGGGCTCTCATGTCGGTTGGAGCTGTTTGGATGTGGAGGGTGCTTTGGGGGGTATCTTGATTATTTGGGATACGCGGGTGTATGAGTTGGTGGACTCTTGCGTTGGTTACTTCTCTGTTTCGGTGGTGTTGAGAAACGTTGAGGAGGGGGCTCTTTGGGGTTTCTCGGGGGTTTATGGCTCCAATGATGATTGTAGGAGGCGAAATTTGTGGGAGGAATTGGCTGGGGTGATTGCATGGTGGTATCTTCCATGGTGTTTTGGGGGTGATTTCAATGTCTCCTGCTTTCCTAGTGAGCGGTCGGGGGCAGTAGGGTTCAACAATGCTATGATGGAATTCTCGAAGTTCATTGATAAGAATCTCTTGGTTGACATCCCTTTGGTGGGAGGTAGCTTCACTTGGTCTAAAGGGAGATTTGTCCACTTTTGGTCCCGGATTGATCGTTTCCTCTTTAGTCCTAGTTGGGAATCTTTATTTCCGGATGTTATTCAGAAGAGGCTGCCAAGCTTGTATTCTGACCATTTTCCTATCTCCTTGGAGTGTCGTTTGGTGGGGCGTGGTAAGAAGCCTTTTAGATTTGAAAATATGTGGCTTAAGGCTGACGGTTTTCTGGATAGGGTTAGGGAGTGGTGGAGGTCTTATGTTTTTTCAGGGTCCCCGAGTTTTGTGCTTGACTCTAAATTGAAAGCTTTAAAGCAGGATATCAAGAATTGGAACCGTGAGGTTTTTGGGGAAGTGGCCTCTAAAAAGAAATCGTTACTTCAAGAGATGTCCTCTTTGGATGTTCTGGATGAGGAAGGGGGGCTTGATGATGCGGGTCATACTAGAAAGCTGAATATTACTGGGGAGGTGGATCTTTTGATTGACATGGAGGAGATTAGCTGGAGGCAGAAATCTAGAGCTTTATGGCTGAGAGAGGGGGATAGATGCACCAAATTCTTTCACCGGGTTGCTAACTCTAATAGGAAGATGAACTCCATTTCTTCCTTGGTGGTCGAGGGAGAACTTGTTGAGGATCCTGTTAGTATTTCTGAGGAGATTGTGAGATTCTATAATTCCCTATATATAGAGAATCACTCTTGAAGACCTTTGTTGGATGGCTTGGAGTTTGACTCGATCCAGGGAGATGCTGCGGAGTGGCTAGAAAGATCCTTTAATGAGGATGAGGTGACGGGAGTGGTGCGTAGTCTTAATGGTGATAAGGCCCTAGGTCCGGATGGCTTCTCCTTGGCCTTCTTTCAATCCTGCTGGGATATTATTAAGGGGGATGTTCTCTCCACATTTAATGAATTTGCTCAGGTGGGACAATTTGTCAGAAGTCTCAATGCCACCTTCATTGTCTTGATCCCCAAGAAACAATGAGCGGTTGAATTGAAGGACTTTCGGCCTATTAGCTTGGTGGGAGGGGTTTATAAAATTTTGGCCAAGGTGTTGGCCAATAGGATGAAGGTGGTCATGAATACTATTATTTCTCCTTCACAAAGTGCCTTTGTGAGGGGAAGACAGATTTTTGATGCTGCTCTTATCGTTAGTGAGTGCATTAACTCCAGGATCCGTTCTAATTTATCTGGTGTGCTATGCAAACTAGATGTGTATAAGGCCTATGATCATGCAAACTGGAGTTTCCTTCTTTACATGTTGAGGAGATGTGGTTTTGGGGTCAAGTGGTGTAGATGGATCGAGTTTTGTATCTCTACGATGAAATATTCGGTTCTTGTGAATGAGACTCCCGAAGGCTTTTTTGGTGTCACTCGTGGTTTGCGTCAAGGTGATCCTCTCTCACAATTTCTTTTTGTTCTGGTTATGGAGGCCTTTAGTAGGATGCTGCAGAAGTTAGTTGAGCTTGGTGCCATTCAAGGTTTCAATGTTGCTAAAGGTGGGCTGGGTGAGGTGTGTATTTCGCATTTGCTTTTTGCCGATGATGCACTTATCTTATGTGGGGCTGAGGAGACCCAGATTCGCCATCTTCGTTGTCTCCTCCTATGCTTTGAGACGGTATCTGGGCTCAAGATCAATCTTGCAAAGTCTGAAATTATTCCTATTGGTGCAGTGGGACATATTTGTGACTTGGCTGGAATTATGGGTTATAGAGTGTCCTCTCTCCCTATCACTTATCTTGGCCTTCCTTTGGGAGCCCGTTTTAAAAGCATCCACATTTGGAATGACATTATTGAACGTACGGAGAGGAGGTTGGCGGGGTGGAAGAGGTGTTACCTCTCGAAGAGCGGTAGAGTTACCTTGATCAAATCCACTCTTGCTAGTCTCCCGACTTACTTTTTGTCTCTCTTCCCTATCCCTTCCTTTGTGGTTTGCAGATTGGAGAAGCTTCAGAGAGATTTTTTATGGGGGAGCGAAGCTAATATCCATAAATTCCATCTTCTCAAGTGGGATAAAGTGTGCTGCCCTATAAGGTTTGGAGGGTTGGGTATTAGGAGGTTGGTCACTTTCAATAAGGCTTTGCTCGGGAAGTGGTTTTGGCGTTTTGCGTTGAAGCATAATAGTTTGTGGAGAAATGTTATTTTGGATAAATATGGGAGTATGGAGGGTGGGTGGAGGACCCTCCATTGTGAGGGTTCTTATGGAGTAAGTTTGTGGAGATATATCAGTAAAGGGTGGACCACTTTCAGTGAGAACATCCGTTTTGCGGTGGGTTGTGGTAGTAGAGTGCGGTTTTGGTGTGATCTCTAGTGTGGGGATAGACATCTGAGCCTTGTGTTCCCACTGCTTTTTGATATAGCCTGCAATAAAGATGCTATGGTGGCGGACAATTAGGATGGGAATTCTGGAGGGGGGCTTGGAATATTCAGTTTATCAGGGCGGCTAATGATTGGGAGTTGGAGATCTTCTTGTCCTTCTTCTCGTTACTTTTTCCTCTGGTCCCTCGTGGTGGGGCCGAAGATAGGATGTGTTGGCGGGGTCCAGATCTGATAATTTCTCCGTAAAGTCGATGTATGAGATACTCTCTTGCAACCCTAGCCTCCGTTTCCCGTTGAGGCAGATTTGGCGGTCCTCCGTCCCTATGAGAGTTTCCTTTTTTGTGTGGGAGGCAACTCATGGGAGAGTCTTGACTATTGACAATTTGAGAATGAGAGGATTATGTGTTATCGATTGGTGCTTCCTATGCAGAAATTGTGGGGAATCGGTGGATCATATCCTCCTTCATTGTTCGGTGGCTAGGGAGCTTTGGTATCATCTGTTGAGCATAACTAATTATTGTTGGGTTATGCCATCTAGGGTGGTTGATGTGTTGTATGGTTGGAGGAGGAAGTTTATTGATCCCTTTGCTTCGATGGTGTGGAAGATTATCCCTTTGTGCATTTGGTGGGTTATTTGGCGGGAGCGGAATGATAGATGCTTCAATGACACTTTTTCGTCTCTAGTAGGGTTGAGCAAGCTGTTGATTTCTTTGTTTTTGTGGGCTAATATTGTTCTTGGTTGTCCTTTCTTGGATTTTTCAGATTTTATTAGCTTTTTAACTTGTATGGCTTAGGTGCTTCAGTATAGTTCTTCTGTACTGTTACTTTTTCTCTTTTTGGTTTATAATAAAGTTTCCCTTACTTATAAAAAAAATATATGTTACTGTCTTGCGGTAATTCGATGTACTCTTTTTTTTCTTGCTTCATAAGGAAACTATAAGAACTAACCCAAGTAAGAGATCCACACAGCCCAAGAAAAAAACAAAGGGGAATCTGCTTTAAATCTTTCAGTTCTACTCGGTCTCCATTGAAATATCACACTTTTCAGCCTTTTAACAGCAAACTGTGCAAATTTTAAACATGGGAAAAATATTGAAAACTTATTGTAATTCACGCTAAGGAACTCATCACAAGTGACAACGCTACACTCAGAAAACTGGATTCTGTGGGTTGAACTGTTGAATCTTCTTCCACTTGTTCTCTCATCTGTCTATCCATCTTTTTTTTTCTAAGCAAACGTGAATTTCATTCACAACAGAACAAAGATGTTGAGTACAGAGAGCCTTCCAAGGCCGGATACAAAGAACAACCCGAGTACAAAGATTCACCCAGAACAGCATCATGAAAAGCCCTAAGGGCTATACATTTCATGGTCGTAAAGACCAGATTCCAACTGGCCATAATGGCCTCAACAAGACAGACCCAAAGGTCTGTAGATTCTAAACGGGTCCACAGACCCATGACAAACAGAGTCCGGGAGAGGAGGTTGTCATGCACCTCACTCTCACTTCCTCGAAAGAGACTCCATAACAGCACAAATGGATACCAAGATCCATGACAAAACAAGCATAAAAAAACTTCACGTATGCCCTAAAACACAAATCAGAAACCCAAATAAAACAACAAAAGTCGGCCATAAAGCAGAGAAGAACAAATCAAACTGTAATGTTTGCTGGATCCACAAGACCAATGATGAAACAGCCCCTGCTCATCCTCCTTGTTACAGAGTAGAACCGAAATGCATGACATTCTTTTTTTTAATAGAGCATAGGCATCACTGCATATAGCCACCAAATTCGAAAACACAGCGAGAAAAATCATGAAGACTGCTACCATCTTGTCCTTCCTCGTCGCTATGCCATGACAATCCCTGAAACACCAGAAATTGAACTCAAAGAAGAGGATAAAGAGAATCCAACAGCTTAGCAGTATTTGATGTTCAGTTCATCGCTTTCTGAAACTTATATATATATGCCTTTGAATCAAGTAAAGCATAATAAAGGTCGGCTTGTGTTTGTATTGTGTACCAGTCCTTGCGGCCACCTTGTGGTTATCTTACAACCTTGTTTGTTCTTGCTCCAGCCCTTGTGGTCGGATTGACTTTCGAATCTTTGGATTTGCCATATTGTAGGGCCTTAGGGTCTATTTAGGTTTTTTAGTTGGCCTTTGGTCGTTTTCCTGGTTTGTATTGACTGTGTTTTTTTCTCGGATATTAATATATAAGTTACATTTGCCTAAAAAGAAACATACCATCAGCTTATAACATCATTTGATTATGTTTGAAAAACTTCATGATCACCTGCAGTTCATGCATTTCACACCTATCCTCAACATATTCAGCCACTAGCCTTCTTGAGTAGGTTGCATAATTTGTAACAATAAAAAATGATAAATAATGCACTTGAGAATTCTAGCTCAAAACAAGAATGCTAACCTGAGAGCAATGGCTGCTGGAAAGATAAATCCTATGCAAAATGTAGCAGTTGTCCCAGTGAACTGGAAAACATCCCAGATGTTGGGTATAAAATTTGCTCCCATGAAGACAAGCAAAAGAAGACCACTGCTTATCAACCCAAATCTTAAGATATCTGAAAATATCTGAAACCAAAGGCCTAGCCGAAGGAAAGAGGAGGACATCCAAATTGAGGCGCAAGGGATAGAAGAGAACCGGGAAAACAAGCATGAGGTGGAGGGCGTAGCTGATGCGAACAGTATCATTGAGCAGAGAGCTGCATGGGATGCCAAGGTTGGTATCGAAGTTGGCCAGCACATCATCAAGAGTTGAGTCCCCAAATAGCAGAAAACAAAAGAAGCTCGTCAGTATGTAGATGGTAGAGCACAGAGCCAACGATGTCTGTATAACCGGTCGCATTAGGGAAGGGTCTTCAAGCTCAACGCTACTGAATGCACTGCAAAATAGGAAATCTGTCACGAAGGTATATCCTTTCTGCCCTTGTAATATTATTAGAGTACTTGTTATAACCGAATGGAGTCAAATTAGAAGGATAATTGACTAAGCCAGATTGCAGGTTTAGAAAAAACTGAACTTACTAACTTCTCTTCATAAAGGAAATGGACAGAGCGGAAACTATTTTATTCAAAAGTCGTCAGAAGAACCTGCCTTTGTTTTTTTGGTGGGGGGAATATCAAATCCTGAAGAGAGTTCTCAACTCCATAATAATAAAGCTACTTAAAACCTGAGAATGCAGATTTTGTCCCCCTTATTGATGAAGGGACAAAATCTGAGAAACTACCCTCTACAACACGGCCTCTAGAAAAACAACAAAATCTGTGATTCTTCAAGCAAGTAAAGCCTTTTAAAACGGTCTTGGCAAAAGCATTCAGTATTAAGCGCACAGGCGGATCTAGCCAGGGGCAATGGGGTGGGGGGGGGGGGCGGAATCTCTAAAAAAAATTATTTTTTATTTTTAATATGGGTCGCCCCCTTAGAAATTTGATTCATCTTCAAACACTGTTTGGCTTAAGAAAATAGCAGCTGAGTCCAAGAATATACTGCTGCCCCACTAACTATCAACCGATACTCTAGAGACTTAGTTAATGGTTTGAAGGAGCAGATCTAACTGCTTTGCTGCTGTTACCTTAAAGTGCGTACTGGCCAACACTATTTTGATGGGTCCAAATTAAAATTTTTTGGTGAACAAAATAAAATTCAGCTTTTAGGTAAGGGGGAAAGAAAATAAAAAACAGTACATGAGGAAAAATCAGGTGCACTTGTAAATTATAATTTATCATGTTTATTTTTTCTTAAATTCAGGGAAACCCGGATAATCACCTTTTCATCTACCTCTCGAGGTCCGGTTAAAGATAGCGAGAGGAGTAGCCCGAGAACTGGCCCACATCCACGAGAAGAAACACATTTATGTCTCCATTAAACCCAGCAATGTCCTTCTAAACACTGACATGGAGCTCATAATCACCGACTTTGGGCTCGAGTGCCTCCTCTTAGGCAACACCAGCCACAAAACAAGCGGTTCCGCCCGATTTTTACAGGTCAAAGATCAATAATAGCCAGTAATACTCGTGAGGGCATCCAAGACCTCTTCATTACTGGTGCCCAATATGGAAGACATAACTCCAACTCGTAGTCGGGCTCGGCGTGGATGGCAAAGAATTACTTATTTCCATCGTTTTCGTGTGGAAGTATTTTGTCAAGTTATTGATTTGATCGCTCAGGAGATGGATCATTATTTCACAGAAGCAAGTACATAGTTACTTATTTATATAGCATGTATTGATCCAAGAAACTCATGTTTAGCGTTTGATCATGCTAAATTACTCCATCTTGTCGAGCTTTATTCATAAGATTTTTCAGCAATTGATCGTGTTGTACTTAAAGATCAACTTCGAAACTACATTTATGATGTGAGAAGTCATTATGTTTTTTCTAGGCTTCAAGATTTTAGAGGTTTTGCTGTGAAAATTGTTGAGACAATAAAACATACTCTATATCTATTGGTTTATCAGCTTATTGAGTTAGCGTTGGTCTTACCAATTACGACTGCAACCGTTGAGAGAGTGTTCTCTGCAATGAAGTTTATCAAAATTGACTTGCGTAATAAGATGAATTGATGAATAATTTTATGGTGGTATATATCGAGAAGAAAATTTTTGAAACTATTGAGAACGAAGCTATTTTACAATATTTTCAGAAGATGTCACCTCTCAGTATCAACAAATAGTACGGTAAGTGTATTTCAATATTTTTAGTGTTTTTAGTCCTTAATTTTTTATATTTTAACTCTTAAGACATTCTTTTGTATTACGTAGTCTTTTTTTGTCTTTTTTCTTTAGGAGTTTGTCTCCCTTCGTTTGCATTCCTGGTTCCGCCAACGAAGACAAGGACGGTCACAAGCGTACGAGGGTAAATAGTTAAGGAACAGAATCTTAATAGGTAGGGAGCAGAATTTGCTAAGATTTTGTTTTATTATTTTGTGCATTCTCTCACATGTCAGATCTTTATGTTTTTTTGTCGTCGACAGAGAACAAAATGGGCTCGACTGCCCAAGCCATCCAAGGCCCAAGTACTCAAGAGAAAATATTCTTTTATATACACATTTACCCACCCAAAATCCAATATTACAAATCAATCACAAGCCTTAAGAGAATTTTCAATGATATTAATAACAGATCGTGCCTCATGGGACATGGATAGAAGTAAGTAATCCTTTGGTTCCTCGATTTTACCTCCGTTTGAAAAATAAGGTCTAAGTTTCTAAAATGATCATATTAGTCTTTGAATTTTGCTAAAGAATCTTCGGTTTATCGTCTAAAAAGAAACTAAAAATTACTTCGTAGCGAGTTTGACTTGATCTTCGCTCGAGTGAACTTGATGATTTTCACACACGGATCTTCACTTAATTGATGCTCTTTGCTTACTCGAGCCAAACCATCACAAAAGACTTTAGCTCAACTTTAACTAGAGCCAGATTCACCTATTTTTAGAAATCTTATCCTTTCAAAATCCTAATTGCTCTCAAACGTTAGGTATTTTTTTATATAGGAGGTGAAACATCCTATGAACCTTCGTTAAGAGAGACAAACACATATCTAGATCTAGATTCAAAAATCAACTTTTTCTCTTAAGCAATCACCACAAATCCAACATTCATTGTTGAAGCCTTTAGAGCTTTGGACGAATTTAGCTGCCAGAGTTTCAGTGTTGAAGAACGAATTCATTGCTAAAGCATCAATAAGAAGAGCTTCAGAAACCTAAAGTTGTTTTTGCTTGGTATGGGTCCGAATAAGATTATTCGTACTATACTTCAAAGTGTTAAGAGTCTACAAAGGGTCTTGTTGTGTCTAAATCATCATTTATAAGGTTTTCTTCTTCCACAAAAGTGTAACTGAGCTTGAGAAGGGTGTTCGATTCTCAACTTAGATTTGGACCTACCATTTAAAAGTGTTATAATATATGAAAAAATTCTCAATGAATAAAGGTGCTAATATGGCCACACTTCTCGACCTATGATCTCGTTGGTCTCCCTTGCACCAAAAAAAGGAATGGAGAAAATTAAGCAATTGGAGGGAAGATATTTGTCAAACATAAGGATGTTTGCATCTATTCCAAAAATTTTGTATAATAAAATAATTATAAAATAATCTTCTTCTTTTTTTCATCAAATCATTTTATTATTATAAAAATATAAAAAATTTATTAAAATTATCTCCATTTACCAATTCTCTTGAACTTAAATTTTCACTTACGAGGAGGAAGAGAGGAAAGGAAGAGCAGTCCTTGCTCAGGGCCAATGTGGATCTGCGGGGTCGACACAATTTGCAGCACCAGCATATCATACAACGTTCGCGGTCCATGATATACGACAACATCCGAACCACAATAGTGGACCACCCGAAGTTGGCCCAATAATGTAGATTTTCTTTTACCCAGGCCCAGGGCCAATTTAATGCGCAACGTGAGTTCGGGCTAGAGCTTAAAGCTGCTCGAAGATACAGGAACAACAAAAAATCAAGGTTTCCCCCAGAAGTTCATAGTCCAGTACAAACTACAAATTAAAGGCTTGTGTCACCAATTCTAGTACATCCAGGAGCAGCCCTGCCGTCCTACCAAAAGTTCACTGTAAGAATCACAAGTTCTGCCCATGAAATTACAGCTCCCTAGTTCGGCCATAGACAACCATTTGGTTTAGGGTTTGTTCAAAGGATGGAAGAACTTGCCACATTTGAACGGACAATCTGTTTCCTTGAGTAAATAATGGACTGAGATAACATATACCCAACAACTAGAAAAGGACACGATAATAATGTCGAACAAACGTAACCCACTCGAAAAAAAATTAAAAGAACGGTCGTAATCACCTGCTTTGTTTATTTCTTATCAAATTAAAAAAGATTATGAAGAAATCCATGCTTATACACGTCACCTTATTTTGGCCCTACGATTCTGCTTCATTATAAAAGAGGAGATGTGGTATTATTTTGGACACGTAGCCAGATTTGAGGTTTCATTCATTGCCCCGAACACATGCAAACCAAGAACGGTGAAAAAAAAAACTCAAATGGCTTTAATTTCCGCATCTGAGATTCCGTCCACTCTTTGAATGAGTAGTTTTTAAAGCAAATAAAAAAAAAAAAAGTAGTTTTTAAAGCAGCCAAGGGATGAGTGTATCCTCAACCATTCAACGGAAAATGTATAGCATTAAACCTCTGCCCAGTACGTACTTTGCTACTGACTCTCCGTGCATGCAGCGTGCAAAGTACGTAAAAGCAATAGCAGAGATTGACATAATTCTGAAGATGCCTTTCAAGATACCTGCCAAAATGGCATCTACATGGCACTTGGCAGGTTCCCATCGTACTCTCCCTACATACATGGCATTGCCAAGTGTCATATTGAAGTTGGGGATGGCCGCAGAGACGAAGCTACGGGGGCACTGGGACCCATGGCCCCCCAAATTTTTTTAATTTTTTATTTCAAATAAAATTTAAAATAGTAATTGTTATGGTCCCATAAAATTTGTGGAGAAAAAAAAAAGAGATTTATTATCAAGCAAAAAGCGTCTGACACTTAGCAATTATAAAAAAAATTAAAATAAAATTAAGTAAGTTGAACGTGTATATGGAAGTTCCTTCAAAATCTCCAACAATCCCATTATTCAAATGTTCTTGATTTATTCGGCCATTTTTATGAATTTTTTCTCTCCCTTTTTATGGTTTCAAACTTTCAACTCCTCTTTTTTTCTTCCTTTTCTCTCACTATCTCTTCTTCCTCTCTTAGATTTTTCCTCTTTCTAGACTGTTGCATCCATTGATCGTCTCTCTCATTATTTCTCTCTCCTACTATTTTGCTCATATACAAAAATTGCAAAATCTCAAATTCCTCTTGAAGGTTAGAATTCTCAACGTTTTTATATTTGATTATTGTTGTCTAATTAAAATATTAGTGCTCTGTGTTTTACGTGATAAACAAAATAAAAAATTTGTCTGTTGTGATTTTTGTTTATGTTAATTTGGTTAGATATTAAAATTGCTTCGTAACTTTGTCAATAATTTATGTGTTATATTGCTTACTTTTATGTTCCCAATTTAGGTTGCACATATGGGTAGGAAGAAAAATATTGATTTCTTTTTAAAGAGAAAAGAAATTGATACTTCACAATCTGAAGAAGTAGAAACTGCCCAACATTCTCCTAAAGTACCTAGAGTTGAAGTTGAACCTGAAGAAAAATATTACATCTAGAGCTCGACCTGAAGAAACTGATACACTTAGAGCTCGATATGAAGAAGTTGATTTATCTAATTTAGAACGTGACCCTAGTTTACGCTCTCAAATATGGGATTACCCAAGCAAACAACGTGATGAAATAAGGAGGGTATACATCAAACAACGTGATGAATAGCAAGTTCAATGAGAATGCAATGAAGCTTTTTACTCTTTGTGCTTCTTTGGATCCTATAAATAATTATCAATAATTTGATATTGACAAAATATGCAGTCTTGTAGAGAAATTGTATCCTGAAGATTTTAATGAGCAGGAAAAAACTCTTTTGAGATCTCAGTTGCAACACTTCGAGTATGAGGCTCATCATCATTCATAATTACAGAATTTGTCTACCATTTCTGAGTTGTGTCAAGCATTGGTAAAAACAGGAAAATCAGAAGTTTATTATTTGGTTGACAGATTGATTCGATTTGTTTTAACTCTTCCAGTTTCAACTACAACTACCGAATGAGCTTTTTCAGCGATGAAAATTGTCAAGACAAGACTTCGAAATAAGATGGAAGATGACTTTCATGCAGATTATCTTGTTGTTTACATTGAGAAAGAAATTGCAGAAGGTTTTAATACTGATGTGTTAATTCATGACTTTTATTCGTTGAAGGAACGTCGAGTTCAATTAGCATAGTCGATGCAATTTTGACTTTTACTTATTGGCTTGTTGCTTATTTTGATTATAATGAAAATACTTCACTTTCGAACTTCAAATTTTTAGTTCTTGAATTTTCTTTTTTTGAGGAAATGGTCATTTCGTCAGTCTGTTGTCTATATGTTTAACAGACCTCTTTGACACGTCAGTAAATTTGAAGCGGTGTATAAAATTTTGAAGTTTAAAAGTGAAGTACTTAAATGAAAAAGTGTTCGGGATTAAAATATTAATTTTTCTTTATTTTTTAAATAAAAATTATACGAGAGATATCAGATTCCCGAGAGGGAATTGGTATTGGTGCTTTTCTCTGCGTAAAGAATTATAAAATAAACGTTATAGAATGCTCATTTGTGTTTTGGCGACTTCAGAATCTGAAGTACAGATGCCTTTTCCATGGCTTGGGTAGCACCGTATTCTTTTTCCCTTGGCTTCGTGCGGCTGCATAGTACTGAGGGCGTTCGTTTAAGCAAAATTTTCAGGATTTTTTTGAATTTTCCGAATATAAAATTTTTGCAACCAAACATCATTTTTAACACTATATGAAAATAATTAAAACACGCATATCAATAAAGTTAACACCACCTAAAAATTTTCAAAACACAAAAAATTCTCAAAAAACTTCCTAACTGAACACCCTCTAAGAGTATTTGAAATTGAATAATTGTTTTGCAAAGGGCTTTGGTATTTATGACGAGGTAAGGACGTAATGGCCATGAAAACTTTGTGGGGATTACATGAGAAACGAAAAAAAAATTGTATTTATCAACCTAAATGATCCCATTTTATCTACAATTATTTTTACATACTTTGCATATCCATTAAAACACTTTCTGTTAAAAGTAATTCTTAGGGACATAAATTTTGATTTTACCCCGATAAAACTTTCTTCTGTAATATTCTTGTAGGGATAAAATCGTCATCTTATATATATAATTATTTTTCATTCAAAATAATTGAAAATTTCAATCAAAGATACAAAATGTATAAAATCAATATAGATAGTGGAATGTGATAAATGTATTAATTAATTAGGATGCAAAGTATTAAAATAAATAATTAGAGTGTAAAGTATATTTAGTCAAAATTCAAATCATACTTTTCTACCGTCACATTATACAAACGGGATTTTCAAGGACCGTATGAGACATGAAACTCTCTGCTTATCTACTATATCATACGCATACATACTATTAAAATTTCAAAAGCTTTGGATTAGGGCTGAAAAATTGGAATGCGGTCCGGTTTTTCGGACCGCATTCCGATCCTCTTAAAATAGAGGACCGGACCAGACTACTTATAAGTGGTCCGGTCCGGTCCGGTTTTAGTAAATGTAGTTTAAGCGGTCCGGACCGGTTTTAATTTTTTTCAATTTTTTCAATTTTAATAATTTTTTAGGTTAATTTCAAAAGGAGAAGTGCATATAAAAAAATTTAGTTTTATTTTAGATTAAAATTAAACATTTTAAGTTTATAATTTGTATTAAAAATTATTAATATATATATATATATATATATATATTTATTTTTTTTAATAAATGCGGTCCGGTCCACATTTATTAAAAAAAGGAAACCGAACCACATTTTAAGAGTTAGGATCGGACCGGACCGCAAAATCGGTCTGATTTTATGGTCCGGGGTCCGGTTGTGTGCAGCCCTATTGGAGGGGTAGAAGCTAGAGCTCCGGTATCCCGGCCTCTCATAGAATTTGTTTACATGATGTGCCACAGATAATCACTTTTGATCTTATAAACAAGTTCCTAACCCACTTATATATATATATATATCAGACTCTTTGGAAATGTCTAGGAGCTCAGTTTCTGTAAAGGCTTTTGAGTGGCAATCAAATTAAAGGAGAGGGATAGCTTTCTTTCTTTAATTAATTAGGTCTAATTCTCTAAAAAACAGTACGAGTGGCATGACTTCTTTATAAAGTGGTTCATCATGCATGCCTTATAGATATCATGATTCACCCGATCATACCATTGGATGTTAACGGTTCTATAGAAAAAATGATGGATCAGATTGCAGTAATGTACAATAACTAGAAGAAGTGGCTAAAATTTCAAATGCAGACTATAGTGAGAAGGTTTTTATGGGGGGCGATAATGTCATGATTTGGTTCAGAAAAAAAAAGGGTCTGTTAATGCAAAATCAACCCAAAATAATTGTCTTAAACCCTTTGTGGAGTCTTTCTATAACCAAAAAAGTACGAATGTGTCGTGCTTCATAGAATCTAATCCTCTACAATTCCTTATTCTAAATTACATGTTGCATTTGAGATAGATAAAGAACATAAACATTAAATGTTGTAAGGTCTAAACTGTCCAAAAACTTCACATAATGAACATTAAATACTCGAAGGTCTATTTATTATGTTTATTTATTTAATTAGACCATTCAATTTAAGTAAGAAATTGTAGTGCGAAATAAACTTATTATACAAGAACATGCAATGCAAAAAAAAAAACATTAGTAATCTATTATGGAAAAAGTTAGTTTTATTTGGGTGACATGTTAGAGACGATCACTTTCGATCCCGACAAGAAGTTCCTCAGTCAATTTTAGGGAACTATTTTGAAAAGCGGCTTCACATATTCTTTCGCTTAATAACACATGTGGTGCACAGGTAAGGGTGAGACAAATATTATATAAATAGGACTTCTAGGAAATTTACTATGAGGCTTTTGGACTTGGGAGTGATCAGATCAGGTTAAATGAGAGGGACTTCTGTCTTTCTTACATTTATTTCTTTTGACACAATACGATCAACCATGGTAGTGGTATGACTTCTAGAGTGGTTTAAAGTGGAAAGCTTCTCTTAGTGTGAGTGTTGATTGTGTTTCTCTGCCTTTTAATTGCCTGTGCAATTTCAGAAACTCATTTTTTCCCTATTTTTTTTAAGGAAAATTACTTTGTGTCCATGAATTATAGAGTCAATATCACTTTTGGAGTCTGAGTTACTAAGTTTGTCTCATTAATTAACTATCAAAATTTTATTAATATGTGCTCGCAAATAAGATATAATCGTCAAAATTATACTACATATATTATAAAATGGGCTATGTGATACACATTTGACTACCAAATTGTAATTTAGAGTGCAAATCAATGAATTTTGATAATTTAGGCTTCTTTTTTTTTCTTATCTTTAGATGCTTCTCCTATATAACTTAGGGGCTGTTCGTTTAACAAAAAATCCTCAGGATTTTTTGAATTCTCACAATACAAAAATTTTACAACCAAACATCATTTTTAACCTCACATAAAAATAACTACAACACGCATACCAATAAAGTTAACATCACCTAAAAATTCTCAAAACACAAAAAATCCTCACAACACTCCTAGGGGTGTACACCCGACCCTTCGGGTCGGATTTTTTTTTTTTTTTCCGACACCCGACCCGAGAACCTTCGGAACACACAAAAATGTTCCGAGCCGAGCCGAAATTATTGAGTATTCCGAACCGAAATCACTTCGAAATACGGGTCGGAATTCGGAATGGGCCGAAAGCCCAAAATCGTATTTTAAGCCCATTGTAACCGATTTTGCCAACTAAGCCCAAGGCCCAAAACATGAATAATACCCAGTTTTCTAGAGTTTAAATGTTGGGCAGGCCCAAAACATGAACGTGGCTTTTAAATGCTCTCTTTGGAAGGTTTCTCCATTTCTTGTACATAACTAAAATTCCCATGAAACTCCAAATTTACAGCAGCTAGCATTTACATAAAAAGGAGAAATACATTATAAATTCATTACATAATTATATCCTATGAAAAATATATAAAACATTACAACCCAAAAGACTGCTCCTCGTCATCCTCCTCTTCCTCTTCGTCCTCTTCCTCATCCTCGTTGGATACCTACAAAGGAGGAATACAAAAATATAAATGTCACGTTAATATGGTAATGGAGCAAATCAGAAACTCAAAATTTATGTTTCCATACTATTTGTCATTGACATTCAATAAATGCCGAAATATCAAACAGAGAGGACACTGCATCTATGCCACTGAACAGGTTCGCCCAAAATCTTCATAACCCCAGATTTTGCAGCACTTGCATGATAAATCACAAAACTAATTAATGGAAAAAAATTCTCATTGTTGAACATTTAATTTAATGGTTAGATCAGAAGCTAATTTAATGATTTTCTAAATTCTAATACGGGTAGATCTCCTTCCCCCCAAAAATTGCTCAACCCAACTCGTCCATCGCACTGACCCCCCACGACATCTACCCCTCCCTATCAATATCATGGCACCTCTGCAACTCCTGCCAATAGAAGCTCATCTCCACCCAATTAGCCACTCCTTATTCCCACGGGACACAATTGTTTCTACCCATCCACAACTACAAGATCCCATCACAGACTTAGTCCCAGCGGAATACCCCATCCTTCCATTTTCTTTTTCCGATCAGACCCCACAACTACAAGAATATATTTTCAAGATCAGCAACCATGCAACTATATTGTGAGCTCTGTGAATACAAAGAATATGCAAAGAATATTGTGAGCCCATGAATACAGATCTGAGATCTACGCATGTACTCTTCGGTTTTTAAACCCCACCGAAAATTAAACAAATCTATATGCCGTGATAGAACAAAATCACAATCTCAGATGAGGAGTTCCAGGAGTTCGTACCTGATGATGGATGAATGAAGACTCAAAGATTATAGATCTTGAAGACGTGCAGCACAACGAAGAGAGATTAAAGCTCACCGGAGAGGGGGCAGGGGGTGGAGGAGAAGATTGTGGGAGGAGGGGAGAGATTGAGACTGGTCGAGAGAAGAATGAAGGGGGCGGGGGCTAGGGCAAAACACGCAAAACACGAAATGAGAAATGAGATTAATGAAGTAAAGATATATATATATATATATCGGGTCGGGTCGGAACATTCGGAATTTTTTTACATGTTCCGACACCCGACCCGCAATTGCGCGGAAATCTTTTTTTCTTCCGACACCCGACCCGTGATTTCGGAAGGCCGACCCGATTTAACTCGGGTCGGGTCGAGTCGGGTTTTCCCATTCCGTGAACACCCCTAAACACTCCTAACCGAACAGTCTCTTAGCTTCTTTTTTCTTATCTTTACTAGCGTGAAGGGCTCCTTCCGACCTAGGTTTTATGAAGTTTTTTGAAAAGAATATATATTTGCCAAATTTTTAGTACAAAATCTATAAATTTAGAAAGAAAAAATATAATCAAATTCTATTCATAACCTCTACAAGTTTTTCTATTTCTTTTTTGAAAAATATAATCAAATTCCACTAATGACTTCTTTAGAAATCGAAAGAAATAAATTTCTTGAAATTTCTTTTCTAGCACGGAGTGTACGTGAAAAAGAGTTACATTTTGATTTTAATTTTAATTTCTCGACCCAAAAATATCTACCTGCAGAGAGATTAATTTTTTTTTATAGCGTACTATGAAAGTTGGCCATGTCAGTTGCAGGTTCAAACAGGTATAATAATCGATTAAACAATACTGACTAAAAAAAACTAAAAAATGACGTTTAACATTAAACGTAAAATAAAGTAAATGAATAAACAATGTAATTAGTAAATTAACAAGCGAATAAAACTATTACCTAAAGTAATAAATACAGAAATTGCTCTGGTATAATAAACAATTGAAGTGATGAAGAAAGGTTGGGGGAGGTCGTGTTTAATATCCTGCAGTTGAGTGGCGGTGGTTAATCATCAAGAGCTCGCTTTTCAATGTAAGCGTGGGTATAAATGCAGGACCTTTGCTGTTACTCAGTCCTTTTCTCTCTTTCAGAATTCCCATCTCCTTAATTTATCTTTGTACTGCCTGGTTCAGTCTTTCTCTAAATACTTTCCTTTTTATTTTTCTCTCTTTGGGTGTGACAGGGTCCAGCAGGGTTTCTGAGCTAAAATGACAGGAAGGGTTGAACAAAGACCGAATTCAATTAAAGTTTGGTGTGAAAAGCTAGAATGGAGGGCAGAGTACTAAAAGTAGTGCAGAATCTGAAATGGGTATCTTCCTCTTGCCACTTTTAGCTGGCTTTCCCCGCGCTCTCTCTCTCTCTCTCTCTCTGTTTTGGTGCTGGGCTTCTTCTCTGACTAGGGTTTGAATAGGTATTTATTATACTGAAATCGATGGTCCTTTATAATTGACTGCTTCCAGAGACCTTTTCTCAGCTCTCCTTTGGACTGTTTTTTAGTTTCTCTGTCCTGGTTGGGCTTCCTTTCTGTAATTTGGTACTTTCAAGTTCTGTGGTAGCTTTGGAAATGGTAGCTTTTAAAGTTATGTGATCCACAGTACTTGGTTTTGTTTCTCTTTTCTGCGTTTTTGATCCCAGAAATTGATCTGGGTCTTTTTTGTTTACTTCTTCTGAGCTGTTTCCTTCTTGTTACTTTACCCCGCTTGATGTTCTCTTCTTTATATGGATTCAGCTCTTGAGGAATATCTGTAGACAAAGGTGAAGGTTCTTTTAATCTAATTGTCACACGAGGTTTCGATTCAACCCTGTGTGGTTAGTTGTTTGTGAACATATGTCTGGAAATTGAGCAGTTCTCCATTTTATTGAACTTTCTTTTCGTCTGTTCTCCCTCCCTTTTGGTCTTTGATCTTTGGTGTATCTTAGGATTTGCAACGGGCTTTTTGTTCTGGCTCTGCAATTTCTAAAGTTCTTGGTAGAATCTATTGTCGGTTATTCTAGATCATTGAGAGCAGTATTTACCACTGGCTGCTTTGGTGCTTTTGGCTTTCTTGTCAAGGAGAGATGGATATGGGTGACAAGTATAAATTTGAGTCAGAAAATAGGAATGAGGATCCTCTGACATATGCATCTAGTGTGTCAGACTGGCGATTTGGCGGAGCCAATCTCACCAATACATCTATCGGCTTAGTTCCACACGGAAATGCGATGCCTGTTAGCCAAGGAGACCTTATTGGATCTTCTTCTTCATCATCTACTTCAATGGTGGACTCGTTTGGTCCAACCTTTTGGGAACACCACACCACTGCAGAAAACTTAGGATTCTGTGACATTAGTGTCCAGAAAAATGCAAGCACTTCAGAAACGATAGGGAGTAGAAAAGGTTTTCCTGCCTCCTCGAGAAGTATTGATAAAACATTTGATATTGACTGGAATCCTACAACTTCAATGTTCAAAGGGGGTATGTTTTTATCAAATGCACCTGCAATGCTCCCACAGAGGTTACCTCAGTTCCCAGATTCTGCATTCATTGAGCGTGCTGCTAGGTTCTCATGTTTTAACGGAGGGAATGTTATTGATATGGGCAACCCATTTAGGATTCCCGAATCTATAGCCCTTTATTCTGGGGGTGGGGGGACGACCCAAGAGGTTTTTGCTGTCAACGGGTTGAAATCAGTGTCTGGTGGGCTCTCTCAAAAGAATGAGCTGAGTGTGGGTGAAGCTTCCAAAGATGTTTCTTTGTCTGTTGGAGGGAGCCCACTAAAGAACGAGAGGAAAAGTCAGAGCCTTGCAGGATCTCATGATGAACTTAAACAAGGGATGGATGGGTCTGGTAATGATTCTGATGAAGCCGAGTTCAGCGGTGGGGGTGATCAAGATGAGCCTTCTGGGTTAGAGGGTGCCGGTGGGGAGACTTTTGCCAAGGGACTGGACTCGAAGAAAAGGAAAAGGAATGGACAGGTAAACCATCCTCCTAATTTTTTCTTACATAATCTGTTAGCTGCATTTTAGTTTTACCTCAGCGATGATGTTAAATTTTGTGGTAGGATTATAAACATGATCTAGACAAAGGAGATCCACGACACTCCTGTGAATCAGCAAAGGATAATGCTGAAATTCAACAGAAGGGAGACGACAATCCAACTTCAACTAATAACAAGAGTTCTGGGAAACATGGTAAACAGGGTTCTCAAGGTTCTGATCTCCCAAAAGAAGATTACATTCATGTTCGTGCTCGAAGGGGCCAGGCAACTAATAGCCATAGTCTTGCAGAAAGAGTAAGACCAGATGGTAGTTTTTGAAATAAAAACCAAACATTTTCATGGATATAGTATTTGGGTTGGAATTAAACGATTCTGGTTATAGGTAAGAAGAGAAAAGATCAGTGAAAGGATGAAGTTTCTTCAAGACCTTGTACCTGGTTGCAGCAAGGTTGGTTCATTGAAGTCAAGTCGCTTAAAGAGCATAATTAGGTCAAAATTCTTGCCAGAATTGTGTGTAATGTGTTCAATGTTTGTGATTTTATTTGTTTTTGAAGGTCACTGGTAAAGCGGTGATGCTGGATGAAATCATCAACTATGTACAATCACTGCAACGACAGGTTGAGGTATGGGAGTAACAAGCTGTTTGTTTGCCATTCTTGCAAGTCAGTGATTTTCAATTTATCTGTTGTTACTGGAGTTTCCTGTCTCATTGGTTTCCGTCAGCATCATCTCATTATTTTGTGAGAAGTTTTGTTGAGACAACTGAGCTACAGAAAATTTGTATAACTTATCTACTCGCACAGATAAATGATTGACCATTGCAACAGCACATAAAATCATTGCCATTAGGTCTTGCTTTTGAGATGAAGATGAGGACTAGAAGAACTTTGCACTTTCTTACTAATGAGAACTTTGGATGAACCCTTTACTTATATTATTGTTTCACATGAATACCATAAAGGTGCATTTCTACCAGTTCATGGTTCGTCTGTGTTAACGCTTACTCTAATTCTTGCAGTTTTTGTCAATGAAGCTCTCATCTGTAAATCCACGGCTAGATTTTAACATCGAAGGGCTACTGGCAAAAGATGTAAAATAATATTACAAACATTTCAGTACCGAAATCATTATATACACCCCTTGTGCTTCCCTTAACAAATTCTGAAACTGTGCAGATCCTTCAGTCACAAATGGCTACTTCGGCTACTCTGGGATTTTCGCCTGACATGCCTATGGCTTATCCTTCATTACATCCATCTCAACAAGGTCTTATTCAAGCTGGTCTTCCTGCCACAGGAAGCTCATCCGACTTACTTCAAAGAAACATTAGTTCCCATTTGACTCCAATGACGGGAAGACTCAAGGAACATACACGGGTATCTTTTAATTCATAGCCAGAATTTGTAGTTTCTCATCCCCTGCTTACTCTAGAGGTGCTCGTAGTTAATTTTGATTTTGTTCCTCTATTATGTCACTCAAGGGGAAGTTGGGCATATTCTATACAGTAAATAAGTTTCAGTGGGTAGGCCAAACATCATCCTTTTTGCAATCTCACCAATTTCCTGTACGCCTGTGGGTTTACCAATTTCCTGTGGACACATGAGTCTCCATGTGTCGCAATTAACTTTTCTTTTGATATGGTTGACTATACAGGTACCTAATGTCTGGGAGGACGAGCTCCACAATGTTGTCCACATGAGCTACGGAACCACTGCTCCCTCCCGTAGCCAAGATCCAGATGGTGTGTAGTGGTTTGGGTGTCCTTAGATGAGTATATATATATTGCACAAATGCTCTCCTATAAAATAAGCCAAAATGTTCAAGCTTCTAATTTGTTCCCTTCTGTTTTTGCAGGGTCTCTGCCTCGTGGCCATATGAAAGTTGAACTTTGATATTTGCTTTTGGATTTCATTGCCGCAATGCTATTACAGCCTGGCATATCCTTGCACTATTATTGTCTTTGGATCTCAAGGAAATAATGAAGCTCATGAGATTTCCTCTTCTATTGATTAAAAGAGATTTAACATCAACAAATTTAGTTCAAGCTGTGTAAAATGATATACTACTTCCCTGGTGTATAAGCTTGATGGGTCACTGATATGACCCAAAGAGGATTTTCTCTAGCTTTCAGGATTCTCAGAGATATGATGCAGCAACAGCGGCCTTTGGCTCTTTTGTTGACTCACTAAATCCTATGTACCCACAAGTGAGAATACTGTATTCGGAAGACTAGGTTGCTTCCCAGTTATAAGGACTTGTGTAGATGAGGGCCAGCAGATTGAAATACAACTAAATCTCTGGAGACAGGGGTAAGAGGGAAGCTCATAACGAAGCACTTTTTTTTTCTTTTTTTTTTTTATCTGGTTACGAATCTTCAGGGCCGATTGAAATACTACTAAATCTCTGGAGACAGGCTAAGAGGGAAGCTCATAACGAAGCACTTTTTTTTTTTATCTGGTTACGAATCTACGAGGTACATTTTACAAAGAAGTTTGCAAGAGAAATCATGGTGATGCTTTCTCCAGTTTAGTTTACCAGCTGTTTGTTTTTGCGTTACGCTGACAAATGTAATGCTATTACCTTTTCGATCCAATACCATTCTTTCTTCTACTCCGTCGTAATATTGGAGCGAACGTGGGGTCCTGACTATTCTCGAGCTCTATTAAGTCCAACTCATGTTCCATTTGTTTAATACAATTTTGGCTTGAATATTGAATGAGTCAAATTTACTTAAACTCGGTTCAGCTCAGTTTTGGCTAGCAAACAAAGTTCACATGGGCTGACTTGAATCATTTGAGCTCATTTATATGAGTCAAATTTAGCGAACAAAGTTTACATAAATGTATCATATATATCACAAATGTATAACATATTATATACACAGACACATTTTGGTATACATCTACACTCATAGGGAAGGTAATTACCTGGCCCAAAACGTTGCCAGGTGGTGTTTTGAAAACATCGTATCTGGGGAAGTCTGTAGTAGCGCCCTTCCCTGTGAAGTTTTAAACTGTGAGGGTAGCATTCTCGTGTGTACTTCGGATACGTGATTAATGCTACGATGATTGCTTAGAAAAAAAAGCATAGATATTACATTTTTATGTATTATAGACATTTTTAGAGTTTGAAATTTTTTAGATTAGTCATGCGCTATGTAGTCATAAATACTTGACTTCAACAAAAGGAAAAGATTGGACATAAAAAATTTTGGTGAAATTTTTGTTGTTGGAGACAGTGTAGATTCTTTTCAGAGGTAAAAAAGTTGTTGAAATTTGTAAAATAATATTGAAAATTGTAAAAAATTGTTGTAATTTGTGAAAAAATTGTTAGAGTTTGTAAAAAAGGGTATTGGAGTTAGTGAAAAAGTAACTGTATTTTTTTTAAAAAAAAAATTGTATCATTCAAACGAGCTTCGAGTAAACAAAAAAAACTTTAAGGAGAAGCTACAAGAATCCCCTCCTCTCCTGTTGTTTTAGGGAAGCTCAGTTTAGTTAGTCCGTTACCTCTACAGAAGGTCTGATTAATTTTTTAGAGCTTGTAATTGAAATTTTGAACCTCTTTGAATATCAATGAATGAGTTGTTTTCAAAGTAAATGAAATATTCTTGGTCCACTTTTTCTTGGAAGAATAAATTTTATACAATAAAAAAATAATTGTAATATTATAAACAATCATTTTTATTTCTTGGTTTAATAACCGGGTTCAACGAAACTCTTTTTATAGTCTTTGGAGGATGGAAGCTGGGATAGAGACAAAATTTAGAAAAAAAAATGTAATATTTTAATGATTTTTTTTATAAGTGTAATATTTTAATGATTTAGATGTAGGAGTTAGCTGAATGGTTAATCAATGTTGTGATGGTCAAGAAAGCTAACAAAAACTGAGGAATGTGCGTTAATTTCATTGACCTTAATTGATACTGCTTAAAAGAGAGCTTCTCCTTACCCCGCCCGCACCGACCTACTCGATTGTCGACTCTACAGCCGAGTACGGCTCTTATTATTACTGGTAACCTTTTTGGGTACAATAAAATCTGAATGGCTTCTGCCGATCAGGAGAAAACATCATTTATCATAGACATAGAACTGTATTTTTACAATGAGACGGCGCTATTCGGACTAAAAAATGCGGGGCCTCTTGCCAATCGATCAAGGGAAATGGATTCGAGCGAGCTATTGCAAAATTGACAATCACTATAGATCCCAGTTATCAAAAAGGAAAAGCATTAAAGAAGGTGACCACATAAAAACGGAGAGAGAGAGGCTGTGAAAAAAAACTGAGAGTTTATCTGTCTTTTCTTCCAGCAGTCATATCTGGTTTTTGCTCCTTCTTCATCAATCTGTCTTCCTTCCTTTTCTCTACACCTGTTCTTAGCTTTTCTTCTTTCTCATCTTTTTTGGGATCTTCTTTTGCTTTTCTGCTGTGGCTCCCTATCTGCTTCTTCTGAACGGCTTTTCTCCTGCTACCTTTTGCTCTCTGCGTGGCTCTATTTCCCATGTCTGATTTCGCAGGTGATTTGGATCTTATTACCAGGAACACCGAAGAGATGTTGTGGGAGACTCTTCCGGATCGACTTTGTCTTAACCTGGATGTTGCATCCCACGTGTCCAATACTGTTCTCATTGGAAAGGTTATTGACCTTTGACCTCCTGGTAAATCTATCATCATTAATACTATATTGGCTGTATGGAAATTTGCTATTGATCTGAAGATTGAGGCTATGGAGCACTCTACATATCTATTTCACTTTTCTTGTTCTAAGGACAAGGATAAGGTTCTGCAATTGGCTCCGTGTAATTTCAAAGGTCATCTTCTTGTGCTTCAGAATTGGTCCCCGACTATTACTATTGATGAGGTTAATCTTACTCAATCTTCTTTCTGGATTCAACTACATGGCTTACCCATGTCTGGTATGAACCACTCCACCATCTCCACTATTGGTGTGTCTGTGGGTAAGTTGCTTGAGATTGAAAAGCTTCCGACTGGGATTTCTTGTAAGCGGTTTTTTCGTATAAAGGTCTGTTTCAATATCAACAATCCTCTCCAGGAAGGTTTTCTTCTTCCTTGTCCCAATTTGCCGGATACTTTTGTTAGCTTTCGTTATGAGAAATTATAAGATTTCTGTTACAAATGTGGTCGTATTGGACATTCTCTTTCGTTGTGCCCTCATGAGACCTTGTTGAGTTCTATGCAACGGTATGGTCCTTGGTTACGTGCAAATCCCTGGGATAGCTCTTTTTTTGCAGCTTCGGCCACTTCAGTTCTCCATTCTTCGTCAGGTGCAGCTGGCTCGCATATTCCTTCTACAGTGCTTGGTCCTTCTGGTTCTTTTCAGTCAACATCGGCGGTGGATTGTTATCCTTCCCGACACACCCCCTCTCATATGGTTCCCCTCTCTTGCACTGCTGGCACTCATCCGGAACCCCCTTGGACTTCTACTACAAAATTAAAGGCGCAGCAGGCTCCGAATTCTGGTGCTACTACAGACAAGATGACCTTCATTAATTCTACACTCATTATTTCACATTTATTACCACTGATCACCTCTCCTGCTCATCCCCTCTCTTACCGACCGGACCTCTTATCATCATTAGCACCTAAGCCTGGCTCTTTGACCACTTCGGCTTGGTTCAGATCCCCTGATCAAGTAAATGGATTTGCATTACAGGATCTTTATCCTCCTTCTTGTCGTGTTCCTCTACAGGTGCCGTTTGTTGCAGCTTTCACTAATTCACTTCCTCCACATATTCCACAGAGTGCGTCAGCTATTTCATCCTACCCACAAATTCCCCCACCCACTTCGGTTATAAATAACGCCATTGCATGCTCCCATACACCATCCTACGTATCTCACAACATGACCATGCACTCTCACTCTCCACCCCCCTCACCGCCCTCTGTCCTTTGCCATATGCCTTCATCCCTTCTCCATTTGTCACCCACGGCAGAAATACCATCCACAACATCGAATAGTCCCATTTCTCCTGACTCGGATGCTCATGACTTTGAACTTTCACGCTTGGAACCTTTAATCATCACTCGGCAACTTGCTCCAGGTACCACACGGGACTTTTTGAACTCTCTTGACGCTCATTTGTCTCCAGATTCATGTCCCCTGCACTCTCTTTCTCCAGACAATAGCCTTTTCGGTCATGCACGTCCTACTCCTGTCATTGCTGAATATTGCCCGGAGTCTTTCACTACAAAAAAACCGACCTATAGCGGCGGTCGAAAACCGCCGCTATAGGTCAACAAACCGCTGCTATAGGCTATAGCAGCGGTTTTTTAGCGGCGGTTGCAACCGCCGCTATAGCTCCGTCGGGATAGGTTATAGCGGCGGTTTTTTCGACCGCTGGAGAAGACCCTAAGCCTGTAGCGGCGGTCGCGACCGGCGCTATAGACATTTTTTTCGAATTTTTTTAATCGGTTTTAAAAAAGTTGAACACCTATAGCGGCGGTCAGTGACCGCCGCTATAGGTCACTGAACTGACCTGTAGCAGCGGTCAGTGACCGCCGCTATAGGTTAGCAGGGTAAAAAAAAATTCCCAGGGGCATAGCCCCCGAAAACAAATTATTTTGTCCATTTACTAAAAAAATAAAGAAAAAAATCTTAATTGAAAACACTGGAACAAGTAAAGAATAGAACCATCATACGGGAAAACAATGGAAATAAACTGCAAGGAAACACACATATATGTTGGTGTGTGTTGATGTTTTCAATTAAGTAACAAAATAGCAAAATCCAATCCAATCCAATCCAAGTCACCAGCAATGACTCTCCCAAAAGTCTAACAGTTTGAGGTTAAGCTCTCTGATTGTAAAATAAGCTATAGAACCTACCCATGTCAACAACTTACCCATGTTATGTGCTCAAAAGACAGATAACCCTTGTCACCGAAGTTGAATGCTGTATCAGCATCCTTCACTATAAGCACATTCTCCAATCTTATACCGAAATTCCCATCTTCATAGAGGGGTTCTGCAAATAGGAATTCCAACATAGTGATAAACTTAGAGGTATCCACTACAACAGCAATAAGAGATTCCTAACAATTATAGGAACAGTTGCTGAAAAGGATAATCGTATGCTGTGGTTTTTACTATTCCGAAACCTTTTCTAAGAGTGAAAGCCTACGTCTGCCACTCCGCCTTTATTCCCAAGATGAATAAAAAAAATAAGGACAGTCCATGCAATTATCCCAACCATGGCATTCAAGGATTTTTGTTTTTGTTTTTGTTTTAAAACAGAACAGTAATCAGTGGCAATGTTACTAACCATCCGTTACAGTCATGGATGCTTGTAGTGGCACATTTCGAGCCTGTGGTCTGAAACTAATTAAATGGGGTCCTGCACAACACAGTGACAAAGAAAGAGACTAGCCATGAACTCCAATTGAATAGGGTAGAGAATGGACAGACACAATCCAAAACATAACAGCAGGGATAAAGAAGCACCGAGAGAGGACAGACACAATCTTAATCCACTATCTCCAACACAGCTAGTAGAAGGTGTCCCAGTAACCCCAATTGGAGGATAATCACCATCACACAACAGAGCCTACTTCTTCAAGCAGGTAGAAAAATCTTTAAAGGCAGACTTCTTCACAACCAAACATACTACGCATGGCCTTTTCAATCTCTAATTTTTCTTTCTAAAATTTTTTTTTTTAGACAAACATGGCTTACACACATAATTGCCTAGCTGATAATTTAGTTGGTATTTATAGGCAGTGGTGAACCTAGTTGAACAACTAAATATGGTCAGTACAAGTCATTATAAACAAAGGTAAACTTTGCACTTAAAAATTTCAACCAAGCATCCACTTGAAAAAAGAAGGGCAGAGCATGATTTCAGTGCTTGTATTACTAAAACTATAATATATCTATATAAAAAAGCCCAGATGGCACACTGCTTCCTGATAGAAGTACATAACTAGTCTAACTCAGTAGCTTTGACTACAAGCATTCAGAAAAGAACCACAATGCTAAAGGTGCAGAAGAAGGGGCTGTAAAGGAACAGCTAATACATTCATCAAACTCTGCAATCACGCAATCACCAGAACCACATAAAGCATCAGCGCCGAATAAGCTGTCATACACCTGAATAAAACTTTTGCACTGGTTGCAAACCCAACGATTTCCGGATACCATCAGGATACAACAATGAAATGATCATATAAATTTGTTAGATCAACCACAATATTTTCCTTGGCTGCTTTTCTTAGCATTACTAGATACCTGATGCAGAAACCATTCAAAATAATTGTTAAAGACCACAAAAAAGATATCAGGACACTTGCTACTAGTTAACTACTTGCTACTAGTTAATTTACCTGTCACATTAAAATATCACCTAAATGGTTGAACAAGCTAAATGCTATGTAGCATCTAGTATAGACAGCAAACTAATCATCTCTGAACCACAAAGAACTACACATCTTACAGTTTAACATTGATTTCCAATATAACTATTGCAATGAAAAGGCATATATCTAAAGAGAGCAATTTAAAAGGCATAATTGCCTAGAAATAGCACTAATGCAAGCCATTTTAGGCTCTGAATCCATTCTAGCTCCCAAACCGGTACAAATGAGCTTCCCTACATGCTGCATCCCATCTTTTAAAACCTGAATAAACACCAAGTAGAAAACGAAAAATTCTTAAGGATCGTGCTGTCAAGACTAGACTCAGATCTGCCATTGACCAATCAACAAAAACTTACCCAGCTTACTGCAGTTGCTTGGGCAGGTGTGGGTCTCAGGCCTGCAGCAAACAGCAGTGACTGCAAAGGATCAAGCATAAGCATATAGAGTAAAAAAAAGTGCAGGTACAACTGACCAACTAACGGGAATTTTGAAAATGAAAAAATCAAGCATGAATACAGCTAATAGACAAATCCCGCCCGGAGACACCCACTTCACCATTTTCCCTCATCTCTGAATCCTCCTCTCTTCTCAAACTGAAAACAAGATCCAAGCTGAATATGTTGTTGATGACATAACAAATGTTCACTCTTGGGAAAACAAAGCCAGAGCTCACCACTCCATTTATCCCTTACACTTAAAATAACAAATGGAGAATTCAGAAAATAACAAATAAAAAAAGAGGCAGAATAGAACGAACCCAAACTCGTCTGGAACGGAGCGCGCAATCTTCATCTTCTTTCGGCAACCCTTGTAAAGCTCCTTCACCCAGCGGAGGGAGAACAGGCCCATCGGAGACACCTTCACCATACCCTTAAAGAGGAAGAGGAAGAGGGATTTCCCATCCAAGGCGTGCGCGGGAAATGAAAAGTGAAGCGGGGGAAGGAAGAAAACGGTGACTTTTGATAATTTTTAATGACGAGTCAAAACTCACCGTTTTGAGCCCTTGTTTAAAAAAATTGCAGTTTTAAATAAGCTATATTAAATACATATAACTAGTACAATAATTACTTTTTTTAATAATAAGCTATATACTTAGTATGAAATACATAGATATGTACAGGATTTTTAATACATAGGTATGTGTTTATTATATAATTTATATGTGCTAATTAACCTAAGTACTTTATACAAAAATATAACTGGATTTGTTGTTGAAGAGGACATGTATTAAAAATATAAAAAAATTGTATTTATCTTAATAAATGCGGTCCGGACCGTATTTAAAAAAAATAGGACCTAACCTGACCCAAATCGGGTTCAAAAATAATTCCTAAAAGGTAAAGGAAAGAAAATAATAACTAAAAATAGGTTTTTGAGAGGGAAAACAGCGGATTTAGGGCTCGAAAAAAGGCGCACCAAAGCGTAGCTGGGTGCCCACGACGTGCGCGCCGAAAAGAGCTTTCCGAATTGGGGTCATGGGCGCGAATCGGATACTTGTAGCGAAAGTTATGACCAAAAAACCGACACGTGTGCGAAAAGTGCCCCAATTCTAAATAACAACTTCAATATTCATAACACTCTCTCTAATTTCATATTTTATTAACTATGTCTCTTAAAATTTTTTTAAAATATGTGACAAAATACAATTATGTATAAAAAGGAATAAAAAGTCAATAAAAAATTTTTTCACCTTAAATAACACATAAAATTTCATTTTTCTAATTTTTTTTCATTTTTTTTAAATTATACCTATAGCAGCGGTCACTACAAAGACCGCCGCTATAGGTATACTTGTAGCAGCGGTTTGTATTAAAACCGCTGCTAGAGGTACGAGATTCAGCGGCGGTCATGTTGACCGCCGCTGTAGACCTCCTTCCTATAGCGGCGGTCAACTGACCGCCGCTATAGACACTGACATATAGCTGCGGTTTATTCAAAACCGCAGCTATATTGGGTCTGTAGCCGCGGTTTCTATAGCCGCGGTCAGCGACCGCGGCTACAGACCCCCTATAGCCGCGGTCACTGACCGCGGCTACAGAAACCGCGGCCATAGACCCCTATTTAGCCGTGGTTGACTAAAACCGCCGCCAAAAACACTTTGTAGCGGCGGTATTGGTGACTGCCGCTACAGTAACCGCCGCTATAGGTGGTTTTTTTTGTAGTGTTTGGCTTTTGTTCGTCCACCTCTGGTTGACTCTATCAGGGACTGCCTTGTCCCTCCTCCTGGCTTTTCTGATACTACGTTGGACGAGTTTCTTGCTGCATGTGCTCGCTCCAACCTGACTAAGCCGTGTGTTATTTTGCATCCTTGTCCTCACCGAGTAATTCCTCACCCGTCTTATTCAGTTGCACTGGTGGAAAACTCAGGCGTTTCATTGTCACCTCCTGAAATTGTTGCTGCCTCTGCCTCTGCTTATGCTGCAACAGTCCCGCGGGTCTTCATTAACAAAGGGAAGGCGGTTGTTTCTTCTGCGATTGATCCTCCACTTGACTCTATTCCTCCTCAAGAGACTGGCTATGGTTTGGTTACCAAGTCTACTACTCTGACTCCGTCTCGGATTGATCAATGGCGTTCAAAGGGTATGCGCAAGCTTAGCAATAGTGGTCTAGACGCCGCTGTCCATGGTGGAAAGAAGATGGCCCTGCCTTCGGCCCTTGAAGATCAACCCATGCTTGACTTTGTGCTGCCTCCAGAGCCTCCAGTGCCACCGATGGTCCTACCACCAGTGCCTCCAGTGATGCCACCAGTACTGCCTGATATGTCCCATCTGTCTATTGACCCCATCCTGTGAACTCTCAAACAGTCGAAGAAGGCTTTGACATCCTTCAAAAGAAATCAAACACGACTTCAGAAACTGGCCACTGAGCGTAGGGAGAGAGCACTGTTACATGCTGATGATCCATTTTCTGTCTGCTTGACTCACAGGTGCAAGAGGCTGACCTTCTACAGCCTCCCCCTACCCCATGATACTGATATCATGGAACTGTCGAGGTCTAGGTCAAGCTTCGGTGGGCAGGGCTCTGAAGACCATTATAGCTATATATTATCCGGACTGTGTGTTTCTTTTAGAAACTAAAATAAAAGAAAGTCAAACTATTAGTATTGTTCGTAAGTTTGGCTTCTCTCTTTTTGTCTCTGCTCCACCTGTAGGTACCAGAGGTGGTTTGTTGTTCATGTGGCGTTTTAGTTTGTCTGTTCAAATTTTGGGCTGCTCTCAATGGATGACCAACGTTTTGGTGTACCCTGATTGTCCTCGTCTCTCTTTTTTTCATGACTTTGGCTTACTATCCATCTCGGCATTTCGGAAAAATTACTTTCTGGGATACCATGCATCAGTTAGCGGCTTCACATACCGAACCTTGGCTATTAATTGGTGACTTCAATTCAGTTATCTCCCACACTGAAAAAAGAGGTGGCCGACCCATTGCTAGTTCCTCCACAAGTGATCTTGGCCAGTTTATTTCTGCTCACGGACTAATGGACTTAGGCTTCAATGACAATCCCTTTACCTGGAACAATGGACGTGGAGGTTGTGTGAACATTCGTGAACGCCTTGATCGTGGTCTTGTAAATCAGCAATGGCGTGTTCAGTACCCCAATGCATCCGTTTTGCATTCTCTAGCGTTAGCTTCAGATCATCTACCTCTAATTCTTAATACAGATGGTCATGGTCAGTCATTATCTCGACCATTTCGATTTGAAGCTATGTGGGTTAGGGATCCTGACAGTTTTTTCACTGTAGCTGCAGTTTGGTGTATTTGGGTTGCAGGGAGACCTGCCATTATTTTAGCTAAGAAGAATGAGAAAGTTAAGAAAGCTCTTAGAATCTGGAATAGACAACATTTTGGATTTATCAAAGACAGAATCTCCTGTTTAACACGTGCACTAGATCAGATTCAACAAGAAGATTCCAGTGATGTAAATATTTCTCGTGAAGCTTCTATTAAAAGTGTGATTCATGAACAATTGATTTGTGAGGAGTCCATTTGGCGTCAGCGTTCCCGAGTGGAGCGGTTGGTATCTAAGGATTTAAACACTAAATTCTTTCATACTTCTACTATCATTCGACGCAATCGGAATTCTATTCTTTCCCTACAGCTGATTATCTCTCTTGGGTTTCGGGTCGGCAAAATGTTGGTAAAACCATCACTGATTATTTTGACAAGATGTTCTCTTCTTCCACGCCTTCCATTCCCTCAGCTCTGGATCAACTCATTTCTCCGGTCATTGATGCAGCTTCATCTCACTTGTTGGATGCAATTCCTTCTCTGGAAGAAATTCATTAGACAATTAAATCCATGAGTTCTAATAAAGCTCCTGGCCCAGATGGTCTACCGGTATTATTCTATAAAGAATATTGGCAGATTATTGGTGCTGATGTTATTAGCATGGTACAAGATTTCTTCAATGGGGGTCAGCTTCTTCCTTCCATGATCATACCTTCATTGTTTTGATTCCAAAAGTAGACAATCCTCACAAGGTTCAACATTACCGTCCCATATAAGTCTTTGCAATGTTAGCTACAAAATCATCTAAAAAATTATTGCTACTAGACTGAAGGTCTTTTTACCGAAGATGATCTCTGAGAAACAATCTGCTTATGTACCGGATCGCCTTATTCAGGACAATGCTATTTTGACTCATGAGATTTTTCATTCTCTCGCTCTCAAAAAAGGAAGAAGAGGTGATTTTGCTCTCAAAATTGATATGTCCAAGGCCTATGATAGAATGGAATGGGATCCAATTCTCCTCGCATTGAAACTATTTGGGTTTAGTTCTCGTTGGATACAATGGATTAGTCAATTTCTATCTTCTGTATCCTATTCTCTCCTCCTAAATGGTAGCCCTTACGGTTTCATTACCCCTACTCGGGGTCTTCGTCAGGGTGATCCTTTATCCCTATTTCTATTAGCAATTGGCATGGAAATTCTTTCACGTTTGTTGGATAAAGCACACTCATTGTCCTTAGTGCAAGGCATTAAATTGACTCGCAGTTGTCCACCAATCACTCATCTCCTTTATACAGACGACTTGCTTATTTTTGGACAGACTACTTTTATGGAGGCCAGAAACATTAATCGCTGTTTGCAATTGTTTTCTCAATGGTCTGGTCAGGCTCTCAATGCTCAGAAGTCTTCCATTTTCATTACTGCAAATACAGACCTATCTTCAGCTCGACTAATCCGTGAGAACTTTGGATTTCCCAATATGTCTATTTCTTCTCGTCATTTAGGTCTTCCTTTGATATTGCCTCGATCGAAAGTTGCTGTATTTCGTGACTTCCAATATCGTATTGAATGCAAAATTTCTGGTTGGAAGGGTAAGTTTTTATCTCAAGTCAGGCAAGCGATGTTGATCAAGTTAGTCGCGTCTTCCATTCCCATCTACGGAATGTCGTTGTTCTTACTTCCTCACTCCATTTGCACCAATATAGATTCTCTTCTTCGCAAATTTTGGTGGGGATTCAAAAATGATGGTAATCGGCACCTATATCTTTACTTCTGGAATAAGCTTTGCTCTCTTAAAACGGATGGTGGTTTGGGCATCAAGAAAATGCAAGATCTGAACTTGGCTCTCATTTCTAAACTAGGTTGGATGATGCTCTCTTCATCACCTCGACCATGGGTTCACTATTTGAGTACTAAGTACCTTAAACATTCTGAGTTTCTGCATGTAGAGCACAGGGTTTCCTCTTCCTGGGTGTGGAAAGGTATTCTCAAGTCGCGTCCCTCAATTGCTCAAGGTCGATGTTTCTTGGTAGACAATGGTGATACAATACGTACCTGGATGGATCCATGGATTCCATCTCTTCCATCCTTCATTCCTAAACCGAAGAATGGTCTACAAAGGCTTAATTCAGCCTCACTTGTGAGTCATTTCATCATTGCCTCTTCTAGATCGTGGGATGTCAATCTCTTACATAATACTTTTGATTGCCTCTCTGTTAATAGTATTCTACAACTTCATCTTCCACCTGTTGGTACTTCTGATAAAATGGTGTGGACTCCTGATACACATGGTCTCTTTACTGTCAAATCTGCATATAGACAGCTATCCTTCAATCGGTCTTCAATTTTGGGATCAGGTCCATCTATTAATTGGAAGAAATTGTGGAAACTTAATATGCATGAGAGATTAAAAGTTCTTCTATGGAAGGTGGCGTGGGATATTTTACCTACTCGTCACAAGATCGCACAACATTTGAAATCTTCTTTTCAAGGAGAGTCTTCTTGTCTTCTTTGTGGAGATAGTTTGGAAACTACTCACCATCTTCTGTTTAATTGTTCGTATGCACGACAGATCTGGCGTCTTTCTCCCTGGAATCTCAACATTGAATTCTTGCAACAGAGCTCTATTCATGATTGGATTAATTGTATATTAGATCCATCTCGGTTTCTTGCTATCCCGACTAGTGACATCCATTCATTTCAACTGTTTGCTGTTCTGATGTTGTATTTCTTGTGGATGGCACAGAACAAGATCTTACATGACAATCTTCGTCTTGCACCTTTTGTCATTCTACAACAAATCTTAAATTCTAATCGGGAGCATTTAGCTGCATGGCATACTGCCCCAAGACTTCTTCATTCTATCCCTTGTAAATCCGTTATGCCAGGAAAGTATCACTGGTTGACCTTTGATGTTGCTGTTCGACCTTCCTATTCTATGTGTGCAGCGGTTCTCTTTCATTCAAATGGTGACATTCTCAAAGCTTGGACTCACCGTTCTATGTCTTCTGATCCTTTGATTGGTGAAGCTGAAGCGGCTTTCTTAGCTTTATCCAAAGCACGTGACCTCAAACTCTCTTCTTTGGTGCTTCAAGGTGACTCCGCTATTGTTATGGAATGTATCCTTCTTTATCAGCTGCAAGGATCGTCTGCAAGCAAAATGTACCCCTGGAAAATTGCATCACCTCATTCACAGTCTTCATCCGCTTTTAGTATCTATTCCTGTATTTCATCCTTCTCTGATCCCCCGAGATCTCAACTCGGAGGCTCATTCATTAGCAGCCTGGGCGGCTGCCCACTCCTTCTCAGGAGATGTTCCTTCCTCTTTTCTTCTTAATCGTGGACTGTGGAAATTTAGTGATGTTGCACCGCCTTAGGGTATCTTTCTCTTTTTTTCCTTTTCTTTCTTTGCTTTAGTAGTTTGTTGTATTTCTGTTCTCTTCAATATATAAGATGTATGGTTTAACAAAAAAAGAAGAAGAAGGTGACCACATTAAAACATTCGACGACTATAGAAAGGAGTGCCATGGTCCCTGTCTCTAAATTCAACATATTTTTTTTTGTCCACTAAATATAAATATTTACTAGTAATTTTCTATCCCAATAATCCAAATCACTTTCAATAGGTTTAAATATTTATGGAACGATTCTGAATACATGTTGGTTATCATCACTACAAGAAAACAGACTTTGGGTGACAAAAAAAATTTGTCAACCAAAGTGCTAATTTCGTTAGCTATTGTTTTGGGTGACAAAACCGAGTAGTCACCCGGTTTGTCACCTAAAGCCCCATTAGCCAAAGTTTTATGTGGCGATTTGGTGTTTTATCGCTCGAAACAGTTCGGAAGGTTTACAATACCGTCCGAAGAGTTTCGTGCCTGCCAAAATTGAAAATCATCATGTCAAGTACAATTCATCCGTTTGCATGAGTTGTGCGAACGTACTCTCTATACGTTCGGACAACTTATGCGAACGGTTTATCCAATATCACGAAATGAATTTTGTCATCTACAAACCGTGTGCACAGTTACATAACAGCATCCGAACGTTAATATCTTACGTCCGGACGCTATCATAAAGACACCCGCATTGTTGTTTCATTTATGACAAAATAGATATTTGTCATCAGCAAAATTCGTTCGAACCATTACGTATACAGTTCAAACGCTTGTTTCGTTGAAAATATTCGAAGGTTTTGTTGTATTGTGTGCACGATGACTTATTTAAAGACCATGTGCACGCGAGAATACCCATTCGAAAGGTATAATTTAAAGGAAAGTGTGCAGACGACATTTGTTACCGTTTGAACGGTTTTCTATGTATTTAACTTAATTTAATTAAAATTTTAAAAATAATTTAGAAATAATATAAATAGAAATATATTAAATGCTCATAATATAATAAAATTTCTACAAATATGCAATCGTTATTAAAAGTAAATAAAATATATAATCGATAAGTACTCACAAAGTAGTAAAAGTACATAAATCTAACCAAATTTTCGTTTGTGTGTCGAACGAGATTGCATCAACTGCTCACGCATATGCTCCGCCATTAGTTGCATCCTTCGTTTTTGTTATTACACTAGGCTCCTTTGCTGCTCTTCGTCTTTTTTCCATTGTTGCTTCGCCATCATTTGCATCAGCTCTTCATCTTTCTTCCGTGCTGCTCCTCCATCATCTGCTAATGCTCTCGCATCGTCTGCTCCATATCTAACCGTTTGACCATAAGTGCTTCATACTTCAACCGTCTAGCCCTCATCTCCTCAATCTGTAATATGACCTCCTCCAATCTCCTGGACAAATTAACGGATGATGCTGATGAAGATGATCCAACAGACTGTATTGAACGGCCTAAACCTCGCACGTAACCCGCTTTCGTCCTCAACACCTCAGTGAAGATCTCCACTTCGGTGTATGAATTTCCCTAGTACATATGAAACATAAATGTATACGAATATATCATTAAATCTAACGTTACAACTTACAAAATTTTTCCGTACATTTTCTGAAGTCCACATGATATCCTTATTAGTATGCATCTTTTTATAAAGTAACGAAGGACTAATTTCACTAGATTCTGGATTTTTCTGTACACCAAAAAGAAATATAGAACATGCATATTAAAATACATAAGTGATTTATTTAAATAATAAATAATAAAAATGTAAATTTATTACTTAGTAACAACGTTCTAGCACTTTGGAAGGACCACGCTCCCGATGTGTGTACAATCTTCAGCTTAGCTCTATTCTCCTTGTTGATTGCACTCATCCTCTGCATTGTACATTTATAGTTGTTACCATAATTAATAATAAAATAAACATTCAGAACGGAATAAAAATGTTTAACCTGAAATTCCTCGCTCGCGAATAAATCACACACACGAGTTCATTCTTTATTGTTCATATCGGGATACGGGTGCTCTAACCCCTATTCTTTAGAATTGAACACCGAATAATGCTTGCTATTAAAATTTCAAATAACATTTGAATATAGAATTAACTTTTATTTCTATTAACCATTCATGATAAGAATGCTGACATAATATTCCAATTTTCTATTTTCTGTTGGTTTTCATAATTCTCCCATGTTTTAAATGCTCAATTATTTCAGATATAAAATCATGAAGTGGTCCAATCGAGTATTTCATACCTAAAATCATGAAATGTGGAGGGCCCAAAAATTATGTTATTATCACTATTACTCAGTTTTAATTTTTAAGGATTATATAATTGTTGAATTTGGATATGTATTATTTTGATTAAAAGCCTTGTCTGCAAATGAATCGGTTTAGAGATTTTTTAAATTTGAATTCCTGTTTTATTGCTATAAATGGGCGTGTTTGAGCCCCAGTTAATTCGGCTCAAAATTTTAGGTTTATTACTAAAAAATTCACTACATAATTTTTTATTATTATAATATTTATTAAAAATCTTCTCTCTTCACTTTTTCACCAACTTCCATAACATTTCTTTACTTTATAATATTTCTCAAACCCCAATACCCAAAAGTTTCACCCTAAAACATACCCAATATATTGCTGAACATCAATAAAATCATCAAACAAATATGTGTTAGAGACGTGAGGCACAATACAAATATGTTACTTATTTCATGTCCAAGCAATGGACGTCCTAATTCCCATGTACATGATACCATGATGTGATCCGGTATTTTATTTAGTTTTTTTAAAACAAATTTACCTAGATTTTTTTGGGTAACTAGCTAGGGGCACTACAAAAAAACAGGTTTTTTGCAGCGATGGTCACCAAAAACGCCGCTAAAAAGCACCTATAACAGCGGTCTTCTTAGACCGCCGCTACAGACCCCATTTAGCACCGCTTTTTGTCAAACTAAAAGTTTGATCTATAGTAGCAATCGTTTTAGCGGCGTTTTAAAAAAAAACGCTGCTATAGGTATTAGTGCCAAAAAAATATTTATTAATTATATGTTTTTAATGTTAATAATTATTTGATAGGTTATTTTATTCCTTTTAATATATAATTTTATTTTGTCATGTATTTGAAAATTTTTATTTTAAGGGACCTACTTAATAAAATATGGAATTAGAAGGAGTGCTATGAAAATTAAAGTTGTTATATGATATATTTTAACATATACCTATGGTTGAATAATTAGTAATATGATACTATTTAATTAGGACATATTATTTAATTTCAAACAAGAAGATATTGTAAGATTAACTTATGCAATTAAAGTACATAACTTAATATATGGTCTTAGAGGCTATGATTTAGTCTATCCATATTTATATAAGTTATACATATGTACTTGTTACATAAGCAATGCATATGTACTTTTTAAATTTTGAAAATTGACACTAATTTTATTTAATTATTTTCTTATCTGGCATTAATTTGACACGTTAGTGCTTACGTGGCTTTACAATTTTACTTCACTTGAATAAAAGAACATTATATAAATCAACATAAAATAAAAAAATATAAAGGAAAAGAAAACAAATCAAAATGGTGAGTTTCATTTTAATTGTAAAACACTATGAATTTCAAAATGATGGTAAAAATTGAAGCTGAAATTCATTTCTCGCGTGCATCTTTTATTTTTCGATTGAAATATCTCCCTCTCCTCTTCTTTGAATGCTCTCCCTCTCCTTTAGAATCTCTCAGTTTCTCTTGCTCTCGTCGACCCCCCTCCCATTGCGCCTCACCCACTCTCGCTGAGCATCGTCCTCTCTCTCCTAGTCTGCCTGCTACCGCAGCTGTCCTCTCTCTCGTGTCAAACGCTGCTCATTGCCGAGAGGTAAGACGAGATTTGTCGAATTCTCTCCCTCTCCCTCGGAATCTCTCAGTTTATCTTGCTCTCGTCGATCCCCCTCCCATTGCGCCTCACCCACTCTCGCCGAACGCGTCCCTCTCTCTCCTGGTCTGCCTGTTGTCGCAGCTGCCCTCTCTCTCATGTCAAATGTTGTTCTTTGCCTAGAGGTAAGACGAGATCTATCGTAGCTGTAATCCGTGGAAGAAAACAAGAAGCAAACGAAGGAGCTCAATCTGGGCGAGCTCAAATTTTCAATCCTTGTGCAATTGTGTAATTTTTTTTTTCATGTTCAAATTTTGAAGTGTTGGAAATGTGTATCTTCGGTTTCGAATTGATTACTACAATTGTAGATACCTCCTTCTTTGGCCTATCCCTGTTACGAAGTCTCTGCTCTTAGAAGCATATATTGCATACATTTGCAGTCATTGCTGGACATACTGCAATCTATATTAGCACATGATGGACATGCTGTGGTGGAGAAGGTACAAACTACATCGTACTTTTGTTAGTTTGTTGCTTCTAATATGTTTACTAATCTAAGTGTTGTACATGCTTTTGTATTCCACATCTGAAAAACAGGACAACACTTAGACCATAAACCAAATAAACCATAAACCACTTTTAATTATTTGCACACTTGTAATTAGTCTTTCATTTGTCTGTGTCTATCTAAAATGATCATCGGTAATGAATTTTAGATGTCATTAGCTCCTGGCATGGGTGGCAGGTATTTTAAATGGCTTCTACAATTTTCATTTCACCAGACTATTTTTGCAAGGGTGGAAATGCGAGAGTAGTTGGAAATGTTATCTATGGGTTATTTTATTATTACAAGCTCATTTTATTGTCAATGGAGGCTGGGCTTGCCAGCTAGCTTAATGTTAACAAATCTAGCATGGTTCATGAGTGGCAACATGTATTTTCCATTTTGAGCTTTGCAGTACAGTTTTCACCAGCATTGAATTGAAAATCTCCTAGTGTCTAGCTTTTTATAATTTGATTAAAATAGGTCACTTTGTTTTGTACTCGTACAGGTTTGCAGTAACCTTATCTAGTGGTGTCTAGCTTGTGGACTTATCCATCTACTGATATACTTTTATCATTACCTGGTTTTATGTAGATTTCTACTCATGCAAATTGTTGTTACAGGGAAGCAAGAATGAGGAAGAGGAGTTCAACATTGGGCCACTCTCCGTTTTGATGATGAGTGTTAAGAATAACACAGGTAAATGATTGCTTCTAAGAGCCGGTTTGTTAAATGCTCAAACTTACTTAAAAAATTAGGGGTGAAAAACTAAATTGAGTATTTGATTGTAAATGATGGATTGTGTTGATGCTTAAATATTTTGTTATTGACATGGGGTGTTTAGTAAACGCCCACATGTCAGCTTAGAGTGAACTGATTGGATCGCAGTGCACATTGATTTTTTTTTCATGTTCAAATTTTGAAGTGTTGAAGCCAGAAAATATTCTTCTTGTCTCCTTAGAGTATGTCAAAGTGCCAGATTATAAGGCATTGTTTTCTTATGCATTTTCTTTGTTTTTAGGCATCTGTTTTAGTTATAACTTCAAGTTCGAGAGTGTACATAGAAGATATGATATGATGACACAATTGTTATTTTCTGAAGATATCTGCATATTTTTTTTTCTTTTAAATGCTATTTTTTATTTTTGAGAAGGTAGGATGTATTAGATTTTTGGTTAAAATAACCACTAAATTTTCAATATTGCAATTGCAGCCAATGATTATGGTGCTGGTGCTAGTGATGATGGTGCAGATAGTGCTGGTGCAGATGGTGCTAGAGCCTTGAAGTTGCTAAGGATTAAATTTATAGTTATTTGTTGTTAAATGTAATTACTTGTTATTTTTTAGACTACTTAGAAACTTTTAGAACTTCTCTGTGTTCGTTGCAAAACTTGTAAGACGTGGTTATTTAGTCAATGATGAAATATATTTTGTTCTATTACACATCTTCTATTTTTACATCAATTAATTAAAATTTGTATTATAGGAAAATAAGAAAAATGTAGGTTTTTAAAAATGACTTAGTGGCACAAACCTTTAGCGGCGATCACTGACTTATAGCAGCGTTTTTAACAAACGTTGGAGTAGATTAGTCTATAGCGGTATTTTACAAAAACCACTAAATACATGTAGCAGCGTTTCAAGAAACGCTACAAAAAAAGCACAATTTGTGCTTCGGTCTATAGCGGAGGTTGAAACCGCCCCTGTAGACCATAGTCTTTACCAGCGGTCTCGAAAATCGCCGCTACAGCCTATTGAGACGGTCGCGACCGCCACAAAAAAAATCGTTGCTAAAACCTATAGCAGCGCTGCTAAAGCCCTTTTTTTGTAGTGGGGAAAACACAATTCGACAAGTTCATTAAAGTAGACCCACCTAACGGGCTGGTGCAGCCTCCTAAGCCACACATGTCATGTCAATCTGACACTGTTCACATGGAAAATCGTATTCCCTATTTTCAAATAGATGGATAGGATTTGTAGTATTCTTGTAATATAATCCAAGTATTTCTAAAGAATAAGGATTAATGACCATTTTCGTCCTTAGATTTTCATCACTCTTAAAAATTCGTCTCTAGGTTTTCACATTAGTCACGCATAGTCCATAGTATTTATAATTTTGTCACAATGGTCCTTCTGTCCACTCCCGTTAGTGAATTGCCAAATCAATTAACGTCTTACATGTCATGACCAACCAGAAAATGACACGTGTAACAAAATTATTTTAAAAGATAAGGGGTGGCTCCTAGCCACCATGCAAAGGGGGATCCCAAATCTAGGCTCCCCACGCGAGGGGTGGCTCAGCATCGGCCTCCCCTAAAGAAGGGCCACCCCACAAAGTGGATTTGGGCTCCCCTTGAGGGGTGGTTCACTGAGCCATTGGCCACCCCTTCTCCGGGGGTGGCTCATGGCTCCCTCATTAATTGATTTTTTTCTTTTGTAATTTTTTTATTTTAATGATGTGGGGCAATAAAATTAACGTGTCATTTTTAAACAATTTTTATTACACTTGTCATTTTGGTTGATCATGACTTATATGACTGTTTGCTGACTGGACAATTTGCTCACATGAGTGGAAGAAAGAACCATTTTGACAAAATCATAAATTCTAGATACCGAGTGACTAAGTGAAAATTGGGGACAAATTTTTAAAAAGGATGGAAACCCAAAGATGAAAATGATCATTAACCCAAAGAATAATCATTGAAACTTAGTTGCGCCCATTGCAAATTAGGGCCATACCATAATGCTGGTACGTCGATCTATGTTGCGTTTCGGATTTCTGTTGATGGCGATCGGGCTTAAGACCCAAGGAGGAGCTGTTGGAGGGTTTACTTGGTTTATCTAACAAAAAATACCATTTATTTGCACGTGTGATATCGCTGCCCACCCTCTCTGTTTTCCAGCTATAAAAATTGTGTATTTAGTGCATATATGTACATTTCATGTGGTATGAGGTTTTGACAAAATAATCCGTAACAGTTTTGACAATTTGGTACTGAGATCACGTGTCTTGAAAAAAGTTAATCCTTCGGTTCCCTACCGTCAAACACTGACGGAAGTCACGTAAGAAAAATCTGACACATACCTTCGTCGGGGACTGTAAAAATGTAAGAAAAAATAAACAAGTAAGATAGCAATCCCTTGCAATAATGCTCGGAATATGTCAGCGATTTGTCCATTGATGTCCGCCAGTGCTTCGCTAATCGTGGATAAAGGATCCATCTCTCAAATTCAGGCTTCAAAAAACTATTGGCTGTCCTCTGCAATCCGCAATGTACCTCCACGCAAATAATCGAAAATCACTAAAATGCACTAATGCAGAAGCTCTCAGCCTCTTCAAAATAGCAGAACTAAGCTAGGGAAATTCCTAATAAAACTAGTTCTTCATATACGAATGGAAATGAAAATCACAAATTCCATGCATCAAAGCAACCGTGATAAATTATATCGCTAACTGTAATAGATTCATGTTCGATAGCTTCTGTTAGTTAGTTTCTATTGTAACAACTGTTAGTTTTTTTTTTCTAGGCAAACATGAAATTTCATTTCACTGGAAACATTACAACAGTGTTGCATACAAACAAGCCACCAAGGCCGTTAGCAAGAAACAGGGACAACAAGCCCATAACAGCAATATTAACAGTCCGAAGGGCCTTACATTTTACGGCCTCAAAGGCCTGAAACCAATTGGCCATAAAGGCCTCATATAGATGGGTCAAAAGACCCATAGTTTTGAAATAGGTCCAAAGACCTAAAGTAAACTCCTTCCCAATAGGAGGCAACAAACGCCGACGACCCCAGGAACTTGTCTAAAACAACACGAGAGAAAAAATCTCGAACAGCCTAAGAGTGCCGAACAGCCACTGCAAAAAGGAACCAACACCCAGCAGATTCATAGTTGCAAACAGACTCCTCGACACTAAAGATGTTGCAAGATCCTTCCCACCAAAATCCAAAGAAAAGAAATTATTAGCACCAAGAAAATAACAAAGCACACAACAGAATAACCCCAGAAACTGCCGTTTATAACACAGGCTCTTAAAAAAGCACACATAACAGCCCAAACAGATCAGAGAAATGGTGGGCGCGTGGGATCCAAGAGCGCGCGTGGACCCACGTGAGACTCAACGCGCCACCGCACCAACTCCAGAAGGATGGAAAAGGAATCGCCTGGAGTGGAGAAGGTCTGTATACTCACTTAATCGAATAAGAACTCCAGAGCATTCTCACATCTGTCGACTCTCTCACCACCTTGTGACCTTGCTCGTTTCCTGCTTTCTGTTATACACTCAAGAACTTAACATGGTATCAAAGCACCTTGATTACTGATTTTTCTCCTTCCGCATATATCTTTGTACTAATCAACTCTGATTTTTCTGTTTCTTTCCTTAATCGATTTTCCCATCATCATGACTTCTGATTCACTGAAAGTGATCAATGATCCAACTAATCCCTATTTTCTTCACAATGGGGATAGTCGTCCAGTATGTTGGTTTCTCAACTTCTGATTGGTGAAAATTATAACGCTTGGAAGCATTCGATGACCATTGCACTAGGAGTGAAGAATTTGATGGGCTTTATTAATGGATCCATTCCTATGCCATCATCCACTGGTTCCATGTATGCACAATGTAACCACTGCAATATGATGGTTCTATCCTGGTTCATCAACTCCCTTTCAACAGACATTGCTAGCAGTGTGCTCTACATCGATTCCTTTTTGGCCATGTGGAATGAGCTTAAAGATCAATTTTCTGAGAGCAACGGTCCTCGCATATTTCAACTACAACGATCTATTTCTTCTTTTCAGCAATGACAGCTATCGGTCAGTGCTTACTTCACAAAGATGAAAAGCTTTTGGGTCGAGCTTATGAATTTCAAGCCCCAACCTGTATGTATATGTGAACCGACCTGCAAATGTGGAGTTATTAAATCTTGGGGTAAAGTCACTTTGAGCACTTAAACTATCAAGTAAATTACAAATAGAGCCCTAAACAACCAATCTTAACACATTGAGTCCACGGATTACTAAAATTTAACGGTCAAAATCACCAGATTTAAGCCACGTGACATGATTTTGACTGCCAAATTTTAGTTCAGGGCACAAATTGATCATTTCTACTACTTGAGAAATATTCAAAACCTTCATATGTTATATTTCTCATATCATTCACACAAAACACACTTTCATATCCTTGTCTTTCTGTGAATCAAGAGATAAAGTCTTCCATTTTCATATCTACTCTATCAAGAGAGTTTTTGTTCTTCAATTTACTTTATCAAGAGAGATGTTTCGTTTAATGAGGTTGTTCACTAAAGAAGAAGCTTATAGAAGGTATATCTCAAAGCTTGGTTAGGTTTGTGAGTGGAGAGCCCGAAAAATCACTTGGGTGGGTTTGAGTGTTGAGTTCGAGAAAACACTTGTACGGTTCTGTAGCACCTAGAAGCTAGAGTGTATGTTATTTGAAGATAGTGGAAAACCTCAAGGCTCGTGAAGGAGCTTGAGTGGTGGATGCAGGCGGGTTTGCCGAACCACCTAAAAATCACGTGTTTGCTTCTCTAAACCATTCTCTTTATATTTAACACTTATTTATACTTGTTGGTTATATATACTTGTGTTAACTTAGTATTTACTTTGCAAACATGATTTTAGGGGTTAAAAGTAAATTTTTTAGAAATTCAATTCACCCCCTCTTGGGTTGCCTTAATCCTAGGACTTAGACAGTAGTGTCTCTAGGCTTCTTAACCCTTACCAATGTCTTATGTGTTCCCACTTTTTATTTTAATCTCATATCTGTCAGTAAACTAACAAAGTCTCATCATCATTCTCTTCTAATGATCTCTGGTTACTGTTTCATCCAGACCCTACCTTCATAGGAGACGATTGAACTGGGTGAAGAAAGAAAAGGTTTTTACGATTTTCTGTCATACTGCAATCTGTCTAGTTCACATCTTTCCAAATTCCCATATTTCTCTGCAACTTCTGTTTCCACACATCACAATCATTTTGCTAATGCCAATTCTCATGACAACATCTCCATTTATATTTGGCATTCTCGACTAGGTCATCCCTGCCTTTCCCGATTGAAGCTTTTTCAATTCTCTTATTTCCTCTTTTTCTGTGGTAAATAAATTTCATTGTAGTTTCTATCAAGTCTCTCAATGGATCTCAATACTTTCTCTCTAATGTTGATGATTACTCAAAGTCTATTTGGATATATCTCATGTCAAATAAATCTCAAACCCGTTCATTGTTAATCTCTTTTATTGCACTTGTTCAAACTCAATTTCATACCACAATTCAGATAGTTAGATCAGACCGTGGTGTTGAGTTTCAATTACATGAATTATATTCTGCCAAAGGGATTATACATCAAAAGAGTTGTGTTGAAACTCCACAACAAAATGGAGTTGTGGAGCGTAAACACAAGCGTATTCTTAGTATGGCCCGTACCCTTAGGTTTCAACCTCACCTTCCCCTTCATTTTTGGGGAGAATGTGTTCTAACAACATTCTATTTAATTAATGAACTCTCCTCTCCTTTACTCAAAAATCAATCTCCTTTTGAGATTCTTTTTCAAACCAAACCTTCATACACTCATCTTAAGGTTTTTGGTTGTCTTTGTTATGCCTCTACCATAAAAAATTATCGTCACAAGTTTGATACTCGTGCCAAACAATGACTTTTCCTTGGTTATACTCGTGGTGTTAAAGGGTACAAATTTTATTACCTTCACACTAAACAAATCTTTCTATCCCGTGATGTTATATTCTATGAGTCAATTTTTCCTTATCAGAAAACTACTTCTCCAATACATCTCCATCCTTCTCTACCTTTACCGTTTTTCCCTTCCTTACATACATCTACTCCTCCTTATCCTACTGTTACTGAAATATCACCCACATCTACTCCTCTTGCTGACATTTCAGTTGTTGGCTTTTAGTCACAATCAATGTTTTGATGATAACAATATAAGTAATTGAGTTGTGAAGCAAAACGGATCCAAAATGAGCACAGAGCGATCAAACAACATCACCTTCAATGGAAGTGCTCTTAAAGTGAAGATGAGCCTGCTGGTGAGGAGGTAGATGCTGAGGCGATGGAGTTTGACATAGATGCCGATTTGGTTGATGATCCTCCCTTTATTCCTTCTCCTACTAGAGCTCCCGACCATACTTTTTCCCTTGAGTCCCGGTTCACCGCTTTTGAGCAGAGGATGGATGCTAGGCATGAGGCACACCAGAAGTTTCTACATGACAGTGTCACTTCTATGCAGGAGGAGCAGAGGCAGTTCTTTGAGGACATGAGGACTTTCATGGCCCGTTTTCCTCCACCATCATGATTTTCATTGCATATGCATATGCATTTTATTATTGTTTATGTATTTCCTTCGCTTATGTATTTCTTTTTTATGATGACAAAGGGGGAAAAGAAATGTGGTGTCTTTTTTGTACCCCTTTGAAACTTTGATGTACTGCTTTACTTTGATATGCAGTGGTGTCTCTTTTTACACCCCTTTGAGACTTTGATGTACTGCTTTATTTTGATATGAAAGCCTTTTTATTATTCATATGTCATTCTTTCATATTCTATACTAACTTGTGTCCTTGAAGCATTAAAATGTCCAAAAACCCCACATCAAAGTACAAAAGATAGGGGGAGACAATATCAACAAGAGAAAGATCAATTAATTTATTGTCATCATCAAAAAGGCGGAGATTGTTGGATTTTAGTCACAATCAATGTTTTGATGATAACAATATAAGTAATTGAGTTGTGAAGCAAAACGGATCCAAAATGAGCACGGAACGATCAAACAACATCACCTTCAATGGAAGTGTTCTTAAAGTGAAGACTCAAGATGCTAGGGTAATCTTTGTAACTCTAAGACTTCATCTTTAACAAGGATGTCAATCACACACATGCATAAGTCTTCAAAACTTGCATAAATCGTTTTAATGTTTGTTGTAAGATTAAAACATTTTTAGTGGCTTCCAAATATCTCAAATATACTCTCAAACCTTTTTATATACTTATGAGAAGTTAGAGTTTAAAATTGGGTATTTTAAGTTGGTCAAAATTGAGTTTTTAGAACAACCGGATCAAGCTTAAATTGAGGAGGTCGACCGGCTCAATGTAGCGGTCGACCAGACCTACGACCGCTACACCAAGCGGTCGACCGGTTGCATTTATTAAAGAGCCGTTAGCTTCTAACAAAATGACCGTTATGCAACGGTAACTTGAAGCGGTCGACCGGTTCATGTAGCGGTCGACCGACTCGTTTTAACAGTTCACTCTAACGGCTATTTTTCTCCTGAGGTCTATATAAAACCATTCCCATGCCTTTGAAACTCAACTCAATCGTCCATAATCATTTTACAAAGGCTTAGAGTGATCAAAAATCTTCCAATATTTATTCAAACATCATTCACACATATTCTTCATTTTCACATCCTTGTTATTGTGTGAAGCCTAAGAGCTACTTATTTCTCATTGTAATATCCACTCCATCAAGGGAGTTTTAGAGGAAATTTTGTTCAACCATACACATTCCTAAGAGGGTGATTCTCTTGCATCCTTTCGGTGAGGATTGTTCATCGAAAGAAGGAGTTTGGAGAGGTTTGTTCTCAAACTCGTTCTTGAGGCTTGAAGAGGGTTTTCTCAAGCTCAAGTGTAAGGAAACCTTTCCCTTGGTTGAAGGGAGAATAGTGGAGAAACCTCAAGACTCGGTAACGGAGCTTGAGGGGTAGACGTAGGCGGGCTTGCCGAACCACCTAAAATATTGTGTTTGCTTCTCTTCCCTTATCTCTTTATTTGTGCTACTTGTTTATTGCTTTAAAGTTTTCACTTGTAGCTAGCAAACATACTCTTTGGGGTATTTTTCGAAAAAGTTTTAAAACTCAATTCACCCCCTCTTGAGTTGCCTTAATCCTAGGAATATCATCAGTAACGCCAACACCTGTTGCTGAAACTTCAGCAAGTCCAAAATCACCAATGCAACTTCCGCAAAAGCTCCAATTAGATTCGTGCAAAATTACAAGTCGCAATCCGCATCCAATGAAGATTAAACAAAAGAGAGAAATTTTAGCTGCCAGCTGAAACTGAATCGGAGTCAAAGAAAGAGACTTCAGATTTCAGTTCAAGTGGAATTCAGCTTCTTGGATTTCGGATCGGATCCTATGCTTAAGGCTGACCGTGTGTCCCCCGATTCGAGAAATACAATAATTAATAAAACAAAAGAAAGACTAAACAAAGTTTGAAAACAAAGCAAGACCGAAAAGAAACAGAAGCAAGGTTGCAGCCACAAAGTCATATGGTTTTTACCGGGACTAAGTACTCGTTTAATATCCTTTAAAAAAATCATCTTTTGGTTTTTAAATTGATCGTAAAGGTTATTTATCATTTTTGTTAAAAAAGTTCTCTTAAAATTTTATTCCCAAAACTAAAATTATGTAACTTTATAATTTTTTTGTAAGTTTTTTCCTATTTTTTTGTTTTTTAAAATAATTTAGCCCGTTTATTTCTTAAAATATAAAAACTAGAAAAAATAATTAAAAGTCACATGATTTTAGTTTTAAGTGATACGTGTCAACTTATGATTGAAACTGATGGTTTAATCGTTAACTTTATAATTAGAGAGTTCAATGAAAGAACTTGTTTGATAAAAATTACAAACTCAATGACCTTTATGATCAATTTTAAAAATGGAGGACTATTTATTAAAATGGGATATCGGAGAGGGAGATGAGACCGAGAGTCAACTATTTTTTTTTATATGCTGACATAGGAAAACTGTGATCCACACGTATATCAAGCCTCCAACATGACGTCCCTATTGGCCGATGGAGACATGCATTAGTCCCTGATTGGTGCTCACGGGTCCCCTTTTTTTTTACAACTCACCATTTCCTATTAGTGGGTTGGTGCTATAGGGATGGAGGGACCCAAATTTGCTTCCTCAAGGAGTGATTTGTCAAATGAGTCAAATTTACTTAAACTCGGTTCAACTCAGTTTCGGCTAGTGAACAAAGTTTATATATGCGGACTTTGTTCATTTAAACTCATTTGGTCAACAAAGTTCACATAAAATGTTGCATCTCTATCGGTAATGTATAATATATTATATACACATTGGTGTACAAGCTCATTTAGTGAACGAAGGTCACATAAATGTTGCATCTCTATTACTAAAGTGTAACATATTATATACCATGGATATCACACTTCTATGTATTATAGACATCTAGGGTTCGAAATTTTTTTAGATTAGTCATGCCTCATAAATACTTCACAAATATTTTTTATTAATCTTCATCTTGATTTTCATCATTACATCCAAATGTCCAAGATAGATTAAACTGATACAAAGAAAAAAAAAACAATTGAACTTGATTTGCACACAAAAGGAAAAGATTGGAGGAGTAACTTATTATGGATTAAGAATGGAAATAACTCTAATTTAATTATTTGGCCTCATTCAGTGTAATATCCCTCCCTTTTATTTTTCTTAATACTATATTAATTACCCAAGTGAGATGATTTTACCAAGATTTGAAATTACTAATCTTGGTATTTAATTTTTCTGCCTAATTTGAATGTCTATATATTATTTTTACGTGCTATTATTTTAAACAATATCATTATTACCCTTTCCTTGAGACTTTTGTTGCTTATTAGACTTTGTTGATAAAATTGCAAATAAGTGAAATAATATTCTATTTTGTGATTATTTTAGCAGTTTAATATTCTAATTGCGGGATTTTATGTGTTTCTTTTTTATATTATATGGTTTCTATTAATTGAAATATCTAGGTTATTAATTAGTCTATATTGCTATGTCTTGACAACAATTTTTATTTGGGAGATTAATTCTTAAAATTGAACCTAGGGTTGACCAAGCTTAGACCACTCTTGTTGGGCTAAATTTTGGGCTAAAAACGTGGACCCATGTGAAAAAATCTGGAAATTGAAGAACCTAGAGAAGTGGAGTACTTGGGCATAGAGATTTGGGCTTAGAGGAAATCAAAAGACAATCTCATAGGATTAGATGTTAGGGCTGGCTGATTAAGAGCAATTCAACCTAATTATGTGGGCTAATTAATGAGGGTTAAACAGCCTTTTTGACACATGTAATTCACTGCCCTTTGCTGCCCACTTCACCCAATAGACACCTAGCTTTTAGACATTAACTTCTCCTTAATTATTTGGACCCTATTAATTAGTAGCCTTCAACCCTACACCTTTAACTCTTGTTCCTAACATTTAAATAGATGGGAGGGGAGTTGATTAGTCATTTGGCCGGCTGTTAGAGAGAGAAACTGAGATAGAGCTTGAGAGAAAGAGAGATGTACAAGGAAGAGAACGAAGAAGAAGAAAGGAAGAAGAAGAAAGAGGAAAAAGGAGAGGAAGAAGAAAAGGAAGCCACAGGTTTCCCCTCCCCTCCTCCTTCGTTTTCTTTATCTACACCTTTCTATTCTTCATCCTAACATTTTCTTTTGGTTCTAGGTGAAAGTAGAGAAGAAAACAAGCCAAAAGGAAAGGCAAGGGGTAGTTTTGTAGGTTGTGATGTTGGTGTATGCGTGTGGCTGTGTATTTGTATGTGGCTTGAAATTAAAAGGTTTAAACGTCAGTTCAAATCATAAGTTGACAAATATCACTTAAAACTAAAATTACGTGACTTGAAATATTTTTAATTTTTTTACTAAGTTTTAAACTATTTTGTGTTTTAAAAATGATTTAAATAATTTTAGTTGTTTTATTTTTTATTCGGCTGATGTGGCATATATTATTATGTGACTTGAAATGTTTAATTGAGGCTACAAGTTTATTTAATTGTGGGTGACACTTGTCAACTGTTGATTAACTTTGTGGAGGGAAGTTATATATAGTACTTATTTGACAAAAGTTGTAAATTCACTACTTCTATGATTAATTTGAAAATCCAAAAACAATTGTTAAAATTCGTCAAATTCAGAGATGAAATGGGTACTCAACTCTCTCTTTTTTTCTTTTCTTTTTCTTTATGCTTGCTGTACACGTTAGAAAAAGAATTCTTTTTTTTTTGGAGGAGGGAGAAAGGAAATAAGATATTAAAAAATATTTTCCTATTTACGGGACATTTGATTTACTTTGTTTGTTTATACATAACCCCCCCTTATTCCACTATTTTTGCAATTGCAGGCTCTATGGCATGGAACGCATGAATAGCTCGTGATAGTCATGAGTATTGCAATATTTGAAGCTTTTTGCGTTTTCTCTTCATGTATTACTGCCCTCTTCTCTCCTTATTTATTGATCATCTGCAACTGCGTTCTTCTCAATTCTTGTTGATTTTTGGTCGCGGGAGAGGAGAGGGCAGGATATCTTCCTCAGGCAATATTTCAAATTCTAATGTGAATTATATATTCTGATTTTCTATGAGAGTCTAGTACGAGCTTCTCCTACCTAATTGATTTCCATCAGGGAAAAACTTTGGGCAATTTGCAATTTTGACAAGACACAGGTGAAGACAGGGCACCCCGACTATTTATGGATTTGCTTTTGGATGCTTGGTTCACAGGCTAACAATTCAATATAACAATAAAAATGTCTAGGCAGGTTTTGGATTTAGGCTGTGACTTAATTCCTCATCATACTTTGCAAATTGGAATGGGAGATTTTGGAAAAATAGGTATAAACTTTTGAATTGGATATATTTATTTTTTTTAATTATAAGGAACAATAATTTTAGTACAGTATCTACTTTAGTATATATTTGGTGTGCGAAAAGACCAAAACACCCTAAAGAAAATTCCAATTCCTTTTTTGACCAAATCTGTCTGGTTAGAGTATATCAGATACAAAATATTGAAACACAATAAGAGTTCAAGTTTACTTGGAATTCGAGTATAGTGTGTAACATAATAACAGATTGTTTATTATTAGTAAACATATGTTAGGAGCTCAAAGTGTGGAAACTTCGAAAATCTTCTCTTCTACATACAAATACCTTCTAGAAACAATATTAGATAGCTCTCTCATTTTTTCAAGAATTAAGTTTTTGCTAAACAGATTTCAAGATTCTCTTCTAATATTCTTTGAGTCTGCCAGAGTGAAAACTGATAATTCACTAAAGAGAAAGTATTCTCTTTAGTGTCTCTATTAGAATATAAATAAATATCCAGAGTTGCTGGAAGTTGTGAAGGCTAACTGTTCCAGTTCAAGAAGCTGGTTGCATTATGGGGAAGATCGACTTCGAAATGTAAATTGGTAAAGAATCAGATTTTGAACGGAAGAGAAGTTTCTAATTTATCCCTACAAGGTACATATCCGAATGTGGCATTTGGGTAAGGTAGCATGTGATTAGATTAGTTATCAGGTTGGATAATCTATTGTGTATTGAACTCAAAATTAGTGGATTCATTCTACCGGCCTAGGGTACGGAGAGTTTTTAGTACTTAAAAAGTTCTTCACGTTGGTTTTCTCTTTATCACTAAATCTGTGTCTCATGTTGGTTGATTGATTTCGTATACTTTCTTTAATTGTGTTTTGAGTATCTTGTTGGTAACTTACGTATTTGAGTAAGTTATATAATTGATCACTTTGGAAGTTTATACACAACCTAGATCAAATGGTAAGTAAGGAAATTGTAGTGGTGATGATTTGATTACATTTTTCAAAGTTACATTTAAGTGTCGCATCTGTCAACTTCCTAAGAGTTTAAAAAATTTCTTGAGGTTACTAATATTCTTTCATAGTTATGCAGAAAATTTAAAGGAACCTATTCACCTCCTCTAAGTTTGATTCATTTAGTTTCGAGTCTAAACCACCTTGTTCATGAACCTTCTCAACGAGCTCGTACTCAACTTATACACCTTGCTCTGAATTCGCGGCACTTTGCCACTATCACTTTCAGTACAACACTCTTATAATCTTGTAATTCCTTTTCTGAGTGAGAATCATAAGCAAATAAAAAAAGGCTCCAAAGCTCACCGACACAAAATCCCATTAACATGCCATTGAGGGGCAAAAAAATCGGGTGACATATCTGCTCATCAAAAGAAGGCATATGGAGAGAAAAGGAGAACATTTAATATATAGTTGCATGGGATGTCTAATAATGACATATCAAGAATACTACGTGTACCAAAAGAATCAAGGAGGTGTTCAAATGACCAAAGCTGCACTATGGGTATCTTTAGATGGGGACTATTGATTAGATTGAGGAAGAGGGAGGAAGAGCTCGAGATCCAGAATTACTATCTCGGAGGGAGAGGAATATGCAAATTTTTTTTTACCATATGTTGACGTGCCAATTTTAGTAGTCCAACGAGTATTTCATACCTAAAATCATGAAATGTGGAAGTTTAAAAGTGCAGAGCTATACATTTGTTACTGTTATATATGCAGGGCCCAAAAATTATGTTATTATCACTATTACTCAGTTTTAATTTTTAACGATTATATAGTTGAATTAGGATATGTATTATTTTGATTAAAAGCCTTGTGATCAGCTCATGAATCAGTTTAGAGATGTATTAAATTTAAAGTCCAATAAATACATTGCTGAAGATCAATCAAATATGTATTAGGAGACCTGAGGAACTATACAAATAGGGGTAAACTCATAGTTAGCCTCATATCTTTGGGGCAAAATTAAGTTACGACCCTTATTTTCTAAACCAACAATTTGATATCCCTATGTTTCAAAATCACTCAATCTTCGCCCCCGTTAAATTCACCGTCAAATGAGACGGTTTTTTGTGAAATTACCGGAATACCTTGAGAGTCAAATCTCTATTATTATCGCGGGAGAAAAAAAGTCAAACCCGTCAACTGCACTTGTGGGGACCGCCACCATCACCTTCACGGTGTCCCTCTGATCAACAACCGGCAAGAACAGGCAGTACTAGACAAATACTGTGTCCCGTGGCTCTGTGTATGGGCGTGGGCGTGTCTTTATAATAAGATGCATATGATATTCTCTTCTAAGCTTGTATGCCTAAAAGTTCGCACTGGTTTCAGGTTTCGCTTGTTTTGAGGTGAGGGGTGGTGACTGGTGAGGCCAAGCAACACTGTTTTTCCAAATATCATAATCTGAAATCTGGATCTACATCCATTGCCCAAGCGAATTTTGCCAAAAGAGACCTGTTGAATATCTACCGAAGTTTGAAAAAACCAGAAGCAATTAACCCATGATAAACACCTACAACTGTACACTAAATGAATACTGTTACTGCAAAACCGAGTTTGTCTCTCTACACGCATAGGCCCCACACCACGAACATACCATAATCAACCTAACTACTTTTCTTTACACGTTCTCTACATGCACAGCCCAACATCCGCTATAAATACCCAGCACTCCCACCTTAATCTTTCATCAAAATATTGCGTGCTTCAAAGTGTTTGATTGCGTAAGTTTAATGGCCAGACTCAGCACTCTAGCAGCACTTGCTGCCATTTTCTTCATCGACCATATCGGTGAGAAACTTCTTGTCGACAAAGCCACCGAAGACAACCACCTTCGAATTGCCGACATTGACCGTTGTGTGACCACTGCAAGATCGGGGAACCGAAATCAGAGGAAGAAGTTCGAACCCAGTAATGCATTTTGACTCTTTAGCTATTTTTACGGTTTCACTGATCCTTTGGCGAAGAAAGAAGAAGCTCTGTAGTATCCCCACTTTCACCTCCTTTGCCATCACCGCCATAATATCTTTTCTCCAGTCTCCACCGTATTTTTTGTCAACCTTCCTTATTGTAGGAAATGCAAGGGAGGGTTATCAAAAGAACAGAGGAGAGAGAGAGAGAGAGAGTTGAAGTCTTGAAGAGATCCATGCTTTTCTTTCCTTTATTGCCTCTCCTCGAGTCCTCCTTTGAGTACGCGACCCTTTCCCTCATCATCGCTCTTCTTCTTCTCTCCCTCTTGTCCCTCTGCTTCGTCTTCCAGCTACAGTTCAAGTCACGCACCATTTACCGTTTACAAGATTTCAATTCTCTCTGGTCCATTCGCTTCTCTCTTGTCTCCCTGTTCACGCTATGGGCTCTCAACGAGCTCTTCCGCATACCGTCGGAGGGAAAAGAATGGGAGCGTGGTTTTGTTTGTTACAGGGAGTGTAGGTAAATGGAGTGGTGGGCAGGGAAGTGAGGGGAGGGTGCATGGTGTCCAGGGGAGGGAAGGTGAGGTCGAGGGTGACAGAGAGCTAAGGGCAGGTCATTCACCAATCACTTATCAAGGGCATTTTGGTCATTTCACGAAAAACCGTCTCATTTGACGGTAAATTTAAACGGAGGAGTGAAGATTGAGTGATTTTAAAACATAGGAGTCTCAAATTGTTAGTTTTGAAACATAGAGGTCTCAAATTGTTGGTTTTGAAAATAAGGGTCGTAACTTGATTTTGTCCCAAAGATATGGGGCTAACTATGAGTTTACCCCATACAAATATGTTACTTATTTCATGTCCAAGCAATGGACGTCCAAATTCCCATGGACAAGAAAAGGGGGCTAGCTGATACCAAGTCCACATTGTGCCCTTGTCCCACCCTCTCTGTTTTCCACCACGAAAAAATTGTAGTGAATTTTTTGTTTTAATCTAGTGGACTTGGTTTGGTATTTGTAGTGGACATGGCAGTAATGGGCTTCAAGTTGTATTCAGGCTGAAGACAAAGTCATGCATCCTCCAAAATTACATGACAATTCAGTTGGATCATATGCAAAAAATAATTAATAAATGACAAAAGAAGATTAACCATGTTTCTTATATCTCGCAAAAGTGATAAAATTCCACTCTCGTCTGCAGAAATTAGACGACTATATCAAGAGCAGAATCCCCTTTTTCTACATGTTTGTTTACAAAGTGCTCAAAAGCAGAATTACCAAGTACCAAAGGTGCATATAGATATAACCAGAGACACAAAAGACCTAGCTAGAAGCAGCACTCCTCCAACAAAAAGCAGCAACAGAGTGCAGCTAAACTGCAGAGAGCAACTTGATCTGTTAAAGAGTCTTAATTGAAGGAAAGGCAGTATCATCATACAAAACTATGTAATCATTAGTCTGACCAAATTAAAAAACAAACATCTCCCATCGATATATAGGGCTTAATCTGAAATTAGACTGTTGCTTTATTTTTTTTATCAGCCGTGCTCCTCTGCTTGGTGAACCTTTTTGGTTCAAATGCACGAGGAACAAACAAGAGAGTTTTAGGTTTCTACTTACCCCCCCCCCCCCCCCCCCCAAAAAAAAAAAAAAGAGTTCTGGTTTCTACATGCAAGCTGGTCTAATCCTTTGGACTCTTAAGGCTTGAAATAGGGATAGCTTCCAATAATATTTGTTCAGGAAAAGATTTATTGGGAGCTAAACCAAGGGAATCTGTCGCATAAAAAACTACTGAGCCTTAGGAGCTACGTATTTCAGTAAAAAGGGACATGGACAGGTTGCATTTATTCTTTTGCTAAACAATCACCACCCCCATCACAAATCAGGGACGATCGCTTATGGTGGAAACAAAGCAGTTCATATGACTAGGGAGGGGGCTTTTTTAAATTAGTCTAAATTGGTTCGATTTCAAGGTATCTTGAATTTGACACCTGATTCCGTGCTTTATCCTATTTCAATTAAATAAATTAAATATTATACGAGTGTGTCTCCCTTAATCTGCCAATTAAAGGCCGGGAATCCGGCAACGGAAAGTTTTTTGCAAAAAAAGAAAAAGAAAAACCAATCTGAGATGAAAGAGAGTTAAAGAATATAATTCGAATAATATAACAGTTCAACTTTTTGCGTTGTGGATTCACAAAACGCACATACCATCTCCTCAGAAATGAAGAGCAGCCGTAATCGTCCTGTTGATATGGGCGGGAAGGGGGTCCGGTTGGAGGTGGAGGGTACCCTTGATATCCCGGAGGTGATGGCGGACGCTGAGGGTAGCTCGGTGGAGGATATGGAGGTGGATTCCCTGAATTACATGATCACATAAATAAGATCATCAAACCGTGCGCTATTTGATTTTATTCTTCATGTGAACAAAGACCACCATGGCAGCAAACCCAGCAAAAATTTGATAGTAACAGGTCTAATAAAAGGAAGGAAAGGCAGAGGGAGAGCAAATTCTTGATGACTTGCCTGGAAGGGAGTGAGATTCGTGAGAAAAATGGTAACTCATTGCTTGCTTGAGTACTGAGGATTCGGCGGGTAAATGAAAAATGTTGGAGTAAGCGAGGAGTTTAGGGTGTCCCTGTTCTATATACGTTTCATGTATCCCAGTGGCACTGCGTCCATTTGCTACCTGCACTGGTGGGATCTAATAAGGAAGCTTCTCCACTTGCCTGTCTTGCAGTCCCTAAAAAACAGACACGAGTTGAAGTAATTAATGTTTCAATTTGATCTGAAGTAGTTGTAAAAAGCAGAACAGTGATACCTGCTATCTTTTGCTTCGGAGTTCTTCACTTTATCCTTAAATCTCACCAAGTTGGACCCACCACAGTAACTGAATGAGAATCTCCATATATATATCTAGATCGGGTCCATAGTAATTCAATAGGAAACTTCCATAGAATGGGTTAACTAAGTAGCAGAACATTTTTTTGTCTCGGCGTTCATTGGAAACAGCATTGCATCTCCAACAAAAGACCAAAACCGCCATTCAGACCATCTAAACGTTTTGTGATCATTCACTGTCAGAGTTATCACTATGCCGAAAGAACCACTTTCGATAAGCAGTTTCTCAGCTTGAGATGTGTGTTTTGGAGGAAACAGTACGGCAACCGAAGCAGGTATAGTGCCATTTGGATATGGATGTGGCAGCAAATCTGGGACCAAGAAATGCTAAATGGCTCAACCTCAAACTCCCTTGGTGGCTTCGTCTGCAACTCCCGCGTGTAACCGTCCCAAGGTTCGTCTCTTTCTTTGTGTGTCTGAATCTTATTCATACGTGCCACCGACAGAAAGGAACACGTTTCGCTTATCTGAAGCCTCATTAATTCCCATCTCATGACACCCTTTCTCTAAGCGGCACAGAAGCTATATATGAAGTGTAGCTTAGTCGTGCCGGCCGGGAAGAGTACTGTAAAAACCTTCCATTTGTCCGGTGTCTGGATAGCAAAAGAACCTCGCAAAACACACAGAGAGTGATGGTGGCACTAGTCATTGCCAGTTGGTTTCCAAACAAAATAATTACGCGGCACAAAAAACATGTAATCCATTTCCGTTCCAAAGATTAAAACGTTTGTTTCGGCTGAAAGTGTATTTCTTTTTTTTTTTGGGGGGGGGGGGGGGGGGGGGATAATTAAAGCCAACGCTGAAAGTGTATTTCAAAAACCAATAGGAGCTGCTATATAGAACCAATCTCCCAAGACCTTTTATTTACTTACCGTACAGTTATCCTCTAGAAAAAGTTGCAATTGTTACAACCTCTTGACGTTTGTACTTCTAATATCCAAAGCCTAGCTACTACGAGAATAGAATAATATGTCAGATCTCCATATATATGAGAAATTGTTTAATTTGTACTTATCCTACATTCATACCGTTAATAATAAAAAAAAATAGTCCTAATATATAGCAAAAGCCAGCCTGGGTGTGTGGAATCTATCAAATTACTTATGCTTGAAAAATTAACTTATTATTTTGATATGACTTTTTTTTTAAGGTTTTGTAATGTCAGAGATTTACGTTTATGAATGTGTTCTTTTGGTATGCTTAATTAAGGAAATTGTCGGAACTACAGAAGAAAATGCCTAAAATAATTTAGATAAAGTATTGTCTACATTTTGTATTTATCTACTAAAATTGTCATCAATTACCATATATTTTGGACATAAATAAAAATTTTTGGTGGCCAAATTTGGTAATTGCTTTATATGCAACAACTGAATATTAACTAGGAGTAATTATTAGCAAAAACGTATATTTTAATTGGAAAAGACCAGTTTTTGTATTAAGTATATTTTTGGACATGGATATGGTATCAGAAAAAATCCAGCTATAGCGACGAGTCAAATTTTAGTCGCAAAAAGTAGACCAAATAAACTTGATGACAGCGAAATATATAATCACAAAACAAAGACCGATAAACTATGACCAAAAAAAAGGAAGACCAGTAAACTATTTCCCTCTGGGCAAACTAATCCAAACCGACAACAAACTGTTAGCGTGACTTCAGCTCCCTCACATATGTCTCCAACTCATAATGACACATCAAAGGAAAGAAATCAGGCAGCCGCTCCAGCCAAAGATTTTGCACTTCTCGTAGGATTTAAATCTCATTGCAGCAAGAAAGGAAAGTCTGACAAGGAGGGAAAGTTGACTACACTAGCTAAGGAAATGGAAATCAATTCCATTTGACAATTATCTTGTATAATTCCATGACTCACGAAATTTACTTCTTTTTCTATTCCTGCTGTATATAATTACTCTGTACCATCTTATGTAACGTAAGGACTTCAGTTACTCATTTTATTCAAGGCATACAACTTTCTTTCTTGGTATCAGAGCCTTACGCTCACGCTCTTCTACCCTTGCAATGGCTGCCTCCCCCTCTCACGTTTCCAGCACTGCCAACCCCTCCACCCAGACCCAAAGCACGCCACTTCAGTCCACTTCATTTACCCTCTCAAACATCACCCAACTAATCTCTGTGAAACTCGATGGACATAACTATCTCCTATGGTTGTCCCAATTCCTTCCTGTTTTAAGGAGCAATGATCTGCTTGGTATAGTTGATGGTTTAGAACTATGCCCACCCAAATTCATCCTTGGCACTGCAGGAGAAGAAACTCTTAATCCAACATATATTCTCTGGAATAAGAAAGATCAATATCTCCTCAGTTGGATTAATGCCACTTTGTCAGAAAATGTTCTTTCCACTGTTTATGGGATGAACACATTAAAGCAAGTTTGGTCCTCTCTAGCCAGCCGCTTTGCCTCTCAATCTCGGTCTCGAGTCACCCAATTGAAGCGACAGTTACAAACGCTTCATCAAGGTACCAAGTCCTGCTCAGAGTACCTTCAGACTGCCAAAACATGGGCTAATCAATTAGCAGCTGTGGGCAAACATATCAGATTTGATCTCCTTCATCATTAGTGGTTTGAACTCTTCATTCAACTCCTTTGTTACTGCATTCTCTTTTGCCACTCGTGATAAAGCCTTCACATTTGATGACTTTCAAGCCGAGATCCTTAACCATGAAATCCTCTTGAGTCATCAACAACAAACTACCCAATCTGATACGAGTAGTTTTGCTCTCTTTGCTCCGAAACATGGGAATCAACATTCTGGACATCAAAACTCTTACCGAAACCAAAAACTCAGCCACAAAAATTCTCCTCTAGGCCTCCTCTACAGAAGCCACAATCTGGTGGTTCCTCCCAGCAATTTGGTGACTCCTCCAAGCCCTCCAATTTCTCTAATGGATCACATGGCCAGAGTCCTTGATCTCCTTGCCAAATCTGTGGGAGAAACAATCATCGTGCTCTTGATTGTTTCCACATAATGGACTATGCTTACCAAGGAAGGCATCCTCCTGTACAATTAGCAGCAATGGTTGCTCAAACCAATGCAGAACATGAGGCGCAAACTTGGTTTGCAGATAGTGGAGCAAACAACCATGTGACACCTGACTTGGAAAATTTGGCAGATCAGCAAGCATTCCGAGGACCTGACTCTGTAGCAGTTGGTAATGGGGAAGAGCTTCAAATTGCTCATACTGGTTCCTCCTCTTTCCATTCTTCTCAGTCTAAATTTCATTTGCGCCATATATTACATTGTCCTTCTGCATCCACTAATTTACTGTCCATTCAAAGATTTTGCAGAGACAATGATTGTTACTTTCAATTGACAGCTTCTCATTTCTTTGTGAAGGACATGCAGACGGGAGCCCTACTATTCCAAGGCAGGAGTGAAAATGGCCTATATCCTATCCAGCTCCAGAGAGACTTCATCAAAAATAAATCTCGGGGTTATTCCGTAGCTTTTCTAGGAGTTAAAACTTCTTTTTCGGGTTGGCACTCTAGATTAGGACATCCCTCCAATGTTATTGTCCAATTTGTAATACAATCACAACATTTACCACTTTCCAATGCTGACAGCAATAAAATTGTGCTTTGTGAATCCTGCCAATTAGGCAAGAGTAAAAAAGCAACCATTTTCTAGCTCTACCCGAGTTACCTATAGTCCTCTCGAACTCATTCACTCTGATGTATGGACCGCACCAATTCCTTCTGTCAGTGGCTGTCAATATTATGTGGCATTCATCGACGATTTCTCGCGATTTACATGGATTTATCCTTTGCATAAAAAATCATATGTCTTTGAGAGTTTTGTCAAATTCAAATGTATTGCAGAAAATATTCTCTCCACAAAGATTAAGCAATTTCAATCTGATGGAGGAGGAGAATATACCTCAAAAAAATTCAGTGCATTCCTTACACATCACAGAATTTTTCATTGCAAATCATGCCCCCACACATCAGAACAGAATGGCCTCGCAGAACACAAACTAAGACATATTCTCGAAGTAGGCCTCACTCTCTTAGCACAATCCCGATTACCCCAAAAATTTTGGGTAGATGCCTTTACTACAGCGGTTTACTTAATCAATCGCCTTCCTACCCCTGTGTTAAAACACTTGAGTCCATTTAAAAAATTATTTGGCTCAGAACCTGATTACTCTCATCTCCGCATTTTTGGATGCACTTGTTATCCTCTTCTTCGCCCCTACACTGCTCACAAACTTGAGTATCGTACTAAGCCATGCATTTTCCTTGGGTATAGCTCAGGTCACAAAGGATATCGTTGTTTGGACTCCTCATCAAACAAAGTCTACATTTCCCGACACGTAATTTTTGATGAAGCTTCTTTCCTGGACTGGTGGTGCCAAGCTCCTCTCTGCCTTCCAATACTGGGACTCCACATGTCTCGCAGGTACTTCTTCCTTCATTCAACTTAAATTCCATTCCAGTGTCTAGTCCTCACACTTCACACTTTCCTCCTTCAGATTCTGCATCTGCAAATTCTGCCTCTCCAACCACTTCACCCACCACCGATTCTTCAACAATGCTCCCTGCATCTCCCCATGAACTCCAGCCACCTCTTCCTTCAAATGTTGAACCTATCTCTAACAGCCCATACATGGTCTCATCTTCCACGGTATCTCTCCCTCCTACAAATCAAAGGCCATCCACTCACCCCATGATTACTCGTTCTAAAACCGACTCTCTTCGTCCTAAAGTCTTCCCAGATTATACATCATTTTATTCTACACGTTACCCCCTTCTTGCTCTCTCATCTATTCTTCCGCATTTGGAGCCCACTTCCTATTCCAAGGCTGCTACAGACTCTCGTTGGCAAGAGGCTATGCAGTTAGAATTTGATGCTCTCATGTCCAACAACACTTGGACACTCGTTCCTGGACCGGAACATCATTCGTACAAAATGGGTGTACAAAATTAAACAAAAATCTGATGGTTCTCTGGACAGGTACAAGGCCAGATTAGTCGCAAAGGGCTTTCAACAAAAGAGCGGGATTGATTATACCGAGACCTTTAGTCCCGTTATTAAGCCCACAACTATTCGCATGGTGCTCGCTCTCTCTGTTCACTTTAATTGGGCAGTTCGACAGTTAGATGTTTCCAATGCTTTTCTTCATGGCTATCTTAATGAGGAGGTGTACATGGAACAACCTCAGGGCTTTGTCAACTCTCATTATCCACATCATGTTTGTCGTCTTCACAAAGCAATTTATGGACTAAAACAAGCGCCACGCGCATGGTTTCATCGACTCTCCACGGTTCTGTTAGACATTGGCTTTGTTGCCTCTCTAGTTGACTCTTCATTATTTATTCTTCACAATGATTCAATTCACATTTTTATGCTGATATATGTTGATGATATCATAGTCACAGGCAACAATTCCAAGTATATCATGCTTCTCATTCATCGTCTTCAACAAGAATTTCCTTTGAAGGATCTTGGCCCTCTTGGATTTTTTTCTGGGTGTTCAAGCTACTCGAACCTCCCGTGAACTTCACTTATGTCAATCCAAATATATTTTGGACTTGTTAAATCATGTGAAGATGGTTGGTGCTAAGCTTTATTCTGCTCCTTGTATTGCTGGTTCTAAAATTTTAAAGTTTGCTGGAGACTTGCTTCCTGATCCTGCTGAATACCGACATGTAGTGGGTGCTCTTCAGTATTGTACCATCACATGGCCTGAGATTGCCTATTCCGTCAATCAGCTTTGTCAGCACATGCAATCCCCTACCTCTGCTCATTGGACTGCTGCTAAACGTGTCTTACGCTATCTCAAGGGGACTTTCGATCATGGCCTCTTTTACTCCCCAGGTCCTTTGCATTTACAAGCCTATTGTGATGCTGATTGGGCAGGGAATCCCAAAGATAGGAAGTCTACAACTGGTTTTAGCATCTTTCTAGGCTCATGTCTTGTGTCTTGGGGAGCTAAGAAACAATCTGTTGTTTCCAGTTCAAGCACAGAGGCCGAATATCGCTCCATGGTTATCACTACAGTAGAACTCTATTGGCTGCGCATGCTGCTTAAAGAATTGCACATCACTCTTCCCTTGTCTCCGGTATTACGGTGTGATAATGCCAGTGCCTTAGCGTTGGCTTCTAATCCTGTTTTCCACGCTCGAACTAAACATATCGAGGTGGATTATCATTTTGTGCGTGACAAAGTTGTCAATAGAGACATCTCTGTCCGGTTTATTCCCACATTTGACCAGGTGGCTGATTTGTTTACTAAAGGTCATTCTGCTGCTCGGTTCCTTCAGCTCAAGGACAAGCTGATGGTTTGTTCCTCTCCCGTCAGCTTGCGGGAGGGTGTTAGCGTGACTTCAGCTCCCTCACATATGTCTCCAGCTCATAATGACACATCAAAAGAAAGAAATCAGACAGCCGCTCCAGCCAAAGATTCTGCACTTCTCGTAGGATTTAAATCTCATTGCAGCAAGAAAGGAAAGTCTGACAAGGAGGGAAAGTTGACTACACCAGCTAAGGAAATGGAAATCAATTCCATTTGACAATTATCTTGTATAATCCCATGACTCACGGACTTTACTTCTTTTTCTATTCCTGTTGTATATAATTACTCTGTACCATCTTATGTAACGTAAGGACTTCAGTTACTCATTTTATTCAAGGCATACAACTTTCTTTCTCAAACAGAGCACATCGCAATCTTGAAAAAGACTTGAATCCAACAGTCAACAGCGGATGCAAACATCTCCTATGGAACAAGGACTACTTGTGCCGCTCGGAAATCTGACAGAGTCTAAGAGGTGATGTAATGCTTTCTCGAAATTAACAAAACCCATGAACCAGAAGTCATGACCATCGGTGGTGACAATTTGGATGTACTTCTCTGGTGGATTCTCTCTCATGATCGCGGGGTTGACCGTGCCGATATTTTCCAAAGGAATCATAACCTGTTCATAACAGCGAGTCACCAAGTTCATCATCACAACAACGAGTTAGATAATTCAGCATGCACTCCAATTTTGATTGACGTATTGGTCTCCTTGTTTCAATCGAAGATTCTTATCATTTCCAACCATTAGTAAAGTTGGGGAAGCTACAATCGCCAAAATTCGTCATTATTCAACTCCTTTTTATGTTTTTATTTTCTCCTCAATTCGATGGAGTCTTTGTGTTGAAGAGCGAAAATCAAATTGCAGTCTCTTGTCCCAATGGACCAATGAAAGACAAGGGACAGTCACTGCAGAAAGCCACGTTAGCTGTTCATAGATAGAGAGTTCCGGTAACTGGGCCAGTAGATGTGGAAATGTAACAAGCAAACATCTTCTCCGGCTTCTCATTAGGATAAGTTGTGAAAGTCTAGATCTGCTTAAAAAGAGACTCCACCTTCTGTTAATGCTTTGGCAGTTTGGCTGTCAGGTTCACTTTCCCCCATGCAGCTTCCGATACAGAAGGCCAAGTTTTCACTGCAATTGTTTATGCAGCCATGCAGGCATATCAACCTTAGAACATTCATCCTATTTTTGTGATTACTCGGCTAAATTTAGCAGAGAAAGGATTGCCTCCAAAGGCAATCTCATCCAAAGACCCAAAGGGAGGGTCGGGATTGCCTGACCAAGGGAGGGGTGTGGGACCCGAGCGGGACCCACACCTGCCCGAACAGTGATTGGTTGGGCAATCCCAACCATTGGATTGCCTCCGAAGGCCATCCTGACCCTCCCTTTGGGTCTTTGGATGGGATTGCCTTTGAAGGCAAACCTTTCCCAATTTAGCAATCAGACATTCTTTTACGAACGACAAGGAAATCGGGATTTCCTAGAATTTAGTTTTCTAAATTCGAACTTACGGTTGTGCCAAATGTTGCGGGCTACAGTCTCAGCTTTCACGCATGCTCCAGCCTCCAGGTATTGAACATGTGAATCACATGCTCAAAAGGATTGTGGCTTGGCTTGTCCACTGGGGAGTAGACGACATACGGTTGGTGATAGATCTCTTGGTGGTCAGCAGCGCTCCACAAGGCAGCCTTTTGTTTATCGGGATGTATGCTAGGGACTGCAGGTGCTCCCATGATGTGGGTTCCCCATTTCTTGGTTTCCTCATCTAATTGTGGAGAGGAAGACGATGTTGCTGATGATTGGGTAGGCTGGAGAGAGTATTTCTCATCTATGGTGATGGAGGAAAAAGAGGGTGTATGAGACTAATTAGGTTCTCTGGCGTTGGGAGATGAGGTTGAAGATGATTGATTGTGCCCGTCATAGTTGATCGAATCTGTTGGGGTTGTCCCACATCGGTTGTGGAAGGGGTTGGTAGTCAGTTTATAACTGTGAGGGAAAGCCTCACCTCTAGAGCTAGCTTTTGGGGTTGAGAAGACCTAAGACCACCTAACACTGGTATCGAAGCCCAGGTTTACCAACAAGTCTCAGACTCAATAGTCCATGGGAGAAACAAGTTGTCTGCATCCAACCCAGGGCCCGATGTGTGAGGGAAGATTGTTGGAATGTCTCTAATTCTTCAAATGATATTTCAAAATCTGAATTTAATAAATTGATAACTCAAGTGAGCAAGTTATCAAAACAAATTCAGGTTATTAATCAAAAACTGAATCCTCCTATTAGTCAGAAGTTGATTTGGAGAAAGAAAGAATCTAACACCTGTTTTGTAGCTCATATTGCTTTAAAGGCTAGAAGCAACTTTATCTGGTATTTAGATAGTGGATGCTCAAAACACATGTGTGGAGATAAAAATCACTTCACAACTTTGAATGACAAGAAAGAAGGTGATGTAACATTTGGAGATGGAAGCAAATCTCAAATTCTAGGTAAAGGCTCTATAACTCTCCCTGGCAATTTAATTTTTAATAATGTGTTCTATGTGCATGGATTGAAGTCAAACTTGTTAAGTATAAGTCAGATATATGATTCTGGTTTTGATATTAAATTCACAAAAGATAAGTGTTCAGTTATAAACTCTAAAGGAAAATCTATTTTTAGTGGAACTCGTACATCCGACAATTGTTATGATCTTGTTATTAATAAGGATGTATCGTGTAAAAGTACTAAATTAGATATGTGTCATTTGTGGCATCAAAGATTAGGTCATCGACAGATATTATGCTATAAAAACTTAGGCTAACATGCAGAAAACTCCTTCACATTCCAGCAATGAACTACTCACACCAGATTCAATACAACCCAAGATATTTCGATTTTCACACTTTAAACCTAATGAACATGATATGGCTAATAATATTCTAATGGATTCTAGTCTTGCAACTGGTGCAAACGTTTAATCAAAATCGATACCTTAGATTTGTGAGTAACCTTGAGCAACAAGACAAGCTTTATTACGAATAATAATGCCATTTTCATCAGATTTATTTTTATAGATCCATTTTGTTCCTATAATATTATTCTCAGTTGGTCTAGGTACTAAGTACCAGACATCATTTCTTATGAACTTATTCAGTTCATCATGCATCGCATTAACCCAACACTCATCTTTTAATGCCTCATTTATATTTTTGGGTTCAGATAAAGATACATAACATGAATAGGTAAGTTGGTTTAGGATTCTACCTCATAGTCTCATACCATCATCTATCTTACCAATAACATTATCTTTTGGATGATTCAGCTTCACCCGAGAAGATGGTTCCTTTTCTTTATCCAAATCATGCTCTTGATTTCCATCAGAATCAACATCGTCTTGATCACCAAATTCTTCAGTAAGTTCCGAAGTTTCAGCAACTTCAAGTTCTTCTTCAACCTGTTTATCTTGTTTTTCAAAAATTTCTCAACATCATTCATGTTATTTCTCTTAGTCCCCACCCAGGTCTTCCAGAAATAACCAAAAACCCCTCATGTCCTCCTTGCAACAATTTCTTGGCTTGTTTGTTGTGTGTTTGTGCTTTGACTGAGTCATTTGGTGATGTTCTTCATAGATCAAATATTCTAGATAATGTTAGGCCTTATGCATAGTAAGTAAATTTATATAATTGCTAAATAGGGAATCCACCAGTCTTTTGATGAGATATTATATTCATTATGTCTGCATATTGTTTGACTCCTGTAGAAACGTTGCGTAGCGAGATTTTGTGAAAAATGTTTTCACGGGTTTTACTTATAATATATTAATTAAATATTTGCGAAAAGGTTTTCGAAAAGTTTTGGAAGTCCAACTAGGCACAATCTAAGAATTATATGAGATAGAGACTTAATCGGTAATATTATTTTAGTCCTATTAGCTCATGTGGCAGTGAGACTCCGATAAATTCATTTAAGAGGGCTAAAGCATCCCTATACGAGTACGAGTTTTTTTCTTTGCTCATCAAAGGCATGAATTGGATTGGATAGTAAACTCTGGAGGCGTAACCGCCGAGGGTTAGATTCTTCGCAACTAAAGAGGTTTGCCAGGTAAAAACAAAGGTCTGGTTTAGACTACAAAGAAAAGGCTTCCTATCTAACTTACTGTTAGCTAGCTTTGCCACAGCAGTACTCCTACTTCCAGATCCAGAAAGGATTTTAAACAGAAACATTATAGTTCTCTAGTGAAAGCCCCGATGAGGTTAAAGTCAAAAAAGACCACCCCTGGTTGTAACTTGTACTTATTCCATTTTATTCCATTTTAATGCAATTTACTTTTGAGCTGTTTTCTTACTTCTGTTGTTGTGTTTAAGTCCTCTTCAGTGAGGCAGAGTGAAATCCATTTTAGGGACCCTTGCTTCTCTACAAGCTTGATTAGAAATTAGATTGAGGTCGTGGTGCAATTAATTGAACATCTGAGGTCGCCCAATCTCAATTCAAGGGAATTTGGTCCTTAGTCTTGCATATAATCCAGTACAGCCGAAGAGGTCAAGGAGGAGATTGTGGGCTTCTTCCAAAATTTGCTCAGTGCTACTCCAGGGCGGCCGGGTATAGATATAGATACTCTAAGCAGGGCTCTTCCTAAGAGACTCCCCCCTGACCTTTGTGAGGCCCTTGCCAGCGAGGTGTCTGCGGATGAGGTCAGAGATGTGCTCTTCTCTCTTAAGGACGGTAAAGCCCCTGGCCCTGATGGTATTACGGCACTATTCTTCAAACACTATTGGGAGACGGTAAGAGAGGATATAATGGCTTGTGTGCAATCTTTTTTCTCCAGGGGTGACTGACTCAAGAAGCTTAACCATACCAATATAACGTTGATTCCGAAAGTGGGGAACCCATGCATGATTGGGCATTTCCGACCTCCCCTCACCCTTGTCCTCTATGCCCAGAGATTTCCCAAAGCACTTGAAAGATAACTCAAAGCCATGGGCGTCCAGAACTCCAGAGGGACATTGTAGAGTTTAACCCAACTAGGAACTCTTTTCAAATCTTCTTTGGACAGCATTAGGTTGGGCTGCCATCATTTGAGAACCAGAGGCCTATTGGCCATATGCCACGGAGCTCTCTCCAAAACTGAATTCAAACTGTCATAGCAATCAAATTTGAAGAAAATAAAGCCATTTTCAGAGGAAAGAACTTCATCTGCGCCCGACTTGCCCCAAATTCTATGAGCAATCGAGTTCACCACCGGAAAATGCAAGTTTTGGCCAACAAAGTACCAAATCAGGGTCTTTTGCCATTCTTCACAACCTACTGCAGCCACCTCCGATGGGGGCATCACCTTAACCCTACCATTGTACTATTAAATTCTGGGCTTGGGCGAAAAAGGGACTGCCCACCCCGAATTCATCCAAACTAAGAAAAATACTTGACAGAAGCTCCAAGTCCCCATCTCCCGGGACCATCAGATTAATTACATCTATCACACATTAGGGTCGGGGATGGATGGAACCAATCAGAAGTGCAAATCGCGCAAGCGAAGCCGGGAAATGGACCGCAGCGCAACGACTAGGACTCGTGTCGGAGGAGTTTTGAGCGTGAGCTACCACTCATGCAGCGGCAAGGACCCGCAACTCTCAAAAGGGGCCACCAACCGCCCGAATCACTGTAGCAAACCCTCCCTTTACTCAATGGATAGCGCTTATCCTCTTTCAATAAAAAAAAATGGGGGAAAAAAAAGAGAGAAAGAGGCCTTTATTGAAGAGGCCTTTATTGAAGAGGCTTTGCACCTGAAATAGGACTAATTAAGATCCAGAAGAATGGGTCTGGGCTTTAAAAAAGATGAAGATGCAAAGGGTATAACCAGTTTCAGGGGGAAGGATCCCCCCGAACCCCCTCTACTGAAAGTCATTAGAGAGCTAACAAGTTTCAGGGGGCACACCCCCTCGAACCCCCTGGTTACACTCCGGACCTAAGAATAAATGTTTGAGATGAAATATCATAAGTGACCATTGAACCTTACTGGGCCTAACTTCCCCTGCTAACACAGGAAGGGTGCCGGACAAAACCTCGCATTTCAGTGAAATATAGTATGGTGGAAGGATAAATAAGCGTATAGTTGTTAGCAAAAAGGATTTCACAAAAACAATCTCATTATCTCGGGGGGGTCGATTGTGATATGTTAATGGACATGATCACGATTTGTAGAAACTCATAAATTCGGATTACATAATATAAAGGGGTTTAATGAAAAAGAGTTTTGCATGATGATTCTACGACCGAGATTTGAGGTCCCTAAAGATCACACGCTATAACACAGTTGAGTTTTGAGCCAGCCATTATAAATAGCTCAGAAATCATTTGAGAAAGAGGGTTTTTCATTTTCAACGAAATTGGATTTCAACGTGAGAGTTTCTCTCTCTAAAATCTCTCTCTCAAAGCTGTGTGCGTGGATCTGAAGGAGGCAAAACGCTTGGGCTATTATGATTTCAACGATCTTGTCCACTACGCCGATCTCGCGATTCCAACACTAAGGATGTCTATATAAACATCCTTATGAGCATTAGGAGGGATTATTGAGAATAATAAAGTCTTAGAGAGCCTGAGTGCTTTCGGAAGTATTTTGGCCGAGCATAGGCACATACATGCTACGTCATTGTCAGGGCTTATAACCTTGTCATTGGGATTCATTCTAAGCTAATAACCTAGTTTGGGTACCCGTTCTTGGGCTAATTAACCCTTGATCAAGATTTTCTTGTTTCTTGTTGTTCAAAGGACTAATAATCCTTATACCACAGTTGTTTATCATAACAGTGAGGTATTTTACGTTCTTGGTGTGTTAGATCCTATCTATTACGCTCGTGTGTTACTTAATATTGGTCGGGAGGATCGTTGTAGTATTGAAGTAGATCGGGTGCCGGGAAAATTTGTGCTTATTTTGGATTCCTTGACCGGGGATCCTAACACAGATCCCATGCTCACATCTCACTCACTCCTCGCGGGGTGGCTGACCTTAAGGCGAATCAATTTTTTTTTCAAACTTTTGATTTCTCTTAAACCGATTTGAATTGATTTTTTTTGCTGTTGTACTATTTTGAAATCATTTTACAAAACTAATTCTGAAGTTTTTCAAAACCTTTTTTATTTCATTTCATTTTATTTAAATTTTATCTATTAGATGCTAGTTATTTTAATGTTTTTTTTTTATCTAAGGTGGAATGCTTGATAGGATTAATTTGACATGTGGCGCAATTTAATTGGACAGTAGAATGAGAGATGTATTTATAGAATATGGATTGGAAGGAATTGCTTCTACAATAGGTGATGTGTACAGTTATTATGGCATCTTATTGATGAAAACTTTTACAAGAAAGCAGCCAACAAATAGGTATGTTTTCTGAAGGAATGAACTTAAAGCATTGGATAAAGGAATCATTGCCAATTTCAGTAACTAAGTCTATGTTTGTTTAAGGTCTCAGAAAGTTTTCAAAAATTTCTCACTCACTTTTTGATCAATTTCAATACATTTTCACCGATCTCAATAATTTTTTCATCAATTTCAATACCTTTTCACCAATCCCAATAACTTTTTACAAATTTCAACAACTTTTAATTAACTTTTCACCAATTCCAAGAGAATCTACACTACTTCCAAAAAACACAAAAATAAAAATTATTTTGAGAACTAAACCAAACATAGCCTAAAGTTTCTGATGCCAATTTGCCGAGAAATGAAAGTGCTTATACTGCTACAAAAGACTGCTTATCATCCATTCTCGGATTGGCACTCGTTTGTTGTGCAGATTTACCGGAACCGATGATCAATATGGCAGATATTTTAGTTAGACTCCACAAGGTGAAACTAAAGTGTTTTTAGGAGATGTTGAAGGGGGCAATGTGAGAGTGTCAACAAATTGATGGTGTTGCAATTTGTATCTTCTGCCACCATCTATCATGCATGAACAGTGAAATCAAAATTCTCTGAAAAATTTGTTGTATACTAAGTGTTAATCGAGGGAGTTCACTCCCATTTCATTCTTCCTCGTGCAAAAGAATGATCTTGCCCGCAAATACCACAAAATGCTTCTGACTGTGGTTACTATAGGATGCAACTTAAATATATAATGAACTGTCATGTCATGACCACACCCTCGTCTGAAAATATTTCAATGCTGTCCAAGAGCTGTTCACCAAAACTCAGTAGAAGTCATTTGCTTTGCCAATCCCTATGTTTTGCTCGCCTAGAAATGCTGTTATAGCATTCTTCTGCCAGCTCTTGAAACTTCTGCAACCAACAAGTAATAAGGTGAGTGGTAAAGAAATAACTTCTATCATATCCAATAGACAAAGTTCAAACTATAAAAATGAGCTAGAAGGACATTAACCATATTTGGATCATAAAATAAATGATTTTGCTCCACCACAGAACCCTCACTCCCAACTCCTGTAATTCTTAAAACAATATGCTTCCAAGACGATTTAAATCCGTTGCATTGAGATGGCCGTGAAAACCGAGCCATCTACAGGTTCCTTAGGGAGAGAGAATTTGAGGAGATAAGAATCTCCATAATTGATTAGGTTAGTACACACCAGTTCTAATAATAAAAATTTTAACAATCAATAGACATATAGCCACATAACCCTCCCCCCCCCCCCCCCCCACAACACCAAAAGAAAAACATATTAATTTGATTTTTTCGGCAGGCCTTCCTCTTGAGTGGTGATAAAAAAGGTGAAGAACAATGAACGATCCCAGTAAAGGTAAAGTGACTCAGTTAGCTGAAACTGGTTTCAAGATGCACCAATTGCAGTAGACTTTCAAAGTTGTTGTCTGCGTAATCTGTGCATTTGAGACTTAGCCAAAGAAAAAAAATTGTGCTTTCTAGAATTTGGAAGCTCATGGCTCAGCAACCGCTATTTTTCAGATCCAGGATATACTCCACATTGAATTGCTAAACTAATATGTCTACGCCAGAAGCAAAATACATGGTAAGCCAAAAAGGAATTCATAACATAAAATCTAGAAGTGCTTAACTAAGGACCTTAATATTACTCCTCAACAAGCATCAATGGCATCTGAATTTTGAGTTTCCAATCATATTATCTCATGAATGATCATGTGCAATTTTGAGAATTCATGGTGCATCTATGGCTAAACTACCATATATTGCTTGTCAAGTAACTAACATTCCGTCAATCATCTTACTTGTGATCAAGATGTGCTAGAATCTCCCCACCAGGGAAAGCCACTCTTGTAGCCTCAAATGCAGCTTTGATTGATTCCCTCCAAGTCCCACCAATCTCTTTTGCGTTTGTTTCTACTTTTGAAAGGCTGGCATCTTCCATTGGCAAGGAATATCCAGAAAGTAGGTGGCCCACCCAAACACCATCCTTCCTGCATCAACAAATGACAGATGACTAATTTCTTGAGTACATAAAACCTATTTCATTGTAGCAACTGTGGACAACAACAATGTGTCATTGAGAAATCCAACAGGTAGAGTAACAGTCAGACTAAATGAGTTCTCAATAATGACAGCTGAGAATGAAACAGGACTTGAGAGCTTGAGATCGATGCAAATATTAGATTGCAATATAAGCGCACACAATAATCAAGAGAAAGAAAAGCAAGTTTCTTTTGGTTGTTTGCATATTTGTCTTCTTTCTTTTTTCCTTCTCTCTTCTCCTCACAAAAGGTCTCAGTGGGATAAAATAGGAAAATTGGTGAACAAATCCCCAAAGTTGCCAACGGAATCCTATGTTTTTATCTGGGAACTCTGATGGCGCATGTTAGCATCCTCATTCTTGTATAAACATACTACATAATCAAGTAAAGGAGAAACCTTAAAGGAAGAATTTGAGTTTAGAGGCTTCTGCAGAACTTTATATTGAGAACAGACACACTTGCATGGTTAATTAATCTGAAAGGTAATGACTTTGAAGTCAAAGGACGACACATAATACTGTGGTGGTTTTTGCAAACCAAAATTTTGATTTATGAGAGTTGGTGAAAAAGTGAAAAGAGAGATGATTTGAGTGAATTTTTTATGTTTATTGTAATGGAAAGAGATTAATTGATGGGGAGAGCGAGATTATTTTATTTTGGATTGGATACAAACATCACCTATGTCATGTACTTCAAAGAGTCAAAAGGGAACATAAAATGCTGGATGACTACAACTTACAAAACTATATCCATATGCCGCGGTGCATAATGTCCACCACCTAGTCCGAGAAGGACTCTCTTTTTCTCATTATCCCTAGTCACAAAAAAGAAACAAATTCACAATTGATATAATGAAGTTTAATCAATACTCGCGAGAGAGTTTTTTTAAATAAAAGCATAACATCAAAACAAAAATCTTATCATATAGTTACTATCTAAACACTGATGCGTGATCTATACGAAACTATCATGACATCTAGACAAAAGAAGTAAGCTAAGAAGTGTAAGTTCCATCAAAGATGGGACACACCGACAAGAGACATATACCAAGCAGGCCATCATACTAAGCATAATGCATATGTAATAACATATGGCAGCCATAAAACTGGGGCAAAAACAAAAGACAGGTATATTGGTATTAAACATAAACTAGTCTACTTTATAGAATAACTGACTTTTGGTTCAAGAGTGGGAAAAAAAAAGATCAGGCTTTCAGATGGTACTTGATTGAGAAATAGCTTCAGCAATTATTCCAGTTTTGGAATGTACCTGCTCCAGTTTCCTACAGCAGCCCCTCCTCCGAGTCCAAGTCCTTCCCAAAGTAACTTCAAGCACCAGGTCAACCTCATTTTAGTCAAAAGAGAACAGAGACCATTTTGATTTCACTCTAAACAGCCTCCCATCATAATGCAGACCAAATATATTCACTCTTAAATTGAAAAACAAAGGTCGCAATATAAGAACACATTGCCATCCACATCTGGTCATTAAACATCAGCCATCACGTTGGGAAATATGCATGATGGACATTAAAACTGACAATTACAATGATTTCCAGTGCTTGAAAGTGGAAAACTCCAGAAACTAAAAATAAAGGACACAAAAATTGGGAATAGTAAAATCGGCAAAGAGAAAAGGGGTGGATGCATCGATGACAGATGCTCAAATATTTGAAATTCATTAAATTGTACTCACTAGAGCAATGACATGAGCAGCATCCTGCCTCTTCCAATATTCTTCTGTACTACCTATATCAACGACAACAAAAAAATCAAACATAAGCCAGAAGTTTAAATTATAAATGTGATGCCTTCCAAAACATATGAGTCTCGCCTTCAAAGAAGATAAAGGAAAAAGAATGAACAAGGATGTTCTAGAAGAGATATAGAGAGAAATACAAGAAGCAAATGCGACTGTGAGAATTTAGACATCATAGATTGAGGATGAGAAGAAGAAAAGTGACATTGAGTTGCTCTAATCATGAAACAAGAAGACCAAAGACAGACACATCTAAGTATTATTCAATCCTCGAAGAATTCTCCCAAGAGGAAGATGGGGAAAAATCTCACTCCCCTAATATAGGCAATTTCGGAACTTTAAACCTTTTGAGTAGCCTTACCCTGCCACCACAAGTCACCTTACATGAAGAATTAACCAAGCTTCGTATTATAACTTCTATTCAATTTCTAATCCTTACGAGTCAATTACATTTGCACAAAATTTTATACAGGAAGACAATTTAAGAATAACAGCAACAACTGTAACTTAGCATATCGGTTTCATGAAACAAATACTCATGTTCATGAAAGTTCCAACATAATAAAACAAATAAGAAAAGAGCGACAATACAAAGAGGACTCACCAATCTCTATAAACATAGCTAGCTTATTTGTCACAGGTCCATGATGAGTACCCTCCAAAGTGATCTACATTATTTGGTAACACAAATTTCAAAGAGATCACTCAAATAGTAGGTTCGATTGAGAAAGAGAAAATATACCTCAAACTCAGGAACCAAATGATGAGAACTAGCAATGCTCTTTAAGAGCCTCAACCACGGGCCGATCCGAGGATTGGGTGGCGCCGCCCATCCAGGCTTCCCACCCTGCGGTGGAATTTCACCTTCCCTCAGGTGAGGTACCCCTGCACTCACGATATTCCCCCAATTTATTAAAGAAGGATGAGAAAAAGTAAAAGTAAGCAAAGCGAGAAATGAATATATTACCGATCGGGTGTACGGTGAGGGCGGGACGATTGGAAACGGCCGTGTGTCTGCTGAGGAAGATGAGCTCGTCAACGGGCTCGCCGGTGACTTCCTCCCATCGCAGGTCCAAGTGGTCCAATTCCACTATGCCCTTGTCATGTAGTACGACCCTCACTCCTTTGTTAGAGAAGGTCTTCATATTTTCCTACTCATCCCCGACATTTTTTTTACAAGAAAATTCAAAATCAGGAAAGGATTTACGGGAACAAATGTTGGAACCGAACCTGGAAGGAGGGGCCAGGGTGCCAACCGGGCATGGCCAGGAGCGCGTTGGCCGGGTTCAAGGACGCGGGGTCCATCGTCGTCGCCACCAACAGCGTCACCATTTCTCTTGCGTCTCTCTCTCCAAATTACTCCTCTTTCTCTGGTCTTATTGTTTTCCAATCCTTCACGAGTTCGACAAATTATTCTGTAACTGGGGAAAGGGCTATATACCATATAGACAGCCTCGCACGCCCACTGTTTCGGACCCACAGAAGGAAAATGCGCGCCTGCAGTGCACCAGATCAAGGTGGCCTTACGCCCCACCGTAGAAGAAAGAGGCGTGCGGAACGTAGGTGAACCGTGATTGGCCCAACCCGGTGTGGAGGGCGGACGCGAAAATGTATGTGGCCAGGATAACAGTAGGAAAGGTTGAGAAGTAGCAAATAGAAGGTAAATTCACTTTTGGTCACTAGTTTTTGTTGTGTTCTGTAGACAAAATTTTAGGGGGTAAAATTTTAGATAAAATGGATGAAAACAGAGAGTAAAAAAAAATTGACGAAAAAAATGTGAAAATTGATGAAAAAATTTAAGAAATCGAGTGTTTTGTAATGATCGTAAAACTTTTAGGTGACTAAAATAACAACCGATTTACGAATCGGTCACTATAATTTTTATTTTTCATTTTTAGTCATTAAGTTTAGTGCCTTTTAAATTTTTAGTCGTTAGGTTGAACAGTGAAAACAAAGTTATTTGTCAAAAACGACCGAGGAGCCACTGATACTAATCTACAAAACTCACCGTTTTATAACTAATAGAATACCAGACACCATATACCCTCAAATCCTCTCCTTTTGCGTGCCGTAATATCATCTCCTTCCTCTCCTTTCGCACAACACCCCCACATCTGCTCTAAATGAACGAGATCGAGCTTGAGACTGATTGCCTTTTGGACACAGTATTTGTCATAGTGCGTGGGTGATCAATAGAAGAATTTGGTCATTAAAACCTGATTTTTTTAGTGACGGAACGAAAAAAGTCGGTGGCTGATACTTGGTTTTCTTGTACGGCCTCCTGTTAATTTAGGAAACAAAATAATAGAAAGAATCCAAGAAAACGATCAGAACAGTACCCACACACGGAGGGGAAGAGACCTGGGGAGACCCCACGGGAGAGGAGCAACATGTTTCAGCACCAAGTTGCAGCGGGGGTGAACAAAGAAATGCTGAAGGTGTTGGTGCAGGCAATGGGAGGGGAGAACCAAGTGGTAGTCGGGGGAACATGATTTAACATGCTGATTGAATTGCAAAGTCTTTTCTGACTAAGACCAGCTTTGTATATTCTGGCATTTTGTTGTGAAGTCCAGCTGGGTCTTTTGGTTTTCGTAGATGACTTTACAACGTTATTATACTGCAATAAATATTTGTAAGCATGGCTGGCATTTTGGTAAACCTCAGCTGAATACATGTTAGACGGAGAATGCTCGGTAATATTGGTGTAAAAGAACTGACTGGACTATTCTATATGAGTGTAGTGACCTTGTGAAGAATGAAAAATGTATTTTTGCAATTATGCAGAAAGTTGTTTTTGTTGAAAGTGTGTACCTATTTTTATTTTTTGCAGTAATTGACCATGGCAGTGCAATTTTCATCCTGCTAGTTAGTTAGTTGCTCTTTATTTTTCTGTGTGTGTGCAATAATCTTTGACTGCCTTTCCATGTGTGTAGAGAGTTTCATATTTGTTATATAGAAAAAAACTAGTTTTAAGGTTCAGTGCAGGTGCTACATTTTTGAAGACACATTCTGTATTTTGCATTACTCCAAAAGACACATTTTGGATTTCCAAAACTCCATTTTGCATTAGTCATAATTCAGTACACATTCTACATTTCCAAAAGAAAATTCTGCATTTCCAGAATGCTATTCTCCATTAGTCATAATTAAATACATTGACACATTACAGGACACATAACTAGGCAGATGTGCATCTCATCAGTGCAACACCCATAGTTAGAATTGCAACGGTGCAACCCATGACACTCCCAGAAGCATTTTTAGATTCCTCTCATTGCGATTCACCGACTTCAACTCATTATGCAGGTCTTTTACTTCATTCTGCAGATACTTTACCTTCTTCGTCAAAATAGGTCCTTCCTCCATCCTCCGAGGGCAAGTGGGGGGGGGGGGGGGGGGGGTCAAACCAGCAAATGACAATCTATATTATGAATCTGTCTATATTCAAACAATGACAATCTATCTATATTAAAAAAAACGATCAGTAACTTTTGCAATCTATATTATGAATTTGTCTATATTCAAACAATGGCAATCTGTACATGACAAAAGAATAGAACCATAGAACCAAAATAAGAGATCAATACACAACAAAAGAATATGTATTGTTGGCAGTGGCGGAACCAGGATTAAAATTTATGGGTGTCGAATTTTAAAGTCAAAATGACAAGAAATTTTTTCTTTCATAATGTAAAAAATTGTATTACAGTTACAATATTGAAATTTAAAGATTAAAAATATTAGAATACATGTACCGTACGATTTTGTATCCTACTGCAATTGAAAGGTGAAAATTGTATCCTACTATTTTGCAAAATAAGAGTTGTTCTTTAACACCGTTCCACCAACAAATTATGAAATGCCAAAACTGAAAGCATAAAACTGTCGGTGCACATTGTTTGAGATTATGTACAGGTAACCAATTCAAGTACCCCACCCCCTATCCCCCCAAAAGAAAAAAACCAGCAGAGTTCTCAATGAAACAGCTAAAGAAGTCATGATCAAGAGTAGGAAAGTTGTCTATTTCCGAGGAATAAATCACATAAAATAGATGAACTTCTATCATATGTCAAAACTATAGTTGAGAAGTGACATGTCAGTGAGGCTTTTTTTTTTTTGTTTTTTAAGCAATTGAACAAAACAAAGTCGATACATATAACTCGCTCGCATTTCGTGTCGCACGCGGGGCTTGGGCGACTGCCCACTATCCCATTCTGGGAAGTGGGCATCTCGCGGGACCTTGCGCGGGGCTCACGCGACTGCCCACTATCCCAAAGCGTCAAAGTCTTGGGTCTTCTCACGCAACCTGCACCTTTTCGCCCATTTTGGTTGCAGGCTTGCAGCAAATCCAGAGGAAGAGCATACTGCTAGCTCTCTCCACCTACTGCTTCTTCGTACAGAATCTCATTCTCTTGTTAACGTACCACTGAGATCTCCGTGTAACAGAAGAGAGAAATGGCGAAATCATCAGAGGAAGAGCATCCCAAGAACTAAGAAGGCCTTTTGGATGGGATGCCAGGGATTCTTCTGAGGTCCTCTCCCCCTTCAAATTCTCTTCAAGGTCCATTCTAATTTTCCACTTCTATATCTAAAGTATTAATTCTAGATTGGGAAGGAGAATGCTTATAAACATGATAGGGAGGGAAAGTGCATAAGAAGATAATATATTAAAGGTAATGCGATCAGATGATAAAAAACCAAGAGAACAGGACCGCAAGGCCCACTGTGCCAGAAGATGGGGAACGTGATTCAGCCTACAGGAAGTCCAGAAGAATGACTAGCCACATGTTGCGCAAAGCTGCTACGAAGGGAAAGAACAACCTCCCATATAACGGCCCGGGTGCCTGAAAACTCTAGTTGGCCTGGGCTGATGGGTATCGGCCCAGGCCAACTAATGAAAAAAAAAAAATTACATGTAAAATTTTCTGTTGGCCGGAGGAATGGGTCGCTACCCTCTCGTTCCGACACTGATTGTTGGAACCATCAAAACCAAAGCACCAGTAACCAAAGCATCTCTTTAAATAACCACAAGTTTCCCCAGGGCGGTCGCTACCCTCTCGTTCCACCACTGATTGTTGGAACCATCGAAACCAAAGCATCTCTTTAAATAACCACAAGTTTCCCCATTCGGCTTTCAATAACTCCTCAATGTTTAACTGAATAATTGCAATCCTGCAAAGTAGTTGGAATTATGAATTCTACAAAGTAATTCAATTGGGTGCTTTTGATAAAATCTCTCTCTCTTTCCATGCATTAACTTCGTATGGTGTCATTGCTTAAAAGTGCAGGGTCCACAGTAGTAGCATTAGATTAGGAAAATTTTACACTTATAAAAATTTTAACGCAATAAAAAATTATATTATAATATCTTTCTTACATTAAATCATTACTTTTCACTATAATAAATATAAAAAATCATCTCTCTCTTCACTTTTTTCACCAATCCAATACTCTAAAATTTGAATGTCCCTAAAATTGTAACACTCAAACATAACGTAAGTCATTCAATTGAACTTTTCCTGGGTTTTAAAGTCTTCAGATCCCCATCAAACATGCCACTTGATAAGAAATACAAAAATAAAAAATTCGAACAAGTCAGATTATGTAATCATCTAAGGAAATATTGATCATCTTCAAGCTACGGATCCAAGGAAGAAGAAAACTCAAAAGAGGTGACCTCAACATGAACCATAACTAAAATAGCTAAATTTCAACAATTTAATCCATAGACTAACCTTTGTTCAGACATCGTGGACGAATTTGACAACGATGAGTCTCACAACGATTGAAGTTGGATCTCGCAGGCTCCTAGTCGCTGACGTTGAGGTTCCCAGTCGCATAAATGGGGGTCTTGTGCGAGAGGAGAGGGACATGTTTGAAATGGCAGATGTGGGGGTGTTGTGCGAAAGGGGATGATGTTAGGGCATGCAAAAGGAGAGAAAGGAGAGGATTTGGGGGTATCTGGTGTCTGATATTCTATTAGTTATAAAATGCTGAGTTTTGGAGATTAGGATTAGGGGCTCCTCGGTCTTTTTTTACTAATAACTTTGTTTTTTTCAATGCAAAACGGTCTACCGTTTTATTATGACGTGGAGAAGACCTTTGGATAGCAGGGCAACGATAGTGACGTGTAGAGAAGTCTCGTTAGTTAATAGACGGTCAACTCACGGAAGAATTAAAAATTTAAAAAGCAATAAATTCAGTGATTGAAAACTAAAAAAAAAATCTTGTGACCAAGTCGCTTTTTACTAATAACATTGTTTTTTTTAATGCAAAACGGTCTGTCGTTTTATTATAATGTGGAGAAGACCTTTGGATGATAGGGCAACGAAGCTGACGTGGAGAGAAGTCCCGTTAGTTAATAGACGGTCAACTCATGGAAGGATTACAAATTTGAAAGGCAATAAACTGAGTGACTGACAGAAAGAAAATAAATATTCCGACCAAAAGTGAAATTTCCCCTTATAGAATGACAGATTGGCAGAAGAAAATAAACATTCCTGGTCAAATGATGCTGCCCTGTATCGAACTGGGACCTTCAGTGTGTAAAACTGACATGATAACCACTACACCACAGCACCTAGACCTTCATATTAGCCAGAAGATTATTTTTATTTTCTTATAAAACAGAGTAAAATTCTTCTAGTGTTGAGGAGGAGCCAAGGTTCGGAAGGTGCGTTCGGGACCGTCAGATGTTCATGTTCTACTCCACCGCACTCCGCAGGATTCCTTTCATGGCAACCAAACCCCACCCCATCCACCAGAGTAAATACCTCTCTTTCTGTCTCCTGAAGTTTTTCAACTGGGAGATTTCTTGGACTTGGCCCTTAGCACAAAAGTCTCTGTTCCTTGCTTTATGAAGATACTCTAACTTACTCATCAACAGTTGCAGGGACTTGTTCATCGCAGTGCTCCACGAAAAGGGCGAGGACAATGTCCACTCAGACCTCCATTAAGGACGCTTTCGGGAAATACGCTGAATACCTCAATGACCTCGTAATTCCTCTTTTATGGTCCTAGCCCCCTTTTTTTTTTTTTCGTCCTAGCTGCTCTCTTTTCAAAATTTCGATTTCAGAATGCTAAAAGTTGGTAATTGCTAAATTTATTACAATGCTATAGGTTCTTTCCGCGCTGCGATATTTTTCGCGAATAAGTTAAACACCAGATTCGACTAGTGAAAGTTATACGCATGGTCTACTTTGTAATCCTGTTAAAAGTATTAGGGCTTCAAGCCTTCTTTGTGGTTGTTAGTCTTTTTTTGGTGACAGCTCCATTGGGCTAAAGAGTGGTTCTAGTGCCATGGGTCCTAATTGGTACCCTGATATTTGGGGTTCAAGTTGCCTTAGGAGCGGGAACTCAAGGCTTCAATTTAGGAAGGGAGGGGCATATTGGGTTAGGTTAGGTCCAACGTCTGATATTTCTTTCTTTTAGGGAATTTGCATTGAGCTTACAAAGGAAAAGAAGAAAGTTGATAAATGGAATGTGGGTGAACCCAACATGCTAAGAGTTAGAGGAAACAAGAGTTTGTGGGCCATTTTACTGTGCATTGGCCTCTTGGTTGTAGGTTTGGTCCCATTTTTCGGTACATCCATTGAGTTGGTTACTTCTTCTTGGTTGCTGAGATTTTTTTCAAGCTTGACGGTTTAGTTTTTTGATAGCAAAGGTTGTTAGTTCACCAGTTGTCTCTCATTGCAAATTTGGGTGTTTGATATGTTGCTAGAATTGGGACAAATAAAAAAATTCGGTTTTGAGACTTTTGATTCAAGAAGTATTATGTATGGAGACCTAAGTGGGAATTAGGGCATCTTTCTATGTCTTGGCATGCACCTTTTTTGTATGGTATTCGAATAGATTTCACTGTAGTGTTTGAACATCGTGGGAGATCACTACAAGTTGATTGACTGCGTGGGAAGAGAGTAAGGCCGTTCTTCAAAATGAAAGAAATTCCTCTATGAGAACATTTAGATGTTCTTCTTGATTAGATGTATAGTTTTCAGCAAGGTGATTCGTGTGTTACTGATTATGCAAGGAAACATAGAGATATCAATTATTTGTGGACCATTTGAAAGTGAATGTATGACTAGCACCCAATTCAAGAGGAGAGTGAGATCTGAAACTGAAAAAGAGATGCCTCATGTGTATTTAGACAATCTTGAAGATGCTATTTGAATGGTTATCCAAGTTGTGATGTTTGTAACAATTTTGAAAATCATAGATGAAAATTTGCAAGCCTAAGGCTGTGTTTGATTTGTAAAATTTTAGCCTCCCAAAATTTTAATATAATAAAATAATTACAATATAATCTCTCTCTTTCCATTAAATCATTACTTTTCACTCTAAAAAATATAAAAAATTCATTCAAATAATCTCTCTTTTCACTTTTTCACCAATTTCAATACCCTAAAATTTTAACACTCAAACACAACCTAAATATATTGCTGAATTCCCAAAATTTCTCACAAGGTGGCTTGAAGGACTGGCGCAGTGCTGGAAAAGCCTAAACAGAGAGATAAACTTCCACAGAAAACAGCATTTTAGTAATTTAAACCAGCATTCAGGAAAGCCTTAAAAGCTACAAGAGTCGGCATCAGAGTTTAAACGGCAAACTGGATTATTTTTGTTTCTTTGCTCACACTGTATTATTGAGTTTAATACTAAGTTTCTTTAGCATAGATTGCTACTAATCCGGCCTCAATAAGTTTTATGCTAAGGGTGGTGGTTATTTCTGTAATTGTTGCAATGGGTTGTGCTAGTCCTACAAGTCTGTATTTAATTTTGTGGTAGTAGTTTCCAAGGTCGTTTAGAAGTTCTGTTGACGACTTCTCTTTTGCTCTTTTTATTGATTTATTATTCACTTATGTTTTGGGAATTCCAATCTTTGTTGGAGATTGGGAATGAACCATGTAACAGATTTGAGTATTCTCAAAGTGTAGTGGGTTGACTAGAATCACAGCAATTCTTAGTCTAAATTATGTTAATCTTTGTTTTCTTGTGCTCCTTGTAAACTTTAACCTTGCTGGGTAGAGAATAGAAAGAGGATCAATGACAAATGGAGAGGGGTTTCTTGTGCTGTACTGCTTCTAACCTTGGGCTGCTCGTTATAAGAATAAGGGAAGAGAAAATTGAATGAAGAAGACTGCAAAGGGAGGCAATGTGTGTTATCTTTGGTGCTAGGAAAAAGCAATTTAGACCAAGGCAAATATTAGTGTCTGTGTTGTGCTAGGAATCCTTAATGGTTCCTCTGTAGTCATGGGTTGAGTAATAAAGGTTAGGAGGTGTTTCCCTTTGAAAATGTATGTGCTGCTTGCTTGTCTATTGTTTCTGCTATTCTCTAAATCTTGTGTGTATATGTTGGAGAATTTGGTTGAGACGTAGTACAAGCTACATAGTGTCTTGACTGGACAAAAATTTGGATGAAAATCCTACCCCATGCCAGTTTGCATGATAGAAGAGCTTGACAAGCAGACATGTTCATTTTCAGATAAACCAGTACCATTCGCAAATTTTTTGAGAGGGTGGAGCCTCTCTCTCTAGACCTGGGGAGACAAATATTTTTTGGAACTGATTGCAACTCCGTTTGTTGCTCATTTATGTGTTCGGCTTGACTAAAAATTATATGAAGTTGGATCAGTGTATAACATGGAATGCATACTAGAGTAATGCACATAAAAATGACTAGCATTATGTGGTTTGCCATATACTTCCATTCGTTTGTGGGCACTACCCCTCTATATGAACTAATCAAACTGAAATTTGGTTGTAGAATGACAAACGTGAAAGAGTAGTGAAAGCAAGTCGCGATGTCACTATTAACAGCAAAAAGGTTATATTTCAGGTGCACAGGTAATGACTTCTCTTCTCAGTGTTTTCCTTCTCTTTTTTTTTGGGGGGTGGGGGGTGGGGGTGAGGAGTTGGTGGCAATTGTTATTTCTTTGTCATACATCTTCCTACTGAATACTTGCATATAGTTCCTCTCTTTGCAATTAACGCATAAAGAGTTCTTGTTTCACTTGCTACTTTTTGGGATTTGGTTTGTTCTTGTAGTTGTCCCTTGCAGCTAATGAATAGGTGTTTACTTGATATAATTAATGTGGCAACTTCATCTTTCCATTAGGTTTTTCACTTGTACACTAACATCTTGGTGTTTTAATGAAACAGAATTGGTAAACACAACAGAGTAGAAGTTTTGGAAAAGGCAGAAAAGGATTTGGCAGCTGTGACAGATCGGTATATCTCTCGACTAGCAAAAGAACTGCAAGGGACTGATTTTTGGAAGCTAAGACGAGCATACTCACCTGGGGTAGTCTTTAATCCTAACCTATGAAGGCTTGAAATATACAACTAGTTGACTCTTATGTGTGGCCTGTTGTAGGTGCAAGAATATGTTGAAGCTGCAACGTTCTTTAAATTCTGCAAAACTGGAACTCTTTTGAATCTTGATGAGATAAATGCGGCTTTGTTACTGCTTAGTGATCCATCTTTTGAGCCTTTGCAGATAAACGTCCTTGACTATCTACTGGGGGTAATGTCAATCTTTTATTTATTTTTAATCCTAATTTTGTTTTATGGATGAGAGGCTGATGATAGTACTGCCTGAATGGGACATCATTGGCACAATAGGAAATATGTCAAGATCCAGTCCTATATATTCTTTGTAGATGTATTTAATCTTTCGTGAAATGCATATGTTTAACCTCTGAATAACTAAACTACCTGGCTAGCAGTCAAGAGACTGCTCACATACCCTTTCTTTTGTTCCCACTTTTCCCTTTCCTTTTTGTGAAAGAGTTGCTCATGTTTTCTTGTACAGCTGGCAGACTTGACTGGAGAGCTGATGCGTTTGGCGATTGGTAGAGTATCAGATGGTGAACTTGAATTTGCTGAGAAGATATGCAGATTTGCACGTGATATTTACAGGGAGCTGACTCTTCTTGTCCCAAATATGGACGATAATTCTGATATGAAGACAAAGATACAATGCTCCAAAGTGTGATAAAAATAGAGAATGGTATGTGATGACAAATTCCCTGCCCAAAATTTATAAGCATTCCGGAATATATTTGATGTGAGGGAAGTTGGGTTAAGTCCTCATCTAGAGTATTACCAGTACACATTTAATGGATAATGAAAATAACTACTTAATGCTTTAAGAGGTGCAGAATATTCATGTTGACATTTTGTCAATTGTAAATAGAAAATATGTTCCAATGGATTGGACGTTATTGAGAGGAACTATGATTGGGACTAGACTTTTCGAACTTGTGTTTAACTGTAAGTGCCTAGATACATAGATCAATGCCTACAGTAAGCATACTTCTGTGTTTTGATGTATTAGTGTGGTGGATTGGTGATAAAACAAAAGACATGCCTCTTGATTGTGTTCGTGCCTCCAAATAGTTGGGGAGGTATCTTATAGTTCATGTACATAAACGCCACTTACACATTGCCTCCTTTCTAAAGTTTTCTACAGTAAGGAAGAGGGTGTGATAGTACGGTAAGATGCGCAGGTGTTTTGGGCTTTAAGGTTGCAAGCATTGCAGGTAAATTAGAATCACTTAAAAAGAGGGTTTGAGAGTATTGTAAGATACGTGTTTTGGGCGTTAAGGTTGTGAACATCTCAGGTACTAGAAAAACTTAATGCTCTTGTAACAGGTAAATTTTAGCTACCAGACTTATAAAGGACTGAATCTTCGAATTTAGACGTATAAATCCATAAAAATTAAAATGCCAGCTTTCATCAGAGTGATAAACATTACAATGCCAACTTTAATTAGTCCTTACTGGTTTTCCTGTTTAATTGGAGTTGTATTTGTAGCTTGCTTTAGTGTTCATGTGAGAGGATCGGAGTACATTCCACTACATGGATCCGCTGATTCAAGTTCCATCTTGTTGGAGGTGCCCGAAATAGAGCCATGAAGTAATTCCTGCTTCTTCTAGTTTCTATGTACATGCTCTTCTTTTACATGTCATAGCTTCATTTTAAGTTATTTTTCTTTCCACTGTAGTATTGCAGGTCTAAGGTGGAAAATTTTGATTTTTTTTTTTTCTTTTTTCCTCTTGGAATGCTTCGCGGAACCTATGACTTCTGCAAGTGCATCGTCCTACTGAAAGATTTGAAGGTTCATATTTCATCTCTTATGGCTTATTTGAGGGAAACTTTTTGGGAAAAGCTCCTCATGTTTAAACAAGGCAAATACTACTTTCCTTTTGGAGGAAAGAGTTCTTCATGTACGGTTTCTTTGGTGAGCATCCGAGGTTCAAAGAAAATCTTGTGCTATATATATACATTATTGGGAGTACTTATGTTGAGAATATATGACAAATGCCTCCCTGATAGGTCTTGAAAAATATCCATATCCCCGGTTTTGGTAATTCAGGAGCTTTCCTATTCGTTCTGTGTTATCAGGTTTTGATTATGATGGGTGTAACACGCACGGGGGGAAAGAAAAACAAGGAGAGAAATAGCTGTAATATAAACACTATCAATGAACCATGTGACTAACTCTCACACATGATTTACTTTCTACCTGAGTGGGAGGGTACATGTCCTCGTATCTCTCTTGCATTAGTAGATCAAAGTGTATATTTCCTTCCACCCATAGACGGTCCTTGAGTTAATAGTTTCCCTGTCACCAAAAGCTGCATTGATATCTTCAATCTTCCTTGAGTCCATTACATGAGATTCTCCACTGCTTTTTGGATCAATACTACTTTTGTGTGATTTGATTTCGGCAACATAGCACCGGACTTAAATTTAGTGTGGGAAGTTTGAACCGCATCAGAACCAACAATTCCCCCAAAACCTTGAACAACATAACAGGCATACATACCTTCAGGACATTTCTCACATCATGAAACGTTGCACAGTGCAATAATCTATGTTTTGAATTGGGATACCAAGTGCTTTTTTATTTTTTAAACATTATATTACCCCTCATATTTACCTCAAGTTCCAATTTATCCGAGTATGTCCTTCAAATTGTAAAATAAAAAAAATTCAATTGTTGCGCTCCATTCAATCTGGCCATTAAATTAGACTAAAAGTGATTTAGTCACTTTTCATTTAGTTTAACTACTAAATCAAATGTGGGGCAACAATTGATTTTTTTTAACAATTTGAGGGATATAATCGACAAATTGAAATTTCATGGAGCACTTTAATTTTACTTCAGACGTACGATGATGTTTTTCCTTTTTATTAATTTTTGTTAGCCCTTTTTTAATAAGTTGAATGTGATAAATAATATTATCTTTTGACAAAATAAAACAGTCACTACAAAAAAATGACCTATAACAGCGGTCGGAAACCGCTGCTATAACCCATAGCAGTGGTTTTTTAGCCGTCGGCATAGGTCTATCGCGGCGGTTTGGGTGACCGTTGGTGAAGACCTCGGGTCTATAGCTCATATGACAGCCGCTATAAACAGTGGCGGAACCAGGAATGAAAATTAACCCGGGCGAACTTTTAAAGTAAAATAACGGAAATTTTTTTGTATACGTAATGTAAAAAATTGTCTTAGAGTTACAATATCAAAATATTAAAGACTAAAAACATAAAAAATATTGAATTACACATATCATACTATGTACTACGACTGAGAGGGGACAATTGGATCTTACGGTTGTGCATCTTCTGAAAACGTTGCAAAATGACTTCATTCTCAATAGTTTCAAAAATTTCCTGCTCGATGTACACTACCATGCAATCATTCATCCAATCATCTCTCATCTTATTAGAAAAATCAGTCTTAATAATTTTCATCGCAGATAACACTCTCTCAACGGTTGCAGTCGTAACCGGTAAGACCAATGCCAACGTAATAAGAAGATAAACCAATGGATACAAAATATTATTTCTGGTCTCAACCATCTTCATAGCAAGAGTTCCAATATCTTGAAGCCCAGAAAAAAATTAGTTCTTCTAACATCTCTAATGCAGGTGTCAAGCTGATCTCTAAGTACCACACGATCAATTGTTGAGAAATCTTCAGGGTAAAATTCAACAAGACGACAAAATCTATCAAGATCAAATGCTGAGAATGAGTCCCTTGGATCAAGACATGTTATGCAAAGAAGTAACTTCATACTTGTTTTTGTGAAACGATTATTCATCTCCTGAGCAATCAAATCAATAACCTGACATAAGACTTCCACACGAAAATAATGCAAATAAGTAATTGTTTGCCCTCCACGCCTCGAACGACCGCGAATTTGTATAATGTTTTCCATATTGGGCACATTGATAAAATTATTCAGACAAAATGTTTTGACTTCTTCCAAAAATTGGGCTCAACTAAGGTTGTCCTAGGCTCAACAACATCACAATCCAACCTAAAAACTACTACACAAATAACATATCTTCCTCCGGTTTCCTTCACAATCCAACCTAGAGTTAAGCAAGAAATGAAAAAAGTTTAAAGAAAGGAGATTACCTACCGCAAATGTCCTTCCAGCAAATAAACAAGTATATTGGCAAAGTTCAAATGTGCTTCCAGCAATGGATTTTGATCTTTACTACACAAATCCACATAAAGAACAATAAGTTAACAAGTAAATATTTAATTTGCTACATAATTTATTTCCCAGCAATGTAGGAACATAATTATCTATAAAGAATAATAACTGAGTGCGAGCATAATTATCTATAATAATAAAAAAGTGCAAGCATAATTGAAATAAATAGGAATTTACTATAAGAGAGGGATGAAAGTGACTGATTAAAACACATTCACACTATATGGATGTCATTAGAAGAAACATTGAAAACCCAAACAATCAATGCGATCTACCCAGATATTAGGGAGTCTATATGCGTTTTACTGGAAAATGGGGAGGAAAAGAAAGTCATTAGAACTGCATATTAATATAAGGTAGAGTTTCAATTTATATATGATAGATTGACAATAGTACTATGGGTAAATTATTCTTAATTGTACTACATCACCTCCCTCCCAAAAAAATAAACAAAAAAAAAGACTGCTCCTGTAAAATTGAAGGGAAAAAACTACAGTACCAGCAGAAGCAGGAACTGAGAATGCAGAAAGTGTTCATGCAAAGGTATTACGCAATAACAAAAACCCTAAGCTCGTCTCTGTCTCCTCTGGTAATGCGGGTATCTGCATCGAGATACGTGACTTCAAATTCACCACTTCCAGTATTTGATGGAGGTCTTAACACATCTGGAATCCGCGGTATCTCGAATGGTGGTAATTGTGAGTATGTGAGAAGTTTCCACAATTCCACTCGCCTTTACTTTATAGATGTTTTCTCAAATGGATTTTTATCTTTGCAGATCCTATTCCCATTAAAAGTGAAAGCTCAATAACGATGTTCGTTTTCTCATTTACTACTCAGAGAGTCACCCGGGCGGGCTTATGTTGGCCTGGGCCAACCAAGGCGGCCCAGGCCAAATTTTTTTTTTTAAATACATTAAATTTTATTTTTTTAAAAAAATACATTAAAAAAAAATTTTAGGGGCGGACCCCGGGCGGCCGCCCAGGCTCGCCCGGGCCTGGGTCCGCCCCTGGCTATAAACCTATAGCGGCGGTCAGGACCCACCTATAGTAGCGGTCGGTGACCGCCGCTAGAGGTTTACAACTTTTTTTTTGCAAGCATTTCTAAATCACCACTAATTTTTCCTATATTTTTCTATACATGCTTTTTTAATCGGTAATACAAATTTATTTTAATAATCATAATTCATTGGATGTAAAAATTTAAAGACTAAGAATAATAAAACAAGAATCTCTTCATCATTGATTAATAATATTTTACAACAAACACATGAATCTTTACAAGTAATCTAAAAAGTAACAAATTTCTAATATAAAATAACAATAAGCAAGGACAGACTAATAAGGAATGACCAATTAAAATCTTCCTCCTTTGACACATCAACATCCTCTATCTTGAATTCCTGTAATAGAAAATAAATATCACATGAGAAATAGAAATAAACAAAAGATTTATGTAAACAAAATATCTACTTATATATAAGGCTATAGGCAACTCTAGATAAAATCAGTCAAAAAAATTCGTCCGCTCCATGTACTAAGCCTCACAAAAAATCTTATTTTAAACCGTAAAACAATTTTCATTGAATCGGGTCGAGACTACTATTCGGGTAAAAAATAATGTTTCCCTCATTTTGTATAGGTTATAGTGTCTAAAAAAAAAACTAAAAGAAACACTCGTTTGATAGTGTGCACAAACCTTGACGAGAGTACGAATGGTAAGAACATAAATTGGAGGAGCAACCAATTTAATTTTCACAGGACAGTCATCATTGCCAGCAGCCTCAGCTTTTCGCATGGCGTCCTGCAAGGTCAAAGATTAAAACATGGAACAAGACCACTTTGCCAATGAAAAATAGCTTAAAACTAAAGATGAGTATCCCAATATAAACACCATTGAAGAAAGAACAAATATAAGACCTTGATGTGAAAGAACACCATCAAATTCCTTGTAACTTGCAAAGTAGAGTTCATAATCAGTACAAAGCTAAAGCCTTTTATTGGATTAATCTATAACATGTGGATTACTTTCCAACAAATGACTACTAAGTTTTGATCATTGAAATGGAGACTTTTAGTTGATATGTTACTGTATTTAGATGTAAACACCACCACCATGTGTTCATACTTTCTTGTCTACCTGCAAAATCTGGTATGGAGAAAATGTCAGTGAAAGACTTAATCTGACAGCTCTCATAGTATGTAAATAATGAGATATAGCCTCTACTAATTGGCAACTTGTTATATAAAACAAGCAAGACAATATAGCAAATTTGCTTCATGAACACAAACACAGAAAGATAGACGTCAATGATAATTAATGCTAGAAGCATATGTAGACAAAAAACTGGCTGAAGATCACAAGAGACTCCCTGCAATTAGTAATCAGCCCATCTTCTGCAGAGCAATGGATGCAACCATATCTTCTGCTGTCACCGGCTTGTGCAGCTGCAGTTATACAAAACTTCTCTAGTAAGGTCGCTGGAAGAGTCATGTCGCCCTTTGCTCAAGTAATGTTCAATAAAGTTATTGGTATGGGACACATTGAATATAGAAGGTAAGAGAAGTTCAGAATATTCATGGCTTTAGCGATCAAGGTTTTGACAAAAACCGTATCTTATAACCCTATAGATCTGCACCCATTTTTCCTTTGTATGTCTCAGTCCGTATATATCACTTGAATAATTGTACACATGACACATTGAATTTATCTGGGTAACAAGTTTAGTCCATCTTTATAACAGGGCTTAAGCAGAAACTTACTGCTTTTGCAACAGCGAGCCAGTGAAAAGAACGCAAAAAAGCATCATCGCATGAAGGAAGGCTGTCATCATCTCAGAAGATTTTCTCTTGACAAGATTCTTCTTTCCTAGGACAAAGCCTGAACAAGAATACTTGTATAAATCAAGTGGAGAAACAGAAAATGTTAATATACTTGTATAAATCAAGCAAAAGCCGCTAAGAAAACCAAAGTGATGTAATTTCGCAGAATCTATTTTCCCCTTTTGCACTATTAGCCATATAATGCCAAGCCTGACATAATAGAGAAACAACTTGTCCAAAATCTGCAAATTTATAAATTCTGGATTGAAAAGGATTAACAGCTTCGCCATTTCCCAGGGCAAAAAACAGAGATCACCTCCCTCAAAGAAAGGTCCAACCTATTTATTTATGTGTAGCCATAACAGAAGAGGCTGTGAACATATAGCCTTCAGATCTATACCAGATGGAAAACGGTTTAGAATGGAACCATTTCGTAGCCTGCTACCTGTTGTACCGTTAGTCGAAACGACAAAGCATCGCTTCCCAGCCAGCCTTGCAAATACATACCTACCCACAAAACAAGTACTTAGTTTACTCATGGAATTAAGGGAAAATATTTAAATTGATAGCAAAAAATAACAGACAGAGAGAGTGGGAAGCAGTCTTGAGCGAGTTGATCAGGGACGTCGATCATCCAATCGGGAAGCATAAGCTGTCCAGCGAACCATTTCCGAGCTTGAGAGCCTTTGAGCTTCGAACTCACTAAGCCTTTGAGATTTTCTCTGCGCCTATGCTCTGGTGGTCGGAGATTGCAGGTCATTTGAATGGCCGCCGAAGATCATGGGGAGCCATTTGCTTGTGGGGGCGAGAGAGGGTGAGAGATTTTGGGTAGCGGCTTTTTGTAAAAACCGCGGTTAGAGGGGGTCTATATGAAAGGGTTCCCCAGGAAGACCTTGGCCTGAACTACCAAGAGGGGGAGCACGAGGAAGAGGATAACATACGAGATGCAGCACCAGTGACATCCATGTGCACCTTTGACACTCCTACAGCACGCGCGGCAGGAGAACATGACACGCCCATAGCGCACACAGCCGAGGTACTACTAACAAGCCAAGCAGCAGCAGATGACCAAGAGTGGCTAACCACATCAGCCACCTCCGACGGCAGAGCACCACCACCCTTAGCGGTGACCGGACGGAAAGTAACGAGCATGCCCTTGGGAGACGGAGGAGCACCACCACACAAGGAGGAGCATGGCGGCATCGCCACCGTATAGGACGGCGGATGGCGGCAAGATCAATCTTTCAGGATCGCATCTTCAGAGATTGACCTTGATTATGGTAGTTATTAAATAAATCTTATCTTCTAGAATTAGATATTTCTAGAAGATTATCTTTTGAATTTTGAAATCTTTTGAATTTTGAAGTTTTAGGAATTGGTCAAATCTCCTTGATTCTAGGGATTGTTTCCTTTGAATTTTGAAGATTTGAATTAGATTTATTTGAATTGATTCAGTTAAGATTTTGAGTTGGTTTAGATTTTGTAAGCTCCTGAGAAGGCCTATATAAGCACTCCTCAGGAGCAGTAGAGAGCATTCATTCAGAGTATTGAGTATTGAGAGCTAGAGAGCTTTCTGAGTGTGGCCAAGCATAGACATGTTTATGCTAGTAACTTGGAGGCTAATAACCTCTTAAGTTGGGTGTGCTTGGGCTAATAACCCTTGTGCAATTGTTCTTGTGTTCTTTTGGTTCGAAGGACTAATAATCCTTATACCACGTTCTTCGTAATAAAGAGTGAGGTATTCTTCAATTGTTGTGTGTTTGATCCTAAATTCTACGCTCGTGTGTTACTAGAAACGGTTCGGGAGGATCGATTACGGTGTTGGAGCAAATCGCGTGGAGGAGTTGGTGATTGTTGTGGAGTCCTAGACTGGGGACCCTAACAAATTGATGCTTTCATTGAGAAAAGTTGCTTGAAGGGTGAAGATCTTCAAGAGGTAAACACGAGCATACAGTACTTTGATTCAGTTTCTTTGAATTGATTCGGTTGCAAAGGTGTTTTTGTTTGTGGAAGTTCATACTTGTGGTAGGGGTTCGATCTTCCTTTGGGAAAGAACCCAAGGTTGGAAGTGTTCGTAAGAAGCTCTCCATAGGAGGGGTTCGATCTTCCTTTGGGAGAGAACCCACGGTTGAACTTGTTGCAGCCAAGTGTTCCAATGGCGGCCGCATCGAGTTCAGTTCCATCCAACAAAGATCGTTTTGAAGCTTTGGAGCTGTCATCTCGTTTGATGAAGGAGAAGATGGAGGAGACTACTACGTCCATGGCTGACATGCAAGGGGCCATCACCTCAGTCACACATGCTACAGAGGAGAATATGAAGGCGGTGGAAGGTATGAGGCAAGACTTGCAAGCGATATTGGCAAGACTTGGAGGAGAACCGAATGGGGGCAACTTCAGACCACCCCCAATCGTGGAAGAGGAGCAGCCCTTTGATGGAAGAAGAACACACATGTCAGAGTCTACAAGAGGAGAATCAAGGCAACGACCAGCACTTAGATTCGGTGGAAGAGTGGAGAACGAGCGGGAGGTAGTCGAGAGGTGGCTGCGTGAGGAGGAGCACAACCATGATGCTGACGACCATGCAAGGACTGAAGAGGAAGTTGAGGGGAGTCGGTATAGGGAGGAGGAACCCTATGGCCTGATCCATGGAGACGTTAGAAGGCATGAGAGACAACAAAGAGGCAACCACTACCAGGAAGATGATGATGGAGGAAATCGATTTAATCACCGAGGACCTCGAAGGGCCCATTACTGTGGAGGTGACTATGAGAGTAATGATGGAAATCGGTTTAACAGCCGAGGACCAAGGAGACCAAAGATTGACTTTCCCAAGTTCAACGGTGGTGATCCTCATGAGTGGCTAGACAAGGCGGATCATTATTTTCATGTTTATGAAGTGCCAAGGGAGGAAAGAGTAGCCACTGCATGTTTCTTCCTTGATGGAAAGGCGAGCAAGTGGTGGAGATGGATTCGGGCTCAGTACGAGAAAGAAGGTAGAAGGCTTGGATGGACGACATTTGAGAGAGAGATGCTGATGCAATTTGGGCCCTCGCCCATTATCAACCACCATGGCCAACTAGCCAAGCTAAAGCAAGAAGGAAAGGTACATGCCTACGTGGAGGAATTCCGTCAACTCCAAACGTTGGTGAGGGGTTGGTCCGAGGAGGCACTTATTGGTACATTTGTGGATGGGCTGAAGCCGTGGATTGCCAAGAAGCTCAAGTTGAAGCAACCCACAAGGCTACAAGAGGCGATGAGAATGATCGAGATTCTTGAAGAAAGTCATCACTTTGAGAAGAGACACATCAAAAACCAAGTGGCTAGCAAGGCTTCTAAACCCTTGTACTCCACGGGGTCTTGGAAGGGAAAGGAAGCGGCTATGAGAAATGCAAGGAACAAAGGGAAGGAAGTCAATAAGCTGACCCGTGAGGAGCTTGATGAGTTTATTAAGAAGGGCTTATGTTTCAAGTGTAGAGAGAAGTGGAGCCACGACCATCAATGCAAGAAGGCCGCCAAAGTAATGTTCATGATCGATGAAGATGAGGAGCATGTGGGGGAGACAAGTGAAGACGAGCATGGACATGAAGAGTCATCTAGTGAAGGGGAAAGTGAGGAGGCCGAACTGAGCCTTAATGCTATGTCCGGAGTACAGAAGCCCTCAACCATGCGACTTATGGCTTGGGTCGGGAAGCATGAAGTAACTTTGTTGGTCGATAGTGGGTCTACCCACAACTTCATCAACTCCCGCATTCTTTCTAAGGTGGGGTTGCATGGGGAAGAAGTAGAGTCATTCGAAGTTAAGGTGGCAAATGGCGAGAAGCTAAGGTGCGAGATGGTGGTGAGAACCGTGAAGATGAATGTCCAAGGTGTCCGCATAAGGGCTGATCTCCATGTACTATCTTTGGTGAGGTTGGATGTGGTCTTAGGCAATGCTTGACTAAGAGACATTGGCAAGGTTGTCACAGACTACGAGAAGATGACTATGGAGTTCAAGTTGGGAGGAAAGAAGAGAACATGGACAGCTCTAGCATCAAAAGAGCCAAGGTCTTGCGAGGCCCATATGTTCGGAAAGCTATGCAAGGGTGGGGCTCATTATTTTGCTATAGTGATGGGCTAAGACCAAGAATAAGCTAAGCAAGAAAAAAAGCATGGTGATGGAAGTGAAGAGCTGCCCCAAGGCGTGATGGCGGTTTTGGAAAGACACAAAGAATTTTTGGAGGTGCCTACCTCGTTACCTCCAAGTAGGGAGTTCGACCACCTGATTGTGTTGAAGGATGCTAGTAAACCGGTGAATGTGTCACCCTACCGGTGTGCTCATTTTCAGAAAGGCGAGATTGAAAGACAAGTGGAGGAGATGTTGTCTAGTGGCTTGATTCGAACAAGCACCAGTCCCTTTTCATCGCCAGTGTTACTTGTGAGGAAGAAGGATGAAAGTTGGCGCTTTTGCACCGACTATCGGGCCTTGAATGAAGCAACGGTGAGGGATAGATTCTCTATTCCTACGGTGGACGAGATGCTTGATGAGTTGCATGGAGCTCATTTGTTCACCAAGCTAGACTTGAGGGTCGGATACCATCAGATCCGAATGAAGGAGGAAGACACCCACAAAACGACATTTAGGACTCACTCCGGCCACTATGAGTACCTAGTGATGCCTTTTAGGCTATGTAATGCCCCATCGACTTTCCAAGCGGCTATGAATGACATCTTCAAGCCGTTCTTAAGAAAGTTGTATTGGTGTTCTTCGATGACATCTTAGTGTACTCAAAGAGTGAGGAGGAACACTTGGAGAGTTAGAATATCTTGGCCATTTTATCTCGGGCCAAGGAGTGAAGGTGGACCAACGGAAGGTTGAAGCAATGGTGGATTGGCCTTTACCCAATGATGTGTCAGCCTTGCAAGGATTCCTTGGTTTGACGGGTTATTATCGAAGGTTTGTGCAAGGGTATGGATTGATAGCCAAGCCACTCACATCGATGCTGAAAAAAGAGGGCTTTGAATGGACTGAAGAAGGGAGGAAGGCCTTTGAAGATTTGAAGAGAGCCATGGCCAAGACACCCGTCTTGGCCTTGCCCAACTTCAAGAAACCATTTGAAGTCTATACTGACACGAGTGCTGAAGGAATTGGGGCAGTATTAGCGCAAGAAAGGAGGCCCATTGCATATATCTCAAAGGCCTTGGGGCCAATGAAGAAGGCGTGGAGCACTTATGCGAGGGAAATGTTGGCGGTGGTGCATGCGGTGAAGGTATGGAGACCTTACCTCTTGGGGAGAAAGTTCACCATCGTGACCGATCAGCAAGCGTTAAGACACTTGCTAGAACAAAAGATAGTGACGCCGAAGCAGCAAAAGTTCCTTGTGAAGCTTTTAAGGTTCGAATATGACATCGTGTATCAACCCGGCAAGGAGAATAAGGTGGCTGATGCATTATCAAGGAAAGAAGGAAGTCCTATGATGTGGACTCTTTATGGAGATGAGGCCGAACTTAGGGCCTTGAGTGGAGTTGAATGGAGGATATGGGACAAGCTTAGAGAGGTCGTGGAGCTGGATGCAAGGTCTCAAGAGATCGTGGAGAAGCTTGAGGGCCCATCTGATGGGGTGACTGGATTCAAGTTGCAGGATGGGCTTATCTACTATAAGTCCTACATTTATGTACCAGATGTGCCCAACTTGAGGAAGAAGATCCTTGCTCATTTCCATCATAGTAAGGAAGGTGGTCAATCGGGATGGTTTAGGACCTACATAAGGGTCAAACACTTCTTCTATTGGGAGGGCCTAAAGAGAAGTGTAAAGAAATGGGTGACTGAATGTAATGTGTGTCAAAAGGCCAAGCATGACACAAGAGCCCCCACGGGCCTATTGCAGCCCTTGCCCATACCAGAAGCTATATGGGAAGACTTGTCCATGGACTTCGTGGAGGGCTTGCCCACAAGTCAAGGGTTTGAAGTGATCTTGGTAGTAGTGGATCGCTTAAGTAAGTATGCTCACTTCATACCCCTTAAACATCCATTTACAATGAAGAGCGTGGCTAAGGCGTTTGTGGACAACGTGGTAAAGCTCCATGGTTTTCCTAGAACCATCGTGACAGATCGGGATAGAGTGTTCATGAGCTCTTTTTGGAAGGAAGTGTTTGCACTTCAAGGAAGCAAAATGAAGACAAGTTCTTCATACCACCCACAGACCGATGGCCAAACGGAGGTGGTCAACCGTACGGTAGAACAGTACTTACGATGCTACTGCCATGACGAGCAAGCCAGATGGATGGAGTATATGTCGTGGGCAGAATATTGGTACAACACCACGTACCACGCATCCACCACACTTAGCCCATTTGAAGTGATGTATGGAAGAAAGCCACCTGCCTTGGTGACTTATGAGAAGGGTACAGCTAAGAATGCGGAGGTGGATGAAGCCTTAATCACAAGAGATGAGATCCTAGCCAAGGTAAAAAGGGAGCTCAAGAAAGCCCAAACTAGCATGAAAAAGCAGTATGACAAAAGGAGGAGACTCGAAGAGTTTGAGCTTGAGGACTTTGTATACTTGAAGCTTCAACCGTATGGCCAAAAGACCATGAAGAGAAAGGTGAGCTACAAGTTGGAAAAGAGATACTATGGGCCTTTCAAAGTGGCTGCCCGTGTTGGGATCGTTGCATATCGGTTGGAATTGCCACCAACCTCAAGGCTTCACTCGGTGTTTCATGTGTCTCTCCTCAAGAGACGTGTTGGGGATCCTAGCTTGATCGTGGAGGAATTGTCTTCCATTGATGAGGAAGGAAGAATGCTTCTACAACCCGCCATAGCTCTTGAGTACAAGATGGTATCGAGGGGGAGGATTAAAAGGAAGATTTGGAGAGTGTTAGCCCAAACTAGGGAGCTCAAGAAAGCCCAAACTAGCATGAAGAAGCAGTATGACAAAAGGAGGAGACTCGAAGAGTTTGAGCTTGAGGACTTTGTATACTTGAAGCTTCAACCGTATGGCCAAAAGACCATGAAGAGAAAGGTGAGCTACAAGTTGGAAAAGAGATACTATGGGCCTTTCAAAGTGGCTGCCTGTGTTGGGATCGTTGCATATCGGTTGGAATTGCCACCAACCTCAAGGCTTCACTCGGTGTTTCATGTGTCTCTCCTCAAGAGACGTGTTGGGGATCCTAGCTTGATCGTGGAGGAATTGCCTTCCATTGATGAGGAAGGAAGAATGCTTCTACAACCCGCCATAGCTCTTGAGTACAAGATGGTATCGAGGGGGAGGATTAAAAGGAAGATTTGGAGAGTGTTAGTGCAGTGGAGTGAGCGACCAAGAGAAGAAGCAACGTGGGAGGACTATGATGATATCGCTTCAAGGTTTCCAGAATTTACCCTTGAGGACAAGGGTACACTTAATGGAAGGGGGAATGAAAGGATTCCCCAGGAAGACCTTGGCCTGAACTACCAAGAGAGGGAGCACAAGGAAGAGGATAACATACGAGATGCAGCACCAGTGACATCCATGTGCACCTTTGACACTCCTGCAGCACGCGCGGCAGGAGAACATGACACGCCCATAGCGCACACAGCCGAGGTACTACTAACAAGACAAGCAGCAGCAGATGACCAAGAGTGGCTAACCACATCAGCCACCGCCGGCGGCAGAGCACCACCACCCTTAGCGGTGACCGGACGGGAAGTAAAAAGCATGGCCTTGGGAGACTGAGGAGCACCACCACACAAGGAGGAGCATGGCGGCATCGCCACCGTATAGGACGGAGGATGGCGGCAAGATCAATCTTTCAGGATCGCATCTTCAGAGATTGGCCTTGATTATGGTAGTTATTAAATAAATCTTATCTTCTAGAATTAGATATTTCTAGAAGATTATCTTTTTAATTTTGAAATCTTTTGAATTTTGAAGTTTTAGGAATTGGTCAAATCTCCTTGATTCTAGGGATTGTTTCCTTTGAATTTTGAAGATTTGAATTAGATTTATTTGAATTGATTCGGTTAAGATTTTGAGTTGGTTTAGATTTTGTAAGCTCCTGAGAAGGCCTATATAAGCACTCCTCAGGAGCAGTAGAGAGCATTCATTCAGAGTATTGAGTATTGAGAGCTAGAGAGCTTTCTGAGTGTGGCCAAGCATAGGCACGTTTATGCTAGTAACTTGGAGGCTAATAACCTCTTAAGTTGGGTGTGCTTGGGCTAATAACCCTTATGCAATTGTTCTTGTGTTCTTGTGAATCGAAGGACTAATAATCCTTAGACCACGTTCTTCGTAATAAAGAGTGAGGTATTCTTCAATTGTTGTGTGTTTGATCCTAAATTCTACGCTCGTGTGTTACTAGAAACGGTTCGGGAGGATCGATTACGGTGTTGGAGCAAATCGCGTGGAGGAGTTGGTGATTGTTGTGGAGTCCTAGACCGGGGACCCTAACACTATAGCTGATGTCGTTGTCTAAATTCTCTCAGCCCCGAAATCTCTCACCTCCTCTCGTCTAACCGTCGTTATAGACTCCCTTTAGCCACGATTTTTTGTAAAACATAGCAAAAAAACACAATTTAACGGCGTTTTAGCGACAGCTGCTATAGACCTATTTTTTTGTAATGAGTACATAATGTACTAGTCAACAAAATGTCCTGGCTTTAAACTCTATCTCCATATTTAGGTGTCTATGCCAATATTTTAGTTTGATAAAATAACTACAAAATAATTTTTTTAATTAAATCATCCTAGTACGCAAACACTATCTTGATCTATCATTTTAATGGGAGGAAATTACACTTATCACCCTCAAACTATTATACATATTTCACTTTGCACCACAAAGTATCATTTTTGTTACATTTCATCCTCAAACTACTATGCCACAACAGTTTACACTATTCATCCATAATTTCTGTTAATTTAAACGGAAAACTAATTACGTGCATCTCACGCGATTTTTTCCTAGCTGATCTTCCCCTTTTGCCCTTTGTTTGATTTAGCGCAGTGAAAAAGGTATGGTAGTTTGAGAGTTATAAGTGTAATTATCCTTTTAATCAAGTATACAGTTCCACGTATTCAGACTAGCTACGAGAGTATTCTCCTTCTGGATCCCGTTACGCAGTAGAAAGCGATTAATCCTAGGAATGGCGGGCCATTCCAACTTTTGTTTAATATTAATTAAGTAGTCAAAATATGCAGCATTTCTTAACTTAGGAGAAAGCGATTAATCCTAGGAATGGCGGGCCATACCAACTTTTGACATCCAGATATATATGAGAAGGACAATTATATTAAACAAACCATGGATAAATATTATAACATCAATTTCCAAACCGCCGTGACCCGACGACGATTGTCTTCGACTCTTCGTTTGGGCCATTGTAATACATGAAGTGTGTTTTCACTTTCTTGAAGTGACAGATATATTATATATTTGTATTACTATATATATATTATACAATCCCAGCTTTTTAACAATCTGGAGACGTTGTAGCTCATGTGTTCACAAATCTGCAGTTTTTCCTGACTTCGCCAGTGACGAAGCTATCAAGATTTGCAATATTCCCCATTTTCACCATTGACTCCGAGAATTGCTGGAAGAAAGCAACCGGGTCTGCTGCATACTTCTTCACGAGCTCCCTTGTTTGTATTCCAAAGACGCTTGAATACATTTCTTGGTCTGAGTTTAGCAGCCCCTCCCCCCTCAACAGTATATGGTAGTACGAATTGTCGAAAAGGTTTGGAGTAACGTAGTCCATGGCTGATATGTTGTTGTCCGCCGCTCCCTTAGTGGGCGGGCAGATAGATTTCAAGCTGCTGAGGTAGGACTCAGACAATGGATCCTGTCCCGAAGTTGCTTCGAAATCTCCATAAATTCTTGCTCGAAAATTGGTACAGCGTGCCACGCCTATAGTGTGTGCTCCTGCAGATTATAAAATTGTAAACTTCCTAATCGCTATTAAGCGCTTTAAGACGTAACAAGCATGCATGATGGCTGGCTTTAGAAAGCGTTCCTCGAGGTTCCTATATCAAACGGGGGCGACTTACCTGCAAGAGCTACCGTGTCTGTGACTGAGAGGCCTTGATACAAGAACTTGGAAATGATTGTCAGCAAGCCTGCTTCTGGTGTAGGAATATTCGTGTTTGCGAGAGCAAAACTTGCGGTTGTTGAATCCTTTCTTCCTAGAGGAACATCCCAGTAAGGTCCACCAACCTGCAAACAGGAAGCAGAAGAATCAACATTTGCGCATAACATTTGAGATATTCCTACACACATCCATATATATATACTATATTATTCGTACCAGGAGCACAGCATCTCTTGCGGCAATGGTGAGAATATCTGCACAAGAGACAATCCCAGGGCAGTCTGATTCGACCTCGTTCTTGATCTTATCAATGATTCCGAAACCTTTTAAGGAGTTTACATTGGGGGAAGCTTTTTTCTCTCCTTGTAATGTAATCGTATCATCGAGCAAAACTGACCCATCGCATCCCTGTCATGCTCATCATTATTATTAACTCATTACTGTCATAATAATGATCTTATTATCTTAAAACTTAGCTGGCAGTTCCTATGGACGTTGGCCTGGCCATGCATGCATGTAATTTTGGGCAATCGGAATAGACATTTGAAGATGAACTGCTTAAGCTAATAATACAGTTTGGAAAATGATAGTCGGTTTAAAACAACGCCATGGAATTATGTAATGGAAATAAAGATGTAGACCTGAACGAAACAGTCGTGGAAATGTAATCAAAGAACCGCGGCCGCGTTACGTGAGTCAGATAGCACTGCGCATTCCATTTGCTTCTTGACGGTTTCAAGCACTGTCGGACAAGTAGACGCATAGTAATTCAATGTTATTAAAGGGTCGTCAGCTGCATGCATTAATCTGGTTCCAAGAATGAAGACAATAATCAGAAGCATGAATTGCAGAAGAAGGGGCTTTGAATGAAGGGAAAGTGCAGCCATTTTCGCTGTTCTCGTTTTCTTGGATGCTTGGAGGGAGTGTGAGATATGGGTGAGACTGAGATATATATATATAAGTGCAAGGAGCTACAGTAGAAACTTGTACCCTGCGTTTCTGCATGGCCAATTGAGTGCCTTGTATCTGGAGAGGAGGGCAGAAGTCAATAATAGAGGATGCAACTAATATAATGGTTGGTGGGTACTCCCAAAACGCAGAGCAAAAACATGGAAAAAAAAAGGCGTGTGCTTCACATTACATAGCCACTTGATCAGAAGATTCGGGCAAGTCACCAAACTCACAACTCTGTACAGCTAATGTTTACTGCTTCAACTCTAAAAAATAGATGGTCTAGGCAGAATTTTTCTTGCATCTCTTCATTTGTTTTCCCTTCTCCCATTAGATTAAACCGTAAATTAATCAGCCCGGGGCGTCTATGGGAAATATATAATACAACTTCGGGTGCAAAAAAATGAGATAAAAAAGAAAAAAGTGGTTTGATGGTCCAATTTGAACCGATTAATTAGGTATGACTATGATGCTCAACACACAACAATTGAAGTATGTAACTTTTTTAGTTGTAATTTTGGCTGGCAAATTGAAATTCAGGTCGATCATCTCTTTTTTATACAGCTTCTACCTCAACAATCAACATGTCACAATCTGTTGGTGTCACCCTGGGAAAGTTCCCAGTTCTGTCGTTTGTAACGAAAACCTAGCTAGCCCATTGAATTTCAGAGTACAATGAATGTCAAATCACAGGAGCTCCTTTTCACGTACGTACCCTTTCTCTTCGGAAACAAGAATACTCTCTCTTCTGCCTAAAATTCTTGCTTGCTTTCTAATTCTACAGAAGAAAATCTAATGGCTGCAAAGATTGTGGAGTGCAAAAGTAGGATAACTTCATGCGTTAAAAAGTACATAAATCAGATTCTCGCAAATTTTTCGTATTTAACTTGACCACCATGTTAGGCCACGCAAACAATTTTCCTGACACGCATTGAAGAATGAAGAAATTGCTCCTAAGGAACAAGCAACTGTGCAGCCACATCAACGCTGCTTTCCTTAAACAACATTTGCCTCTACTAATTTGTGGACAGAATTTATTCAACTGCGTTGCACAATTAACCAAGATGAACCTTAATTTTTTGAAGCTTTTTGAATACTAGGGGATGTTCGGTTAAAGAGTTTTGTGAGGATTTTTTATGTTTTGAGAATTTTTATGTGATGTTAACTTTATTGATATGCGTGTGTTGTATTTATTTTTATGTGGTATTAAAAATGATGTTTGGTTGGTGAATGTGAGGATTCAAAAAATTCTGAAGATTTTTTTAACCGAACGTGTCCTATGAGGACTTTAACTCTGTTGCGTTTGAATAATTTAAGTTTGGTTGGATATGATTAATTCATGAAATGATTTGGTTGATAGGTTTTGAGTTGGATGTGTAATGTGTTTGATAAAATGTCGCATACAAATATTTTGAACATCATAGAGGACAAAAATTAATGTCGCATACAAATATTTTGGAGAAACTAACATGCCCTCATACAAAAATTTCGTGTAAACTAACATGCCCTTGTATTTGGTAGATCTCGGCTCTTGTATTTTATTGGTGCGCAAAGGTGCAGCAGAAAATTTTTTCAGTCTTGCCGGATCTACAGGATGTTGCGATCTATGCACTTAACAAATTTTATCAATAATTATTGTGTGTTTCACATGTTAGAGAAAGAAAAATATATGCTTCTTGGATCTTGAGTTTGGTAGATCTCGGCTACTTCATAAGGAAAAAGAATACTCGACACACTCTTTTGCCTTTTGTCGGTTTTTGAAGTGGTTAGATGGATTAGTTTATATGAGATCAGGGTTATGTTCGTTTTGAGTAAAAATGTAGGATTTTAGAGAAGTTGTGAATATTTATGTTGAATAGTGTTTTACTGGTGTTTGTGTAAAGTAGAGAGAGAAATGATTTGATGTAATTGTTTAATAAAAAATTATTGGAGTTATGTGAAAAAATATAGAGAGAAAATTTATGTTGAATAAAAAATTAAAAAATTGTTGGAGATTGTGTAAAATGTATTGGTGTTTGTGTTTGAATTCTGAATATGTTCAGTGGTAGTTTTGTGAATATATTTAAAATCTTGGAAAAAGTGTGAAAACGAACATATCCCAAATCTTGTGCAATTTCTCTGCACACTTATGAGGTTAAATAGATTTTGAAAAATATTTATTTGTAGACTAAAGAGATTTTTTATTTTACTTATTAATTATGGTGTAAAAAAAATATTTATTTTGCATTGAACTATGAAGTTAATGTTACTTGAAGAGTTCAAACTACCAAATTTGTTATACTAATTCTTTAAATTATCAAGGCTCATTAATGTTCCTCTCAAATAAGACCAGATCGTCATAATCCTACTAAAATTGCGTGAAGGGGAGGAGATAAAGAGAATAATTTCATTTGGTTAGAAATGGTCTTAGATTTGTCAACAATTTTCACACTTTTTCGTACATTTGTAATACTATGAGAAAAGCTTACGACTCTTTTCCTAAATTGTACCAGGTGAGAGAGGCCTTCATAGGTTGCAAACGCGCGGGAATCCTCACATTTACTGCTCAAGAATGTGATCAAAAATGATAATCTTTGTTTAGGAGAAATTCAAAAGCATGCCATTTATTAGGTAAATAATAAGATCTGACCGTCCGATCAAAAATTTACTGCTCAAGTCCTAGCTCCTCATATGTGCCACATAGTTGTCCTACAGCTCACACCACGCGCCTGTGGTGCACCATAGCTGCCACACATTACACTAGAGTAAATATTTGTTGAAGCTCTCCACTAATAAATTATGTCCTCTCACTGTGAATTTCTCATATGATCGAGGCTCTCCCCTTAAAAGAAAATTTCATAAAACAATTTCATTCTCAGAATACTAGATATAAATAATTATATTTTAAAAAACTTTAACGTAGGAAAATTGCTGTTTGTATTTTTCGACAAACAGGGCGGGATGAATCATGGATCTCAAATCTGAGATCAAACTCAGGCTCAAGCGGCCCAGTGGAGAAGGATGAATTCGTCTGAAATTTGAGCATGTTTTCAACTATAAATAGGCGCAGTGTTTGTGTAAAACTTGGGAGTGACTAAAAAATTTTGGTTACGTAAAAAGTGAAAAGAAAAGTGATTTAAACGATTTTTTTTATATTTATTATAATAGAAAAAAAATTGAATGAAAATGAGAGATTATCTAATTATAGTAAAATTTTAGCACACAAACGCCAGATTAATCATTACCGAGTAATTTGTATGATTTGATTGTCGAAGAAGATAATATTGAACATCGAGGTTGGATTTAAATGACAAATAAAGCATATAAAGCAGGAATTGGTGAGGAGGCAGTCGCGGGATAATAGCAGGCCCAGCAAAATCTGATACTCAATATGGCAAGGGAAGATAAGGATAATTCTTGAATATTGCATAAGAAAATGAGATTTAAATAATCAGAGCATTCAAAACCGGGGGATTTCTGAGAGAGTTGTTACGAGAGAACGGAGCGACCGGACTGTACTCGTAAAGGTGGCGACCATTCTCAAGAAACCAAAGAGACTGAGCTGAGAGAATCCCTATGAGTCACTCACAGGAGGGCTTTTTTTATCTACCAATGGAGGGAGAAAAAAGGTGATAGGAATAGTTTTATGAGACGTAGAATCCAAAAGACAGATCACCCATGTAAAAAGCTGACAGCATCATGTAATTTCTACAAGAAGTTGATTTCTATTTACTTATCCCAAATCGAAGACAATCACAGACATTATGGAAAGAAAGAACGAACATCAGAACTCCGCATCATAAATGCAAAACAAATGGTCCTGTATCACAAACTCCTATCAGCATCTCAAAAATGGCCAACAAACAGGAAAAAAGTTTGATGAAACTAATAAAATAAAGCAAGAAAGCAAGAAGTTACTATAGCAAGCTCATCATGTATATAAGTCAGAATCGAAAGAATGGTTCTTGGTCCTGCTGCTCCTTAAATAGTCATCCCCAATGTCACCATCTATGCTCAATTTCAAGCCAGGCAACACACTCCTGTGCAATATATATTCAAGCAGGGACACCACAGGCACACCAAATTCAGGCCACGAAACACACAGAGTTCCCTTGATATTCTTCATCTGGCATCGGCTCAGCAGGGCTGCAGGCAAGCCATCTACAACACTTCCTGACGGAAAATACTCCACATCCTTTAATAATGATGAACCTCCATTACCCTTGTCCAACTCTTTTCTTTCTGATGATGTCTCCAGCTTTAAAGCAAAAGTCTCATCTGCTGACAGCTTCCCACGGAAGTTTCGACTCTGAACTGAGTCCAATACAAGAACCCTCTCAGGAATAATTTGGTCTCCAATCAGCAACTTAGCAACAATGTGTGATCTCTCTGCAGCAACAGAACATTGAACAGAGATGAGGATAATTGAATCATCAGCAACATTGAGAGTGTAGATGTTGCAGGATTTATCTCCAAGAGAGGGTTCAACAGAGTTTCCAGAGAAAGGGATCTCAGGAAGGATGAGACTTCCAATTAGTTTTTTAGAGGGAAGATGGTGGAAGACATAGAGAGATGGGGAAGATATGGCAACGATAAGGAGAGAGGGACGAAGTGGTACGTCAGGTTTAGGATTAGAAAAAACAAGGAAGGGTGATGGAAGAGGTGGCAATGGAGGTGTAAAGTTGTTGAGATCTTCTGGAAAGAACCTTGACGGTGGGGGAATCTCTGTTAGAACATCCTCCATTTGTCAACTTGGTTACAAATTCACAACCCTGAAAAAGTATGGAAGTAGATACAATATAAGTAGCAGGCTCTCTGATAGTTCAGACACTGGAAACAGCGACGGCCTCCACAAAGGTAATGTACCGAACAATCGCATCACATTATTCACCATGGATATTTCAGTCTATTATTTAACCATTCATTCCTTCTGGCTCGAAAATTAAGCCGCATTTATCCCAATATTTGAGACTAACTAGAAGAACCTAAGAAAAACAAGCAACTAGAGCATTAATACTTCATGTAGTATTCACTCCACAACTGATCTGAACAGAGATTTACCACATAAATGCTGGTGTATTGTTTGTAGAAGACAAGCAATAATTTGAGAGCTCTATGTACTTCCAAAAACAAGGATGGACACAAACCATTCACGCAAACAGTAAACAGGGTTATCTAAATAAATAACAGTAGAATAGTCAAAACTTGGGTGGAATTTGCATTTTCTATACATGAACCCTAGGTTTTTGTATGTTAACCAGAAAAAGCATTAAAAAATGAAAACTATGCAGCTCGGCAATGATTTCGGTTTCCAGACTTTATTTCAAAATCCAAAAAAGAAAAAGTGAGGCCAATGGAGAGTAATTATATGCACAAATTATCGAATTATTCAAGATCGGCACGAATAGTAGGATACAATTTTGCGGGAAAACAAAACGGAAAAAAGAGAACGGTGTACCGGCTTTCGAAGAACGACTCGCCGTCGAGGTTGGGAACACTGGAAAGCTTAAGGGCTTTAACTCTGTATTCCTGCGTTGTCAAGGTGGAGCGAACTCCGAAATTGGGAACCGAAGTCTGGAACTTAGACGATAAATGCGAACCCGGGCGTCTAAAGGGCGGGCGCGTTTAGTTTGCACTTTGCACTTCCAATAAAACCCGTCATGACGATTGGGTTTTGAAGCCAGCCCAGTTTTTCTTCCTGTATTTCCATTTTTTAAAATAAATAAAGAAAAATCTTTATTAATTCGTCTCGGGAAAAAAATGAGAACAAAATTCTTAATTATTCGGCTAAAGAGAAAGAAAAAAACTTTAAATTATCTTTATTTTGACCTTAAGCAGTTAATCGAATTCATCCGATTTTGGAAATCTAAGAAATTCTTTTTTCAAGTTTCTGCTTGTGGTTAATATTGGGTCCATTTAATTGACCCCCCCCCCCAAAAAAAAAAAAATATATATATATATATATATATATATATATACACATTGGGTCCATTTGTTGTTCTGCTTGGACAGAACTTAATTAGCACCATTTAACAAAACTTACCCCTTGCTTTCCCAGGCAATAAAGCAAGGACCATATAACCAAAATGATCTTGAATCTGCTGCTTTAATTTTGATGAAGAAAAACAGAATATCAAAATAGAATCTTCAAATATGTAACTAATTGAGAATTAAGGACATGCCAGTCAATGTTTTGTTGGACTCGTAGATGTAGATCAACATCAGTGGTGAGAAAAAAGAACATATCCAATTGCCTCTAATCCCCACCACACAAAAGGAATCAAATTAATGAAAGCTACCGTCCATTTAAGAACTGATACGAAGTAGAAGTAGGTACATTTTCCCGTTAATTCCCACAGACCTACAATACCTACTACATTAGGGAGTTAATACAAAAGTCCGATAAAAGAATCCCCAATTCAAAAAACAGAAAGTGTTTTCTGCATCAAGAAACCCATAGACAGCTGACTCATCCAAGGACGCATGGGACTACAATAAGGTCAAAAGAACTACTGATACAACAATGTTCATCAAAATTATCCAAGGCAACTTGCAGTAGACCATGTCCTCCAAGACTAAGTAACCACTAGACTTTTAAGCTGCAATTAACTTCGGTAAAACAAATGATTTCTCAGCTGACAAATTTGATCTCAGACAAAGAATACAACTTTCACCAATTGCTACCCTCTAACCTGCTTCCATTTCTGATATCAAAGTCATACACAGCCCTCTAAATTGCAAGGGCCGTTTCTCCAACCAAAAGTTCATCAATTGAGCTGAAATAGCATATCCAATGGGTAGAGCTAAAGCTGTTCTCATCTGTAGGAGAAATGGCAAAACAGATACCTCTCGACACGAGTAACATTCGACCACAAATAATAAATATATGACACGTGCAAACACTCCCCCCCCCCCCCCCAAACCCCCCACGGCAAATAATAAGTTCTACCTCTGCAATGCTCGTGACGTAGAGACCATAGATGTTGTTTCTACGTTAGTCTTCATGCTCATCTTCACCTTCAGAATCTGCATAGAGACACAATATAGCAAAACTTAAATGGGATGCAAATCATCATGGGATTAATGGTAAGATAGAAGATTCTACAAGTATCTTCTAAAAGGATCCTTCGGAACATATGAAGTACAAGAAAAAGTGAGTCCGATCAACCCACGCAACAGTTAATTCCTTACGATGCTGTTGTCCAAATGAACCCATTCCCTTACCAAGTGGATAACCAAATTCTAATACTCAGAGGTTCAGCTCAGTAAATGCTCTTGTAGAGAGTGCAGTAACGGAAATTCTTTTCCAGCAGATGAAGAAAATAGATCCTTCTAGATGCATAGGAATTTTGACATATAGATTATCAAAGACAACTGACTGCCAATGTGGATCCTCATACTCCATAGAGAAGTTTACCCCACTAGGATCCATTTGTCGTTTTTTACCAGTTTATACTCCACAATAAAATTTGCATCCAGTCACTAACAGAACAGAACTTAAGGGCTTCACTCACCAGATCGAACATCGTCACTCAGCTGGCCTCTCGCTTGGATTTGCTTAACAAGCATCCGGTATATCAACACCCACCAATAAATATGAAGGACAAGCAAGCAGTACAGAAGAGTATTGAACACATAATAATAAATTGGTCCATCCAATGGGTGTTTTTCCTGGTCCAAGGTGAGGAGGACTTCATAGCTGCATTAAAAGGGGAGAATCCAGAATGATTACAATTAAAAAAGGATAAATTGCAAAATAAAGCATTATTCTTTAATAATAGTATTCTTTCTTAATCTTTGTGAGAAAGTCAAGATTGAAATCTCTCTCTTTTTGTAGGGGTGATTGTCTAGTGAAATGGTAAAAAATCTCAGCCTCTCAAGCCACTAAGAAAAAGTGCACGAGTCCGATTCTCAGCAGCTACTCATTCTTTGCGATGATGGGCTTGTAGTTAAAAAATTTGCATAAAGGTTGACCAGGACCACTTAAGATCCAGGTAGAAGATAAATTAGGTAGAAGCTAAGGAAAGTAACAAGGTTAATAGCTAACACAGATTAGTCATTAATTGTACGAACCTCGTACTCCATAGGACCCAGAATGGGTAGTACAGGAGGCGCAGGACGATCCAGCACAAAACAAATAGAATAAATGCAAAGCTAGCTATCATTTCAGCACCGCTGTATTTGGACATCTTCCCTACCTCCAGAAATACATCACTACCATCATGAAGAGCCAAAACAATTGAACCAACACGGGCAAACCTACCAGAAATAGGAGAGAAACAGGTTATTGCACGAAATCAAAGTATCCAAGATACCTAGATCATTGCAGGTATTAGGAGCCATATGCTTTTCTACTCCGGCAACAGGAATAACACATTAAAGACTTCAAAAAGATCGCTTATTATTTCTGTATACTTCCCTAGAATTATGATCACGGAACATGACCAACCAAAAAACAGCCCCCATTGAAACATACCTAAAGATATAAGACAGGACGATGAGAACAAGGGTTGCAACATGATGGCTCATCGAAACTCTGAAGTCGGAACGCCTTGTTTCCCAGAAAATTAAAGCAAATATGGAGTATGCGTAAAATCCCGCAGCAAACATATACATTCCCTTCAATTTCAATCTGCAAATCACTAATTAGCCACTCTTCGCTAAATAAATACATGGATAGCATGAAGTTACAGTTTCCCTCGTTACTCAAAAACAAAAACGCAATGCTGCCTCAATCAACCACAACTTCGGTATATATAACAGAGGAAATCTTACTTGATTTTTTGGTCAGGCCAAACCTGATCTCCCGGTCCTACCCAAAAGTATCTTGTGTTCATAAACCAAGGCTCATCATAAGTAACATATAAAGCAAGAACCTCCGCTGAAAGAAAATAAATGCATTTCCATGCTGACTCCTTAAACTTTCTTATCTTCTTCTTTCTCTTACTCACATCAACATTCAGCATCTCATGTCCCTTTCCAAAAATTAATCGATTTCCCACTTTCTGCAAGGAACGCATTCATTTCAGATGACAAAAGGAAATCTTAGGCAACAACAATGAGAAAAGAAGCTCTGAGAGAGGAAAAATATATAAGCAACATACCAAAAGAATAAAAGCAGTCCACACACAATCCCTATATATCTGTATGATTCGGATGAGTAAAAATAAAGTAAAACTAAGGAGGCAATGGAATATGGAGCTCTACGGCTACTCCCACTTCATTCTTCTCTAAGCATTAGCCAAAACCTATTGTAAAGCTGAATACCAGATTCCGCAATTGTATGGCCTAAACTTGATAAGGGAAGATTGAAGAACAATGGCCCAATTTAAATTGAGTATGACCTATCGCATTCCTTTGAAAAATGAAATAAGTTGATCCCAGGTGCTCAGCATGCAGTACATGTAGAGCAACCTTTAGCATAATCAAGAAGTGGTGGACTATCAAACAGAAGCAGGTATAAATGTGTTGTACTCTTGAGAAAACAATATAGGAAAAAGAAGCGAATCTGACGAGGACAGTTTTCACGGAGGACAGTTCAAGAATGAACAACAAAAAGTTACTAGCAAATTGATCAATAGGAAGAGGTACTTGCAGAGCATGTTCCACATTAACCAATCCAGCATTTACTTACCGTAGGGGGATAGTACGAACTCGGAGCTACATCAAGACTTAGAAATGCTTTAATCAAGGGTTCTTATAATAAGGCAAGACTAAACCAAGAGATATTAGAGGCAAAAGAAACACACGAGGGTGAGAGTACCCATTACATTGAATTGATCAAGCATGTTACAATGTAGGTACACAATCTTGTTACAGGCTGCTAAGCAAGTGGCTCACTTTCCCTTAAAACATTTCCTTTCAAATTAAGTTTTTCACTTTCTTTTTCCTAACTAACGAAGCACATGAATAAAACAAAACAAGGAGAAACGAAACGAAAGTTCAACCAAGAAATGTAGAATCAATAAAGAGCATTAAACCAAGCGACTACGACTACATTAATGGATCAACCAAAACACTCAATGATCAAAAAGATTGAAAGAGAGATGGCAACCTCATAAAAGTACAAGAAAATCAACCAAAGTTAGATCAGTTCCAATGAATTTTTTCTTGAGGACATTTGCAAAACGAGAGGTACCTCGAAGACGAATCTGTCGAGGAAATATCGGACAGTGGGGAAGAACAGAGCAAAGAAGGGAAGGATTACGAAATCTTCATATGCTGGGAATGATTCTTTCTCCCAATCGAGGGAACTCAAGATTTCCGTCAAACTCATATCGGATTTTCCTTCCAGTGATCCAAATTTTCCTGGGGCAGAAATAGTCAACTATATGTGGATCACGTATGCAAGCAGAGGTATACGTCCTGTAGCATAGACTTTCGATGTGGTCAAAGGGTGTTGAGGTCAATTCCTTGAACGCCGAGCAAACTTTTATTGGTTGGCGACTTTACTGTTTAACCAACGATGCCCGTCATTGTAGTTTGGATTCCCGAGTTACCCCTCACTGTAGGTTGACGAAATTGCCCAATATGAGTCGACGTGCGAACTTGTTGGATGGTAAACGAAGTGAGACCCTAGTAGCTTAGGAAAATAAATTTCATAATTAGTACTGGTTTTTGTACAGAAGTAAGTTAGACCTTCGATTTTAAATAAATAAACAAACGCTATTAGAAAAAAATTGATTCTTTATATTCTAAATTGGATTTTAATGAAATTGGCCTCTCAATCTCCAATCCTAACCTTTTACCTGTCCAAAGGCACCAAGCGCTGTTGTGGACATTTGCCCCAAACAGCTTCATGTCACAAAGCGTAGGGTTGAAAACTGGAAATGCAGTCCGGTTTTCGGACCGAATTACGGTACGGACCGCATTTTCAGTTTCCTTATATTTAAGGATCGCATTTTCAGTTCCCTTATATTTAAGGATCGGGTCGGACCACTTATAAGTGGTCCGGTCCGGTCTTATGAAATGCGGTCCGATCTGGACCACTCCAGACCGTTTTATTTAATTCCTAAATTTTAATTCATCCTTTATAAATTTCAGGACTAACTACTTTTTCTCAAAAAAGTGATTCTATCCAATCTCAGCGTCTATAGAATATGCTTGCTTATATGGTTAATGAAAAATAGCATAGAATCAAATTATCAGTTGACATCTCGATTATTTCAGTCAAGGTCGCATGCATGACATCACTAACATGTTTTCTATTAGTAGAATACCACTAAGGCTCCGTTTGACAATTAAAATTTTACATCTCTTAAAATTTTAACACAATAAAAAATAATAATATAATATCTCTCTCCTTATCAAATTATTAATTTTCACTACAAAAAATATAAAAAATTATCTATCTCTTTACTTTTTCATTAACACCGATACCTAAAATTTTAAATAATCCTAAAATTTTACTTTAAACACAACCTAAGTTCGTTGTGCGTTGTCCTGTCTTACCGTAAGAATATTCGTACAAATTCAAGCAGATGGTAACTAAAAGGTAGTTACTTAAGCGCAATTGTTTCCCTTCCTGGGCCTTCACGAGTGATTCCTGTTGGGCCTGGACGGTACACGGTGGGCTTTGGCTCAATGCGTTGGGTTGGATGTCTAATAACGATTACTGAAATTTTTGGTAAAAGTTTGAGAAATAAATTAGTGAAATATAGTTTTAATATATTTATTTAAAAAATATTATTTTTATGTTTTAAAAAAATTAATTTTTTTTGCTAATTTTTGTTACAGGACATTTTGGTCATTTTTTACGTTTTTTCTGTCTGACTTAACGGCTGATTTAAACGGAATGCGTACTTTGATTATTTTGGAAACTTAGACATAAAAATCTGTTTTAATAGTTATGGGGCGACATTGATTTTTTACTTATAATTAATGAGTGAATTATGAAATTATCCCTAAAAATAATACAAATATTTAAACATACAAAACCCAAAATAGAATAACATAATTATTCTACAAAAAAGATTCTAATTTGAAGGTAAAAGAAAACAAGAAAATTACAAAAAAAAAGGCTAATAAAAATAAAGTAAAACTATGCAAAAAATATGAAAAGAAAATAATATGAATCTCTAATAAATATTCTAATTCTCTCAAAAATTGAACCTAAAAATAAATAAAACGAAGTGAAAAAAAAAGTTTACTTAACAGCACATAGTCACGCGAAAACTGGTGATCGATATGCACTTTCACGTAGTCCAAACACGAGGGCATCGCTGTTCTTAGCTTGTATGGTCAAGGAGATCAGATATCATTAGGGGTGGCTAACGGCAATGTAGGTGACGGTTTCGCAAAAACCGTCATCGTCACCGCAATTGACTGAATCACATAATTGATATCATGAATTACCGCCCTTGCCGGTGACGGTATTAACGGTAACGGTTATACGATAACCGCTTAAACCGTATAACCGTTGTGCAAAAAAAATAAATTTTTTTCTTGATCTTTTTTCATTTTTTCACTGTTTTGGGCTGTTTAAATTTCCAACTTAATATCATAATCAATAATCATATCAAATGGAAAAATATCATAACATATTCAAATATAATATTATAATCATTAACAATAATAACAAATATAAAGTTGTCCAAAAGTATAATATAATATCATATTCAAACACTAAAGTCTGATAAAAGTGTTCAACAATGTGACATAAACTAACTAACATATTCCAACAAAAGCCCAACAAAAGTATGTCACATAATCAATAATCATCTCAAATCTCAACTAGGGGTGGTTAACGGTAGTGTAGGTGACGGTTTGGCGAAAACCGTCACCGTCATCGCAATTGACGGAATCACATATTTGACACTGTCACCACACCGCTAAAGCACAATAACCGCCTTTACCGGTAGCGGTAGTGGTTTTAGCGGTTAAAACGGTAACCACCGGTGCAAATGAACACCCCTAGATATCATACCATTGAGCGTGGTTTATTTTCTTTTGCGTCTGAGGTTCATTTTCTGTTGGGCCTAAATTCTATAGACTACAAAGTATGTGGATTGGAATCGAGTAGAGTTGGACAGGCCCATCATGTCCATTTTAAATCTTGTCCAAAGTGGATCGAGGTCAAAAGACAAAAAAGGAAAAAAAAACTTAGTTGCACAAACAGTCCTTTTAATTAGGGTGATTCAAATGGAAACCACTTTCATAAGGAGGATTTTAATTAGGGTAAGTACAATAGCGCCAACGGGCTCGCACAGTATTGGCGGAGAGGCTCCAAGAAATTAAACCACCCATATATATATGTATGGCAATTTTCGAACCAGCAAAAGAAAAATAAGAAATGAAACCAATAATTATATCCTTTCAAAACAGATGGAGCGAATAAAAAACTAGAGAGAAGGCTTTCCCTATAAAGAGTAGTTTTTTCGTACTGCGCACGGACGGGAACTCTGCATATAATGCTGCAATTGCATGCAAAGAAGAAGAGACGAACTAGACCTCTCCTGTAGTAATGAAGTGTACATAAGCGAGTATTACGACACAAATTAATCCCCTCAAGGTCTGATAGCTTGCGTTGAAAAAACTTAGCTGAATTGAAACGTTTTATTGAAAATTTGTAAGTATATAAAGGAAAATAATAGTATCAGAGATTTATCAAAATGACGATATTCAATTACGCCTTCAAAAAAATAAATAGAATACGGCAAATAAATAGAAAATAAATAGAAGGTTACAAAAGCGTCCTTCCAAAGACACAAAAAGGTGAGCCTCCTGAAGCTCACAGAATTGAGATGTCTACAAACTAAAACAATTTGAAATACAAGCTGGGTAAAAAAAAAACCAGTCTATTCCTCTGCCTCCACAGAGTCACCTCCTATAAAAAGAATTTGAGTACAGTCAAACAATACAAAAGACGGGGTGAGTCATACAGACTCAGTAAGGTCGGGGAAGGGACATGACAATCATAATAACAATACATAGCATATGATAATATGATACGTGATAGCGTATCCATACAGAGATCGATGCACATCTAATGAGATGATGTGGCGCACCCAATTCCCATCCATTCCTTTGGGGTTGAGGTGTTTCCGCCGTCTGCTCTTGTTATATCCCTCAGAGCTGGGTTGTGTGCCCCTCCTCTCCTCCTGGACTGTCCCGTACCCCGGCACCAAGACTCTTTCATAGTTAGGCACTTTGAACCATTAATTAGGAGCCCACCATTTTCTCATAGCGATAAGTTGCACTCTCCCCTTAGTGAACGGTACTGTCACCCATCATTACGGAAAACACTTCGGGTAAATTCGGTTTCCATTCCCCGGTCTTGATCCACTCAATGATTCATGATATGAATGCAACCATTGATGTCCATTCATTCGCATAAAATAATGCAGCATGAAATCATGATTTTATCAGTGATATCAAAATAAAATCACGTAATACATGAACACATGAGCACCCTTTTCTTGCCATTTACTTAGTACACAAGCTCTCGCATGTGTTCCCTTTTATTTTCTTTGTCAATCCATGGCCTTTTTGCTCACTTTGAGTATCCTTAGGGCACTGTCGTGACCCTCTTTCATCAATCAGTTCCATCTTTACATCTTTCACTTTATAGATTAAACATGCACAATAAACACATAACATGTTGCATAAAATGTATCAACTATAGGAGATCAAGACTATGAACTTTAAGCAAATGTTATCTTCTTTTCATTTACAAGTGTATTTGTGTACTGTTGGATCCGCTTTCCAACTCAAAAGACCCCTCAAGGCCATTTAGAAGTATCGAGATCAAAGGTCTATTTGTGGACCTTAATGGGCTGTGTTATTTGGGCCCTCTAAATAGGTTGGTTTTGGCTCAAAATTAGGCTTCCCCATTTATTTTTTTTTATCTACACAGCCATAAAGTTATTTTTCCAGTTCAAACCTTTTTATTTTACCTTAACGTTTTGTGTGAAATGCCGAAACTGCCCTTAGAGGCCTCTAGGGGCATTTTCAACTTTTCCCGTCCTCCGATTGCCCTGAAATTTTTACTGAGACCTACTATGATCGTATAAGACATGTCCACAAATTTCCAGGCCAAATTTCCAAGGATTTCTTGGGGTAGTTTAAGAAAGCAAGTTGTTTTCACTAAATAGGCCTACCTAATTTCTATTTCATATGTTATTCGTGTGTTATAATCAGCCCATCTAAACTTATAAATCAACATAACTAAAACATTATAATTTCAACATGCTTGAGATATGAAAAGATAAAGACCAACAAGCATTTATAGAACTGTGAAACAGTATAAGCATAACATGCTGAAATACGCAGGTCCAACAACTTATACGACTTGGTTGGTTGTTTCTAAATCCACTAAGGACCGGCTATCAGAAGGTTCAAGGATCCCCGGGCCCAGCTAGCACATGCACCTCTAATTTCACGTTCCTCATATTCCCCTACATGCAACAAAACTCCCCGGGCTCTTCTAAAAACTAGCTCACTTACATGTAACAAACTCCTCGGGCTCTTCTATTTTAAGTCATGACCCCCAGGTCACATAACTCTAGCTCCCCTTATATGCATGTGAACATCCCGCAACAAAAGACCCCGGGTTCTTCATTCCCTTGTAATGTAAAACTAGTTCCCTTACCTTAGTCGAGGTTGTCTGATTTCCTGGATGATAAAAACACCTCGGTCTCTTCCTTTCTCTATCAGTTAGGTGAAATTCTCGGCCTTTTTATGTCTTGCGTACTAGGTTCTTATATTCTCTTAATTGATGACATGAACTCCCCCTGGCCAGTCTACACAGCCTACTCTAGGTTTAGGCAAATCCTTAGAGAATCACTTGCATCCAATCATAAAAAGCAAGTAATTTTCCCCATATCTCACGTATCTTTAACAAAGAGTAATTTAATGGGGAGCCAATGACCAAGCTCCATTTAGATGACCTATTAAGAAGGCATTTAATGCACACCATAGGTGTAAGACACGTGGAAAAAGGTAGTATGAAAACGTGACTAAATTAAGGCACGGTCATACAGGTCTGTCATCTTGCGAATGACTCAAATAAGCCCGGGCAAACAGGCCTGGATCATCTCGCAAATGACTCTCGAGAATGGCTAAAAGAGTTCTGGGCATACAGGGCTCAGTCATCCCGTGCATGACAAAAAAGTAAGCCTCGGGCATTTAGCTCTCAGCTACCTTGGGCAATCTTCCTGGGGCTTCCCCGAGAATTCCCTGGTCAGTACTCCCGAGCATGCAGGGCTTAGCACACCCGAGAGTGTTGTTCTCTTTAAGCTCGGGAGTGCAACTCCCAATCACCTTGGGACTTTAGTCCTTATGACCCCGGGCATAAACTACTCAATGACCCTGGGTCCAGGTCTCAGTACTCCGGAGCAGTTCTCGGGTCTTGAAACTCCCAAGTAGCTCTCGGTCATCCTGAGAATTTTATTTTTTGCCCTGCCAAACCCTAGTACAAGCAAACCCAAGGAAGAAAAATATAACTTATACATAAGAAGTGGACCAACAAGAGAGGGGTGCTACACATATGTCGAATCCTTTAATAGCACAATTAATATACAAACAAATGCAAAGACTTTCTTGAATAATAAGAGAATTGATTTTGTAAAAGTAATCATTTAGACTGAAAAACTCCAAAGAGAATAATATGTAATTAAGTCAAACAATTGAAAATAAAGCAGGGTGTCACACCATGCATCGTTATTATGATGTGGGGATAACCAATTTTAAAACCACAAAGAAATAATCGTTGGCAAAAATAACGCAGAAGCTAGTTTAGTGTGGTGGATCTTTGGGCACAAAAAATTGAATATAAACGTCATCGCAATCCCCACGTGAAAGAATGTAGCTATAAGAATTTACCGTCATGGCTAGAAATCTTTTTCTTTGGCAAGCATTAACGGCATGGTAAAAACTATCGGGACCCCGTAGTAAATAAATAGTAATTACTCTAAACCGACATGTCATGACAATAGATTCAACTTTCGTGACCAGTAATGTAATATATATATAAATTGTTTTGGAAACAATTCGAGAGTCCAACGAGTTACGGATTATAAAATTAAGAATTATATGAGCTAGGGACTTTATCAATGATAATATTCCGGTCCTATTAGCTTATATGGAATATAGTGTGGTGGAAGAGTAAATAAACGAATAATTGTTAGCAAAATAGATTTCACAAATCTATCTCAAATTCTCTGGGGTGAATTGTAATATGTTGATGAACATGATTACAATTAGCAGAAGCCTAAAATTCGATATTAAAGAATATAAGAGAGTTAATGGAAAATGAGTTTTTCGTGTAATCCTACGGTCGAGATCTGAGATCCCTAACGATCTCACGCATATCACAACTAGGGTTTTCATATATAAGGATAGCTATGAGATAATCTAACCTAATGAATTGACTAATCGTTAGTTTGAAGAGTTGGCCATCAGAACTCATAGAAAAACCCTAAGATAGTTGTGAGCGTTGAGAGAAAGGAGGCAAAATGCTTGAGCTGCTATTGTGAAATCTCGGGACTGTGAGATCGACAAGAACCTGAAGATTATCGAAGAATTCTCGAGATCTACAAAGAGAATTGATAGGTTAATTTTCCGCAATAGAAACTATCACTTACTACTGGTAAACAGATTATGGCTGTCAAGTACTCCACATCCTTCCAAAACATGACTGCTACCTGCTACCTTTGTCAAGCCACAGTTGAGAGCACAGAACATCTTTTCTTATCCTGCCCTATTATTAGAATTATCTGAAGGAATTCCTTCTGGCCCTTGAACTTACATTGCGTCCAACCTCTCTCAATACCGGAGGTCATTTGCATTATTTTACATCCTCACAGCAAGCTCCAAATTCCCCATGAAGATTCCCACCACTTTCAGCATTTTGCAGCCATATCCTCCGACTAGATTTGGTCATTGCGTAACAAGGTCAGACTTGCTCCTTCTACCATCATTGACCCTTTTCACCTTTCCTTAGCCATAAATAGGCTGTCAAAGGAGCATTTTCAAGCTGGGTCCCTCTCCAATCCAACTTGAAACCAGGCCCTGCACATTTGCACTTCTCTTCACTCCCTGTATAAGATTCAATTTGATGTTGCTGTTAGGTCTAACTTCTTTGTTGCTGCAGCTGTTTGTTTGGATCATAACAATGAGATTATTGCCGCTCAAACCAAATATCTTCCTGCTATTACTGATCCTTGTGTGCAGAAGCTTTGGCAGCTCAATGTTTTGTGTCCCTCTGCATTTCTCTGGAACTAAACCGAGTAGTACTTGAAGGTGACTGGAATTTGGTGGTTGCCACTCTAAGAAGTGGGGAGAAGGATCTAGACTGGTCCATTATGACTACTATCTGTAACTGTATTTCCCTGCTATCCTCTGTACTGTTTTGGTCTTCTAGAAAGATACTGCGAGCTAGCTCTAAACTCGCTGGTGCGTGTATTGGCGCAATGAGCCGTGATACAAGATTACTTCGATCACATTCCCTCTTATTCTGTAATATTTGGAAGTTTGGTTGTTCTGATCCACCTTAAATCTATTGGAAGTTTCTTTTATTTCCTTATAAATCTTTTATTTCTAAGCTAGTTCCTTATAAATATTACTATAAGCTAGCTTTCGTAGGAAAAAAAAACTTCATTCTATAACCAACTGAACTTCCCCAGCTTCCGCTGCATTGTCAAATAGATGTTAGAATATATGGTCTGCATGACACATAGGATATAATGATTTTAATTTAGGTGTTGGGTCAAATTATAAATAATGAATTATTCGTGGTACATTTGTAATTAATCCTTGATGGAAGGATTAACCTAGGGTTTCTATTACCTATCAAGGGGTACCTAGCCTAAACTATGTATTTGGCCTGTTCACTCCATCTAAAGTACGGCAAACCCTAAGGTTAGGGTATATACTAGAAGATTCTCTTGCTATTACTTTAACAATTTTTCTCTCTGAGTTACAGGGAAAAGTGAGATTTAATTTCATATCTACATCAACGCTTGAGCATCAATGACAGAAGATTAGATCTATAAAGTTTTTCGATGTGCAATTTCTTTATACGAATTAAAGCATATTTGGATTCGAATAATATTTCATGCTTACATGCGGTATCAGAGGCGTCCTTTTGCTGTTATGCTCGGTGTACAAATCGGTAGTGCTTTTCTTTATGGCCTTTTTACAATCCATCACTTTGCTCTAGCCTTTTGTCTGCATCTATATTGTAGAGATTTGCGGGTTGTCCTTTTGTGCAATTCGGTCAACTGCGATTTACTTTTTCATGAACAGATCCGGTTTTGTTGTTTTTTGTTGCTGTTTTGTGCCATGAGCAGATACGAGTTTAATCTTCTTTTTTACTCGATCTTTTATATGTTTTTAGATCTGTTTTGTCCTTCTGTGCTCTAAAATTATACGGTTTTCATCTGTTTTTGAATCAATTTTAATTTCATGGATGTTTGAATCAAATGGGTTTCCGTGTCTTTGAAACAAAACCCGATCTGTGAATCTGTGGCTTTTCGTTTAAGGAGCAACCAGAGAGAGAAATTTTTCTCTCACGGCAGGAGGCGTTTTTCTCTATGTGGTGCAGTGGGCGTTGCCCAGATGAAAGAGACGAGGGTTTTCGTCAGGTGACCAGACCCTTTTGGACTATGGAATGGGTGGAAACCTAGTATGACACATTTACATGTATGAGGTTGTCCTGTTGAGGTGAGGGTCTACAATCCAAACCTAAAGAAATTAGACCCAAGGAAAATCAGTGGTTTTTTCATTGGCTATGCAGTACACTCTAAAGGATTCAGGTTTTATTGTCCTCTCATAACACTAGAGTTGTTGAGTCTCGCAATGCTAAGTTTCTTGAGGATATTGAACCTAGTGGGAGTATTCACCCACAAATGATTGAGTTTGGTGAAACAAAAGAGCAGTCTACACTACCTTCAAATGAAGGACGTTTGATTATGTTTAGGGCTAATCAATTTGATAACCCTGAGCAACAATCATTCCCAGAACAGACAGCTCATGAGGATGAGCTTCAAATCGAATCTACTGAAATCCACATGATACAGAACAAGTGGAATTAAGAAGGTCCTCAAGAGTTAGGAGACCTGCAATTTTTTATGATTATGTTGTATACCTCCAGGAGTCTGACTTTGATGTTGGACCTAAGGATGATCCAAGTTCGTTTTCACAAGCTATGACTGGAGACAACTCCATTTTGTGGCATGATGCCATGAAGGATGAGATGAAATCCATGGCTAAGAACCAAGTTTGGAATCTCGTTGAATTACCAAAGGGAGTTATACCCATTGGCTGCAAATGGGTCTATAAGACCAAAAAGGATGCTTCCAGTAATGTAGAACGATATAAGGCCAGACTTGTAGCCAAGTGTTTTACCCAAAAGGAAGGAGTTGATTTCCACGAAATCTTCTCTCCAGTTTCAAGGAAGGATTCATTAAGAACAGTCATTGCTCTAGTAGCTCATTTTGATTTAGAGTTACACCAGATGGATGTGAAAACGACATTCCTGAATGGGGATCTTGAAGAGGAGGTGTAAATGTTACAGCCTGAAGGTCTCAGTGAGGACAGTTATTTGGTTTGCAAATTAAGGAAATCCATATATGGGCTAAAACAGGCATCCCGCCAATGGTATATGAAAGTTAACAAGGTGATTACCTCATTTAGTTTTATAGAGAACATTGTTGATCAATGCATATACCTTAAGGTCAGTAGGAGCAAATTTATTTTTCTAGTCCTGTATGTGGATGACATTTTACTTGCAAATAGTGATTTGGGGATGTTGAATGAGACCAAACAGTTCCTCTCTGAAAACTTTGAAATGAAGGATTTAGGTGAAGCCTCATATGTCATTGGCATAGAGATTCACAAAGACAGGACACAAAGAACTTTAGGACTGTCTCAGAAGGCCTACATTGAAAAGGGTTTAGAAAGATTCAGGATTAAGAACTGTTCACCCTCTATATCACCCATTGTTAAAGGGGACAAATTCAATAAAGATCAAAGTCCTCAAAATGCATTTGAGCAGGAGCAGATGAAAAGTATACCTTATGCATCTGCAGTAGGGAGCCTTATGTATGCTCAGGTTTGCACCAAACCTGACATTGCTCATGCAGTAGGTTTATCGGGTCGTTACCAAAGTAACCCAGGTTTAGAACATTGGAAAGCTGCAAAGAAAGTCGTGCGATATTTGCAAGGCACCAAAGATTTCAGATTGACCTACAGGGCTACTGACCAATTGGAGGTGGTTGGTTATTCATATTCGGATTTCGCCAGGTGTGTAGACACCAGGAAATCTACTTCAGGGTATATCTTTCTACTTGTTGGAGGGGCTATATCTTGGAAAAGTTGTAATCAAACTATTGTTGCTACGTCTACTATGGAGGTAAAATTAATTGCATGCTATGAAACAACAACACAGTCCTTATGGTTGTGGAATTTTATCAAGGGTCTCAAGATTGTCGATTCTATAGCGAGACCTATCAGGATTTTCTGTGATAGTAGAGCTGCAGTTTTCTTCTCCAAGAATAATAAAAGCAGCAGCAAAAGCAAACATATCGACATCAAGTATCTCAGAGTGAGAGAGTACATTTAGAAACAAGAGGTACTCACTGAGCATATAAGCACTGAATTGATGATTGCAGAACCCATGACCAAAGGATTACCGGTAAAGCAATTTAAGGGTCATGTGGAACATATGAGACTCATTAATTCGATGTAAGTTCTGTTTCTCTATATTTGTTCTATATAGACATAAAGTTTTATTTTGGAGAATAAAGTTATTTTGTGCGCATATGACAAATAAATTGGACCCGAATGGCTTATAGGAAGTCCATTCATGAAGTTATATAGCCCATACAGTACTTAATTAGGAGATGTATTTGCATAGTAATATATGGAGTATTATCGCTATGATTCATGCAGATTATTTTCCTGGTTGAGTGGGAGAAGTTCACGAATAATTCATGGATAAAATTTTGGCCATATTAAGGAGTCTGACACCTCTAAGGATGTTCTTGTGTCATGTGGCCGAAGTGGGAGAATGTTAGAATATATGGTCCGCATGACACATAGGATATAATGGTTTTTAATTTAGGTGCTGGGTCAAATTATAAATAAAGAATTATTCGTGGTACATATGTAATTAATTCTTGATGGAAGGATTAACCTAAGGTTTCTATTACCTATCAAGGGGTCTCTAGCCTAGCCTATATATTTGGTCTGTTCACTCCATCTAAAGTATGGCAAACCCTAAGGTTAGACTATAGGCTAGAAGATTCTCTTGCTATTACTTTAACAATTTTTCTCTCTGAGTTACAGAGAAAATTGAGATTCAATTTCATATATATATCAACGCTTGAGCATAAATGACAGGAGGTTAGATCTATAAAGTTTTCCACTGTGCAATTTCTTTATACGGATTAAAGCATATTTGGATTCGAATGATATTTCATGCTTACAATAGATACATATTTGTCTGGCTGAACCAGCCCTATGAAGGCACATAGCCAGCATAAAAAGATCAAAGGTTAAAATAGACTATTGACGTTGTTAAGAAGCAAAGCTATATATATAATTAGTAGGGGTCCAATCTAATTGCTCTGGACAGATACAGAGCTACTCATTGTGGTGCGATATCAAAATCAACATGGTCGACAGTTGATGAGGTTGTTGGCGAGGTCCCAGTTCTGGTCATGAGATACCAAATTTTGCTTTTGAAGGACAATAATAATAGGTAAATCCTATCAGACGACCCCAACACTCAACCAACCGATCTGTCTAGCCAACTTGAAAAAGAATTGGATATTATTTTAGACTTTTTAGCATCCTATTTTCTTGTCGGCTATGGCTACCGTAAGTTCCAAGCAAACATCTAAGACCACGGAGAGGGAAAAAAACAAGGTACACAATTTGTTAGCTACGTAATTAGTTAGTTGACACCAAATACAGCGGAAATGAGTTGTTACGCATCGTGCGTGGCTCATGGAGATCACATCTCGTCTTCACCTGCCTGTTTTTGTTTTCTCTGTTTATGATGGACGACGTACTTCAGACACCAAGTTTACGTTCGTTTGGAAGAGTTTTGTAGGATTTACAGAGTTTTGTGAATTTTTAGGTGATGTTAAAATTGTATTGGTGTTTGTGCAGAGATTGATGATGTGTAAAAAAATAATGATTATGTTTAAAAAAAATCGAATTTTTTATTTTTTATTAAAATTTAAATATTTAAAAGTAAAAAAAAAAAAAAAAAAAAAAAAAGCTAAAACGTACATCTCAATTCAATGAAAGCTTGTGGCATATGACACATGACACTTTTGAAGGGACACAATTCAACGAAAACTTATGGCATGTGACGCATGACACTTTTGAAGGGACACAATTTAACGAAAGCTTGTAGTTTTGGAGTCTGTGACCTGTAGAGTCAACTAGAATTTGATCGTTGGTGCGAATACATGGCGTTTGGTACCCTGTTTTGGTACCGAATTTTTAGGCTTAATTCTTATTTTGCCGAACAAGATCAAATTTAAGATTCGAATCCAGATTTTGTCACAAAACGAACATGTCCCAAATTTAACATCTTGCTGGAGACTCCTAAAATTAGAATCTCTTCTTCTTTTTTTTTTTAAAAAAAATATCCAATTAGTTGAAGTGAGAATGCTTGAATCCAATGCTCATATAAAATCTTTTCCTTTTTTTACATGGAATTTATATATATATATATATATATATATATATATATATATATAACAAGGAAATCTATTATACCTAATTTTAAGTATACCAAATTTAAACGGACCTAACTTAATTAAAAAAATGCACTAACTAAATTAATATTTTTTACAAAGGAATTGTTAGTTAAATCTTATTTAAATGACGTATATTAATAAATTTTAATAGTTTAAATATTTAATAGTATGAATTAGTAATTCAGATTTTAACGTGACATTTGACTGTTTAAAATAATTTTTTCTAAACAACTCATAAACTTGGAAAAATGGCTTCCTACAAGTAAAATAGTTTTTAAAGTACATATTTTTCCAAGTCGACATTCTATTGGGAGTTAAATTCAAACAAAGGTTCAAAATTAAAAAAAAAATTCCAGCCGTGGGTTTTATCAAATTAAATTAGTCAACGGGATTGGAGTGTTGATACAGACCGCCGTTCCAGGAATCTTATGATTCGGACATCATATCAAAGTTACGAATCAGCCTAATACGGTAGGTCGTAATACTCTAAATTCTAACAAGACCGCACCATCACCATCCCAGGAATCTCATGTATCGGTGAAAACAAAATTCGTTGGGAATCAATCAGGCTTCAGACTGGCAGCCTCTCGTCTCGTAAAACCGCCGTCGAATAAAACGTCTTTCGGAAAAACCGATTTTCGCACCCAACCAGCCCAGCCAAGCCCTACCCTCGAAGTACTGTATCATACGAACTGTACCGGGACAACTGAATTCACCCATGAAGCTGTAAGTAGACTGAGCTGTTGATTGAACAACTCAAATTTAACTCCTATAAATTCAGCTCAAATTTGGTTGGCTTAATAAATGAGTAGAATTCATTTTAAATTCAATTCCATTCGATTTAAGCTTGTAAATAAAGTTTAAATTTATTTATTTAAGCTCATCTAAATTTTCGTATTTAAAAGATTATTGTAAATAAAAATACATCCGTATTTCAACTACATGGCTCAAGGGCAAACAGTAGGTGGGGGTGGGGACCAGTCCGACAGTTCAGTTCGTTGGGGACTGAAAAAGCAAGAGGAGAGAACGTAGCCTCTAGTTGTTGTCTCAAGTAATACGTGGGGCGCCTTCCATTCGAAACGTGTAACGGCAGAGAGGTCAGGTCAGCTGTCGCTCCCTCCCTCTCACGGGTACCGTTTCTGGTTTTCTAGGACAGAGAGCGCGTGTTCCGGTAACTAGAAAGATTCACTTCTTTATTTGGTTATCGTGTGAGGCAGGTTTTAAATTTAGCGGGAAGATGTCCCCGGTTGCATCCCTAGTACTGCCGATTCCCCGATACCACCCAAAAACTTTTGTGTTTTTGTTTTAAAATTTTAGAGTATTGAATTTAATGAAAAAATAAAGAGAGAGATAATTTTTTATATTTATTATAATGAAAAGTAATGATTTGATAGGGGAGATAGAGATTATATTATAATTTTTTATTATGTTAAAAATTTTAAGAATAATAAAATTTTGAGTTGCAAACACAAACTTTGTCTTTTTAATCTTCCCGCTAATTTTATTCACGTTATGCAACCAGGGAAATCATATTGTATTTTCATCTGGGCCGTGCTGGGCGTCCCGCCCCACGTCCCGCTGGCTGATGTGGGGGTGGGACCCACGTGGGGCATTTCCCTTTTCATCTTCTGTTTTTTAAAATTGTAAGCAGGACTTGTTTTTGACTTCGTATATAATATTATTATAGTAATAAGACTCCCTCTCTCTCATAAATGAATTAATTATGTAGGTAAATATGTATTCCAATCTTAATGCTTATAAGCAAGTTTTTGACTTAACTGTAATAATTAAGGAGATAACTCGAGTGTTCATTGCCGCAACTCAATCTGATCAATACACTTCCCAAATCACTGTGGCGGTGTTTGGGGTGAAAATTTTTACTCATTAAAAAATATAAAATAATATATCTTCTCATCAAGTTATTTTTTATTACTATAATATTCATTCAAGTCTTCCCTCTTCACTTTTTCATCAAATCTTATAAAATATCTTTATTTTTTTACAAACTCCAATACTCCAAAATTTTTACTGCCGAACACCCCCTATATCAGAGTTCGAATGCAGCATATTTCTCTCATTATATATATATTTGTTTTGTCAAAAATAAATAACATATTTATCTCCAAATACTACCACTAAAAGTTAAAAAATCCTTACCCTGGAATATTGAATGCTCTAAAATTGAACATGAATAAAATGTCTATGTATGTTGATGATATCAATACTGAATCAGATCCAACCCAAACTAATTTAGGATGGATAGACATAATCACACTTGCGTCAAAACCCAACAACAACGATTAGGCTCATATCGTATTAAACACAGAAGAAGGAACCACGACACGTGCCATGGGCAGTTATGAAACAGCTTATAAAGTGCGGAACTCTACGATTTCGACGTTCTCGTAAGCAAAGTAAGTACTCGTTAAGGAAACGTGTGAGGAGCATATCACGGGACACAACGCTACAGGGATTAGATTCCCGCCAAAAGGGAAATCTGAGACGTGGAAGAAACACTATAAAAAGAGGATAATAATTGAAAAAGTGAGGTCGTTTTAGACCAATTGAATAGTGAAATTCTTATAAGACAAAAGACTAACTTAAGCATCCGGGTCATTTTTGTAATTTTTTACAAAAGGAGTTACACGAAGATTGAGACGCATTTACTCCGACGAGTTGACCATAAATCAACTGATTCATCAGTTGGCAGCGTCTGTGAGATCGTTTTAGTTCTTGTGATGAAAGATTTATAGTGACCACCAAGAGTAATGGCAAGGGGAAGATTGGAGGCAATCCGGAGCCTCCTCAGCAATTAATCGAAGGGCTAGTCAAATCCATCCATGATGAGTCCCACACCGACCAAGAGCCAAATCATCACGACAAACAAACGAGAGAAGCATCTGTCCAGGGAAGGTGTAACAGAGAAACTTGCATACTGCAAATCTCAATGCCAGAAAGACACGACAGAGAGGCTCGAATACAACATCATACCAGAGACAAACTACCACAATAGAGGAGTCAACACTAAGCTGGAGGAAGTTCTAGCTGAGTTGGGAATGATGAGACGAAAAGTGGACAAACTACCACAATCCTCTCTAGAAAGCATGATGCACCAGATGGAGTCTTCGTTCACATCAACAAATACACGAGAGCCACTGATTCACTCGATCACTTAGAACGCTATCGATCACAAATGGACATGTTGGACACCCAAGATGTTATCAAATGCAACGCATTCCCTACAACACTGGGTGAATCAGCTCGAATTTGGTTTATTAGGCTAAGGCCGAACTCTATTTCGAGCTTTAAAGAGCTAAGCAGAGTATTCATCGGCCAAATGGGGACATGCCAAAGAACATCGATATACGAGACTTGAATTGGCCACGTGTCATCTATATATAGGAAGCAGTCAAAACATCGAACGCCAAAAATACGGAATTGAAGGAAATGAGCAACTCAAAAGAAGAAGAGACAACGCACGATCAATTAAACAGTTTTCTTTGTGTAATTTCCCTTAAAAGATAACCGCCAAAATATGCAGGTATAAAAAGAAAGACCATCTAAATAGAGGAAACAAGGAGAACAAGAAGAAACAAAGAACAGTAAAAAGATTAATGATGCAACCATCGAAGTGAAACCCTACTCAAACCATGCCTGAAGAACTTTGGTCCGACGTGATAAACTGAGTTGTCCATAATAACCCGAGAGAATGACAAAATCTTTGCTTAGTATGAAAATAATTTTACCAAACAGCTCACGGATCCGTGGTGTATCGAAGATATACCACCTCCATATCCCCCGACTGAGGCATGGAAAATTCTCAGCGACAAATGTTATACAAGCCAAAACCCACATGAACTTTTCATTCGAGGTAGTAAAAAGATGCACTGGACCGCGACTGTCGAAGAAGGACTAAGGGAGATTCACGCCTCAGTGAAAGGAGGGAACCCGAAAGCAAAATACCTCCTTGGTTTGGCCTACCACCACCAAGGAGGAAGTGCAAGGCAAACTGTCATTGGCATAATCTTAGAGCTTCGAAAGCAATTGCGAGCAGAATAAATGGAAGTCATGCGCAAGGCCATTCTAGACTGGGTAATGGCTAGATGGGGACGTGCCAAAGAACATCGATATAGACTGAAGGACAAATTGGAGTGTCCCAAAGAGGAATTCTTCAGCATTCCAGAAGAAGTTGAGATCTCAACGTCGTTCCCAGAATTGTGGATCAGTTACAGACACTATTTTTGCGACACTTGTTATGCGAACAAAGAATTTCGATATTGTGATATATATTTAGGTTCCAATAGAGATGTAATCAAATGGAAGATTCCTTCTTCGACCGATATGTGATCATTAATAAAGATTCAGTTCGTTATGCATTAACTTCACTTTCCATGCAACTCGGTATACGAAAGCATCAGCAAACATTCTCAACCTGATTCATAAATGAATCTGCTCGAGAATTGGGGGACTCTGATGATACCAATACTGAATTAGATCCAGCCTAAACCAATTTGGACTGGATAGACATGATCACACTTGCGTCAAAGTCCAATAACAATGATTAAGCCTATATCATATTAAGCCCAGAAGAAGGAACCACAACACAGTTATGGGCAATTATAAAACAACTTATAATGTGCGGTAACTCCAAGATCCCAACGTTCCTGTAATCAAAGCAAACACCCGATAAGGAGACTTGTGAGGAGCATATCGCGGGACACAACGCTACATGGATTAGATTCCCACCAAAAGGGAAATCTGAGGACATGGACGAAACGTTATAAAATGAGAGGATGATAATTGAAAAATGAAGGTGATTCTAGAGAAATTGAATAGTGAAATTCGTATAAGACAAAAGATTGACTTAAGCATCGGAAGAGCCCTACCCCGGTGTCCGGGGTCATTTTTGTTATTTTTACAGAAGGAGTTACACGATAATCGAGACGCAATTAATCCTACATGTTGACCATAAATCAACTGATTCATCATATATGAATTCTAGCATGAGCCCCTTATATTTTATTTTTTGTTGTTGTCATTTTTGCTTATCATGCATGTAACCTCTAATGAAGAAAAAAAATAGGGATCACTCACTAGGTTTTGGCCCTTCATACAATAGATGACTCACCCCAACTCCTTTAGACTAATTTAGGGTAAGTTGTTTTTCACTCAATCACAACTAGTGTCATGTCATAAACTTTTTTTAATTTATTTCTCAACTTTTTTATTTATTTTATAAAATTATATTGGAAGGGCATTTCGATCATTTTACAAATTTTTCCGTTTGATAGTTGATTTGGACAGGGACATATATTGATAATTTTCAAAAGTTAAAAGACGTAAGTCGTCATTTTCATAGTTAGGGGGCGAGATTGATTTGACCCCATACTTAGGAGCGAACTATGACATTACCCTTTTTTCAAAATAACCTCAAAATCGAGTGAATAAATATAATTATTTTCAACAAAACATAAGAGAGAAGGTAAATATCGTCAAATAGAAGATTATTGGGAAAAAATCACTTTGAGCCATTAAACTATCAAGCAAATTACAAATAGGGTCTCAAACTACCAATTTTGACACATTGAGCCCACGAACTACCAAATTTTATCGATTTATGCCCCGAACTAAAATCTGATAGTCAAAATCACCAGATTTGAGCCACGTGGCATGATTTTGACCGTTAGATTTTAGTTCAGGGCGTGATTTGATAAATTTTGGTAGTTTGTGGGCTCAATGTGTCAAGATTGGTAGTTTAGTGCCAAATTTGTAATTTGATTAATTGTTTAAGGGCTCACAGTGACTTTACCCCAAGATTATTCTATAAACTGCAAAATATACGACCTAAAATAGAGCAAGTCACATGCCTTTGAGGATTTGGGTAGAATCTATTTAAGCTTTAGGAAGGTTGATTCGAAACTTATGGCCATCGTGTGTAATTCACTCTATTGTTTTCTTTCCAAAGGTAGATTTGTTTTATTTTTAAAAGAGTGACTAGACCATATCTAATTTTTATACACAAAAAATGAAAAATATACTTTCTAGTTTAATAGTTTAAGAGTGTATTGATTATTTCAAAATTAGTAGTTGGGATCCATATTGCAGATGATTTAGTAGTTAAAATTGGTTGTGAAAAAAACGTTTTTTTTAAATATCAGTTTCTAATCCGAACATGATTTTTTATATTAAAAATAGGTTAATTACATTTTCCTCTCACGAATGTATACATAATCTCAAAAATCCCCTAAACTCGAACTCATTTCAACCCACACCCCAATGTATGTGTCGCGGTTTAATTCGGTATTTGACCCAATTTTGGCGTTAACTCGTTGTTTTCCGTCACACGTGACCATCATGTGACACCCATTCCACGCGAAAAGATGAAACTGCCCCCAGTCCATGCGAATGTATTTAGCATCTCTCTTCAGTCTCTCTCTCTCTCGCGACACTTTCATTAATCGTACTCTTTAGCATCGACTTCCATTATTTAAAGCCAGAAAAAATCTTTTGAGCTTCTCTCGTTTTCCCAAAATTTTGAACTTTTTGCTACAAACTCATACCCATCTGGTTCTTAAAGCAAAACGAATAGATGTTGCTCTCTGTCCTTCGCTGGTGAGGGAAATATGGGATGCTCTCGTGGCTGGCAAGGATGGAGTATTCTTGTTGGAAGCCAGTAAGACAGTATGCCCGTATGAGCAAGGATGATAGTAACGACTTTGATTCTTCTCTTGGAGACTCGTTGCTCTAGTGTCAGGACCTCGAGAAGCACTTCTTAGGCGAGTTCTCTTTCGTCGTGGTCCAGACCAATGAGGTCATCGAGGATCACAACCAGATCGAGATGGGCCAAACACACTTTATTGTTTCAAATCGCATTGGATTTGGGTTTGAAATTTTATTCACATGGATTGGGGGCAGTTTCATCTTTTCGTGTAGAATGAGTGTCACCTGATGGTCACATGTGATGGAAAACGTGCGAGTTAACGCCAAAAATGGGTCCAATACAGTCAAAACTGGGTCCAATAATGAATTGAAACCTGACATGTACATTGGAGTGGTGGGTCATAACGAGTTCGAGTTTAGAGAAGGTTTTGAGATTGAGATGTAAGTTCATGGGGGAAAATATCATTAACCCATTAAAAACATTTTCAATCTTCAATAAAAATTTTCTATCTAACTATTAGCTTCAAATTTTATGAAAAAACTAAAACAACTTTTACAAAAACTCATCTCACAAAAATTTTATTTGCAAACATATTTTTTGCTCTCACATTTTTTATGAGAATAAATTTAAAAAACTTTTCTTTGGTTCCATCACAAGAACATACACCCCAAAAGATATATCTCAAAATAAGTTTTTAACCGTTACAAACAAATATTTTTAGAAAAAAAAAAACATAGCATAATTTCTCATGAAAACAAAAAAGAATAAAGTCTGAGGCTCATCAGCTTAATTTCCAGTTTTAGATAATTGAGGCTATTTAAGGCTTAGTTTGGATGATAAAACAAATTTTTGTAGAATATTTTTTTTATAATAGTGTAGATTTTATTGAGTTTTATTAAAAGTGTGTTAGCTAGATTTGTAAAAAAACTGTTGGAGTTTGTGAAAAATTATTGCAATTTGTAGTAAAAACAAAGGTTGTTGGAGTTTGTAAAAGTTCATAGAAATTGTGAAAAAATTGATTTGAAAATTTTCTAACTAAATCCAAATAGAGAATAAAGAAAAGTTGTTAAAAGTAAAGTTAAGGGATTATAAAATTTGAAAATAATGATATACTTAATCTAAAGTAGTAAAACATTATAAAGATCTTGCATATAAATTAGTGTTATGTACCTATGGTTTGACTATTTTAATAAATAGTTATTGGGTTTTAAAATTGATCATAAAATTCATTGAATTTGTAATTTTTATCAAACAAGTCATTTTGTTAAACATATATCTATAAAGTTAACAATAACCACATCAATTTCCATCATAAGTTGTCATGTGTCACCCAAAACTAAAATAATGTGACTTATAATTTTCTCAAGTTTTTTTTTTCTAATTTTTTATTTTTTAAAAAATAAAACAAACTAAAGCATTTTAATTATTTGCAAAACAAAAAATTAGGAAGAAAACTTAAAAAATTATAAGTTACGTGATTTTAGTTTCGGGTAACAATTATCAATTTATGATTAGAAATAACATGTGAATGAAATTTTAAGAAAATGACTTATTTAACAAAAAAAAATTGAGAGAACTTTACGATGAATTTGAAAATTGAAAAATGATTTGTTAAAAGAAGTAAAAACTTACTTATCCCTAAAAATTTCTACTCTATAATCAATATATTTTTATGTTTTCCAAGAAAACTTTATGGTAGGGTTTTTTACACGGGCATTTGCCAACTTTATGGTATGGCACAAAGTTGTAGCCTTGTAGGGTAGTATAATATGAGCTATTTAATTGGACTTACTACATAAATATACAAAAACATTACGCACATCTTCTGCATTTTGTTTGCGTTATTTTCTGTACTAGTTTTTCCTGAAAGAAGTTGTTTGTCAATAACACTTCAAAAAGTGTATCTGTTTCTTTCTTTTATCAACTCTATTCTTTTATCTGGGAAAATTTTGTCCGTTTCGTAAGCTGTAGCCTTAAGAAAGTTTAAGAGAGGGACTTCTGGCTGTCATTATCTGTAGCAAAATTGGAAAAAAAGAGGCCACATAAAATGTCTAACCCTAGCAACGACCCCGGTCCTTAAAACGGGGGTCCAAACCCACCCACCGAAACAACCCCATCTCGAGTTTTGGGCTTTGCTGACGTCGGAATCCCACACCAACTTCTCCTTTTAAGCTTTCACTGACGTGGAGGCTGGACACGTATGACGTATCAGAACAACCCTTCGTGCATCCCAAAGGTCACTTTAAAAAAATATATTTAAAAAATCCAAATGTATTAATGAAAAAGAATACGTGCTGCGTGCGTGACTGCAATGCCAGCCCCATAAGTGACCCCCTACTCACGGGACTGGCGCGCGTCACGTGCGCCTGTTCGACTCTCAAAAAGTAAAGTTTTAAAGGCAAACTAAAAAAAAGTATATATATAATATTTATTTCTTTAATTAATCTGGCCCATTTGACCATTGACCGAGTCGATCTCAAGATAATTAAACTAGGATTAAGTTCACCATTAAATATTAATTAATTATGGTTAAGAGGGAACACGGGAGACAGCTAGAGTGGCAGTTAGAAGTTAATGATGATTCTGTAAAATTATTTTCTAGATTTTTTTGTAGGAAAGATTGATTCCTTATAAACGATGAATTTTGGCACGTGGTTGAGTGTACCTAATGATAAAGATCTATAGCTAATTGATTTAAGGTACAATTATTCAAATAGATTATAAGATTTGAATGGAAAAAATCAGCGTGGGATGCATGATTTCCTTTGAAGGTAGCGATTAATGATTGTGATCATACAAATGGAGCACACCTAACCTAACGGTACAATTGTTAATAATGAGAAAGTCAAAACATAATATGAAGAGGAGGAATCTGTAGCCTATGATACTACAGTGTGAATTGAGTAGGCAGTGGTGGTAAAGAAACATTGGGCAATTAAACAAAATGGACATTTTTTTTTTCTCTTTTTAAATTAGTTTTCCTTTGAAATTTGCGTTCCTAGGGTGATCAACGATTTATCTTCTTCTTTTTTACCTAATATTTTTAGATTTAAATTAATTAATTTATCGCAATAAAGTAATATAGGAGACTCATTAATGTAAATACAATTTCAAGAAAAGATTTCCTGAAAGATCTATCAGTTACATCCAGTTACACAACACCACATCAATTAATGATGGTAATCAAATCGCGGATCAGATCAAATTCTACTCGTTAATTGAGGTGGCATACGGCCAACCACAAGATTGAGTGAGGTTTGAATCTTACTCATCCATATGAACTCATTGGAATTGTCTTTTTTTTGCTTCGCACATGAAAATTTGTATATATCCAAAACACAATGGTAAACATAGTTCATCTTCAAACTATTAAATTTTTTGAAACTATCTCTCTAAATTATCATAATTGATATATTGTACCTTAAATTATTAATATACTACAATTTGACTATTAAAATTGACATGTGGATAATTTTTCATTTATGCTATCGGTAAGATATAAAGTGCAAATGTATTGGTGTTTGAAGCCGTTTATGGTTGAAATTGTAAAAGTTATAATACCTAGAACGTGTAAACTATAATTTTTCATTATGATTATATGTCTAAAAGAAATTATGTGTAACGAACGCCGTATAGATACATAGGGATACCACATCTTATAGGTTAATTTCCTCCTAGACGTCTCTCCAATTGACTCAGTACGACGAGTTATTAGCTAGATGGTCCATTTGCTGGCCGCAGAGAGACAAACGAAACAGGGCTGCTCGGCAGTCCCGAGTGCCAACTAATTATGTCTAGAAAAATGGGCCAGCAAAAACTAAGGTAGATATTTTGGTAAACCCAAAGTAAAGTAACTACCAAACTCGAGGGAATAATTAAGCCAAGCTATCACGAGTTTCAATGGGACTACATTTTTTGGGCACTTGGGATTGCTGGGAACCGCGAGTCATTTCCGAGATTGGTGGCCTTCCTTCGCCCTAGGTAATTGGCATTGTCACACATTCCTGAAAATTGAGGCTGATTAGGACACCACTTGGAGGGGGGCTTCAGAGGTGGCTGTCCATGGACATGGGGAAAACAACGATAATGTCAATGAGACAGACAAATTCCTAGCTAGACTTCAGGAATCTGCGCTGGCCCCCCTCCCATCTCTTGCGTTTTCCCGTCATGGATATGCCGCAGGGAACACGCCAACAAACAGTAGCTCCCTCTTAAGGCTCTGGTGTGACTTTGCTTAAGAGAGCAAAGTTCGAGTGGCAAGCTGCATAGATGCAGCACCACCATGCACTCAGCACCATACCCAATTGAATTGCTTACACTCAGTTTCACCACTTACTGGCCACTCCATAGGTGGAGGACACCAACTTCACTCCCATTCCTCTTGTCTCTGCAAAATCGGAACCACTTAATTTGAGATCACAATGTTTTCTCAAATTGGACCATTCAACTCAATTTTGTACTTATACGAAAGCAACTTATAATGACTTGGTAAGCAAATACCAAGCAAGTCGGCGAGTTTTCTTGTAAATCTAGAAAACTCAAGAGGACCAAGTCCATTTCTCTGCAACAGTATGGAATTTGCTAAGAGCTTAAAGAATGCAATTCGACCAAGACATGCTCTAACATGCAGTAGAAACTGGGATGGGACCATTAGGACTACCTAGTTATTAAAATGATGTTACCCAGAGGTTACAGTCCACGAAGAGGTGGGGGAGGCGGGGGGCATGTGCGAGGAGCATTAGCCCGGCATGGAACCGCAAGACATGCGTGTGTGGGCGCACCAAGTATTGACCGGGAAAGCAAGTCTGCTTGCCTAGGCCATGTGGGCACTAACACCCACCATAAATATTATCCTCATGGGTCGGTAACTGACTCGGCGATAATATAAAATTTTGGCGGCTCTTTTTTGTTCTGTTTTTGCACTATCTGAAATTAAATTAAATATTATATTAATTGTGTGAACTTTTTAGGGCGCTATGGTTTTCTCATCTAAATGCTTGGGGATTTGATGAAGTAGCTCTGGACCTAAATCTGGCTAGGAATCACAAAAACGAGATCTTGGCTAAAGTCAACACAGATCTCCTTTTAAGGTTTCTGAAATTCTATTCAATTTACCAATTATCTTCTATAGGAGGAGAAAAGATAGTTGATTTCCACCTTCAAAAATAATATAAAAGGAGGAAGTGAAATTAAGAATATGGTAATGGGGAACAACATTTTTAATTTCTTGCAACAAATAAGGTAAAATTTAAAATGGTCACTATGTGTTATGTCTAATATTGTTCTTGTAGACCCATAAGAGGAAATACAATAAACCCTTTCCTATCGCACTTTTAGTCCACGCATGTCTTTCCTAAACTGAAGATGATAAAGAAATTGTATCAGCATCATTTTTATACCCAAATTGAATTAGGTGATAAAAAATGGTTCGGCCAATTTCAAATTCCACACATAATGAGCTGTCGAAAATAGGTCTTCTAGAAAAGAAAAAAAAGATAAAAAGATAAAAGAATAGGTCTTTCTAGACGATCCAATTGTGTATATATATATATATATATTTGGTGTATATATTTGGAATTGCCTGTTTCATCCGGTGGTAATTGTGGTGTATTAATCGGTGCATGCAGACTCGAATATAGAGACCCAAAAGTGACAAGGAAGCATGTGAGAAACTGCCGAACTTGTGATGTATTGCGTTTCATGGGAAAAGAAGGAAGTCTTTATACATTAATAAGGGTATTAATTGGCCGCAATGACTGACGGATGGTAGATTATGGAGTCCCGTTACGGAAAGCACTGATCGGACAATCGGTCCAATTGGTCCGCTCCACAATACTTGGAGCCATTATTCTCTCCCAAATACTGATTTAGCGAAAGTTCAAGCCACCAGCGCGCTTTAGTATACATCGTCCACTCTTTTTAAAATGCGCCAGGGGTAGTTCAGACTGCATGCTCTGTTTTTTTGGTACCTTTCCTTGTATGTACAGAAAAATATTTTTTTAGGGAGACTGAAATTTAGAAACAGAGCACGCCGGGAGGGAGAGAGAGAGTGTGAGAGAGAGGGGAAATCAGGAAAAGACTGAGAAGGGGGGTGTGCGCTCTTTTGGTCTTGCAGGTTTTGGAGCATCGTGTCGGGGAGAGGTCATATATTTCGGGAATATGTTTCTTGGGGGTTTGTTTTAGAGATAGAGACGTGTATAAAAATATTGTTGTTTCCTTAGCGAGAGAGGACGCACAGGGGGAGGTTAAGATCTCCGAGCGTGTATAAATATATATATATATATATATACTGTGCTGTGATTTACACAAGCACAAAAGCCTCCCTGTTCAGAGAACCGAAAAAGCTTTGGTATACCAGATCACAAATCCTCAAGAATTGTAATGGGTAGGTGCTCCCCAACTTTTTCTCGTGCCCTGTTTTTGGAAGAGTGTCTCTTCATCTGAGTATTCCATCAATATCTTGTGCTTCTCTGTGGTTGCCAAGACTCCTTTGCTTCTAGTTTTGTGCTAGACCCGGAGTAAGAACTTTGCACTGTGTTTTCTGTGGTTCCTTTCTACGGTTTTGGGATGGGTCGTGGGGGGATAAATGGGTTTTTGCTTTTGTCTTTACGCCTTAGTTTAGGTTGGTGTTCGGGAGACTTTGGGTGTTCACTGACGTTTATTTGTTATTCTGGGGAACTGGTTCTGGTTCCCTGGTATGGTATTTTTCATCGGAATTTGTGTTTTCGGTGGTTGGCCTCCGGGGGAGGAAGGACTGGCTGGCTGGATTTTGTTAGTTGTGTGTTCTCTGCTATCTTAATTGAGATCCAGGCGGGTGGAATCTGTGTTTTGTCTTTTTCTTTCTGGTATTTGTGCTTGGTCTACCCTCTCCACCCCCTCTCTCTCTGCTGATTTAGCATTTGTTGATTTCATGGCTTGCTGGTGCTGTCAGGCCAGCTGTGGGATCTTTCCTCACGCATTACTCACTTAGCCTACGAACACGTAAACACCCACCCACGCCCCTACCAACTTTTAGGTGGAGGTGGCTTATAGTTTAATTGGCTTCCTTTGTATCTGTTCAAACCGATAATTTTTTTTCGAGCTCTTCCGGATTTGGTTATTTTTCGTTTAAGCCTCCCACGCCTCCCTCCTCTTCACTCCTCTTTTCTTTGTCATTTTAGAAAGATCTTGAACGGATTTGGCTTATGCTGTTTCCTTTTCCTTTTTTTTTGGGGCAGATCTTTCCTTTTATTCCTTATCAATTGAGTGCCTTTTGCTTTGACTTGCCGTGGTGGTTCTCTCCAAGTTTTCTCTGATTTGTTACTTCTTGCTACTACTGCAGCTTATATTTCGGAGGTCAACATGAGCTTTTCACATGACATGGATGACGAATATGAGAAACTCTTCAGGAGAATGAACCCACCAAGGTATCCAAATTTCTATCTTCTTCAACGACGCTGAGATGCTGTCTAATTTTGACGAAGTCCGGGCCGAGGATATACCTTTCTGCCCACTTACCTTTTTGTCTTTGTTTCTCAGTGTTGTGATTGATAATGAAGCCTGCAAGAATGCAACCGTCATAAGGGTATGTCTTTAATTTCTTCTTTCTGTTGGGCTTTATGAGCTTCTTTTTCTCCTCAAGAATCTTTTGGTACTTATTCTCTTGGATGATGCAGGTTGACAGTGCAAACAAATATGGGATACTTCTCGACGTTGTACAAGTCCTTACTGACCTTAACCTTATCATAACTAAGGCTTACATTTCTTCTGATGGTGGATGGTTCATGGATGGTATGATTCTTTCCGAATCTTTAACCCCTTTTCTTTTACTTATATAAAAAAAAATCTTTAACCCCTTTTCTCTAATTTGTCATATATATCTTTGGAATATAATTTTTTTTCCTCCTTCAGTTTTCAATGTCACTGATCAAAATGGAAATAAGGTTACAGATGAAGGAATTCTGGATTATATTCGAAAGGTGAGTCTTGTTGCATATTGGTATGTATGCCTCTGCTTTCTATGCATACACAGCTGATTTATTGTGTTCGTCTTCAGTCTCTTGGACCAGATTCATGCTTTACATCTTCTAGGAGGTCTGTTGGGGTTATACCATCAATAGACCACACTGCGATTGAGCTAACTGGAACTGACAGACCAGGACTACTTTCCGAAGTGTGTGCTGTGCTCGCACATCTTAAATGCAATGTAGTGAGCGCAGAGGTCTGGACACATAATACCCGGGCCGCGGCAGTGATGCATGTGACCGATGAGGAAACTGAGTGTGCAATTACTGACCCAGAGAGGCTATCTAGGATTAAGCAACTTCTCAGCAATGTACTCAAGGGAAGCAACATAACCGGTGGAGCTAAGACTGTGTTCTCTCATGCAACTATACACACTGAGAGGAGGCTTCACCAGATGATGTTTGCTGATAGGGATTATGAACGAGCTGAAGATGGTGCCTTGGATGAGAAACAACGGCCGAATGTGAATGTTGTGAATTGGTGTGATAAAGACTACTCTATGGTTACCATCCGGAGTAAGGATAGGCCAAAGCTTCTCTTTGATACAGTTTGCACATTGACAGACATGCAGTATGTGGTTTTTCATGCAAATATTGATGCCGAGGGGCCAGAAGCTTATCAGGTATCCCATAACCCTCTACTGTACTTACATGCGGTTATGATGTTATAGTAGGGCAATTGTATGGGCCTGGTTTTGGTTGTTGCATTTTTCTAATTTTGTAAGTGTTTACAGGAATACTATATCAGGCATATAGATGGATCCCCTGTGAAATCAGATGCGGAGAGGGAAAGAGTGACACGATGTCTTGAAGCAGCCATTGAGAGAAGAGTATCTGAGGTGAGTTCTTATGTGATATGATTGGGAATTTGTAAACTTTTGTTGTTTGTTTTGTGGAGTAATTTGCCGTGGTTTTAAAAGTAATTATGCAGTTGAACATATGGATGGTAATAGCTTTGGAGTCATTTCACAGTTGAACATTTTGATAGTTAAACTTTGGCTTCTACATGCAATAAAACGAAAGATCTATTTGCAGTAAGTTGTTATATCTTAGACCATCATAAGAATAAGGTAATATGGTTTGTCTATATCACCATTATTTAAGGAAATGGACCCGTTTGCACTGAAACTTTTGCGCGTTTCAAACATTTCTTTGATTCTGTTTACAAGCATAATTTTCTTGTCCAGATCTTCGAGAGATTCTGATATGCAATAGAACAAGTTGTAAATAGCAGCTGAAAACAAAGTGTATTTGGTCATCTCCTGCTGTTTTACTGTTGCTTTGAGGGGCTTCATTCAATTTTTCTTGACCAGAGTTTTGTCTTACTTCTACAGGGGTTGAAGCTGGAACTCTGCACTACTGACAGAGTTGGGCTGCTGTCTAATGTCACTCGAATTTTTCGCGAAAATAGCCTCACTGTGACCAGAGCAGAGGTTACAACTAAAGCAGGAAAAGCTATGAATACATTTTATGTTCGTGATGCATCAGGGAATCCTGTCGATTCGAAGACCATAGATTCCATCCGGCAAACAATAGGCCAGACTATCCTTAAAGTGAAAGGCAACCCGGAAGACTTAAAACCTGTTCCTCAGGAGTCTCAAACTCGGTTCCTCTTTGGTGGTCTTTTCAAGTCTAGATCATTTGTTAACTTTGGCTTAGTTAGGTCCTATTCCTGAGAAACTCAAATGATCAGACACTCAGTTCCCTTTGTACATCGAAACCGCTCAACTGCATACTCCATATATAAGTTTCAAAACACCTTAGAGGGCTTGTGACTTTAGTCTAGGAAAATATATTCCTCAAAAGAGGTTAGAAAAGCCATAATGAGAGAGTCAGAGTCCTTGTAAATACCCCCGTCCCCATTTTTCTGCTTTGACCTTGACATCTTATTCCAAATCCAACCTCACGTTGGGTTCCTGAATTATTAGAAAGAAAGTCCAATATCTTGGAACAACAGTTTTAATATAATGTGCATAATATTCTCTGCCTTGCAGTAAATCTTCTCGTCTTCCTTTTTTTTTTTTTTTAAATGCTAAAAAAGTGACGTTTTAACTCTTATTTTGGACTGATGTCCAGAAATTTGAAAGTTCCTTGCGTAGATGAGTGTTAAGTTACTATTAAAAACCTCGTTGCGAGGATCTTCCGTGAAAGAGGTGGCCACCAAGACTTTGAATCTTGTGGACGAAACTACCTACGCACATCGATCGACCAATCTGCTTTCCCTACATCACCCAATTGGACGGACTATTTGGGTGGCGGCTAATACCTTTCCATAGTCGTAGGTTGAATATCGAAGTTCGACCTAAAATCTGGATGCCAGATCTTCAACGTCGCTCTCGGACAAAGACAGCCACTTTTATGCTGGGTTTGGTCTTTCGAGGAAATAATTCCGGTTTGTTGTTGAACGGGTTGCCATTTCTGAATCACTATTCTGTTCCATGCTTTGACCAGTCCTTAGCTTCACCAGGAGGCCCTGTCATTTGCTCCTCAATAGCACCCGAATGATTCGGTATGTTTTGGGATCTTTTAAGGTTAAGTTCCTCCTGCTTTGCAAGGGCAACATTTGACATCGACAGTTCGTTTTCCTTACGGAAATGGTAACTGCAATTCCTTCTAGTGATCCCATTCAATACAAGCAAGTTTGAACCTTCTTTTTGACCGGATGTTGTGAGAAGAGGTGTGGTTTGAAAGCTCAAAAGCAAAAAGCCCCACCAAATGTGAAAGGTGGGAGAAGGATGGGGGAAATTGTCGTCTTCTTTTTTGAATTTGCAATTCCACATCGCCATCGCCACCCTGCATGATTGGCGCTATCATAATTGGTTCGTGTCACGTGTGCTATCTGGGGTTCCTCCGCGTGGCTTCTAATTCATCCAGGAGCTGCCCCTGCCAGCTCAAGAGGATTCCAGATGGGTAAAAGTAAATACAGAGATTGGATCATGAGGAATTGGTGCACTGTGGATAACTAATATGTGGTGGTCTTTCCGTCACTGTCTCAATACGAAAAGAAGTTCAAAATACAAATGAATTACTCCATCAAAGGAAAAGTCTAAAAAACAAACGTCTTGCTTAGGAAAATAACTAAAAAAAACAAACTTCTTTTGGACGACTGGAGGGTTATCGAGAACCTGATCTGTAATTCACCACGAAACTACAAGAGGGACTACGCAAAGTGAAGTCGTCTCTCAAAGGGTCTAAATGAAGTCAGCTTGTGACTATTGGCGACTGCGAGGAACTACACAAAACTTTGTCAATATTATTATTTTTCAAAAAATTTCAAGATTTTTTAGTTGGGTTCGAAACATATATAATTCACGGTTCTCGATCTTTTCTAATTTGAAGCCTTAATTTGATGGTCAAATTCCGAGATAACAATGGATGGTGATACTGATAATTAATACAAAAAATCTTAAATGTTGTAAGATCCACACGTAATATCCATCTATTTGAATTGAACCACTCAATTTGAGTAGTAAATTAAAGAATATGCTAATATTCACTCCGAGAACACGTGTACCCTCGTCTCGAACTATGCTACATGCGTGCATCAATTGTATACTTATCTTTTTTTTTGTTGAATAATACCGAGAGGCTTTCCATTGCATTGAATCAAGAGTACAAGATCCACAAGACATCAAGAAGAAAAGATTCAAGCACAACTAGGTTGCAAAAAAGAGGCTAGCGGGATCCCTAAAGGATCGGTAAACCACAAATGCTCCATGCTGGACAGAGAGAGCGGGTGGCCGGAAACGGCAGACGACACTACCAGAACCATAACAGATACTAGCAAAAAGCTAAGAACATGCAACATAGGCAACCTAGACAGATAAAACAACAAAACTCACAAAAGGGCAGCAAGGCCACAAAATGGCCAGCAAAGCCCCAAAGGAGCAGCAACAACACAGACCAACTACAACCTAAAAAGAAGCAACAAACAGCAAAACAACGTCCGGAACACCACGACAAAAGACACGGCGGCGCGTGAAGGTCACGCGCGGCTGAGGGGCACAGGACCGACCAGATCTGGGCGGCCGAGAGCTTCTGACACTGTCCAAGGGTCGTTGCCGTCAAAAACCGCCGAAAACAGCCCTAGAATGCAGAAGATGAATCGGCGTGTGGGGCGCGTGTGGGCTCCTGGCGGCAGATCGGCGACGTAAAGGAGCGGAGAAGATCGGCCGGAGGAGCTGAGTTTGATGATCTATGGCGTGGCCTCCAAGGGTCAACAAAAAAGCCGGGATCTAGCAACACTTCTTCAAAAGAAAAGCCGAGAAATAAAAGGGGGGAGCCGAGAAAAGGGGATCCGAGAAGAGGGGGTAAGCCGAGAAAAGAGGAAGCAAGAGAAGGGGAAGAGGGAGGGGGTTAAGGTAGGCTAAAACACCAATTGTATACATATCCACTTATGCGTCTTGCTCTCATTCTCAATGTGCATGGATGCGTCTTGCAAGGCAAAAGAAACAGAAAAATGGACAGACGTGCAGAGTAGCTGATGCATCAGTTAGTGTTTTTGTGTTCTGCCTGGACGAGTCAGCAGCTAGAGGCCACCCAGCAGTCAACAGTCAATGCTATAACAACATGTCAAGCCTGGGAGGGTGTGATTTAGTAACAATATAGAAATAAGGAACATAAAGTTTACTGATAAGCTAGGTTGGCATAATAAATCATGACCAAGATCCTATGATATAATAATAATATGACAAACTTTTACTAGTACATGGTTCTATGTGATAAAACAACAGGGCATGATTCTGTCAAATCTTGAAGAGAAAAGAAGTCCAGAGTCATGCAACCCACTTCCTAAAAAGTTAATGGGGGAGAAAACAATGCGCCGAGAAATCACTAAATTAATTGAAGTGTCATGTTCTTTTCTGGACCATGAAGCTTGCTGTCACTGAAAACTCGGGGCTTGTAATTGTGTGCGTTGATTCTTCTTTCACGTGGAGGAGGATTGGAAGTTCCAAGTTTCTTCAGTCAAACAGCGAATGAGCAATCTCCTCTGATCACATGCTGAATAGCTCAGCAGAAGTTGAGTCCGCCATAATAGTTTATCTTGCCGGTAGATGTAAGATGACTTAATCTATGTCCCTATATAACATGCCATTCTCTCGCTTGCCAAACATGGGTCCATGTGGGTGCAATTATCAGAAACCGCCACAGTCAACTGGAAAATTACTGAATTCAGCTAGTGAAATCCAAAAGAACTAGTTACCCAAAAGAAAAAAAGAAAGAAAGAAATGCGTCACAACCCTTCCAATAATTCATGATAAAGCCACGAAATTTTTTTCTTATATTCCACGCTTGATGTCTCTCTCTCTCTTTGCGTTAATACTAAGAGAATACATAAGGTGGTCGAATACCATTAAGAAGAGGCAAAACCAATATGGAGGAGGGGTCTAGTGCTGAGTTTCCAGGCTTCCAAACTTGTGTTCACAAGGACGACTTTGTTTTCAGAAGTTCTTTAAGCCGTTTGCAAAGACGAGCTCCCTCCCCTCTTCAGCTAAAGCCAAGTACAGTCCCTTGGGCCTGCGACGGTCCACCAAAAACATTCGTTGGCAGTTCAAGCTCCTCATCATCGTCATCAATGAATCCATTCTACTACAGTAAAGATCCCATACCTCTACTTTCGCCTCTTGTGTTGCCTTCTTTGCTTGAATCTGCCTACGTGCAAGAGGGAAATATAACGAAGTCTCATTGAATATTCACAAGGCCGTCCATATCTATGATCTGTGGCATACATATATGTTTGATCTTTGTCCTGTAAAATTAGGCCACTGGTTTTATGTTATATTGAGTAGATTTGCTATAACGTCTTGTAATAGAGTAACGCGTACAGGGTCGATGTTATTCCTAAAAGGTAGTAAGATTTTGTTCTCTCCTCTCTTCCTTTTCTTTTTCCACTTGCTGTCGCGCGACAACTTTCCACTGATTGATTACTGCAATTACTGGCACTTTGATTTGCATGTTCTTTCACGCTTAACAAATAAGTTGCAGTTGGCCGGGGCTGCATCAACAGTTAAGCACCTTCCGGTGGATGTTATGAAGTTAAAGTAGTGTGAAGCTAGATTTCTTCTCTAATTAACTTGCTTGTTGCTTGATGATTCTTGCAATAGAGATGACCTCGAAAAACATCACACGCAGTTTTCCTTCTTGACGTCAGATGAAAGTCAGCCCAGCATCGATCTGTGAAGGTTCTCCAAAGTGGAATTTCCCCCAGTGAAGAGAATGAAGACAAATATGGAAAGAATGATTCATTTTCTTATTTGATTTCTTTCGCACAAGTACATTTATATGAATAACTGTACAAACACTGGACATTAAATACAAGGACAAATTTGTAGGGATAGTTGTATAATTGAAAAAATATGAGCCTAAATCTTAGCAACCGTATCCTTGGTTTGCTTTTCAAATTCTTGTGATTCAATACGCCCCTATAAACTAACCGGGAGGGATTGGACGTTTAGTTTGGATCAAAGATTGAAAACGTTGCGTAGATAAAGGCTTGGTGAAGATATCCGAAACTTGATGTTTGCTTGAAATAAATTGAACATCCAATTGTTTAGCCGCCAAATGATCGCAAATAAAGTGAAAATCAATTTCAATATGTTTTGTGCGAGCGTGAAATACAGGATTGGAGGTGAGATAATTAGCACCAATATTAATCCATAACTTTCTGAGATTGTTCCATAGGTGTCAAAGTGTGTTGTTCCGCTTCCTGAGATTGTTCCATAGCTTGCAAAGTTATATTGTCCCGAACCTACAGGGCATAAAAATACAACATCAGGCACATTCGAAATACACAGATCTCAGAAGCGTCCAATTACAATCTGCAGCTTGATGCCGAAAATGCTCTCTTGTAGAACACTGGAGCTGCATGCTCCTCGTTGCCTCACCCCACCTCTAGTGGGCCCCAAGTGTCAGTCAGATACCTTACCCCTCCCTACTCCTCCTTCGTCCTTTTCCTACCCAATCAAATGCCACCCTCGTCCCTCGGTCGATACACTCTACGTTCTCCCTTTTCCACCTCTCTCCTCCCCGTCCTTACTCTACCCGAGAGAAGGCAATCCCCTCCGGATGTCTGGATGGACGGCTGGATGCTGTCCATCCGGACATCCGGTGGTTGGGAGCCGGGGAGCAGGTGGGTCCAACCTATTCCAACTACTCTACCTCATCATATTCCAACCTTCTTGTGAAATTCTGCCAGTTTACCACCAGTCCCTTTCTCTTATATTCCTTGCTTCTACTTTCTTAGCCTTACCCAATTCTCCCTTCTCCTCATTCATCTTAACCTTCACCTAGTTTCCGCTCTCTTTCCTTTCTCCCTTCCCTCCCAATTTCTTGGATCCCCTCCATCAGCATGGTTTTTTCATATACCATTTATAATGAGTTATCCGCCCTGGTCCACCGCACCGAAGCTCTGGGTCGGGACCATTTGGAGGAAAATCTTGTTGGCGTGAGTTGTCATATGAGAGAATATTGGACGAATTATAGGAGACCTGTGATTGTAGGAAAGATATTCTTTCCTTTATTATTGTACACAATCATAGGAGTAAATTTGTACAGTGTAGACAATGATTGTATTTTCTTCTTTATATGTTTACCAAACCAGTTTTGTAAAGCTACGTTGAAATATATTGAAATTAATTTTTGACATGGTATCAGAGCTAGGTTCTCTGCCTTGGTCCTGCACCCACATTAAACCCGAAGTTTTTTTCCTTCCCTCCTTACCAACAATGTTGGACTCAGATGCAAAAGAAAGATCTGGTACATCTTAGACTGAATCCATCTTCACTGAATTCACCACCAAAATGACTGAAGCCTTAAACAAGGTCCAGACACCAACCTTGAACTTCAAACCTGTTGCAGCTCCAATCGACATTAAGTTGGATGGCTCCAACTATGCCCTATGGTCCCAAGTTGTCGAGATGTGTATTTCAGGCAAAGACAAGTTGGGCTATGTTAATGGTGATATTTTGCAACCCCTTTCAACCGATCCAACCTTTCGCAAATGGCGCATGGACAATGCCATTGTCAAGGGTTGGCTGATCAACTCCATGGAGTCTTCTCTTATTGGTAATTTTATTCGCTTTCCTACTGCAAAGCTTGTTTGTGATTCTATTGCTACCATTTACTTCGATGGTAGTGATACATATCAAGTTTACGACCTTAGGCATCGTGTTCCCAGCTTAAAAAAGCTAGAGGATCTCTTGAGAAATTTTATACCGATCTCCAAGGGTTATGGCACAAAATAGATTTTCGACGTTCTAATCCTATGGAATGTGCGGTTGACATTCATCATTATAATAATATTGTTCAAGAAGATCGGGTCTATGTGTTTCTAGACGGACTTGATGACAAACTTGACAAAATAAAAGGAGATGTATTGCAGCTTCGTCCTTTTCCCACTATAGAACAAGCTTACGCACATGTCTGTTGTGAAGCTATTCCACAAGCTGTCATGATTACAGGCAATACAGATCATGCTTTTGGTGCAGTTCTTGCCACCAAGCGCCTGAGACTTGGTCCCTTTAATCAGTCCTCGACTATCTAGAAGTCACAACCAAGTTTCTCCACCGACGGCTTGAAGTTCACTCACCGTGACAACCGGAAATATGAAACATTTATTTCCTTCATTATTTTCCTCCGTGAAGAATTTTGATTTTAAATGTGAAACATGTATTTTGGCAAAGAGTCATCGTGTTGCATATCCTTTGATTTCTAGCAAATAGGATATCCATTTTGCTTTGATTCACTTGGATGTATGGGGACCTTCCCCGGTAACTACTGTGTTGGGTTTTCAGTGATTTGTGCTCTTTCTTGATGATTGTATGTGAATGACATGGTTATATTTATTGAAGCATAAAGATGAGGTTTTGGAAGTATTTCGATATTTTCATGTTGTGGTGCAAACTTAGTTTTCGGCCAAAATTCAAATTTTAAGTTTTGATAATGGTGGTGAATTTATTAACTACCAATTTCGTGACTATTGCCGCCTCCATGGTATTCTTCATGAGACGTCTTGCCCAAATACTCCTCAGCAAAATGACATTGCTAACGGAAAAATAAACATCTACTTGAAACCGCTAGAGCCCTACTCCTTGGTGCCCATGCTTCGAATCGTTTTTGGGCTGACGCAATTACTACCGCTATTCATCTCTTAAATCGCATGCCGTCGAAAGTCTCGGGATTTATCACTCCGTTACAAGCTCTCTCATCTCATGTCTCCTTGCAATCTATGTTGATGTTGCCTCCAACGCACGAAGCTTGATGTGTGTGCTCTCAAATGCTTGTTTTTAGGATATGCTTTTCAACAAAAAGGATATCGTTGCTTTGATCCTAAATCTAAGCGGACACACGTTACCATGAACGTCACATTTATGGAGTTAGAGATGATTTTTTCTCCCAATTCCGCACTTTAGGGGGAGACGAATCAAGAAAAGCCGAATTGGTTAGCATTAAATTGGCCAGGGTAGGAAGATTTGATCACACAACATGAGGCTGAGTTTTCTAAGAATGTTGATTTTTTTTGCTGATTTTTGTCTTGATTTGGTGGCATAGGAGGCGCAAGATGGGGATCTCATGCTTGCTGCAAGTGAAGCCTCCCTTTATAGTACCAGCTACATCTTCTCCTGAGAATGATCTTGAGGTAAGCCAATTAAATTCAAATATTATGGAATCTTCTGCTCCTAGATATGTGCTACCTTATAAGCAGAATCGGGGAAAACCACCTAGCCATTACTCTCTTAATTTTAAGGACAGAAGATCATGGTACCCTATTGCCAATTATGTGGCCACAAAATAACTAACAGAACCTATCAAGACTTTTGTACGTGAGCTTTCCACTTGCCATATCCCCACAAAAATTGAAGATGCTTTAGGAGATCCGAATTGGATTCAAGCAATCCAAGAACAGATGAGTATATTGCTGCAGAATAAACCTTGGAATTTAATGTCGTTGCCGAATGGAAAAAACCGTGGGATGTAAGTGGGTTTTTTCTATCAATCACAAGGGGGATGGTTCAATCGAACGATACATGACAAAACTCGTGGCAAAAGGCTACACTCAAACATATGGAGTCGATTATCACGAAACTTTTTTACCTGTGACAAAATTAAATAATGTTCAGGTATTGTTGTCCCTTGTAGCAAATTTGGATTGACCACTACACCAATTTGATGTGAAGAAGGCATTCCTTCATGACGATCTTGAAGAGGAAGTGTACATTGATATTCGGTGACTGATGGAACTAAGGTGGTTTGTAAGTTACAACGCGCTTGTATAGATTGAAGCAATCGTCAAGGGCATGGTTTGAGAGATTTAGGGTATGTTTGAGCCCCAATAAGTTGGGCCCAAAAATTTAGGTTTAATAATTAAAAATTCACCATATAATTTATTATTATTATATTATTTATAAAAATTTTTCTCTCTTTTCACTTTTTCACCAACTCCCATAACATATCTTTACTTTATAATATTTCCCAAACCCCAATACTCAAAATTTTCACCCTCAAACATATAGTCTTGCAATGAAAAAATATGATTTTCATGAGAGCAACTCAGATCTCTATTCCTAAAAAGACAAAATGGCAAGGTGACGACCTTCATTGTCTATGTGGATGATATAATCATCATGGAGACGATCTTGATGAAATATCAAGACTACAAGGACAGTTGACAACGAAATTTGAGATGAAAAATCTGGGTGGACTAAAATATTTTTTAGGTGTAGAAGTTACAAGATCAAGTCAAGGTATATTTTTGTCCCAATCAAAATATATTTTGAATTTATTAGCAGAAGTGAGTTTATTAGAATGTAAGAATATGGATACCCCAATTATTCAAAATCATAAGCTGTGGATATATGAAAATCAGAAGCCAACCGATAAAGAGAGATACCAACGCATAGTTGGCAAACTCATTTATCTCTCTCATACTTGGCCTGATGTTGAAATATGCAATTAGTGTAGTGAGTCATTTCATGCATTGTCCAAGTGAGGAGCACATGGATGTTGTGACTCGTATCCTCAGATATTTGAAATGTTCTCCAGGGTAAGGGCTTGTATTTTCTAGAAATAATCTCGTGACATAGCGAAGTAAAAAATAGAAAGTTGTAGCCCTATCAAGTGTTGAAGCTGAATTTCAGGGAATGACCAAATGGCTGTGTGAGCTGTCATGGCTAAAATGGTTATTAACTGATATTGGATTTGCTCCAAAATCGGAAATGAGCATTTTTTGCGACAATAAATTAGACATTGATATCTCCCACAATCTCGTACAACACGATCGCACCAAACATGTGGAAGGTGGATCAACACTTTATCAAATACAATCTAGAAGCCGAGATAATTCAGTTGCCATTCGTCAAGTCAGAGGATCAATTAGCAGATATATTTACCAAAGTTGTGTGCAACAAGGATTTTTACAACTCACTAGACAAGGATTGTATTTTATTATTTATATGTTTACTAAACCAGTTTTGTAAAGCTACGTTGAAATATATTGAAATTACATTTTGACAAATCCTGCCTTTGAAAGTGACAACCCCCAACCCCCAATCCTTACTCTCCTTGGCTGTATCATTTTATTCAAGCCTTTGAATAAAATAGGCACTCGGGCGGCTATTTTTCAGTTTTGACATTTTATTCCAAACCCGGAGATTGAAGAGATGGATGATTTACGTTTTGTCTTCTCCATGTCATCACTATCCAGCTGCAAAAACCTCCTAGACCAGGGTCCATGAAGTATCAAGGGCATATGCTTATCCTCCAACCACTAAATACTAGTGATATAATCAATGAGGTGAGTATGATGCTCACTCCAATCTGGCTCCAAGTCCACAGTCTTCTAGTGGAGAAAACTACAAAAGTGGATGCTCACTTAATAGCTCTAAAAGCAAGGGATGTCACTGAAGTAGATTTTTGATCCAATAGAACAGTATGTTATTCAGTTTATTCTCAAACTTCACATGCAAAAGTCGGACCGTAAATGACAACTTACAAAACTTGGTACATCTAGTATACAACACGCTTTGCCTCTTCCTATAACTTTTGAAAAGGTGTCGAAGCTCCGAGTCCCAAAGTGAGGGTTTCCCTATTCTCAGGGTTTTTTGTAAATACTCTTGCCACACCTTTTATTCTTGGACTGATGTCGGTGAGCATTTCTTCCATCCCTTTAGAGTTATCTCTCTCTAAATCACCATCATCAGGTGGTAGCTCGCTCCGGACTCTTGACTCAGACTTGTAGAAAGTTGAATATCCTCCCTGTGATACACCCATACATTAGAACCCGCATCAAATCCATTATTGTATAAATGATCTTCCATCTTTACCAAATCTTAAAACACTACATTTATGCACTTCTGATACGAACATCTGATATGACCGTGAGAGTCTACACAACAGGCAACCGTAGCAACAAAGCTAAGGATCCCCTCGGAATACTTATCACCAAACCGATCTTTCTCATGAACCCAATTCTTATCCATTGCCACCAATCTAAAAATAATGGATATTAAAAACCCATAACCACCACTTCATTAGAACTTGACTTTGTGTACAGCTTATAGGTCGTATCCCATTCAAGATTGCGAGTTCATAGTTAAAACGTCAGTTCAGCTTGTGTTCATCCATACCTCGAAAAAATTTAATAGCATTTCGCCCAGGTCTCCAAGTACATTCACCAGTGTTGGGGCCAAACATCATCAACAATATGTAGATGACGTCACACACAATGCCAACAGTCTACCCGAAAGACAAAGACTAGATGATATTGATTTTTAATACGTTAATAATAACCTTCTTCCCCAAACCCTAAAACCACCATCTCTGACGTTCCAGCTTTCTGTCTCATAAATTCCCTCTCTCTTTCTTCATTTTCTCCCTCATTTCAGGTCCCTCTCATCGATTTTTTGTGGTCTTTCACCTCCAAAGTGTAGTTCTCAAAGTTTCTTGGTGATTTTCATGCGATTAATGCAATTTCACGAAGGTTTGTGAAAGGGCGTCGAAAGATATTTTGATTTAGTGCGTTTTGCACTAATTGTTCACTTTTCAATTAAGGCCCTAGCGCCTATAAGAGGGAACCTCCGCTCAAAGGTTGAGCACACCTTAAAAATCTCTTCCACTCCTCCTCTTTAAAGATCGTTTCATCTATTGTTAGGGTTCCTATCTTTCTCTTTGGTCCGATTTTCCCATGCAGCATGTGTGTGTCTGGGGAAGTGTGGAAATTTGATTTTTCCTAGCAAAGTAATGTAAGAGGAGCAATTATACTTTTTTCTCGACAAAAGATGAATAATGAAAATAGAATTTTTAATCCCGTGGAATATGATTATTTCATAACTGTTACTATGTTATTGCAAAGTTATTTTATTTTAACGCTTATTTTGGACGTAAGTACAAAATTTTAAGGGATAAATGCAAAATCAGTCCCTGAACTATACGCAAAAATCGTTTTAGTCCCTCTGATATGAAAAGCATCGATTTAATCCATGTGATTCTATTTTCGTTTGTTATTGGTTCTCCATCAGGGACTGATTTTATCACTTTCTGAAATCACAGGGACTAAATCGATGCTTGTCATATCACAGGGACCAATTTTGCATTTATCCCAAATTTTAAAGGCATACTGAAATCTTGTTTAATTCATTGATTTATACTCTTATGAAATTCTCTAGTTGTTAAAATTTCTTAATAATATTGTTTTATGGTGGATTTAATTTTTGAGTTAGTGATTGAGTTCCGTACTAATTATTACATGACTTTAAATCTTTGACGATATTTTGTTACAGTTATTGCTACTGCTGCTGTGTTGGTACTAACTTACTATTTTTAAATGCACCTATTTTATGATGTTGTTATTTGGTGTGAGTTTTTCTTAGTGCACACTTGGCGTTCATAGCCAAGTCTTAGTAGGGAAACTCTATTTTTTGTTGACTTGATTCGGTTGGCTGCTGATTAAGTCATTACACTACCCTACCTGTGATGCTCCTTTTTTCAAAGACTTAAAGTATTTATGTTGGTTAATGACAATACTTTGGAATTTTCGAGTCAGAATTCTTACCTTGGAAAATTTATATGTTTTAAGAACATCAATATTCTTGCTAAATATTTTATTTATCCTATTATCTAGTTAGGCATTTGCATTTAGTTATGGATCTTGACAATTCGAACACTTTAATGAACATTTCATTTCTTGTATCTTATATTATTACATTTCACTTGCGTTAATTTGATCAATTGGTGAGAAATCTAGTGTCATTATTAAATTACTTATTTCTAACTTGCTTTTTAATTGGACATATATGATAAGCTCATTATGTTGTAATTACCTATAGAGTACATTTCATTGTATTTAAATTTCACCTTGCTTATTTTCTAACATATATCCGAAATTTAGTATTAATGCCACATAAACAAATTATTTTTTCCATCATTAGTTCAAGTACTTTCCTTGATTAAATTTTCTCATTATATATACCCTTCTCTTACCTTAAATTAATTTCTACATTACTTCTTACCTAACTTAATTTGATTAATTAGTATATGCATTATTCAAATAATCCGTCCTATTTTCATTTCCCCTATATGTACGGTTGCCCATTAAGCTCTCATTGGTCTTTGTATTACTTTTTTGTCTTATTAGCATGCATGTTCACGTTAGAAGCTCGTAGACCAATCGGCAAGTGTAAGTTACGAAGATTGTGAGAGATTTGGTGAGCTTTAATCATTACCTAGAAAAGAGACTTTGTGCCACTTGGCATTTTCTTCCCTTTGCCGCTCATATTAGCCATTTAAGAAACTTGCTGCTTGTAGTTAAGTTTAGATGAAACGAGTACCTAGAGCTAGATTAGGTGCTAGGTTAGATGTTATCCTAATGACTAACTATAGTTAACGTAGGCTATTTAAAGCCAAAGCAAACCGTGGGGAGCTCTTTTCCTTGGAAGTGACGAGCTATTTCAAGAGAGTGAAATAGAGAGAAAGGGAGAGTGGGACATGAAGAGCAAGAAGTGGCCGTGAGAGAAGAAGAAAATAAGGAGAAGAAGAAGAAATGAAGGATAAGGAGAAGAAGAGAAGAGAAAGGAAGAAAAAGAAAATAGTGAAGTGGTAAGGCCCTTGGTAGTATTCGGCCATGGGAGCAAGACCTCTCCCATGAGCCGCTTTTTCCCTCATTTATCTTTGTATATCTTTCTAACTCTAAGATCTTGCTTTAGGAAATTTCAAGAAGCATTTAGAGACCACCCGAAACTATCAAGGTAAGGGTGTAGTTGCATGTAGGTTTGTGTGGGAAAACAAATGTGAGATGGCCATGTTTGTATGAAAAATTACTTGCTGCCTTGTAGTTTTTTTTGTATCCAAACGTCACTACCTTGTGTTTTGATGAGATCTTCCATTCTTTGTGGTTGCATGTAGAAGATAAGTAAGGATATTGCATATCTATGCCATAAGGTTAATATGTATGAGGAAATGTGTAAATGGCCCTTGCATGTAACTTGGTTGTGCAAAGAGTGGATTTTATGTTAGTAGGCCATGGTCAGTAGCTGAAATGGCTCAAAAGAGGGCCAAGGAGGCCACGGGTTGGCTATAGAAGAGAGCCAAAATGCATGCAAGAGTAGTTTGGTTGATTTCCTAAAGTGGTGCACTTGTGAACTTGGTAAACTGAGAAATGAAAAGAATAATGGAGTGTGGGACAGAAAGGGTCACAGCAGTGCCCTATGGGGAACTCTCTTGAGTTCCAATCGCTTAAAATGATAAAGGAGTGGCAATTAGCCACATGCATGGGTGTTCATGGTCTTGGAAAGGAAAAATAAGAAACAAAGACATTTGAATTGTGATTTATTGTTGAATATCATCTCTGGATGCATTTTGGTGCTACTGATGTTTAATTAGCATATTGGTGTACATAAAGATGATGATAAAAACAAAAAGAACACGTGTATGCAAATTTTCCATAAGCTATAGAACACCCGAATACACTGTGGAACATTTCAGGTAAACTTAGGTTGTATCATCACATGAAATTTCCAGAAATGAATTTTAGGATCTGTAGGACTTGCCCTAAAACTTTCAGAGAAAAAGGATAAGAGGAAAGGTTTGAAATGCCCTTGGAAGCTCCTAGGGGCAGTTTCAACATTCTGGGAAAATCAGGGTTAAAAACGTCTAAACTTAAAATCTCAGTGTTGGGCTTAGCTTAATCAGGTTAGGGTTAAATTTTGAGTCCAAAAACATTTTAAATGAGGCCCATAACACAAGGCCTAAGAAGCACTAAAACCCAACCCGTTAGTAAATTTTAGCAAGAAAAGAAAAGAGGCTTAGTTAAAAATTCAGATTTGCATAATATGAAGCCCATTAAGCCCGGTGGCATTAATGAGGTGAAAAGATAAATAAATAAAAAATAGATATAAGAAAATAAATTAATTAGGCATTAATTAAAGAAATAAATAAAGGAAGGATAACTAGGCAACCAATATAGACTCTAAACCCCATCAATTAGAACATAGCGAATAATGTATTAATAAAGTACGAATTTGCATGATAAGATTTTAACCATATCCTTGGAATGAACCGTTTTTGCAAAGTTACGAAAGTATATTTGCATCTCATTTTATTTGAAGCTTATGTAAGTTTGTGAGTTGCATATGCTTGTAACGTATTATATTACATAATCATCTCATGAGTAAAGATCAGAAAGAACCTATACCCAAATGTGATCTTGATATCGGGTAACAGTACCGTTCACGATGGAAAATGTGCAGACCACCACTAATGGAAATAGTGGGTGGTTTCCCTAGTCAATGGTAAGAGGCTTGTCTAACCGAGTCCTGACGTGTGTGATGCACGAGACAGTCCAAGAGGAGAGATGAGGGACGCACAACCTTGACTCTGGGGGTTAAACAAAGCGTAGTATGAACACCTCTACTGGACCGAAAAAAGAAAGAAAGAGATGACCGGAAAACATGATGCATAATTTTTGCATTGCATCAAACATACATTGAGATACTGTTAATTTCTTTCGGTTCTTTATTTACTGTACCTTTATTTATTGTGTTCCTGCTTATCTGTTGTATGTCATGTTCTCTTCCCCATCTTACTGAGTTAGTACGACTCACCCCGTTTTATGCTTTGCATGTTTCTAAGTGGAGCCATGGATATTGAAGATGAAGCTTTTCGAGAGTGAGCAGACTATAGATTGTGATCCTTACATTTTGATCTTGAAGATCCAAACATGGGTCTCAGATACTTTCAAGATACTGGTGAAGTACGAGCCCCACTGATACCTCAAGGGACCTTCATTACCCCCACTACCTTGATTAGAGGATTTCGGTTTGATCGATGTACCCCCAAAGTTCCTTAGTCTCGACCCCACTCCTCCGGCCCCGCTAGCAAAGGGTAGTCGTGTCTCACCTGCGATACTGAAGCGGAGGATTAATGAACCCTAGTTTAGATGTAGTTTCCTTTATTTTCTTTATCTTTCGATGTATATTCAGTGTTTAAAACACGGTTGTAATGGCATGGCGAGCTTTGGAAATCTCTCACTTTTGTACTTAGCACTTTTTGTAGTCCTCATGAAGGACGTGTTTCGGAAAAACCGTGATTAGAAATGAAAAGTTGTATATACTGTTTCGAGTTTCTTTCTTCTCTTAGTTCTTTCTTCTTAGTTTTACATTATTGTACTTCCATTTATACTAAAAGTTTTAAATTACTAACCTTTTCCAAAACATTTAACCCAAGTAGATTTTTTTTTATTTCTTTTCCCTTAATCGCATTATTTGTACTACTTAATGCATTTTCCTAATTACTAATATTACAACAATATTTTCAAATAAAGCATACGCAAAGCTTTTCAAGGTCAAACAGTTGATGCTTGTAGGAATAGTTCGTGTTGTAATCCCCGTCTGTGTGCATACTATCTCTATCGGTGAGCCTATGAGGTATGTACAGGGACGGAGCATGACACTACCACATGAGTAAATGTGGCTTATTGTTAATGCCAAAAGAGATTTTTTTTTGTAATAATGGTAAATTGATTTTTTTACAAATTTCTGAATTCCTGACCATGAAAAAAAATTATATTTATATTTGTTTATTTTATCCTTTGCTTACTGCGTTGTCGAATTCATTTCGTTAATATTTTTTGTTTTCATAGAACTTTGAGGAGAGTGTGGAGAATCAAACTTAGATGTCACGCGGGCGAAATAGATGAAAATAAAGTTTTTATTAGAATCTAGAAACTTTTATTGTTAGAGATTTTGTTTAAGTTTAGGTTTTTGAACATGTGAGTTGTAATGATTTTTAATTTTGAATAAATAAAATAAATTTCTTTATCATTTTAAGTTATTTTATTGCTAAGAGAAAAAGTCTACTGCGTGACCATGTATGGTGTCAGGTGTGGCATAACGTGTATTCAAGCCTTTCAATTAAGTGAGCTAAAGGGTTACAAATTATATCTTGAGATCTTCAAGCTTTGAACACCTTGTTTCTTGAAATTTTTCAAGACTTGTGTCTTTGGGTTTTTGTTTTTTTTTTTATCAATGTACCTTTGTCTTTAAATATATTAATTTTATAAACTTAGTCTATTTATTATAATTATCAAAACATTGATTATCAAAGTCAACAATAACAAAATTAAGATTAGAAAATTCAAGTTTAAGTAGCTGAAGAATCAGTACTGCTTATTTTGATTCCTTAATCATTAGTATGATTGCTACAATTTGTTCCGAACAATTTATTCTTGCATTACACCATATTAAATAACAAATATATGTGAACTTGAATAAATAAACATTTTATTTTACCAAAAAAAGTCATAAAATATTAAAGGAAAAATATTTAAAAAATACATTAACTTACAAAAAAATTGAAAGGATAAAAAATAAAGGGTTAATTACTTAATTCGTCCCTGTGTGATTTTTAAATCTCAAACTGGTCCTTTAGGTTTTTTTTTGTCCTAAATAATACTAGACTTGCACGTGTCCATTTTCAATGGTAAAAAATTCGTTAGTGTCACCTATGTATGCTTCCACTCCAAACCAAAGGTCCCACCTAGATCAAATATGTCACACAAAGGTAGTACCAATTAATTTTCAACGACTATAAATGGATATTTGAAGATCTGGTATTATTTAGGGTGTGTCCCCATTAGCCACGTAGGAGTTTGATGTACAAATGCAAGTGTCAGTTGATCGAAAGGCTATATTGACACATTAATATTCCAAATTTACTACTTTAGGATGAAAAATTTCCTATGGACCAGTTTGAGATTTCGAAATACTATAGAGATCAATGGAGTAATTAGGCCAAAAATAAAATGAAACATTATCAATTGGTAGATTTAAATCGGAGGACCCTTCTAACTCTATGAGGGCATTTGCGACATTAAAAAGTGTCGAATTTCACTCTGTTCTAAAACACAATCTCAAAACTCGCTAGTATTTGACCGTTAGTATGAAAACCCACCGGTGCCCAATTTCGTCCAAGAGATAATGGAGCACGGTCCACAGACTAAACGACAATCGCATCATGCAATTTTCGTCTGCCACGTGGCATTGTATCCATGTACACTCTATATGTCCTTCCATTTGCCACACCGCCTACCACGTCACTGTCCCTTACACGATCTCACAATCCTAAAATCGAAGGCACCGACAAGACCACCTTGAAGGCACATACATGATCTCACATACCGAGATTAGGGAACAGATGTTGGATATGATGCAACATGACAAACGACTATTGTATGATGCAGTTGTCGTTTAGCTTGTGTGGAATGTGCTCTGTTATCTCTTGGAAGAAATTGGGCACCAATAGATTTTGGTACTAACGGCCAAATTCTAGTGATTTTGAATTTTTTTTTCTAAAGCGAGTGAGTTTTTTGAAATTGAGTCAAAACCTAATAAGTAAAGTTAAAACTTTTCGTATTAAAAATGATAAAACTTTTCGTATTAAAAATGAAAGCTTGCACCAACTTCTCTCCTTTTTTTGAAAATATCCCCAAGGCCAAACTCTTTTGGTGTGTTTATGGGGTGGGGCCCGGAGCGGGTACGAAACCCGGAACATTGTTTTATGATCCATTATCACCCTCTTGAAGAGGAAGTGGATCGGCTGCAAGCCACCCACTATAAGGTGTAGCCCAATGCCCATACTGAAAGTAGGGCTGTTCACTGTACGAGTCGGGTTAGTTTTCTGTTAGCTTACTCAACCCAAAATAAACTGCTTCCATTACCCGCCTGAACTCGACCCGTATGAATCAGGTCGGTTTTTTTTGGGGGGGGCTATACACACCTCATTTCTGCACTTTTCGTTGCTAATGTCCGAGTCATGAAAACGAGAAAATTGCTAATGTTGCTAAAAAAGGAAGAATGAAAATCCAAGGCTTCACTTGCTTGTGCCCAAATATATGTTAAGCTGGGTCATAATATTGGTTTTGTCATGACAATCTTTTGGAACATGATTTGGTAGCATATGCCCGAGTTTCTCTCCCACATCCCAAAGACGCAGGCACACTCTGGGTTGGAAATGAGAGTTCCTTATGCCATTCATAGTTAGCCTATAATATTCAATCATTACTGACACGATTAGAGTACATTAATAGCAAAGCAAAATGAATAAGATCAACATCAATGGACTTACTAGTAGAAAGATAATGTTCATTTTATTTAGGCCCTTAAAATACATTATGCACCATTCAGAATGTGCACCTCGAATTACTAAACTTGCATATTCCACCCAAAGGACCGATAGGTTTGTAGTTTAGTATCAAAGAAGGGGAGCCCAAGAACAACATACACAACATGCATACATGAGAGCCCTACTCCTTACCAAAAATACTCAAAATAGAATATGGTAGGGAATATTTGAAAAATCCAGGCACAATACGTACAATGCAAGCATTGATTAGTAGAAAATCCGCTATTGTCAGGGAACCATAGTCATGATCAAAAGTTGTAAAAGAGAAAAACAGTTGATCAGCCAAATAAACAATGAAAATGGAAATAAAATAGAAAATGCAAAGAAATAATGGTTCATCCATTCCTACCAATTATCATTCATCTTCTTCATCAACGCCAGTGAGAGTTGAGTTTTCATCTAACACTTGAAAATGCAAATAAACAATGAAAATGGAAATAAATTAGAAACAAATTTAACATCATTATTATCCGAATGCAATACAAGCATATCACATAGTTACCTGGCTCAACTTCCAAGCTCTCAACATTATCCAATGTCTCACGAAGACCAATTCGAATTGTATCAGATCTTAACCAATTTTGTGCACAAACAAGAGCCTCAACTGTTCTCGGTGCCAACGAACTCCGAAATGGATCAAACACTCTACCCCCAGTGCTAAAAGCTGACTCAAAGGAAACAGTAGAAACTGGAATGGCCAACACATCTCGTGCAACCCTCGCAAGAATAGGATACTTGGATTCATTTACTTTCCACCAAGTCAAGATGTCAAACTCTTGAGTTCTAGATTCACACACATCTGACAAATACTGATCTACTTCTGAATTATTGTCAACAACACGTCTGTCTGCATTTTGCTCATATTCCTAAAAAAATGTCACATCAAGATTATCATTACCGAAGTCAGATGTGGAAGTTTCAATATTCACACAAGGAGTTTGATTACGTGAAGCAATCGTACTTGAAGTCCCATATAAATCATTATATTCAACAAACAATATATACAACAAGCTTCTGGTGCTCTCAATCATTACAGATGCTTGAGACTCGCCGTACATTTTTTTAAACTACCAATGCAAAACTTTCAACTTGCACCTAGGATCAAGAACTGATGCAACAAAGATCAAAAAGTTAACTTTTTCTATTTTTCCCCAATACTTATCAAACTTTAACTTCATGCTCGTCGCCATAACACTAACAAGAACATTATTAGACTGACCCATTTTCATCAAGTTTGATTGAATGCCACAAATCTGACTATAACAGGTATTTGATGTGACATATAAAGAATTGGAAACCTTCAAAGTGGCATCAAAAAACACTTTCAGAAACTTCACAAACACCTTAATTGTTTCCCAATCCTCATATCCTGGTGGTACCATGTGTGCCCCGTCACTAAAATGACGAATATATTGGCCATCATCTTCCACCATCTGCATAAAAGCATTCTGAAACTTCTCAGCAAACTCTAACATAAGGTAAGTTGAGTTTCATCTAGTTGGAACATTAAGGCAAACTAACTTCTTACACTCAATCTTTGCCATCTCAGCGCACTTCTTAAATTTGGTCATTCTTGCAGGAGAGGACCTCACATATCACACTGCATTTCGAACCCTCACAATTGAATCATCACAATCTTTCAGACCTTCATTCACAATCAAATTCAATATATGGGCACAACACCTCATGTGGAGATACTTACCATCCAATACATGTCCTTTCAAATATCTCTTCAACAATTCAATTGCAACGTCATTTGAAGAAGCATTATCAACCGTCACAGTAAAAATATCACTAATTCCTCAATCCAACAAACAAGATTCCACATGTTTTGCAATGGTGTCACCTTTGTGATTAGGAATCAAAACAAAAGTTAATAATCCTTATCTGAAGTTTCCAACAACTATCAATAAAGTGCGCGGTGAGACACATGTAGTTGAGATTTTGCACGGAGGTTCATGTATCAGTGGTCAAACAAACACGTTGATAAGTAGACTTGAATACCTTCTTCAACTCCTCCTTCTCTCTCATATAAAGTTTCATACAATCTCTTGCTACGGTGATACGAGAAGGGACTTGAAACCGTGGTTCAAAAGCTCTACACACTTTTATGAAGCCTTGACCTTCCCCAACCCTAAACGACATTTCATCTATGATAATTATTTCTGCAATTGCCAACCGTATATTTTCAGGATTATATTTATGAACCCTTAAATTGGCATCATCATGATCTCCAACTTCTTCTGATTGATATTTATCCATCGATTCATTGCTAAATTGGTACTTGGGACATGTATGTAACACGTGGTTCAACATATTAGATGTCCCATGATGTTTTGAGTGGCAATGGTACTGCTTGCTACAATAGTTACATTTAGCAAGTGGGTCATTTGGATCACATCCATCTAATCATTTGGATGACAATGACAGTATCAGCAGCTGTGTTTAGTTGCACTCTTAGTTTACACATCCGATATACGGTGTTTCCAGAATCCAGAATCAAGAGACATCCTTGCCAAACATTTGCTGAGGAAGCAATATCCAAATCTAAAAAAGTCTGTTGATACATATAACTTGGGTTATATAAACGCCAAAAACAAATGAAATTTCTGCTGCTATAGATAAAAGGGAACAAAAGAACACAATCAAAATTTTAACCCATAAGGATCACAAGCTGGAGCTACCTTCCTATGCAATCTAGACGATTTGACTACATAGAGTTCCATAAATGACACTTGAATTGAAACCAGAGGCACGTGTCATCAATACTTAGAACTCAATGAGTTTCCTAGAATTTACCTCTCCACCGGCAGACCTGATAATCATTGATAGGGTCTTAGCAAGAAGTTAAACATGAGCTGCTATGCAAACGTAATACCCTTTAAGCAAACCTTGAGGACCTGCTCTTACTCTAAGAACTGCACATTTTAGCTCAGCTCTGTACTTCAATGCATACTCTTCATCATTTAATACGAAGGGCAACTCATCTGATAAATTAAGATGGAACACCATAAACATAATTCTTAGTGCATAAATAATAGCAAGAAAAATATAAAATCAACAAGTCATCCTAACCCACCCACAAATCTGCCTTCACGGAAGCTTTCTTTCAACCAATTAGGTTTGACTATCCAAGCTCTACTAGTGGGTCATCAAGAATAAAGATCATGGTGTACAACCAAAGAATATGTATACAGTGAAAGGCTAAAGAACATAGTGGCTAACAACCCTTAAATTTAGTTTTTTTATCGAGTATATATCAAAATCCAAGTTCAAGTGATAAGCACATAGTGTTTAACAACCCCTAAATTTAGAAGTTTCGTGCCCGCCCCCTTTACAGAGAAAGGCTAAAGAACAAAATAGAAGACTAAAGAGAGACACACAAGTTTGGAGAAAATCTGTGGAATCTTAAGCTTGGGTCTCTATTATCTTCCTCCCATGTGCTGCTTAGAAAGAAAATCTATGGCATCCCGCATCCACGCATATTTTACTTTCGATTCACAGAGAGCTTAATACTTTATATATTAACCAAAACCATTTTCAGATCTCTAAAATAGCAAGGACGCACCTGCTGGTAGAGGAAATGGAAACCCAGAGAACAAAGGAGGCGAGAGAGTTGTTGAGATGGCTCCAGTTCCACCGGAGAGGCAGACGAGGAGAAGAAAGAGTTTGGAGATAGACGATCGAGAAGGAGGAGTTGGGAGGCAGATGATCGAGACCTTCTTATAAGCTATCGGGCGAGGCTGATGCCCAACCGAATTTTGGGCGGGCTCCAATGCTTTGGGCCCGACCGAGCCCGAGCTCAGCCCAACACTATTTGGTCGAGTTCGGTTTCGGGTCGGGTCACATATGAACACCCCAGTCTGGAAGGGCTCCACCGCTACAGCTATCTGGGAGCCACCCTTAGGGTGGATCTCTATGTGCCAGGGCAGTTCTTTTCTTATAATTTTTTCGTGTTTATTATTATTTAAAATGTTGGAATCTTTCTAAATTGATATATTTTTAAATTATTTTGTTGTTTACTATGTTCTAGGTTTTTCTAGTTCTTTTCACTCGGAGGAACATCGCTGAGGCAACTACTAAAATCAAAACCTAAACTTAGGTGGTGTTTGGTGAGCACAAATTTAAGAATTTGAATTTTTCGAAGAAAATTTTGAGAATTTGACTTTTATGGAATTTATAAAAGTTTAACAAAATTTTATTGTAAAATAATTTTTATTGGGGTTTATTAAAAAAGTTTGACCCATTGGGCTTTCCTTCACATAGAAGGAATAAACCCAACAAATCTCCCCCTTTCGACTATGTGGAGGAAATCGCCATCCCGGCGATCGAGCAACAATCTTCAAGCTTCTATCTTGGTAGCGCTTTTGTCAACATATCAGAACCATTATCATCAGTGTGAACTTTCTCAAGTTACAGTAATTTATCATTCAACACATCTCCGATCCAATGGTATCACATATCAATATGCTTCGATCTTGGATGAAAACTGGAATTCTTAGCAATATGAATAGCATTCTGGCTATCACAAAACAACACATACCTTTCCTGCTTGAAATCAAGTTCGCTCATGAACTTCTTTGTTCATAGCAACTCTTTAGCAGCTTCTATTGCTACAATAAATTCTGATTCTGTCGTAGAAAGGGCAATACACTTTTGAAGTCTTGATTGCCAAGCAACAGCCCCACCTGCAAAAATGATAAGATAACCCAAAGTAGACTTCCGAGTATCCACATCTCCTACCATGTCTGCATCTGTGTAGCCAACTAGTAAGGGTGTTCCAATTCCAAAACCAAGTCTCACACTGGAAGTTCCTCGAAGATACCTCATGATCCATTTAATTGTATTTCAATGTTCCTTTCCCGGATTTGACATGAATCGGCTAACTACACCCACTGCATGAGCTATATCTGGTCTTGTGCAAACCGTCATATACATCAAACTTCCTACTGTTGAGGCGTAAGGAACTCGTGTCATGTCTTCCATTTCTTCATCTGTAGAAAGACATTGCTCGGTGCTCAGTCTGAAGTGGGTAGCAATAGGAGAACTAACCACTTTAGCGTTGTCCATATTAAACCTCTGAAACACTTTATCAATGTACTCCTTTTGTGACAAATAAACTTCTTGGCCTTCTTGTCACGACTGATTCTTATGCCGAGAATTTTCTCCGTTGGTCCCAAGTCCTTCATGGCAAAGGACTTACTCAACTGCTTCTTCAGTTTGTCAATCTATAAAGCATTCCTGCCAACAATCAACATATCATCCACATAAAACAGTAAAATGATAAAATCGTCATCAGAGAATTTTTGAACAAATACACAGGATCAGAAGTTGTCTTCTTGTAGCCTTGCTCCACCATAACAGACTCAAACTTCTTATACCACTGTCTCGGTGCTTGCTTCAGCCCATATAGACTTTTCTTCAACTTGCACACATAATCCTTTTTCCCTTTCACTCTGAAACCCCCTAGTTGCACTATATAAATCTCTTCCTCCAATTCACCATGAAGGAAGACAGTTTTAACATTCATCTGCTCAAATTCTAAGTCAAGAGTAGTTGCTAGGCCGAGAACAGTACGATTCGATAACATCTTTATGATCGGAAAGAATATCTCATCAAATTCAATACCTTTTTCTGATCGAAACCTTTGACAACCAATCTAGCCTTGTACCGTGGCCGTGAAGTGAACTCACTTTGCATTACCCTGTAAATTTACTTGTTCTTCAAGGCTCTTTTACCTTTAGGTAGTTTCACCAACTCAAAGGTGTGGTTATCATAGAGCGACCGCATCTCATCTTGCACGGCTTCAACCCAGTCTGTCTTATGTTCATCTTCCATAATTCCTGCAAAACACTCGGGCTCTCTCCCGTCAGTCAATAACACACACTGTTCTGCTGAATACCTAGTGGAAGGATGTCGGTCTCTGGTAGACCTCCAAGATGGAACCTCTGGTGGAATCTCTGGCACTGTCAACTGCTCATCAGTTTGAACATCTGCTTGAACTTGTAAGGGAACATCCACCTCACTTGTACCCTGGTGGTCACCATGAACATCATTCTCAACCTGAGTAGGCAAATTTTTCAATAGAACTAGATCCATGACAATCAAACTATCATCATTCTGAGATAGATTTCTCTGCTTTCTGAATATCCTAAATTGTCTGATCTTCTATGAACACAACATCTCTGCTTTTCAAAAATTTCTTCTCAACTGCATCATAAAATCTGTATCCAAACTAATCTTGACCCTAACCAAGGAATATGCATTGTCGTGTATTCACATAAAGTTTAAACCTTTCATCTTTGAGAATATGCACAAATGCTAGACACCCAAATACACATAAATGATCGTAGGAAACATCTTTACCTGTCCAAACTCGGTCTGGTACATCAAACTGCAGAGGAACGCAAGGTGTAAGATTCAACACATGAACAATTGTGCTCAATGCCTCACCCCAAAAGGATCTTGGCAAATTTGCTTGTGAAAGCAAACATCTCACTCTTTCAACCAGTGTTTTGTTCATTCTTTCAGCTATTCCATTCAACTGATGAGTTTTTGGAGTAGTTTTTGATGCCGAATACCCTGTTTTCTGCAGTACTCATCAAAAGGACCAGAATACTCTCCTTCGTTATCTGTACGGATGCACCTCAACTTCTTCCCAGTCTGTCTCTCAACTAGGGCTTGAAATTGTTTGAACACAACCAAAAGTTGATCTTTTGTCTTTAAGAAATATGCCCATAACTTCCTTGAATGATAATCTATGAAGGTTACAAAATATCTCAAGTCACCAAGTGTTCTCGTCTTCATAGGGTCACATACATCTAAATGCACCAAATCCAGTATCTCTGACTTTCTCAAAGGAGAGGAATTATTGAATGAGACTCTGTTCTTCTTCCCTAACAAACAATGATTGCACCTTTTCATGTGTGTATTTTTCAATCCAGATAGTAGACTTTTCTTCCCCAATATGGCTAATCCTTTCTCACTCTTGTGTCATAGTTCTACTGTACCATCTGCTTCCATCGCATTAACAATGTCATTGGAGATCTTTGCCTGCATTTTGTACAATGCATTTAGCTTCTTATCTCGAGCCACAACCATGACAACCCTAGTGAGTTTCCACTGGCCATCACTGAAAGTGCTACAATACCTATCATCATCAAGTTGACCTGTAGAAATCAAGTTCAATCGAATATCAAGAATATGTTTAACATTTCTAAGAACCAATCTCGTGCCATTACTCTTCTCCAGATACACATCTCCAACAGCAATGACTTTAACCAAGCCATCAATGTCCATCTTTACTGTTCCATAATCACCAGATCTATAAGATGTAATCAAGTTCAATCGAATATCAAGAATATGTTTAACATTTCTAAGAACCAATCTCGTGTCATTACTCTTCTCCAGATACACATCTCCAACAGCAATGACTTTAACCAAGCCATCAATGTCCATCTTTACTGTTCCATAATCACCAGATCTATAAGATGTAAAGAAATCATTTCGAGATGTAACATGAATGGAGGCACCACTGTCAATCACCCAACTGGTCTCATGGTATGCAACATTTATCACCTCATCTTCGTAAATAATGAGGAAGTCTACAGGAGTGGTGATACCAACTCTATCGTCACCATCTTTGTCAGTCTCATTTTTCATTTTATTCTCTTTCTCATTCTTGTATTCTTTTTTCAATTGCCTGCAATATTTTCTGATGTGTCCCTTCTTGCTTCTGCCTTTATCTTTGTTATTCAGACCTCTGCTCTTGGTTGTCCCCCTCTTTTCTTTAACCAAGACTTCTGACTGTGAAGAGGATCCCTATGATATTCTTTTCATCTCTTCGTTTAACAGACAACTCTTGGCCATATCCATTGTAATTACACCATCTGGAGCAGAGTTGGACAAAGAAGTTCTGAGCGTCTCCTATGAGTCCGATAATGAACCAAGCAACCATAACCCCTGCATCTCATCATCAAACTTAATACCCATTCCAGCTAACTGATTAATAATTCTTTGGAATGTATTCAGGTGATCAGATAAGGGAGTCTCATCCTGGTATCTCAAAGCCATCATTTGTTTAATTAGAAACATCTTATTATTTCCAGTTTTTCTAGCATATAATTATTAAAGCTTACTCCATAGAGTACGTGCATGTGTCTCCCTGCTAATATGGTTCAAAACATTGTTATCCACCCATTGCCTGATATACCCACACACCTATCGATGTAACAAAGTTCATTCTACATCGGACTTGTTGGCTAATTTTTCAGTTGCAAACACCGGTAGATAATAATCTTTTACATAAAGATCTTCCATTTTCCCTTCCATATGTGATAATTTGAACCATTGAGGTTAACCATTCTACTCACATTTGCTTCCATAACTCAAACCCCCAACCAAACAACTTGGCAACCTGGTTCCGATACTAGTGTTAGGTGGTCTTAGGTCTTCTCAACCCCAAAAGCTAGCTTAAGAAGTGAGGCTTTCCCTCACACTTATAAACTAACTACCAACCCCTTCCACAATCGATGTGGGATAACCCCAACATGAACTTCTTATTTTTATAGAGGAGCTTCTTCTTTTTTATTTTCTTTTTTCTTTTTTCTTTTCCTTTTGGTTTCCGTTTCTTTTCTTTTAGCGCAATCCATATTTTCCACTTCTTCTGGACACAAACCCAGAGACAAAACTCAGGATAAATTCCCTGAGTAAATTTGCATTAAAGAGCAAAAAATAAGATAATTAGTGGAGTAAACTAGTCGTGATCGAAGTCACAGCTTTGGAAAGAGAAAGGTAAAAGAACAAAGGTCTAGAAATCTAGAGGCTTGATTTTGTCCAGCCCACTTAGCGAGAGAGTGAGCTAGACCATTCTGTTGGTGAGAAATCCAGGAGAAAGACCAGCCCTAAAAAAAAGAACAGCTTCTAGTCAGTGGCGGAACCAGGATCCAATTTGAAGGGGGCGAACTCTTAAAGCGAAATGATAAAAAAAAATTCTACGTAATGTAATAAGGTGTTTTATAGTTAAAATATCGAAAATTAAGGACTAAAAGTATCAAAAATATTAGATCAGTTTATGCGCAACAATATGACTAAGAAACTCCTGAATGAAATTCTAGCGAATACTCCACTTAGAGAATCCACTTAAAGATTTAAACGTTACTTGTTCTTCATTAGAATGAAGAAAGAAAGAAATAGTATAGAGTGGACTCTGCTTCTTTCTTGCCAAGACTGAATAAAAAGAAACTATGGGTTTTAGAACCTTGTCCAAGGAGCTTGAGCAAAGATGTGAAATCTTGTGCACAAACATCTGAAATCTAAGAAGTGATAGCCAGCCTCCAGATATAGTACTGGTGTTTGCGGTTTCCTTAGAGGAGATAAAGAGTACTTTACCTCTTTGTCTCTACAGTAACCTATTGATGCTCTTTGTTTAGTATCAACAATACCCAGCAAGCTAGAATGACCGAGTAATATCTGTCTTCATTTTGTACGTAGAGTATGCTACAAAATGTCTATAACAAAGAATAGTAAGACCGTGTAATATCTGTCTTCATTTTGTAAAAAAATCATTCTCATGCAACATAGTACATTGACACTTCAAAGCCCATAAGTAATGAATTCTGCTATCTACCAACTTCTGATCCAGATAAACGATAGGAATAAACATTCTGCTAAACAAAATAAAGATAGATGCAGACAATGGACTTAGGAGAACACACTGCTCTCGCTATATGTTCTCAACAACTCTATTGGAAGCATGTTTAGATGCTGGTCACACACCAGAGTTAGGAGAACAAACAACCTTTCGCTCTGTGTTCTAGTCATTTGTATTGAAGACACTTATACAGTCGTAATATAGGGAAATTTTACATAGTCATCACTTGAGAAAAAGCTGAAGGCCTTACCATCAATGTCATATGGGGGTGGAAAGAATTGTAAGTAACAAAATGAAGAAACTGTCATCCCTGCATTAGTAGGAAAAAGAGCAAGGATTCACCTTATGAAGAACAGAAGGCACTTCCAAACAACAGTACAACACAAACCAATAACAGAACAATAAACAAAAGGAATAAAGACAGACCTAATAGACCTCCCGCAAATACATCTTGCCAGTGATGCCAATAGTCATCAACTCGAGAAACACCAACTAGAGCGGCAAGTAGTAGCGGAAGGAACACATAGCTTTGCAACATGGCCACTGCGATCAAATACCCTGGTTTTCCCTGATAAGTACCATGACAGAAAGCCAAGACCTAGGACCCTGTAAACAAAAGCCAGATTTCATCTATGCAGAGGCTCTTGATGTACAAGGAGATCAATATAATTCAAACAAAAAACTGAAAAAGACTATTATAAACTTTAAAATAAATCCCCGCCCAACACAACCACATCCAGACACAGAGTGAATCGCAGAAGATTTTTCAAGTGCAGCACCAATAAATATTCACCATATTCCCATCCAGAAAAATTGAGGAATTATAAAGGGTGTCCTATTTTCCTTCGATATCCATGTTTCAAAAAGTTCAAAATCAGATATCACTGGGAATTTTCAATACTCTTCTCTAATCAAACATGAAGCATAGCCTTCAGGTAACAAAAAAGCTTACACCATCAGCATAAAACTACGAAACTGTCTGCTATGAAACTTGTCAGGAATTTTCAATGCTTTTGTAGTTGGCCTGGGCCTGGGCCTGAGCCTGATGGGTGTCGGCCCAGGCCAACGTAATTAAAAAAAAATTCCCAAGTAAAAAAAAATTTTTGGGGGGTGATACCCTTCGCCCCCCTCCCTCCGCCCCTGCTTCTAGTCCGATTTGAACCTTCTTCTGAGTCGACAATAGAGTGAGATTTGTATCTTCTGAGTCGCTGGAGAAGATCGCTAGAGCCATAAACACAGTTCTCAAAGAAATGGAGTCGGGGAGTGTATAAACTGTCTTCGGGTCAAAGAAAATGGAGGAAACCACGTTGCTATGTTTTTATATTGTTTTGGCAATACTGAGAAAAGGTGGGACAGACGTCAGAGCTCTATTGAATTATTACCATTAAGTTACTGAGCCCGAGTTAACGGAAGGACGAAAAAAAATGATTGCAAATCTTAGGGACCACGAACTGTCGAACGAATTTAACTTGGAGATCATTTTGAGAAAAGTCTAAACCCCAAGACATGTGAACCTTCTTTGTAGTTAATTTCGGCAGTAGGTTAGAAAAAAAGAAATTATTTTCGGCATTAGAGGTTTCTCTTTTCGACTAAATTATCAATTTTCGTAGCGCTCACGTACTCGCGCCTCTCGCCCTCTCCATTGCGAGGGGTGAACGTTTTCATCGAGAGGTAAGCTTCATCACTTGTTACTGTGCGATTGATCCTTTTGGGATATTTATTTACTCTTTTATCTCTGATGCTTGAATTCTCTTGTTTGATTCTGTTTTCTTGGGAAATTGGGGATAATTTGGACAAATAAAGATAAAAATTATTCAGGTTCTTTTTTTTTTTTTTTTCCTGTGTTGCGTTTGTAGTTATGGTTAGGGTTTGATTGGCATTTATCAATACGATTCTTCTCCGTAGTATGATAGGGGAGACTGTTGCGCTTTCTAATATTTTGCTCAAGTCCCATTTGGGGGGTTTGAATTTGGATTTCGTTTTAGGGTTTTTGGTTCGTACATATATATTTGAAGCTGAAATTTTTTTGTTTGTTTCCATGAAACCTGCTCTTTAGACTAATCTTTAGTGCCCGACGATCGTATTTCCAAAAAAGATGCTATGGCTAATTTTCTTATACATTGTCAGTTCGAGGAAGTTGTGTTATTTCCCTGAAAAAGATACTATGGCATCTGGAATTTTGTGCAAACTAAACTTGATTGTAGGTTGAAGAGCTGTCCACTTTCTCTTATGATTGGCCGAATTTTACTCTGTAATATCACTCGTGTATTTATGTATAATATATCCGTAATAAGGATCTCGTAGTTTTTCCTTTTCTGAAACAAGTATTATTTAAGGGAGACCTTATCCATGTGGCTTGAGACTCTCAATGCTTGATCAATGTTTTATGCAGTGGCAGAAGTCATAAAAGAAGTACACTGCACATGTTAATTGCAATCATTGTAGACTATTGGCATTTTCTGCTAGGTTTTACCTATCTTTTGGACACTTGTGGGGTATGGGATGCCAATTGTGCACAAAGATGTAGATTAATACGAATTTATAGTTCACTAGCAATACCACCAAGCATCCGGATATGTTAGGTTAAGATTAACTTGCACGAAAAAGAAATGGTGGGGTTGAGATCTATGTTTTTGATAAGTAAGTAGTTGATTAGAGAAAAAGAAGAAATAAAGGTGCAAACCCTAGTATATTGGAAGCATTCAAGAGGGACCCAGATATAAAGTAAAAAATTCAAGAGATCAGTAAACTCCCAGAAATTTCAGAAGTAAAAGCAAGACCCAATCATAGAGGTAATTTAGAAACCAGAACTTCACCTTAATCGTGGGTAGTTTACACCTTTCAGAATACTGTGGATTCCTCTTCTTTCATGATTACTTTGAAAGAGTTTGATTAGTGTGAAAAGATCCACACCCGCTCAGTAATCCAATGCTTGCTTGATTTGTATCAAGAAAGAGGATGGGTAGTATCAGGATTTCATAGCAGTTGGTCAAAATTTAGAAGAGCTGTCATGAATTGGTAAAAAAGATCTGTTTGAAAGGTTTTGCTACTGTATTGGTTGTAGGTAAAATTTTACGTAGCTTTTGTAACAAAGCTTCAATTGTTGAAAATGCACTTCTCATTCTTCATATGCTACTCAAAATACAATTGGTAAATGCATTCCTTTTTGGTCCCAAATTGTGGATATGTTGTGTACTACCAGTGGATTTATGATAACTTGTCAACTCATATTCTGACATATGTTACCTGGCAGAAATAGATGAGAGGGACAAGACTAGCAAGAGGTCATTCTCACCCAGGAACTTCTTCTGGGTGCAAAAGATCAAAAAGTGGCAACATGAAAGGAACTCTTGATGATGTTGTTCTCATTGATGTTGACAGTGATGTATCTGGTAATGTTATTGTAATTGATGTTCCCCAGCCACCTATAAAACGAAAGTTAAGTGGTTCCAATGAGCTGAGAAAGCAGCGAAAATTTCCACATCATGGTGTTATTAGCATTGATGACGACGAAAGTGATGTTATGGACCTTCCTGGAATTGGTGACAAAGGTGGTGGGGAGTTGGATAGTGATGCCACCTCAAGCAAACGATCTTGTCCTGCCTCTAAGAGTATGCAGAATTCTGAAGACTTGGATGGAGATGAATGTTGGGTTGTCCATGAAAAAAAATCTTCATTCAGGTTGTCAAAGTGTAAGCAAACATCATCAGATAAAGCAGCGTGCCGACATTGTTATGGTTTGAATCATGAGTCTGAGAGTAGTTCATCTGAAAGTGATTGTTCTGATTGTGAGGTCATGGAAGGTTCTTTTGGAAAACTTCATGAACAATGGGAAAAAGCTTCCGTAAAGAGAAAACTTGATCTTCATAAAGGTCAAAGTAGTTTAAATGATCATACTAGTATTTATGGCTCCCATATTGACGCTCATACAATTATTGATGGAGAAAATGGGACAGAAGAGCACCCGGAGGTCCCTGTTTGTTCAGGTTGGAGCAATGAGAATAATGAAAAAGTAACTCAGTCTGCATTTGTTGCTAGTGTTGATGAATGCATGGAGGATACTGCTTTCAGTTCTGGTATGGGAATCTCTTTTGCAAACTCTGATCAGAGGGTTAACCCCATGTTTACGGAAGATCCTCCTCTCAGCTATGAGTGGTGGGGTCCCAATAATGATAATATTTGTAGCAATGGTTTCTGCAGTGGTGAACATAGTTCTCGAAGGTCTCCTTTGTCGACTGATCCAGAACAGTGTGATAAGCAATCAAAATGCACAAGGTCAAAGGCGAAAGCAGATTCCGAGGAATTATTTTTTAGCAAGGCTCAAGGTATTGAAACAGCCGAAGCACCAGAGACACATGATGTGAATATTCCATTACTTGCTCTAGATGTTAATGTTACTCCCTCGAGTCAAAAATATATAATTAATGAACGAGAAAAGCTCAAGGAGACTGATGAATACAAACGAGCTATAGAAGCAGAATGGGCGTCCCGGCAGCGCCAGTTGCAAATTCAGGTTTGGGATGAGTATTTATAGCTACGGTACTTACTTCTTAATGCATACTTTTGGGAGGAAATTGTCAAAGAAAGCATATAAGTGGTAGAACAAACCACTGGATTGGCTTTTCTTCTAATACGTTTCATAGATAGGCGTATGGATTAACTTGTGCGCTTCTATGCCTTAACATTATTTTGGACCATCTTTGTAGGGTAACACGTGTTATTAATTCCTATCGTGTTCGATAATAATCTGACACATATCTAGCAAGCCTGAATGTGTGTATAAACTTGCACAGTTTGGTAGATTATGTCTTGTTGTAGTTTGTAAATTACTATGGTTTTGCAATGATTAAAATCTCTTGAAAAGGTTGGGTAAGGGACGACCTTGTTTGTTACAAACTCAAAGCCAGGTAAATAGTTTTCCTAGTTAGGTGAGAGGGCAGCATTTTTGAGGAGTCTAAAATTTTATATTTCAAGTTTTTTTTATCCCTCTAAATATTGGCATATAAAATAAGAAAAATTGCCCTCAAGTATGTGGACTGGTGAATTGTATGATCCAGGATAACATCAACAATTTTCTATGATGCGAGAGGACTCACAGTTGGTGACAGTAGTTTTCTATTCTCTACCTGAAAAGCAGCTGTTGTTCATGCTTATTTGTTTGCATTAGTGTTTGGGGTACTCCTTTTTTTGTCTTAGCTTGCTTGGGTGAGGCCTAAAATCTTAAGCTGTTGTGAAGTTGGCCAAGAAAAGATATCAAGATTGCAAACACACGAAAGGTGGAAGATTTGTGGGTTGTGTATGGTCTGAGCTTATAAAGAAAACCTTTTGGAAATGTCTATAGAAATGGCTAGGAGGAACTCTATACTACATAAAACGATGAAACATGATAAGACTTTTCATAGGCAAATTAAAGGATAAAAGTCCGTATAGGTGTTAGTGAATCATGACTCCTATTAGATTTATGTAACTCATTACTCTAGTCATGACGGTTGTGTACTATCACTTCTCTCACACCCTGGATGTGCAACATGCTACATTCTAGAAAATACAATGTGCCTTGCTGAACCAACCAAACTGTGCAATTCTTGCAACCGTCAGCATATTGGCATATGTTATTCCTCTTACCAATCGGCTCCATTGATCCTCCCAGGTCTTTTGGAACCAACACCCCATGAGCTCTTCCGTGTTTGGTGGCCGCGTGGTGGTGCTATCAAACCACTCCAATAAGTCTCTGGAGCTTTTGGGAAGTAACTCTCCATGTATTCTTTCTTGCACCGCCGTGGCCGGTGGCCATGTGATAGCACCACCAATGTGCCCCTTAGGTCCTCCCAAGTCATTGAGAACCATCTGATTCAATACTGAACTCAGGTTGTCAAGAGAAAAACAGTTGTAAAAATTGTTAACTTTTGAGACCCACTACAAATTTCGGACAACCTTGAAAGACCTAGCATCTGCCATGTCATGTCTCCTCCCCCATCTTCCTGTTCTCTCTTAAGTTTTTCTCCTTGAATTCCTTTGTGTTATCGTATCGATGTTCATATGCTCGTGTTTGTGGCTATGCTTCATAGTTTGTTGAATATTTAAGATTCCTCCGTGTTGCACGCATAACTTTGTTGTCTTAGATTTAGTAATTGTTCAGGCGTTATATGTTTTTTGAAGCTCAATATAGGTGCTCTTTTACAGGCGGAAGAGGCACAGAGGTTACGGAAGAAAAGAAAAGCTGAAAGGCGTTTATTGGACATGCAGAGAAGGCAAAAGCAACGGGTAGAAGAAGTAAGAGAGACGCAAAAGAAGGTTTGGCTTTCTTTGATATGTTTATTAATCTCCATTTGGCAAAGCTACTTTTCTTTGGTCCTCTTTGGTTTACCTTTTCTTGCTGAGCCTTCGCCTTCATCTTTCTATGGTATATAGCCATTACTACAATTCCTTCTCAAGTTTTTCAAGACCTGAGTTAGAGTTTCCGTTGCATGCACTAATTATCTCTTTAAACCCCGTCTATGCTATGATGCCAAATACAGGATGAGGAAAAGATGAACATGAAAGAACAGCTTCGTGTTGAGATAAGGAAGGAGCTCCATATATTGGAAATGAAGTGCTTTGATATGGCCTCCCTGCTTCGAGGCTTAGGGATCCAAGTCGGTGGTTGTCCTTATCCCTTGCCACATGAGGTTAGTTGCATATATATATATATGTGTGTGTGTGTTCGAGACTAAGGGAAAGTAGAGAGACATGCAACCTATATCAACAATTTTACGTGTTTTCTTTTATTAATATTTCTGATGATGGTTAATTGTCATTTCAGGTGCATGCCGCTTATAAACGAGCATTGTTAAAATTCCATCCAGATCGGGCATCAAAAACTGACATACGCCAGCAGGTGGAAGCTGAAGAAAAATTTAAGCTTATTTCTCGCATGAAGGAGAAATTTTTAGCACATTCATATTACTGAATAGTGAGTGCTAACAGAAGGGTTTTTATTCTTTTCTTTTGAATTGTATTTTCTGTCCTAGTCTAGGTAGCGATTTTCGTACATAGGATATCTCATCCCAAGTCTAATTTCAGTTATCATCGAGGAAACAACTGTGTAATCATTGCCCCTGCCCTGATGTTGGAGATGACACTGTAATTACTTCTCTTTTTGACATCTGTATTCTGGGAACTGCTATATTGGTGACTCTTCCCTGCACCCTCTAAAAAAAAACAAAGAAAGCTCGAACGAAGAGAAAACAAGCTTACCAAAATATGCCAATGTGAGAACTTACAGGTGAGGACGTAAGGGTGGGACCTGTTAAACTGGGGTTTTCTGGCCCTTTTTTTGACTTTGTTTCTTAGTGGGGAACATAGTGTTTTGTTACATGTACTTGATGAGGTGTGGTCCCCGCTGTTGTGATAGTGTTAGTAATTAATTTATAATTGAATATGCCAATGTGATCCCTCAAGATCATTGTACTTTTGAATATGATTGTGCTTTGTCTTGTACTGTCTTGGAATCAATTTTTTGTTTCTGTTGCATGCCATAACACATTTTAGCCAACTTTTGTTTTTTCCTATTTTGTTTTGTAAACACTTTTTTTGTGATATTTCTCGTGTCCTGATGAAAGATGACTATTTGGCCCTCATGCCCATAAAAGATTGGAGCCCTTGTGCCCTAGATTTATGAAAGGCGGGAGCCCTCGTGCCTTGGATTTAGGAAAAGGGAGGAGTCCTTGCGCCTCAGATTTATGAAAACGTTAGGAGCCCTCGAGCCCCGAATTTAGCAAAACACAGGAGCCTTCGAGCCTTGGATTTACGAGAAGGTTGAAGCCTTTGATAGTGAAAGATAAATTGATGTGACATTTAGGCTCGAAAAAGGATGTATTTGATTGTGTGTCCTAATGCCCCAAAAGAGCCCGAAAAACTCGAGAAACAATATGAATATTATCTCAGGTCGTCAAACTCGGCCATAAACTCTAAATTACCCAATAAACATCTAGAACAATATGCTCAGTTATTCTTTTTTATGATTGTCTACAGACTTTATCGACAAATCCTCCCAATATGAGAGGAGCAGTAAAAAGAGGTACACTACCACAAATAGGTAGAGAATATAGAAATAGCCAAAATAAATGATACGAGAATAGACCAAACAAGGAAAAAATGGGATACTATATACATTCGATGAATTTTATGTAAACATTAAAAGTTTTAGTACAAACCAGACCGGACTACACAATAATGATCACCGGTCACAACTTAGATCTACAGAAAACCATACAATCTGAATAAAAAATTAAAGGGTTAAATACACTTTACTCCCCTTGTCTTTGGGGTCATTTACACTTTGCACCCTGATGTATTATTTTTTAGACATTGGGCCCATAAAGTTACACATTTTTTCAATCTGGACCCCAATTCCGTAAAATTTTTTACACATTGCTCTTATCTTTGGGAGTTTTTACACATTGATCACTTTATCTTTGGGGGTATTTACACATCACACCATACGATTTCACAAAATCTGTTTAAACTGAAGGGCAATTTGGGTACGAGGCCCAAATTAAAAAAAATGTGTAAGTTAAGGGGTCCGGTGTCTAAAAAATAATACATCGGGGTGCAAAGTGTAAATGACCCCAAAGATGAGGGATGAAAGTGTATTTAACCCAAAACTTAAAAAGAGAGCAGACGTGTTCTTTAAGTATGACGTCCGGGCTCCTTCCAAAACTAACCAACTTCAGCCTGAGTGTGGTAGGGAAGGCACATATATGTATCAAATAAAATAAGAAAAAATCCTTCCCAGGCCCGGTAAGCTGGTCGTTCACCCGATCTTAGCCAGACTGGAAGGCCCATGCAAAGGAAACACCTACAAGAACCAGAACATGAAAGAAGGGCAAAGCCTAGTGCCAACATACGTCAAAAATCATACTGGATCTTATAAGTTGAGCAGAAGCTGGTCGAATTTAGACCCTAAAAGGCTCAAGTGCCTTGGGTACTTCATAAAGGCCAACCCTCTAAGCCACACGTAACATTAAATCCATGTATATCCCATGGGGGAGGATTTTGGTAGAATATAAGCATAATAAAAAAAAGTTAGGGGCCTATCTGTTATAACTAGTTTAAAAAATCTTCAAGACCTGTGATCTCATCCTTCAAAAGTCAGGAAGGGAAAGGACGGCCCTGTGACTATAAAGAGTGTGCAGATTGGGGTAAATGTCACCTCCTTCTAGCACCCAAACAATACAAGCAGCATAAGTTCCTCTGAAGCTGCCCCTATCACTTGTTGTAGTAATTTCTTGGCTGAAAGCAGTCCTTCGACCACTGTCAGAAGGGTGATTCAACAACCCCTCATAACCTCTTAGAAACACGATCTCAGGGTTCCTACTTCTAAGGAAGCGTCGGAGACCCCTCGTAAATGCTTCATCCTTCTGAAAAGCAAGGAGGAAACATACTAACTGCTACCCTACTCAACAACGAGGGATTATAAAACCTGCAGTGGCTATAGGTTTGGGCCAGTGCCAATAGAGCAGGCGAGAGGGATTCCAGCAAAAGGATGAGGATTGTGGAGATAAGTTCAAAAGGCTGGGTGAGTAATAAGCATGTGAGATCTGTAGTGTCCACAAGAACGGAGGAAGAAATAGAAGAGGATGTGAAGAGTTGTATAAAGTTTGGAGATAAGGAAGAAGAAGAGAATAAAGATTAAAGTGAGCTGAAAAGGGGAGTCAAGCCAATTTATAAGCATGTTCGTGATGTTTGGAAACCCCAAATAACTTCGAGATAAGGTGATTTATGGGAACTAGATCTACCAAGTAGGGTCATTGATGATGTTATAGAGCTTTAGGCTTTTTGGAGAGCTCATTTATGAGCCAGAAATTAAGCGTCATATCAAACGCATAAAATACCTAATGCTACATGTACTTCAGACGTTAAGGAACAACATATATGAAGATAATGAGAAAGAAAAATAAAAGATAATAATAGCAACATCCCATAGTAGAAGTACGAAAATATGTACATAGAAAACCCATTTTACATACCAAATCCAAAAGGACCCACCACAATGATTCCAAGGAGGATTACATAAGAGGAGTGGGAAAGTCAAGGGCTAACCTATTCGATAGAAATCGAGCCCTACTTTCTTTACAAAAAGTCTGCATGTGGAAGGCAGAAAAGAGAGGAAAAGAAGAAATAGAAAATCAAAACAAATACTTCAAATCTTTCTGATTATTTAGGACCCAATATTTACACGAGATAGGAAGAATTAAAGTTCTCGGCCGACACGACAAGGCAGACAGAGGGTCGCATCGAAAAATATAGGGCACAAATGCGGGGATGAGGAACCACTTTTGGGAACATAGGGGGAGGAGCCATGCAGCCCTTTAGGCAAACTAGGGGCTTGCCTCCCTAAATAGGGGCAGAGTCACCCCCAACTTCATGAAATACTTCAGTGGCTCCCGTCCGCTCCCACTGCATGTTATGGGAGCCCAACATTTGTTTAAGAGTATCCAGCTTCTCCCATACCTCACAATATACCTCATCTTCGAGCATGTATAACATGCACTCAGTATAGATAGCACGGGGACACTGGAGTTGACTACCCTCTTTCCTGCTGGATAATTAGTTTGAGCCCTAACTCCACCCCTTCAAGGTAAAGAACATCAGGGTTCTCATATCTTTGTAGGGTTGAGATGAAGTCCTACACTGGGGGGCTACGATCTTCACGAAAGAGAAGCTCTTCAAACTTGATACTTTGAAGCACTGGAGGTGACTTAACTATCTCCCTAACTTTTGAGCTCACCCTCAGCAATTTGAAATACTCCTCCACTCCGTCATCTTGTACCACTCGGGAGAAAATGTATGTTAATAGTTCAGGCGGAAGATCTAAAAGAGAATGAGGCATCAGAGGTGTCCTCTTTCTTTTCTGTCTATTTCTCGAGTAAGACATAGGGTTAGATTGATAGAGAGAAGAACAATGAAGGAGGGAGGCTTGGTGATTCGAAAGAATGGGAGCCTAGGTTTTATTAAGCTAGGGCGTGGTAAAGGACCTGATGAATAGGTCATAAGGAAAAGATGTTGAAATGATAGTTAATGTGCCAATGATAGGCGAAGTCCAGCCTAGTTAATCACCCAGCAGAATAAGGGGCTACTGATGGAGGAGGAATTTTCCTTTTTTACAAAAGCCCATAACTTAAAGTCCAAAATAGTAGAGCAAGGGTAAGCCCATTCGATGTAATATGTGCACCATAGTGATTGGAGGTCCATAAAGGAAATTGAAATTCGTACTTTATCGGATAAAGAAGTTGACGTAAGGAATTTTGATTATTCTCTGTTTACTGACTGTCAAACGAAAAGGTAGAAGAGAAAGAGAAAAGACAATCCGTTCAAACCATTCTGAAGGAGACAAATTCTGACAATGTCGGCCTTCAAGAAATGGAGGATGAGATAGAAAGAGTCTGAAGGGTGATATGGCCAGAAGGGATAATAAGGCCGACGCCCAAACAAAGCTCCCGCCATACGGTGAAAAAGGGGTATAAATAGAGAAAGAAAAGAGCAAGAAAGGTACGCACAATTCTTTCTCAAACTCTTTCGCTGATAACAAGAAACGAAAAAAAAGAAAAGATATCAAAAGATGATGACTGACAATGGCATCAGAGAAATTCGCCTACGGGGAGGACTCTGAGTTTTAGTGTGTTATTTTTCTTAAGGAAGAATGAGGGAAAATTTGGACCTTTCAACCCATCCCAAGTATAGGACTTTGAGTTTAGATACCTCAGGCTTTTGGCTCAGTGAATTTCTGTGATAGGCCGGTTAAAAATAGCTCCATCACAAGGAGTTGATTGAGACCCAGATTTCTTAATGTTTTGTGCAATGGCTTTGGGCTCTGGGGTCCGTATATGGGCTGGTGGAAAGGCTACGCGCACTGGCCTGGGCACTGAGTCTACAAATTGGCAACCCAAATGTAGGGAAACCTGTAACTCTGGCCATTAATGGTTGCACCCTTTGAAGATCCATGCGTACCACATTTGCTCTGGCAGAACCTTTCCACCGTCACGTCAGCCGATGTGAGCACCACATTAGTGGCATTTCTTTGGCCTCCCTTCGTTCCCAACTCAAATATTTACTTATTGGAGAGTGATTTGCCCAAAGTGTATTTCTCATCAACAATCTAGGTACCCAATGAGAGTACGAGACCGGAGTTCTTCTTGGAGTTGATGAGGTGGTAGTATTTCTTGGTGCTTTTCCACCACTTGGCAACGAAAGGTTGGGCCATTTTGGGGGTAGAAGTGGAGAGAGATGTAATGAAATTGGAGACGATAGCTCACTAGGATGGCTTAAATCAGGGCCGGCTCAATAAAAAATGAGGCCTAAGGCCATATTAAAAATTAGGCATTTTTATATAAATTTTTAAAAATATAAATTTTAATAAAAAATTATTTAAAAATAAATTTTCTAGCTTTTTGAGATGCAAAATTACTAATCAAACTTTTATATTCAATTTTTGTTAATATGTCACTTTCAATTGATAGAATGGCTAATCCATTTAGTCTTTCTTGTGACATCGTCGACCGTAAATATGATTTTATTAGTTTAAGTTTTGAAAAACTTCTTTCTCCAGAAGCAACTGTTACTGGTATTGTTAAGAGTATTCTATAAGCAATGTATGCATTTGGAAAACAATCTAATTTTTTTTTTATAATTTACTGTTTCAATTGGAGTATTGATTTGAGGTTGTAAAACTTCTTTTAATACTTTTAATTCTGAAAATAAATCCAAACCATCTATGTCAGAATATTCACCATCTTTAAGAAAACTTTCAAGATTAAGACAATATATTTTTAAATCAGCATTTTCTAAAGATTTGAATTTATTAATATTAAATAAGAAACCAAAAATATTCTCATATACTGTGAATTGTTCAAATCTATTTTGAATTGAAGAAATAGCTTGATCTACTATATATATGAAATAATCAATCCTAAAAGTTTCTTCAACTGATTTTATTGTTTCATCATTAACATTTTCTTGGAATTTTTTTTTCTATGTATTATTTGTTTTTCAGGAAATATAGGTTCAATTTCCATTTCAATTGCAATTTCTTTAGATGAAATTAAAGCAGATACAAATCCAATTTCCCGATAATTTTTTAAATAAGAAATAAGCCATTTTAATTGTTCTATGGCAACATCGATATGCATATCTTTAGATTGTAATATTTACTCACTGAATTAACAGCAAACAAAATATCATACCAAATATTTATGCCTAATAAGAACTCAAAATTTTCAATCTCATACGCAGCTAAGCATGTGGCTTCACTCTTTGTCTTAGGATCTTCACTTGTTTTTGCTAATTGAACTAAAGCATCTCTTATTTTTGGAGCTTGATATTTTATTGCTTTTACACTTTCAATGCGACTTTCCCAACGTGTTTGTGACAATGGTTTCAATGTCAATGTAGATACATTATCTTGTAAAATTTTTCATCGTTTTGTAGAAGAAGAAAATAAAGAATAAATGCGTTGTACCACTCCAAAAAAAGATATAGCTTTGGGACATGAGTTTGCCATGTCACATAATACTAGATTCAAATTATGACAACCACAAGGTGTATAAAATGCTCTAGGATTTATATCTAATAATCTCTTTTGTACACCTTGATGTTTTCCTTTCATATTTGATCCATTATCATATCCTTGTCCTCTTATGTTATTAACATCTAATCCATGTTTTTTTTATGGCATTTAAAAGTAAGTTCATTAAAAAGACCTTTACCAGAGGTGTCATCTACTTCTAAAAATTCTAAAAAAAATTCTTCTATTTTCACTTCACATGCTGAAGTATATATACATCGTAATATTAGAGTCATTTGTTCTTGGTGGCTTATATCAGGAGTGCAGTCAAGTATAACCGAAAAATATTTTACTTCTTTGATTTTGTTTATAATAGTATTTTTAATTTCAGATGCTAATATTTGTATCAATTCATTTTGTATGTTATGTCCTAAGTAATGATTATGAATTTCACCATGTTGTATTCGTCGAACATGTTCATGCATAATTGGATCAAATTCTGCTATCATTTCAATTAGGCTTAAAAAACACCCATTATTATCTTGGTAGATCTTTTCGTTTTTTCCACGAAATGCTAAGTTATTTTTAGCAAGAGTTTTTACAACAGCAATAATTCTTAATAATACTTTTTTCCAATGATCTCTCTCTTTGTTAATATGTTCTTGAAGTTTTTTATCAATTGTTTTATTTTTAACCGATCTCATTTCCAAGTTAATCCAATTATTCATATTGGTGATATGTTCATGACTTGTTTCGTGACTTTTAAGTTTAACACTAAGATTCTTCCAATCTCTAGTTCCTTCATTAACCAATTGACTCGTGCTCGGTTTTGAATTAAATAGATTGCAACAAAAACAATAAACTTTATCAACATGCTTTGAATATACTAGCCATTTTCTATCATGTTTTTCTCCATTTGATAATTTTTGCATATAAAATGTAATAGAGAAATGTCTATTATTCTCATCTTTGGGAAAGTCTATATCATCAATTCTAATTGGACCTCTCTCTACTAGATCTAAGTTTTGCATCCATAGTTTTCCATTGACTTGGATCATAAATATCTATAGATACTGTACTCAAAGCGTTGAGATCTATAGTTTCATTATCTTTGACATTGGTTTCTAAATTTTCATTATCTTTTATATTGGTTTCTAAATTTTTGTTAGGTTCTTCATCAGGAATTATCAAACTATAAACTTGTGAATCATTAACAAGTTTACTTTCAATATTATGTTGTGGGATTGGTTCAATATTCTCTCCTAATTGTATTGAATCACATGGTTGTTCAATAATCAATTCTTCAGCTGAGTTTGATGTTATATTATTTTTATCATTGATAATAAATTTATCAAGAGCTCCTTTTTGAGATTGGATTAACTTTTCTATTTTTCTTTTTTTCTTAAGTTTTTCATAACCACATTTATATTTTCTATTAGACATAATGTAGATATAAACAAAGAACACTAACAAATAAAATAAATGCTAAAATACAAAATAAATATTCAAATTAAAATACAAAAGTGTAAAGATTAGAATAATAGAACCTGTCACCAAAATTATAAGTGGTCGAATTTGAACTTAGAACAATCTTCAGCTAAAAGTAATTCCAAAGAAAGATAAAACAAGAAAAAGAAATAGAGGGAGCGAAAGATTTTGAAAGAAGATTGAGGAGATGGAGTATGAAGTATAAGTTTAGATTTATATAGGAGAATTTAGATTAATTACCGTTATAAATTTAGCCGTTGATAAATTTGGCAGCAATTTCCGTTTTATACACAAAAACTTATTGATGTGAGTTTTCTGTAAATTTAGGCGATTCAGACTACCGTTAGGAGAGGGCAGAGGCCGATTACTGCTATTGCAATAAGAATGGTGTCTTGCATATCACTTCAAAGGCCTCAATTTTTCTACGCATATTGTCACTTCGAAAAGAGGCCCCGTTTTTCTGTTTCACTTTTGCTTACGAATGATTGTCTTCTACACTTCTTTTCACGGAAAAAAGCTGTCAGTATAATTTTTTTTTTCACGGTCTTCACGGTCTTTACGCTTCTCTTCTACGCCTCTTTCCCTTACACTTCTTTCTTTTGCATCATTGCATGTCAGTACGTTTTATTTTATCTTTTACGCTTCTCTTCTTTCTTTCGCTTACAAATGCTTTCACTTTTTTGTCTTTTGCATGTTAGTGCGTCTTGTACTCTTGTTTTACACGGTTACAAGTGGCTTTTTTTTCAATTTGTTGGCTTGTTTTTTCAGCACATTTTATTGCCTTTTTTTTTTATTCTCTAAGTTATGAGGCCTTGCTCAAGGTGGGGGCCTTAGGCAACTGCCTAAGTTGCCTTACCCTTGAGCCGGCCCTGGCTTAAATTTGTCGTACCAGATTAGATTGACAAAAATTTTTCCGGTAAGAAGAAGGCCCTTGTTGTATTGGAAGAGCATAGGCTGTTGGCTCTCATATGACTCGGCGAATCTCCTCGCTGCAGAGCTGAAATGGAGGAAGATTACCAGGAGTAGCTGTAGAAATAGGAGTGGGAATGCTAAGGAGGTCATGATAAATTGCAGGATCAAAATCTCAGCAAGGGTTAGTGAATACTAAGGACCAAAAGGTAGGAAGCAAAGAATGATGTGTTGTAGTTATGATTGTGGAGAGAAAGAATTGAGATTATATATAGTGGTTAGGAGTGACGGGAAGAAGCTACGAGGTAGTGAGGGTTTTTGCATTAGTAATTGGATAGTCAACTTCCAACTGTGGCATGTGATAATTGGCGAAATCACATCCAGTAAAAAACAGACGTTAAAAATCCCTAAATCAAAAATTGCCGAATTGAAAATTGACCTCCAATCTTCTCTCCCGCTGGTTAGCTCTAGGAGGAGAACCTTGTAAGGATTCCAAGAAAGTGCAAATTGCGATTATTGGTTTGGATGGTGGGTATGAGACGGGAAATTATGAAGATTTCAATTCATTGCAAGATGAATGATTTTCTTAAAAATTTACCTTTCATTCATAAGACGTAGTTCCAGACTCTCTGTTGAGTCAGATTATGCAGCTTCATTTTGGAAAGATGTCTTGGAGTCCGTGAAGCAGAGGCGGTTGGCTGTGCCAAAGGTGTTTTACAGGACAACGGTGGCAACTGATGGATATGGATCTGAGGATTTTTCTGGGGACGTGGAGTCAGCGTCCAACATGATTTCGATTTGGCAATTTTTGGTTTTCGATTTAGGGATTTTTAACACGTGTTGTTTTTCATTGAGTGTGATGTGGTAGCCATTAACCCGTCAGCAATTTCCGTCATACAAATAAACGGAATGACTAAACTGAGAATGAGTCCAAACCATAGGAGTGCTTGTGAAAAAAAACTTACCATAGATATTAATTTGAGAATCACATAAACCCCAAAAACTTGCGGAGTAACTCAGACGAATATAAAAGCATAACTAGCAGAAAGTTTTGAAGTTTTTATGATGGTCTCCTGTCCCTTGAAAGTTACCTTTTAACATATAGTGAGAATATGTCGTACGGTTCATCTGTAAATTATTATATGTCATATCTGATATGCGAATGTATCAATACCTTGGCAAGTACCTAACATGAACAGTTAACCAGCTGCCCTAAATTATAGCATTGAAATCCTGAATGCCTAGTTTGGTTTTCAATAATGGCTGCTCCGCCACAATGTCGCATGCGCCCATCAATGGATTTTGTGTGCATTTTTATTTAATGTTGCAGACTAGGCTCAATGGCATCTCTGTCGCCTTGAGGTGAATGTCTAGGGTTCAACCACAATAACCGCGGGCCTGGGTGTACCTACTTCTCTAATTTACCTTTAGTCTGCTTCTCAAATTTGCCTTTAAAATAGATACGGGATAGTGATATAGTAGGCCTACTAATTATAGGCCAAAATCAATTTTCCTCTAAAAAATAAAATCAGGTGCCATGCAAAATATCCGAAATACCCTTTCAAAATAAAATTTTAAAAAATAATTTAAAAATGAATGGATTACTAAAATAGAGCTTCAATATTATTTACATATATTTTTTGTTGATAAGTAAGTCAATCTTATTAGAATAAGCGAATGTAGTACAAGAGACTATACCAAAGTCGCTTAGTCTAAACAAGCAATAAAACTAAGGAAACCATCGAAATCAACAAAAGGGCAGCCCAACATTGCATTAGCCCAGCAAAAAAGAGAAAATAACAAAAACCCTTGCATGGTCCGCAAAGACAAAGAAACATCTTCAAAACATCCAGGGACGGAGCTGAGGCAGCCGCCCCCCTCAGTTCTAAAAAAAAGACGTAGAGGCATATAGCATGGAGCCATGACTTTTTTTTGCCAATATTTCCTGATTTATTTTTCTTGAGACCTACATGACATGACACCGGGACAATTTAGCTTTGTGGAGGCGTGAAATGTAAACCAGCTTAGTTGGCTGTTGAGGGGGAGACTGGAAGTAGGTTTGCCATGGAAACTGCTAAGGCTGAAGATTAAAATATTAACTTCATGACGGGAAAATGAAAAGCTTACACCTGGGAAACTGAAAAAAAGAGTTGGTCAATGGGTCTCTAACTGCAGAACAATAGCCATTGGGTGCTGGAGTTGTCCAAGGTTGCATAATATTATTTAATACCCCGAGAGAGTAGTGTCATTGTTTTTTAATCTCTTTCTCTGTCCTAACAAATGGGAGTTTATTGTCTGAAGTAGCTACTTTTGCACAAATAGTTTGTGACATCGGTATCATGCTGAGAGATATATTATGACATCCATATGTTGACGTCTGGCACATAAATTACTCTTAGAAGAACTGTTGTTATTCTATATCTGCGAATATATTGTATACATAATTCGCCAGGATGAGATAGTTTTAGTAGGAACTACTTTTTAAAATTTCCAGTCACAACCTTATCACTATCTGCAGGTTGCTATAAAGACATTGATAGTCATTCACAGGACATTAAGGGAAGGTGATCCTACCTTCAGAGAGGAGCTTTTGAATTACTCATACAGAGGACACGTCCTCCAAATATCCAATTTCAAAGATGATTCAAGCCCTCTTGGTAAATTACTTCTGCTTGTTGATTTATAGGTGCAGAGTTTCCTTCTCTCTCTCTCTCTCTCTCTCTCTCCCCTCAATAGTCTCTTTCTGGTGGGTACGTATCTAAATAGACACTTAGATAGATGTTCATTTTTCCATTTTGAAAATAATGAAGAGATGACTAGATAAGAATGTCTTTCTGTTTTCATCTTTTTAAATGATGCAGTTTGGTGCGTTAAATTTGTTATTATAGCTTTTCATTCCCTTTGCGTCTGAACAATACTGTTCATGCAGATATTGAAAGAGAGCTTTAAGATATACTGCGCCATCAATGATGGGATTATAAATCTCGTGGACATGGTAGGACTAGGACTAAACTATGATTATCAAGTGACATTCCAACTGAATTGTTTCTGTTATGTCCTTTTATCTTTTCCTTGCTACAATTGGTTTTCCCCGACATTTCCTGCAGTTCTTTGATATATCAAAACATGATGCTGTTAAGGCTCTCAATATTTACAAAAGAGCTGGCCAACAGGTTAACAACGATCTTTTGAAAATTTTCTTGCCCAGATGGATTACAGTGAAATACTTCTCTATTGTTCAATGAGGATGCACTTAAAGATATTCTAGTGAACTGATACCGTTATTTTTATTGTTCAACAGGCTGAAAATCTTGCCCCTATACAAAATTGCTGGCTCCGCCACTGAGAACATCTATGATTCCGCTCCCTCCAAAGACACCACCAAATGCATGATGAAATCATCCTCCAAATGGCCTTAGCAATTGGGTTAGAGAGCCTCCTCCTCCAACACCACAACACGTCCACCACAGAATAGGAAGGCTAAAATGATTTTTATCTATAATTAATTATGATAATATACCCCAAAAAATAATTGTCACGGTGTTTACCGAGGCCAGTCTGACTGTGCTCGCATCTTGTTTATCACATTACTGTTCTCTCCGCCACGTCAATCCTGATTGCTCAGTTTGAGTGAGTGCTTCAACCTCCCCTGGATGTTCATCACATTTTCTTTATCTACAGGCTAACTTCACATGCCATACTAAAAGATTAAATCTCAGTACTCTGGTAGAACATGCTCGCATCTTTCCTTCTATTTTAATTCCCTTTAATTGAAACAACAAAGTAGCTGAAGATGGGTTCTAGATAAGAATCATGCATATTTCCAGAGTGTTCTCCCAAGCTTAACAAAAACGTCAGACGAGGATCATCGACTGGAACCTGTTATGAATCTTTTAGGGAGTATGAGATTCGTCTCGTATCGGTAGTATGAGACTCCAATGTGGAGTTTATATGCCTTCGACTCCCTTTTCCATTAAACTAATTTTTGAAGGGAGTACTCTTAAGCCATGTAACACAACCATATCGGCTTTCCCAAGTCATATATTTTGATACCAATTAGGAGGTCTCCAAGCTCGTAACTAGCTACCTCCGAACTATGGTTTTCCGTCCAACGAAGCCATTGCTTCTCTACGCGATGATATCCCCTTTACTCTTTCTCATGCCCCCTTGCGCGACTCAGTTGTTGTTCAATTACTCGAATTTCTCTGGAACTAACGCGAAAAATATAGTACTCATTGGAGACGCCACTTTCTTAGGCCAATTCATCCATAGGCGGAACCAAGCCATGGCGAACCATGACGGCCGCCATGGTTGGCTCTGCCCAAAATAATTTTTTACATGTATTTTTTTATAAATAGGTTGGCCTAGGCCCGCCATGGTTGAGCCCAGGGCCAAGGCTAAATGAAGCTTCCTCTAGTCAGAATAAATAAGTTGTTCAGTCTGAACCAGACTTTTAATTTCTAGCCCAAACCCACAGACATTGTACAAAAGAAAATTTAAAACAGCACGCACTGTTTTATTTTTATCACCCTCAGATCTCAGAATCATGCATTTGATCTCTCAGCCCTCTCTCTCAGATTTTCTTTCACGCTGCTGAAGCCAGAAACACACCGTTTTATTTTTTTAACCTTCTATAATTCTATTCGTGCCTCTCTCAGCTTCTATAATTCTTGAATTACTGCACTTTAATTTTTCACCAGCATCGTTTTTTTTGTCAATGTCTAGGAATAGTTGCAGGTTCTCTCTTTAATTTTAGATGGTTCAGTATACTTGACTGATTTAGCTATATATCTTAGACAATTAATAATTTGGGAGAAATTATTTGATTATTATGTAAAAATTGATTCCGTTGCGTTTTGTTTTTAGTTTTTGTTTCCATGTTAAGGTAGTCTTTCCATATACAAATAGTGGCTTCTTCTATCAAAGTCATTAATTGAAACACAAATATTTATTTTGGTCAACGTCTAAGAATAAGTGCTACTTTTAATTTTTTGGGAAATTGAAAATTTAGTCACTAGGTTTATACCACACTAACGATTTAGTCACTAGGTTTCATTTTTTGACAATATGGTCATTGAGAATACATAGTTGTGACGATCTGGTCTTTCCGTCAAACCTCCGTTAAATTTTTAGCCAGAATAGCGGTCAACCGGTTTGTTTACCGTTGCGGCAAAGGTAACTAACTTGAAGCGGTCGACCGCACTCTATTCCGTTAAAAATTAATGGAGATTTGACGGAAAGACCAGATCGTCACAACTATATATTCTCAGTGACCATATTGTCAAAAAATGAAACCTAGTGACTAAATTGTCAGCGTGCTATAAACGCAGTGACTAAATTTTTAAATTCCCTAATTTTTTAAGGCCAATTTTATAATATCATTGATATAAAAGGTTAATTACAAAAGATTTCATCACAAACAACCTAACATATGCCACAAATCTATAAATTTGTTTAATTTGTATGAATTTTGTTTTGTTTAGATAATGGAAAATTTTTTCATAAAAAAAAATCACGAAGCGTGGAGTCGTCTAATACTCCTAATGTAGCTACTAGTTCTGAAATGGATACTATTTTGGAAAGACCTCGTATTGAGTTTAGTCCCTATGATATTATTGCTGACTTAGGGTTACGTAAATGCATTAAAGAATATGATGTTAGGATTATTGATCAAGTTCGTAGGGAGTACTTGATCAAAGTTCCTTGTCAATCGCGTAGCCATAATTTTCCCATGAGAAAATATGAGAGTGATATGAGGGGTTTTAAGGAGACATGGTTCAAAACTTATCCGTGGTTGGAATATAGTGTATCAAAGGATGCCACATATTGCTTGTAGTGTTATTTGTTTAGGCGATCTAGAGGGTCAAAGTTCGGGACAAATGTGTTTACTTCTGTGAGATTTAACACTTGGAAAAATACAGTGAAGGTTTTTGGTGAGCATGTTGGTATACATGATAGTGTTCACAATGAAGCTAGAATGCAATGTGAAGCATTCCAAAATCAGCAACGAAGAAATGATCGTTTGCATTCGTTTAACAACGATATAGAGAATGCTTATCGCCCCTGTGCAGAAGTTCCGGGGGAGATGTGTTACATAATAGTGCTCACAGAGAATGTTTATCGCATTCGTTTAACATCGGTTTTAGAATGCCCCAATGCAACAACACCTTTCTTCTAGAGTTAATTTGAGACAGAAGTTGCCAGCATTGGTTGAGTTTAGCTTCTCATCCTCTACAGGCTTGGTTTCCGAGTTGCATGTTCTTTGCTCGTGGTCTTTTGAATCGGGCCTCCAGAAATCGGCCCGACCCTACAAGAATGAAGCTGAGGGAAGCATGAGAAAATTGGTGGCCAGACTGATCCTGGCTGGGTGCATCTTAATCAGTGGTTTGGGTTCGTTTGTTCTCTGATCAATAGGAAGATTAAGAACGGTATGGGGTGCATAGAAAAGGCACGCTGTTGATTACTGTTATAACTACCAGCACGCCAAAATATTGAGTTTGAAATGACAATGGAAGAGGAACTTCATGCAATTCACAGGATTCCACGTCAACCAATACATCGGAAACATCCCAACTTGGCAATTCTAGGGGACTATTTCTCCAAACTTATAACCTGGCTTAATATTAGTAAGAACGTGTACTGCATAACACACCACCAATGATAAATTCCCCTCAATTTTCCATTTGGAATATGCAAACAAATCGACTGTAGGTATGTGGTGAACCTGACCTATAGTCCTATCACCTGATAAAGACGATTTATTCATTGAGGGAAGGGGGAGCCGTTTGGACAAATGACTAAAGTCACGACACTAATTTTAATCTATCATGCATGTATTTGAAGGTAACAAAATTAAGAAATATTGGAGTGAACAGTTTGGTTTGGCTAAGATACGTACCGAACTGTATGAATTCATTGACATTATATAAGAAATTACAAATTTGACTGAGGTGTACAATTTATTAGAGAGGGTGGAATAATAAAATAATCACTAACTCACAGAATAGTCTTCCAAGAATTCTTCAGGAACTTGTTCATATCACCACTTGAGCAACCCGAATATTTTGTCTACTTCCAATCCACGCCTCACAGCCATCTAGGGTTTCACTTTCTCAAAGTTCTAAGGTTTCACTTTCTCAAAGTTCTAATGACCAATTGTATAGCAAACTATCTTACAGTCTTTTTCTAAAATATTAACTATGATATGACGTAGGATCGTTAGAGATCTCAGATCTCGACCATAAGATTGTTGAAAAATTATTTTTCATTATTTCACTTATATTCTTTTATTCTAAATGTTAGGATTTTACAAATTGAGATCATGTCCATCAACATATCCAATCGACCATCGAAAAGATGAGATTGATTTGTGAAACTCCTTTTGCTTACAATTAATTACTTATCTATATTCTACTTGAGCCAATAGGATCAATGATTCCCTAGCTCACGTAATTCTTAATTCTTAATCTATAAACCCTTAGACTTCCAAATTGTTGCAAAAATAATTTCAGAAATGTATGAACAAATTGTCCTCCATTTCCTTTACACATTGGAACCATAATTTTGGGTCTTACTCTTAAAACCTAGGACACCTTCACTATAGTTCACACTTCTAATCTACCTGCTTCAAAAATCTAGCTCTTATCCATTATGTTCCCTTCAATGATGATAATATTAAAATAATAATGCAAACAATGACAACCAACTCCTATTTCTTCGTACAATAGGTCCTATCTCATTCAGATTTACAATATCTGAACAATATGTAATTCTCATGACCATTGTGACCGATGTTTTAGAAATTTCGACAGCATGTCCTCTCAGTCTCCAAATACACACATCCAACATTGATGTTAGACACCCACCATTGAAAGTGAGTGCGTAAGCTCAATGCTGAATGTATATCCGAAGGAAAAATTGATATCTGCATCAAAATTTGTACGCACCTCGGACACAATTACGCACATTACATATATTGTAAACATAAACTGTTCATAACGTAGACAATTTGAAAATTACAGCGCATTTGTTATGTGAATCGCTGTAATTCCAAAACGGGTCTAAGGCTATTATATGAATGTATAAATTTAATTTTAACAAAAAAATGTTTGGACGCAATTCGTAACCGTCCGAACATAATTTTCCATTCGATGTTTACCAATTGTGTCTGGATTAGCTTCTCGAGGAAGAGTTTGACCTCAACAGGGAGCCATTTCCCTCTTCGTGAGTTCTTAAGTGCCATCATACTGGAAGGATTTGATTGCAACATTAAAGAAGTTTTCCACTTGCAGCTCGTTTTTTTAAGAAAAAGTTGGAACTCCGAGTGTTCTCTCCCCGAGGGAGAACCTCATGAAGTTGACCAGCGTCGTCGGATAGATTTTCGGGAGTACTTCAAGACCGACCTCACCCTAACAATAAGGAGAGAGATTGAAGACCGACCAGGATAGGCGACTGCTGAACTTTAATAGACTTCGCATTTTTTTATTTTTACGCAAACTCTCTCATTCGATCAGCCTCCTCCTTTAAACGTATTTCCTTCTCAAATTTTTACCTATACTATTTCAAGGACTTCTTCACGTCCAGCTACGATTGATTCAATTTTATTATAATTTATATCGTTAAAATCTTAGTTCTTTTGAGTTTTGTATGTAAATTTTCAATCTAATTTTTCATCCACACCACTATTTCAAGGACTTCTTCACGTTCAGTCCGATTGATTCAATTTTATTATGATTTTTATCATTAAAATCTTAGTTCTTTTGAGTTTCGTATATAAATTTTCAATCTAATTTTTCATACGCACCTGATTTTTGCCTACTGCATCGACCCGATACCATACTCGGATTGAACGGACCGTGTTGATGTATTGCGCGGACCAAGTTGATGTTGCTAGTAGCACACGGGACAATGAGAATAGAAAAAAGATAAGGAAGATGAGCAAAACTTCATTAATAAACTAAAGCATTCAATTGGAGGGCAGGAAAATCCTCAACAAACGCACCCTACATCGTGACAATGGGAATAGAATAAGATGACGAGAGAGAGAGATTCAATGTTTCTTGACCCATAGGCCGACAAAGGAGCTACCTGAGGTTGGTGTAATCCAACAAGACTAGTGCAAATCGCCTAGAGCTGAAGAACCACATAATAGGAAAGAGTACAATAGCGACGTCTGTAATGAGGCTGCCAATGAAGATCTTCTCCGTAACCGCAGAGGCCAGGTTCCCAATATGATATGAGAACATTAATAAATGCTCATACAGGAAATTTGAAAACTGATCCTTCCGAGCTTCCAATTTCCAAGGCTTCAACTCAATGCAACTAAATACCTCAATTGCAGGACAACAACCGGAGGACTTGAGGGGATCAAGGGCTACTATGTGAACCTGAAGACTTCCAATACTAGATAACGTGTACCGTAGCTTCATAAGTCAGCCTCATCTACTCCTCTTCCCGCCTTTTCCCAATTGCCCAGATTTGAAAGCATGTTCTTGTTCTTGAAGGAACGCTAAAGCCTTACCATATTTCTCTGCTCTTTCTTCCTCCACTAGTCTCTTGTTTTTTTCCTTCACCTCAAATAAGAAAGAATTATCTTTACGCAGTTCACGAGCTGCACCTTTAGCTTCACGTTTTAGAAGTTTCTTCAACTTTCTCCTCTCAGCCCGTTCACGATCTGGATCATAATCTCTACCTTTAACAAAGCTGCAAACAAATATCACATGACATTAAATGCTCAGTTTGAGACACGCCTTTCCTAATACAACAAAGGTTAACGAGTTTGGGGAAAGGGGAAGAGAATAAATTACTTCTCCTCAAATTTTGGATTTAGTAGTTTGATAGGCACTGGCTTTTGCTTCCGCATTTGAAGCGGACGCCGCTGTATGTAATGTTCATCTGCTTTTGTATCAATGAGCCGAGCAACATCTTTAAGTCTCTCTTGCAACGCATATGGCATGGTTTCCTGTTGTGCCAGTTCAAGTAACGAAGTTGAAAGTGGCAAGAACATTTCAGGAAAGGAACTGAATCCCTTGTAAGTGTCCGCATATCCTCTTAAGGTTTCAATCACACTTACCAGGACACTAGCCCTGCAAGTTGAAAGGCTCAATTCTAATCAAATGGCAACAGCATTGAAATAAGATCTTGAATAGACCTGGTAATAAGCGCCAAAAGTTTGCTAGAAATTTTTAACCTAGAAACTTCTAGGAGTACTAAAAACATCAAACCAGATTAAAAGAAGGCACTGAATCAGTCTAAATGGAGAAATTCTCGTGACTGGGTAGTCAGCCAACCAAAAAAAAATCCAACAAAGGAAAGCATGATATCTGAACAATGCCACTTTACTACTGTATGGTAAACCATAATGTACCATCACGTTAGATGCCACAACACATTATGGCAAATGGTATCCACAAACCTGAATCTTTCTGAGGTAAAAAAGGGAGAGTCTTCAGGCATGTCCATTATCATCATGAAATTCAGAGGGATGATCTCAATTTCACAATCACGTATATAAAGAAGGGGCATGATTTCTTTGAATTCCATCAGCTGATAAAACTGCATAAGAACAAACATACAACAGTCATTAGACGCTATCTGCTGTTAAACACAAAACAGAAATAATGAATCAAGAAACGTACGTGAGAATCTTGATACGAAACTGGTTTCCTGTTTGTGGCTGCCATCAGGAGAGTTCGGAGAAACACTATTGCTTCAGGACAAACCTTATGAGATTCTCTAGTGACCTGCTATATCAATTAATCAAACGAATGACCCAAAATTGCAGCTCTTGCATTAATAGGTGCTGGCATATAAGCTTAATCATGCAACAGACTTTACATTAACAATTCTAAACAACATTAAAAAAACTCAGAAGTTCATTAATAATTATGAAACTAAAGGAAAATTTAAAGAACACTGCCTGGGTTTTTATGGAATTTTAAAAACATGTCTGGGTTTCTAAAATTAACAAATCACTCGAGTGTAGATCATGCTTGCAATATCACTCACTCCTTTACATTTCCATCCAAATTTATAACAGAATTGATGATGTGGCACGTCACGTGTCAATATATGTCCATATGGCAGGCCGCGTGTCTTAACCTTAAAAAACACTATAATTATAACAATAAATGAAATTAAAAACTAAACTTAACAAAATTCATAAATTAAATAAAAATATTAAATCATAAAAAGATGTTATAATTTTTATTTATTTTTAAAACAAGTGGCATGTCACAAGACCATATATTAACACTTGGCTGCAGCATCATCAATTCCGTTAGAAATTTAGACGCAAAGGCGACGAAGGGAGTGATTTTGCAAATATGGCCTAAACTCGACAAATAATTTGTCAATTTTAAAACCTATACAGTTTTTTAAAATCTCACCAAAATCCAAGAAGTATTTTTAAATTTCCCGAAAATAAAAGCAAACCAAGGAGTCGGGAATAATAAAAAGTGGCAGGTATGCTTAATGAAGAGCATAATTGGATAAGCACGGGGCTTATTATATCTTTTCATTGCGTTAAGACCATCGGGAAGTTTCAAAAGCACTTCATGTAACTGCCACCACAATTCAAAATTTTGCATGTTGGAACCAGACTGAATGAGCCTATCAAATTGTCAAGTGCTCATCATCTGTTGCTATCATGCTTCTCCAAACCTCTCTGGGTGAGAAACAAATTGAACCATGTTTGACCACCATCCAACCACCACAAAGCCCAAAGACCGTTGTGGTCTAACAAGTATGGAAAACAACCAAGGTTTATGAACTCACCTCTCTCACCTCTCACATACCACACCTTATTACCTTCCATTAACCATCAGGCCAACACAAAATTGTGCCGTGTGTTTCATTATCACCGCATATTCAGACCTTATACAATATATCTAATATTTCTTTCCCAATAATGGAAGTACAACTACATTAATATATATGAAATTAAAATATGTGCATATGCATGTTTAAAGCTTCTATATTATGTTAGTTATCAATCAGCTGTTGATTCATATAAATGCACTCTTTAACTTTAAAATTTAGAAGTTACATATGTGGTATGTCACACTGATATTGCACGTCCATGTATACCAACCTGCAAGTACAATGATCCAAGACACAATTGAAAGACTCTTGAACAGACCTAGTTATCAAACATCCTGTGAGGAAAATGCACAATCTAGACGAACAGCTAATAGTTCAAGAAAATACATACCGAGAGAAGCATAGAGCACAGGAAGGATCCAATAGCAATATCCCGAACAGACAAAATGGGACAACGCATCAAATATTCACACATCAACAATATTGCTGGAGTCATGACCACATGCCGAAAGTCAGAGCATGGAAATATCAAGGACCAGAGCCTCAAAAGGAACAATGTTTTTGAAGAAGGCCAGCTGCTAATTTCTGCAAGAATCAAAATAATTGATTCACGTATCATATGAACAACACATAACAGAAATACCTAGTTTCAAGATGAATATAGAAGAACAAACAAGTAATAACTTTATTAGGTCAGACCTGGGTCTTTGACGGTCTCACAAAGTTGTTCTCGAATTCTCAATATCCTCTGACGAGCACATATTGCAGCGAAGTATGGAATCTCCATACTCATTTCCATCAACGGCTTCACCAGAGAATTTAGTAGCTCAAATTTCAAGGGCCTTGTATTCGCTAAGATGGCAAAATACTGAAGTAGTACACCATAAAATACCTACACGGTTCCAGACACACCAATGAATATATATGGAAATCAGTTAACACAATTTCATGAAGGTAGTGACAAACCAGCGGCTGTGGCCGACTTGGAAATAGTGTGCTAGTGTGAATGTTCGTCCTCATATGCAGAAAGTAAGTTCAAGTAAAACTAAAGCTATACTAGAAAAATTGTTACTAGATGGGTTATTACAAAGTAAACATAGCTGTTATGTCCTGTGCTTCTAAACCTACAAACCAATGTAAATTAATACTAGACCCATCAGCTTTTTGGATAACTCAGAAGCTGAATCATGTTTTTAAGATTACAGGAACAAGTAAAAGTAAAATACAAACTGATTCATCACTAGCTCAACTTAGGGTTTCATGGATTTTTTAAATGTTTTACAAACTCGGAAAAGAAAAAGCTTCTTGGAAAAAGTGCTCATTAAAATCTGTACATTAGCCATCTTACAAAACTTAGCTCACACATCATAGGTTTCTTTCTTCACGCAACCTCATCAAATTTTAAATCCAAGTCAAGCTTTTTGTAAATTTACTCAAGTCTCCGTTAGTTGGGAAACCTAATGAGTGAAGGGATACAAATAAAGCAGTAAGAACACAAGCACAATAGCACCCAAAACTTTCATACTTGCATTTTCTTTCGATTTTCTGCTGCAAGCTTTATTGCATTGCTTGCCCGGATTCGAGTGATTATCAACATGACTTCAGCATTAGAATGGCTGTCCAATAATGCAGAAAACTCCTCAAAACTTTTTGGAGCTTCAATCAAGTAGGGAAGGTCTGGTCGAGTTGAAACATGTTTATCTGTTTTTGCTCTCTTTGTATCTGAAGTCTCTCGATTTCTTTTACTAGTTTCAAGAGTATCTTTGTTCTTTGCCACTTTCAGGTCTCTTGGTCCCATCTCTTCCTCAGCATCATCATCATCTTCATCATCGTGCTCTTCTTCTTTATCAACATCCACATCTGTACGAAGATTATCATCATCACTTTGTTCCCAGTCCTTCAAAGACAGGTTATTTTCACCATCCTCATTATCGTCGTCATTATCATCTTCAGCGGTTTCTGAATCACCAGAAGAATCACCGGCCTCAGTCTCAGAATCATTCACATCCCTTCTTTCTAGAATCTCATCAACCCAACCCTTTTTAGTCTTGGGCTGTTCTTCGAGTGAGAAGGAATCACCTAGATCATCCCCAGATATAGATTTAAGACCCTGGTTAGACGTGTTCTCAGCATCATCATTGTCTTCACTAGAATAATCAGGAGCTACCATTCTCTTCTGTCGCTCTTCCTGATATGTGGAACATCACGATGATTTGTAAGTATTCAAGTTTATAATACATCATAAAGCAGGCTAACAGTGGTATACAACCAGAGTATAGCATTCTGTACAATGACAAAGGTGCATAGCTCAATATGAGGACTCGTATTCTCCAAGCTGTGAGACAAGTGCGCTGATACATGTATAATGCTTATTCAACCTTTTATCCCAATTCCTAAGAAGTATCACAATTTTTAAAAAGAAATGGCCTCTATCTAGTGTTAAGACAGGAGGAAACTCGACATTGATTCAGTCAAATTATAGTCTATAACCCTAGAGAGATACTCAGACTGTCAGACACGTCCATATTAAACCCATTATAAAGATTGATAAACCACAAAACGTAGCACAGATACTCCACATGCGTGAGTATCATGCAGATGCACCTATACAAACATATCACCAATTTTGAACAAGCATGCACTCATACCTCCAAATGCTCTAGACGTTCTCTCTCTTCCTGGGCAGTCTCTTCAGGAGTCTTAGTCCTGTCTGACGGGCGAGCACGCATTTCCAGTGCCATCTCTTTGACGAGTTTGTCGTAAGAATCAGGTTGATCCTGACAGATATAACAATTTCATGCTCAAAGTAGTGCAGGTAGAGAAACACAACATGTTTACACCACATCTTCAGAATCCAAACGAAAGACTATGGACAACCAAGATGGTGGTTTAAAATTTAGAAAATACTTGCAACACGGGGATTTAATGAAGTGGTATGGGGATGAAGAAGCAGAAGACACAAAGCATAAGCAGTAACAAAGACAAATCTTCCCATAACAGAGGCTAACTTAGAATCCCCAAAACCAAATTTATTGCTTGAAAGTTTGCCATCTAGAACATTCATCAGAGCACAATACCTTATTCAAATTTTCGTTTTTTTGCAACGTAAATGGCTCATCCTTCTTCCTTTGCTCATTCAAAATGCTCTTGTTCACAAGAGCCTTCAAAGCATTCATCTTGCCTGGTTCAGTTAAAGATAATAACGCCTCAGACTGCACTAAAGATGTGAAGTTTTTGTCCAATTCATGCATCAAATGTTCATGCTCTTCTTTCTCTTTTGCTTTTTGGGCCTGGAAGAGGTTAAAGGAGAATGTAAATTGAAAACAGGAGTAAGGAAATAAAATAACAGTAATCACAAACTTGTTTTATTAATACGAAAATAATATTCACCCTAAGGAATTTGCTCTTCGAGATAATTTCCTCCATCACTTCTTTCTTGCTTTTGTGTTTCTGCAGTAAAAGAGAGATAGTCTTGAATTAGGTTGAAGCTACCATTTAAAGGCAGCAATAAATTTATCCAGGGAGAGGGGGGCGGAAGGAGGGAAGAGAGAGAAAGAGTGATCTTCCATGTCCACTTCTAGAAATAACATACAAGTTTCTTCGCAGAAGATCAGAATCACTTTCTTGAACTGATGAAAATCTATGGTCCACTTATAGAAATAACATGCAAGTTTCTTCTCAGAAGATCAGAATCACTTTCTTGCACTGAAGGAAAACATTATGTAGAAGTGACACAAGCCCTTGAGGAATATGATTCTGGACTGGGAACTCTAAATTTCAGACCACAAAATATGCATAAACCAAATGATCAAAGCTACAATATATGTTGCTCGACTAACTAGTAAACCAAGCCAGATTACATCTTAGTGGATCAAAAACAAATATGATACTAACTCTCCATCGATATTAGGACCGGAAACCAGAGGACTAGTGCAAAGGATTAAAAGCAATAGTGGTCACATAGAGCTGCAATAGAGGTCAGTGTCACAAGATAGAGCAAGGGAAAGGTGACTCTCAATAAAGATGGTAAACAAGAACAGTTGAAAACTACCAAGGAAAAACAAAATCTGTGATAGTCTCAAGAAGAATAGTACGATTGAGTTGATAATCTGCTGTCATCATAGTAGTTTGGAGTATGAATAACAAATAATAATGCAATACATGAACATACTGCACCAAAAGAAAGAGCAGACTCAGTCTCACATTTTCCTCTCCTTCAATCAGACCCCTCTCTTGTGGATTCTCCGTCTTATAAGCATGAAGGTGCTTTAGCATGGCTGAGTCTTCTGCACAATTAAACACATCATTTGTAATGAGCAAATCCAGAAGAGACAATACCAAGAAACAAAAAGTTCCAGAAGAAACAAGAAGAAGATTGTAAGCAATTTCATCAGTCAACGGTATTGCAACTGTTAAACAGAACCTATCACACACACAAAATTCAGACTGTATTTCATATTCCAAGCAAATTCTATGAAGCAGCAGCAGAAACATAGGAAGAGCAAGTAGTTCCAAATTAAATGTCTAACATACCAACAAACTTTTGGAGTTGAGGAAATGTTCATATCCAAAAAGTAGAGCCTCGGACGCTCGCTCAAAACATCGAAACTAAGATGAGAACAAAGTTCTAAAACTTTCTCATTCATTTAGAGATTCTTCTTCTTTTACAAAGTAATTCACCCCATATCCTAGAGCCTTCTATAAACATCAAGATCCAATGTATTGAACCTTTCATCTGTAGAGACTGAGGGTAGTGTCAGCAATCACATGATCTATACCCCAGTATTTATAACAGAAGATGACAATACAAGAGGAGTGACATTGCTGAATTACAAGACTAGTACTGCAAACACGTTGCCAGAGAGAGAGACCGAGAAGGAAAAAAACAAAAAGAAAAAAGAGCACTAAAGAACGATGGATGGTGATATCAGGTTTTTCTTGTTCTTCTTTTGCTTCTCTATTTAAGAAAGACCCCACTCTAGAGGAACAGCTCCAGGAAAAAAACTCAGGACTTGATGATATCAGGTTGATAAGACAAAATGGTCCATCTGTCATAGTCTACACGTATTTTATAACCAAAAACTACAACTGAGAACAAATCTCATGGTAACGGACAAATCATTTTGCCACTACAATCCTATACTAAACTACTTTTAAGATCAGACAGCATGAAATAAATCCACACATACTTGCAGTGGCTTCACTGTCAAACTCATCGTCATCAGGCATAAATTCATCCTCAAAATCATCCCTTCCAGAGAATGCACCAAGACCTTCGATCCCAAAATCTTCTTCTTCTCCATCTGATAAGGTATATTTGCTTTTTTTGCTCAGTTTCAGCTACAAAGGAAAGCGAATGGAGAAATTCTCACAACATGAAGCTAGAAGAAACAAAATATAGAAACTGATAACTTACTCTGCACTAAAATCAATCATTTCTAAATATCAAGCAAAGTGATGTCTGGTTGACAAGACAGCTGATGAAAAGAAAAGGAGCACATTTGAAGTGGCCCACATTTTGTATTTTGGACTGAGACAGACAATTTTGAAGGTATGGTACACAGAAGCGTTATGTTGGTTCTTTCATTTGGTTTCTTCTACTTCCTTTATTTTGTGGATAAGTAAAATTGAGTTTGATTTTTTCAGCCTTTTGAACACCAAAGAGCCACGGCTATAATAACTTAAAACTTATTGGATGTGTTACATTGGTACACTTTTCAACAGCCAACATAAAACAAAGCTACAAACGAAATGCAGCAATTCAGCTTTCACAGGAAAAATAAATTGTTTAAGCAATCCAAATTAACACACCTGACGTTCGCGCTGAGACCGCAGAATGGCCTTATCAAACTCACCAAGCGCATCATCTGTCTCACCAATACGCTTATCTAAGAACACAGAAGCCTTCCCACTTAGCTCGTACTCCTTCAGCAGCGTCTTCTTCCTCTGTCTCATCCCAAAAGAAGCAAAATTTCCATCACTAACCAAATCATAAAATTTATGCAAGGAAATTTTGAAATTGAATGCCATTAAGAAGGGGGATTCTAAGGAGTAAGCTCGTTCGTACCTTTTCAATGGCGAGGGAGCGAGCGAGGCCGATACGGCGTTCTTCCCCCTTGCGCTTCTTCCCGAGGATGTCGAATTTCCTACGGGACCAAATGGTCTCGAAAGGGTTAGGTTTTGGGGCCTGGACTTTCATGGCTACGGCATTGGGGCCTGATTTATTCTTCTTTTTCTTGTTCTTCTTGCCGGCTTTGGCATCATTGGTAGTGGAATTTGAAAGTTTAGCCATGGCAGGTTGAGTTTGTTTGAGAGGGTGAGAGACTAAAAGAGTAGTTGTAGTGTTTCTGGTCTCAGACGAGCGCAGAGCAGAGTTTAGGGTTTTGCTGGGGGTTATGCTCGATGAGAGGGAAACCCTACTGGGCTTATCATAGAGCCTGTCCTGAACCGTCCCCCACTCAAAATCGAGAATTATGGGTATGTTTGGTGCCCAAATATTTGGGTTTAATCATAAAAAATTTACTACATAATTTTTTATTATTATAATATTTATTAAAAATCTTCTCTCTTTTTACTTTTTCACCAACTCTCATAACATATATTTACTTTATAATATTTCTCAAACTCCAATACTCAAAATTTTCACCCTCAAACATCCCCGTATACTGCCTGACCAATGGATCGAGTCCCAAAATTATTATGAACAAAAACTTCCAATTGCATGCTTTAAGATAATTTAGAGTTTGTTCGGCACAAAATATTTTGAAGATTTTTTTGAATACAAAATATTCACAACCAAACATTATTTTTAACTTTACATAAAAATAACTACAACACGCATACCAATAAAATAACATCACATAAAAATTCTCAAAACACAAAAAATTCTCAAAATACTATACAACCGAACAGCCCCTTATTTTTGTCTTTACAAAATTCTATCAGAAAATACATTTTTCATATACAAAATTACACCCACAAATTACCGATCTCTAATATATTGCACCTTCCGTTTATTTCTTTTTTTCAAATTAGATTGAAAGTGATTTAAAACAAAATCAAAATACTCTTAAATCTAAACTATTAATTGACTTTCTTTTAAGAGCATAATCGACCTCTTTATTGAAAAAAAGGTTAACTTTCTTCCAATTTGATAGAAAAAATAGATAAACGGTTTAATGGGCTGAAGATAGGTAGTTTGTGGGTCCAATCTTTTAAACGTAGTAGTTTATGATGCAAAATACAAAACAAGCGCTAATTCGTGTGTGAAAATATATTTTCCTCAAAATTCTTTTTAATGTTATCATTCTTTTAAACTTGACAAAAAAATTTATTCAAAAAAGTTATAAATTTTAAGTATTATCTCTAAATAATAAATCCTAAGTTATAGGTGGATACATTCTTTTTCTTTAAATTATAATTATCTCAATTCAACGATTTTTCTTCAATATTCTATATTAACTTGGAAAATATAACAGAGATCGTTGCGATGATACTTCTTTTCTAACCATTGAGTTAATTCATGATTAGATATAATGTGAAGGCGCTAATCCGCTGACGCACGCATGGCGCAGGGTTTCCACCCCATAAGGCATAAAGCTAGGAAAGTTGACCCCCACCCCCTCCCCCCACCGAGGTTTGCCATTGAGCTAGAAGGGTTAAGCCTTAGGCGTCCATGGTCAAGTAGTGGACATTTCTCTCACAACAAAAAATGACAATTTGATATTTATTAAAATTGCTTAAAATGGATAAAAACATCAAAATAATAATTCAACCAACTCAGCAATGAGGGAATAAATACCATGTAAAAAATTAACAGTATTGCCGAAAATCTATTTTGACATTACAAAAGGTCACATTTATCTATGTGAGTCTAAATAATAACCGAAGAGAGGTGATTTGAGTTTATCAAAAACTTATCCATTTTCCGATAAAAAACGCAGATCTGGATATGTTTAATGCTAGCAAAATATATACAATAAATGATAAAGCATAAAACACTACAAATACGGATATGGAACAAATAATAAGAGAGATAGAGTTAGAGAGACGACATCGTAATTTTAGATAGTTCGATCAACGCTTCACTGTCCTTCACGCTTTAACTCTCTTTACAAATCTCAAAATCCAAGGGATTTCTTCTACCACACGAGTAGGACCAAGTGTTTACCCAACACACGAGTGATTTACAAACACTACAAAAAAATTACCTTTAGTAGTGTTCAGAGACCGCTTCTAAAGGTTAAAAAACCGTTGGCATAGCTTTAGCAGCGATTTTTTAGCAGCCGTTGTGACCGCTGCTATAGCTCCGTCGCAATAGGTCCATAGCGGCGGTTTGCGCAACCGCTGGTGAATACTGGATCTATAGTGACCGCCGCTATAGACCCGAATCGCAATAACACTGGTTTTTTTTTGCGGCGTTTCTTGGTATTTAGCAGCTTTTTTAAAAACGTTGCTATAGGTCAGCTCAGTTTTTTTTTATGCGCCAACATTTTTTAAAACAGCACTAAGTTTTTCCTATATTCCTATACATGCTTTTTTAATCGGCAATACAAATTTATTTTAATAATCAAAATTCATTGAATTTAAAAACTTAAAGAAAAAAAATAATAAAATAAAATATACTTCATCATTGATTAATAATATTCACAACAAAAAAGGTCTGTAGCGACGGTCTTTTTAGTATAAATTGTTAAAAACGCCGTTAAATGCCTAATTTTTAGTAGCATTTTTGAAAAAAATGGGGCTTCCACCGGCAATCGGCCTCTCTCTCTCTCTCAGTAGCTACTAGCCTCTTTTTCTCTCTCTCTCTCAGCTGCCCAGCGTTGATTGCTCATTGCAGCCGGCCCGCAGTGCTCCGGTTCTCTTGCAGGGCAGCAGGTATCCCTCTCTCACTTCAACCTCTCTCTCTCAGCTAATTGTTGATTGCGATTTCACTGATTTGTGAATGTGATTAGCTGGTGCTTGAGCTCACCAATTGCTACAATTTAAAAATCACTTTGAGGTTGTTCTTGTCATTGACTATAGGATATTTCAAACAAAAAACTAATTCATATTTGATCCGGAAGATTTTAGAGAAATATAATTAAAAGCAGAGTTTTGAAAGTTTGTACGCGTATGTGTATATGATTATTCATTTTGTTAAAAATGGGCTTATATGTTTGTTTGTTCTGCATCTGGTGCAGTTTGCCTTTACAAAAAATTTTTCCACATAATGGAGTTCTCAAGCATTAGTTTTATCTTAAGCACTAGGCTGTTTTTAGGGTGTGTTTGCACACTAAAATTTTACCCATCCTAAAATTTTAACACAATAAAAAATTACAATATAATCTCTCTCTCCCCATTACATCATTACTTTTCACAATAATAAATATTAAAATTCATCTCTCTCTTCACTTTTTCACCAAATCCAATACCTTAAAATTTTAACCTCCCCAAAATTTTAACACACAAACACAACCTTAATTTATAGGGGAATAGCAGAAATCTGTTGTTGTTGGATGCATAGGTAACATCAGTCCGTTTGGTTCAAAGGTTTTAAGATGCTATGCGCAGTTGGAAATTTGAAGATTCTATGTATAGGACAGTCTGTTGTGTCTTGTTCCATTGGCATTTTCCATTATCATAAAGTATACCATATTATACTATTGGCTTTCAATTTTTGCCAATCACCAGCTTAAGAAAGAGGGGAGAAGGAATGACACTACTAGAAAATAGACTTTTAGTGACGAAATTCTCGGTGACGAAATGAGCCAGTTTCGTCACTAAAAGTCTATTTTTAGTGACGAAGTGCTATTTTCGTCACTAAAGAAGGGTTTTTTGTGACAAAAACATTTTCCATCACCAAATTTATCACTGGTATTTTCTGTGACGAAATAAAAATTTTGTCACTAAAAGGTAATTTTTTGTGACGAAAAATTTCGTCACACAACGATCCATTGGTGACTTACTGATCGATCGTTGATTTTGTGACGAGAAGCCCCGTCAGTAAATGTGAAGTCTTTTGGCGACAAATTTAAGTCGTCACGCGTAACGATCGATCGGTAACGAATCAACACGTGGTTCTGATAAGAGATTGATCGGTTAAGCATGAAGCCATGAGTCAAGGCACACCAGCTTGTCCTAGTAGTTGTGCATGTAAGAAATTATTCTAATGTTTATTTCAATTTTTTTAAGTTAACCGACCGACTAACTTTGTAGTAACATCAGCTTCTAAGCGTGGGCGAGGTAGGACACGTGGGGTTGGTTTGAAGAAGAGTCTTGAGTCCAGGAAACTATTGGTGCATATCCCGGAGTAAGAGTGTTGAGGAGTGTCTTCCATTGTTACTACTCTATCAACGAAGATTGAAATGTTGGTCCGAGGGCTGATTTTAATCTCCGTTAACAAGTGGGTCAATGTTCCTACATAAGTGAAGGAGTACATTATGGATCGGGTGTTGGTATGATTAAACTCGTAAACATAGAATTTTTGGTTAAGCATTTTGTTTATCATTGTAATATTATATGTTTTGGTACTTATACAGAACCACTTTGACCTTGACTACATCCGTCAGGAGGACGTGAGGACGGTGGTCGAGACTATGATGACAGCATGTCGAACGCACCACAACCAGATGCATGCATATTTCAAGAAGTTCTTGAGTAAAGAGGCGGCATTGCTGAAGCCGCACTCTGATACCACGGAAGAACAGTGGAAGGAGTTATGTGATCTGTTCACCAGCGAAACTTTTTTGGGTTTATCTACTTTAATGTTGGGTTAAATGCATGTCATGCCCCTGTGGTATGCGATAATAGCAAATATGCCCCAGAGGTAAACAAAATCATTTTCATACCCCTGAGGTAAACATTCAGGAGCAAATATGCCCTTCCGTTATGTTTACCTCAGGGGTATGAAAGGGCATATTTGCTCCTAAATGTTTACCTCAGGGGTATGAAAAGAACTTTGTTTACCTCAGGGGCATATTTGCTATTATCGCATACCACAGGGGCATGACATGCATTTAACCCTTTAATGTTTCTGACAATTATTTTCATTTTTTCAGGTACGGATGGATGCCTTTCAGCGCAAGTGTGATTTAGAAGGAAAGACTTACACCGAAATTGAAGTATATTCTGAGATATTGGGTAAGAAGTCGGGATATGTTCGGGGATTAGGATGCGCGGGTAAGCCTCCGCCTTCATCAACTTTGACTACACAGTCTTCTGAGCTACAACACCAGCTAGCAAAGGCAAGGGATGAGATAGAAGCGATGAGAGCTACTAGAAAAAAAAAGACTTGCAATAATTTGCGAAGAAGCAAGCTGAGATGGAGGCCACGCGAACTTGAGCTCTCACACAATACTTGTCACACTCACAACTGAGACAGCCAATTAGTAGTGAACGTTTCTATGAGAAATACAATTAAAACATAAATTCGATACCTAATGAAGTTGCTTTAAATAATCCACCAAGATTCAAATGTTTTCAGAACACAAACTTAAATAAAACTCTTATTATTCAATCTCCAAATAATTTATTCTCAACTAATCTTGCCTGTGTGCCATCTAATTTTGATCCTCGACTTCTTCCTAGAGTCCTCTGAAAATGGGGAAGTACATCAAAAGAACGAGTTCAACAAACTTAATAAGCAGAGAATACAATAGTAGATACCATAGCCAAAAATTAAATAATTAACAGAAAAATATAACCGTAAATTAAATTTTATAGTATTACATAAAATCCCTTTTAGCTTTATCAGAACGCCACTTTTACCCCTGTGGCATGGTTGTCCCATAGCTACGACAACATCTAACCGAACTAAGCCAAACAGATAGTGGAGTTTGCCCAACTAAGTCTTTCCGATGAGCACTGAGTGGGTACTAAGGAAACTCCACAATAAAAATAACCCTTCTGTTTCGAAAATAGATGCATTCATATACAGTAAGTTATTACTAATAAAGCAACAGTAACAGTGTCTCAAGATTTTTTTAACAATATAATAACTAAGAACAAAAATAATAATATAATTAATTTTAATAGAAAACATTATTGCACTAAAAACTTGAACAGTTATATGAATACAATGACTTTAAAGCAGTTAATATAAATCGATATATAACAGGATTATTACAACATGTAATTAATTATACTTATACCAAAAAATTAAAAGTCTATGTTCGCCTGTAAAATAAAATAATGACAGTTGATAAATTAATTATAACATCTTTCTAAGTGACTTATAACGCTCTATCTTAACCTTCGACGTTATTTTTTAAAATAAATTAGCATAATTAATTGATTCGTTTGGCATTGAAATTTCATACTATTTTTGAAACCTACTGCAATATTATTGAACAAACTCTTTTAGACCCGAATAATATAAAAATACCTAACGGGATGAATAGGTTTCTTTAAAAATGTACAATACCCTTTCTAAAAAATATGTGAAATACTCAACAATATTCACTCTTAAGGAATCTGATCTAGATTATAGCAATCCTAATCAGAACCTTACAATCACAAATGAATATAAGAATAATCTCAGAGATCTATTTAGACAAGAAATCAACAAATCCATCTGTTGTAATGCTATGTAAAATATCTCAAAAACAGAGTATAGATCTATCTAACTACAATAGACTCTGATCAAACTACAAATGAGGCTAAACACTGTTTCAAAAATGAAATTGATCACGAATTAGTTTACCAACACAACAACCAAAGAAATTTAATCAGAAACTTACCATCCAACAAATATTGATCTTCCTTTGCACAAAATCCTTAAATCACCATGATTTGAATTATGAATACGAAGCACAAGATAGATGAGAAGATAACAATAAAATCAATGCAAGAACACAGTGAACAATCACACAACTTGACACCAAATATGATTACAAAGAGAGAACTCCTCAAAGAACGCCTTTAAGGAGAAAAACTCTTCAGGCCCTTGGCCTGTTCAAATCCACTAATTTCCAAATTCAATTACACAGTGATCAATCGATTACATTAAGCTAGCTAATCTGACCACTATAAATCTTATCCAAACTACCTTTATTCATATCTGCAACCTGTGGATAGAACTCCATATCCACTTGAGAATTGGATTCTTCACAGATCTTGATCTTCACGCACAAACCCTATGCAATCAAATGGCCACAAATGAAACTTCAAGCCGTCTATCTCCAGTACATCTGGAATCTTCACACTCACTGGTGTTTGGGGGTTGGGGATCAAGGAGAAGATCTTTCAAAGATGATCTAAATCGATAATAATAGCAACACTCTAAAGATTCTTCATGCACACAAGAAATAGGGCAAGGAAAGGGTTTTCTTGGAATGTAGCTCTCTAGATATGTAAATCTTTTCAATATATGATTCTCTTTCTTTCTAAAAATGTTTCAAGGCGTCTAACATAAATTTTTAACGCCACATCTCTCTCTTAAGATAGTTACTCAACGAACTACAATCAGACTCTCATCGAACTTCAGCACCATTCAAGCCAGACTTTCTTTAAAGACGCCACATGTCAGCAACTCTTTCAATCTCAATATAAAAGACCTACACGTCAAGAATATGCCAAAAACACTTTCACAACTATGATCGAAAAGTTCTACAACAAAAGGATCTAACATGTTATATGCATCGGAACAACATGCTAGATTTCAAACATGGTACTTGACCTCACTCAAAAGCTCTAGTTTTTCATTCAAATGATTTGCAATTTTTTTCAAAATTCAATTAATAATCACCACTTGTTACATTGTGTAAGAAAGAGGGAGAGGCAACAAACCAATCCTTGCAAATTAAGAAGAAAAAGAAATAACAAATAGTTAGAGGGAGAAAGAACTGATTTTCGAGGTTCTCTGGGCCAAGGATAATTTTGGGGCAAAAAATGCGAAGATAACTATCGGAGCTAATGAATTTTTCGACGCTGCACCCTTAAAAGCTTTAGTCATTCCATAACGTTAAGAAAGAGGAAGAGAGATGTCATTAAGAGAAGGAAAATGATTAAAATATCCGGAAGAAATACACTAATATGCTTAAATGGGTCAAAAGTGATGAGAGAAAATTTAAAAAAAGGTCTGAAAAAATATAGAGAAAGCTAGGGGCAATAGGATTTACTAAGGCGACAGGCGAAGCCCACCAGTTCATTTATTTTTTTAAAACGTCATTAAAAGCATCAAGTAATAAATATCATAGGCAACATAACCAAAACTGCAAGCGTTGGACTTCACACTTCCCTTAAATTTGGAAATTCTTTTCAATCCTCTAACACTTAACAAGACTAAGAAATAAATGTTGTATATAACTTATGACAAACCACGAATAGCCCAATGGTAGGGCGATTTAAAGGAAGGCATGACAACCCCTTGACACGTACAATTTCGATTCTTTTTTCCTAGGTTCTAACATTTTTAAGGAGCTAAATAAGCGCTAAGCACTATTTATGTTCATTTTTCCTGGACTTTTCGACGCTATCCTTAAAAGGTTGGGCCATCGCATAATGCTAAGAAAGTGGAAGGGAGACATCATTAGGATAAGGAAAAACACTTCAAATGGGAGAGAATGAGACTTATATCGTTAAATGGAGTAAAAGTGATGAGAGAGAGAATTTGCATAAATAGCTAAAAGAAGAGAGAGAAAGTCGAGGGCATTAAGGTTTAATAAAGGAGACAAGTGAAACACACTAGTTCACATTTTTTTAAAACATCAGTAAAAGCCTTAAGTTAGAAATGTCAATGGCAATATGATCAAAGCCGCAAAAAAGGTGCAGCGGTAAGATCGTGTAAGTAACTCCGTGGGGATAAGCATTGGAGTCCTAACTTGCCCTCAATTTGGAATTCTTTTCAATCCACTAACACTCAACCAAAATAATAAATAAACGGCGTGTATAACTTCTCACAAACCGCGAATGCCCCAGTGGTTATGCGATTTAAAGGTAGTCTCATAGGTTGAGGTTCAACCCCTCACGTGCAAAGTTTCAGTTCATTTTTCTGGTTCTCACGTACATTTTGTAGTGATGTGAGAGAGAGAGAATTCCGAAAGAAGAGAAAACTTTGGTGGCATTAGGGCTTAGAGATAAGTGAAATGCACAAATTCACTTATTTTTGAAAACATTTGTAAAAGCCTTAAGTAATAAATGTCATAGGCAACAAGATCAAAACCACAAAAAAGCTGCAGGAACATTTTTAAGGACCTACATAAGCATTAAGCACTATTTCTATTCTTTTGTCTTGGTTTTTCGACGCCACAACTTTAAAAGGTTTGGTCATCGCATAACGTCAAGAAAGAGGAAAAGAGACCTTAGGACAAGTAAAACGCTTAATCGGGAGAGAAAGAGACTAATATCATTAAATGGGGTAAAAGTGAAGAGAGAGAGAATTCAGAAAATGGTTGAAAGAAGAGAGAGAAAGTTGGAGGGCATTAGGGTTTATCGAAGGAGACAAGTGAAACGCACCAATTCACTTAGTTTTTAAAACATTAGTAAAAGCCTTAACTAATAAATGTCATAGGCGACATAATCAAAACCGCGAAAAATGGGCGCTGGTTATAGTGTGAGTGAGCTTATTGTGTGAGTGTGTGAGTGGACGGGTGAAATTAGAAGTTGAGAAATCTAATGGCTGAAAAAATGCCACGTCATTTAATGAAACCGGGTCGGTTTCACGGGTCGGGTTCATTAAATGACGTGACATTTTTTCAGCCATTAGATTTCTCAACTTCTAATCTCACCCGTCCACTCACACACTCACACAATAAGCTCACTCACACTATAACTTTTGCCCAAAAAATGTACAGCGGTAAGGTCCTGTAAGTCACTCCGTAAAGACAAGCGTTGGAGTCCTCACTTGCCCATAGTTTAAAATTTAATTTGTTTCAATCCTATAATACTTAACGAGAAAAAGAAATGTGGTATATAACTTATGAAAGAATGGCCTAGTGGTAGGCGATTTAAAGGCAGTCTCGGAGGCTGAGGTTCAACCCCTCACCTGCACAATTTCGGTTTATTTTTTCTGAGTTCTCACATTTTGTAAGGACTTAAATAAGCTCTAAGAACAATTCCGATAGGGGTGGTTGGTAGTGTAGCGAAAAGCGTTACCGGAATTGACGGAATCACATATTTGACACCGTCACTGCACTGATAAGGCACAATAACCATCTTTGTCGGTGACGGTATTAATCGTAACGATTAGACGGTAATCGCTTAAACCGTATAACCATTAGACAAAAAATAATTTTTTTGAATTTTTCTTCTTCTTTTTTCACTGTTTTGGGCTGCTTTTTCTTGGGCTTTTTTGGACCATTAAGACCATTTGATGCCCATATATAAGCAACAAATATAATCATTCAAATATTATAACCGGTTTAATTTCCAACATAATATCATAATTAATAATCATATCAAATGGACAAATATAGAGTATGTTTGTTTGCCAAAATGTTGGGGAATATTCCCAAAATTTTGGGAATCTTTACTTTATTGAGATTTATTGAGGTTTGTGAAAGGTAAATGTGTATGTGTAAAAAATGTTGGAGTGTATTTGATTTGCTTGAAATTTTCATGGCCCAAAATGTTGGGAAACAAACATACCCATAATATATATTCAAACATAAATACTAAAGTCTAATAAAAGTGTCCAACAATATGACATAAACCAACTAACATATTCCAACAAATTTCCAATAAAAATATGTTACATAATCAATAATCATCTCAAGTTTAAACTAGGGGTGGTTAACGATAGTGTAGGTGACGGTTTGGTGAAAATCATCACCGTCACCGCAATTGACGGAATCACATATTTGACATCGTCACCTCACCGTTAAGACACAATAACTGCTTTTATGCGTTACAGTACCGGTAACGGTGATGGTTAAACCATCACTGCCGGTGAAAATGAGCACCCCTAAATTCCAGTTTTTTTTCGTAGGTTTTTCGACGCCACAACCTTAAAAGGTTTGGTCATTGCATAACATTAAAGAAGAGGGGTGGATATCATTAGGAGAAGGAAAAATTGCTGAAAACAAGGTAGAAAGAGGCGATCATCATGATATGGGATAAAAGTGATGAAAGAGAGAGATGACTCAATGAAAAGAGAGAAAGTCATGGGCTTTGGGTTTTTTTTACTAAGCCGTCATGGGCTTTGGTTTAGAAGCAAGTAAAACACACCAATTTAGTTATTTGTTTTTTAAAAAAAGTAAAAGCCTTAAGTAATAAATGCTATAGGTAATAGGATCAAAAGTGAGAAAAAGGTGCATCGGTAAGGTTGTGTATGTCACTTAATGGGGACAAGTGTGGGAATCCTTGTTAGAAATAATATCATATCAAGATTTGATATGATATTATGGTCATGATGATATCAAATCGTTATCAAAATTCAAAAATTTAAAATTTAAATATAGGATTATTTTGATATTCTCCTATTATTCATTGCCTTTATTGACTATATTTGGTCGTATGTCTCGGATTATTTTGGAAGAAGTTCATCGCTCTCTTTACACTGTTCATCTGGGGAGCACTAAAATGTGTCAAGAATTGAGGGAGTCTTTTTGGTGGAACAATATGAAGAGGGAGATTGCCAAATTTGTGGAGCAATGTTTAACGTGTCAGCATGTGAAGGTAGAGCATCAGAGACCAGCATGACCATTGCAACCATTACAGATTCTGGAGTGGAAATGTGAGCATATCTATATGGATTTTACTTCAGGTTTGCCGTGAGTACCGACTGGGCAGGATTCAATTTGGGTAGTTTTTGATCGACTAATGAAGACTGCTCATTTTATTCCAGTTAAAGTTGGTCATTCCATGGAGAGGTAAGCAGAATTATATATTCAAGAAGTTGTTTGTTTGCATGGGGTGCTAGTGTCTATAGTTTCAGACAGAGATCCACGTTATACTTCAAAGTTTTGGAGGAGTTTGTAGAAGGCTATGAGATCTGAATTAAATTTTAGTACAACTTACCACCCTCAAACAAACCGACAGACGAAAAGGACCATTCAGATTCTGCAAGACATGTTGTTGGCTTGCTTGCTTGAATTTATGGGAAGTTGGATTAAGTACCTACCTCTAGTGGAGTTTACTTATAATAATAGTGATCAAGGGTTGGGATGACACCGTACAAGGCATTATATGGAAGAAGATGTCGATCTCCTTTGTATTAGGATGAAGTAGGTGAACGAAGGATTTTGGGTCTAGAGATAATTCAAGCAACGGTGGAGAGACCTGATTTCATACGTGAAAGACTGTAGGTTGCTCAAAGTAGACAAAAGAGTTATGTTGACAATCGTTGGTGAGAACATGAATATGAAGTGGGAGATAAGGTTTTCTTAAAGGTAGCTCTTTTAAAAGGGGTAATGCGATTTGGGAAGAATGGAAAATTGAGTTCACAATATGTTGGTCCTTTTGAAGTACTTGATCGGATCGGTCCATTGGCATATAAGGTTGCATGGCCACCAAGTCTTTCAGAAATGCATGATGTATTCTATGTGTCTTTATTACCGAAATATATTTTCAACCCTACTCATGTCATTGATTACGGACCCTTAAGGATTCATGAGAACTTGACTTATGTGGAGAAGCTTATACGGATTTTGGAAAAAAGGAGCATGAACTACGTACATACAAAATTCCCCTAGTAAAGGTCTTATGGAACAATCATTTTGGAGAAGAAGCTTCATGGGAATTGGAAGAAGAAATATGATCTAAGTATCCACATTTGTTTGAATATTGAGGTTTGAAGCCGAATTTTCAAGTCAGAAAGTTGGAAGTTAGTTTCGCTTAGCAAATTCCGAGGACGAAATTTTTTTAAGGGGGGAATGTAACAACCGAGATTTCTATTTTAAAATTATTGGAATTTTTTATTTTATATTTCAAATGTCTTCTTTAAATTTGAAATTTTAGTTTAAGTCATTTAAAATAGTTGAATTTTTATCTATGACCTAGTCAAAGTTTTTTAAAAATTTTAAAAATTTTATGAGTATGTAAAATTTAAAAGTTTTAGAGTTCAAAAGGGACTCTATTACTAGTGTGAGTCTATATATAGATTTATATATTAGTTTTAACTATTACACACCACACTTTTACGCCAACAAGAGGTAAAAGAAGGGGTTTCTTGCTCAACATTTTAGACGAATTTTCTTGAATTAAATTCAGGTACAGGTATTTCGAATTTCTTGATATTTTTTTTGAGAGATCAAACCACAGAGATTCTAGATCTATCCCTAATTATTTCAAGATTTTGTAAATATTTTTAATGGGTTTATTTGAGTAATTGAAATTTGGATTCAAGATTTGTTCAAGAAAATTCATGTTCTAGATCTCAGTAATAGATAGAATTATTTTTGTATAGCCAAAACTAGATGTCTAAAAATTATGTTTTTTAGATATTTCGTACTAGACGTCTTCCAAAGGAGTGAGTTAAAGTTTCGTAATTTTTTGAGATGCATTGTTATGGTTTTAAAAATCCAGAATTTAGGCTTAGAGAAATCAGAATTTCTATGAAAGATGTTTTGATACAGATTAGTGTTTTATACCGGATGACATAGCTAGGATTCAAATTTTGGCATGCAATTTTATGGGTATCTCTATACCACGTATATGAATCTTTTTATAAAGGTCAGGATTTTTGGATATTCGAATAGATCTTTATGAATTTTGAAATTGATGATTACAGAGTTATTTAGGGTATAGTTTGACCCCATGAACAGAAGTAAATGTCGATTTGTTATTTTACTGGGTTTTACAATGTATCTAGATATGTAATTTTACAGGTGTAAGGTAACATCTTAGGGAAGAATATATTTTAATTTGGGGATTTTAGGGTAAACTCAGATAAGTACGTTATATTTTAGAATTTGACTAGTGAATTTCAGATTTAATTCTCTCGAGTGGATTTAAAGTTTCAATTACGTTTCCATTTGAATGTATTATAATAAGTTAAATTTTTGTATTGATAGGAGCTAAGTTAGAGGCTTATTTGCTTGAAGATCCAGGTAAGCGGGGTTATTATGCTAGATTTTCCTAAAAGACCGACGTGATATTTGGGAAATTGCATGATTTATTGAATACCCTCAGAGTTTTATGTGCATTACGTTTTGATAAAATTGCTAAAGATTATAACATGAAATGTGTACGCATTAGGGCTGAAAACCGACCAGTCGGTTCGGTTTTAAGCCCAAACCGTGGGCCGAACCGACTGGTTCTGTTCTAGTAAATTCCCAACCGACGGCCGAACCGCCGGTTGGGAGAACCGGCCGGGCCGACCAGGTTCGGCGGTCGGCCCAGTTCGGTCGGTTTGGGGCTTCCATCTAGTTTATTCGCTCTTCTGCCTGACTGAACCGCATCGTGAGAAGAAAAAAGCATAGCAGAGGAAAGGAAAATAAGCCAAAGACAGCATGTCATGCATTATCCATTCAACACTAGGAGAAATGGGGAAGAGAATATAGCTTCACCATAGGCATTTTCAGTGGGAAACATCATTGGCTAACTGAGCAAAAGTTGCACAGGAGCAAGGCAAGTGAAGAGTCCAGGACTCAGTCATGCAGCCCTCGCATCCAGCGCCGGTCATATAGGCAGGAATGCCCAAGCTGTAGCATCTGAGGAAATCATGAATTTAATTTTAATCTTACCATCACAGCATGAACAAATTATGAATTAAAATCAAAATCAATTATAGAGAGAGAAAGAGGAAATTTACACTGTGAGAGAGTGAGGGCCGACGCAACGTATGTCGTGAGAGAGAAAGAGAGGGGACGTGAGAGAGAGAAAGAGGGAGACGACGTCGGCAAGGGTATGGGGTTTTCAATTTTGAGAAATGAGTGAACTCAGAACTGTGAAGGAGATGTGGTGGGTGGGGCATCGAGGGGAAACTGGGAAAGAAAAGAAATTGCGTCAAGGGGGTGGCCGATGGGGGGACTGGAGTGGCCATTTATGTTTTGATTCACAATTTGTTTCATTGGGTCCAACTTGAATTTGACGTGGGTCAGTGAATGAGTGGGCTGGAACAAATTATTTTTGTATGGGCTTGGACTAAATACAAAGGGTTTGGGCTTTAATATTAAAAAAGGGAAAAATTTCAATTATACCCTCGGTTCTCTCCAAATTTGGGCCGACAGCCGAACCGGTCTGGCCCAAAACCGGCCGACCCAGTCGGTTCCGGGCCGGTTTGGGTCGGCCCTAGTAAGCATGAGCCTATTTTTATGTCCAATGATATTTAATGATGTTTTCATTGTTTAAATCAAAGTTTTTTTATATTTATTATTATTCAAGATTTGTGCATGATATTTCATTAAAAGAAGATAAAGATGTAAAGTTCAAAGTGATACTTATAGTATGATATGTTATGTATTTTGAAATCCTGAGGTCTAGAGTTATAGAGACAGTGTATTAGTACCAATTCCAACCCATGAGTACACCCATTCTGGAAATGTAGTGGTTTATTTTGTAGATTCTTACCGAGTGCACACTTGGATATGACCAAGTCTTCGTAAGGAATAATTATACCCATAGTATTGGCTTAGTTTGGTTGATTCCCAAACTAGGTAGCAACTGCACAACCCTGTCATGGGATAAACGTGACCCACAGTTATTGCCAATGAGATTTTCTTATATAGATAAAACTGATTTTCTATAGTATTATGGTATATAGCTAAAACTGTTTTATTGATAAATATGTTTTGTTGAAATTACCAAAAATACTTTTCAACATTTTAGAAAGATTTTAAATATTCAGTCTCTTACTGTTACATACTGACTCATGGGATACACATTAGCATAATGATTTTGCTCACTGAGTTGTCGAACTCACCTCCTATTATTTTCCTTGTTTCCAAATGTTGATCAGGAGTATGTCGATAGTCAGGATTAGATGACACGTGGGCGGGTAGTTGAGTGATTATTAGAATAAATGTTTGACTCTAGTATGAGTCTAATCATGTTTAGATTTGTGTTTGTGTTTTGAAAGAGTTTTTAAGTTTCATTAAGAGAGATTTATTGAAGTTTTTAAATAAAGTTTATTCCGTATTTATTTTTAGATATGTTATTGTAAGTAAGTCACCCTCTAGCTTTTGAGGTTTGGGGCATGACAGTTATTTTGCCCTATCTATTTTTCAATGATCATGTGCCTATTAATGTTCAAGGCCAGATCACAGTTTTGTTTTTCAAACACAAGATTTGAAAATTCTTCATCTTGTGTTTGAGGGGGCTATTATAGATAATATCAAATCAAGAGTCAAAGATTAAAATTGTTATCAAGATTCGAATATTGAAATTTTAAATATAGGAATATTCTCTTATTATGCTTTGTATTGTCTCTATAAATAAAGACTTCATTTTTGTAATCTGTATGAATTTATAATACAAACACAGTCATAGATGACTTTTACAGTGGATGTAGGTCTTCTAGACCGAACCACTTAAATGTATATCTCTCCTTACTCTTTCTCTTCTCTCAAATATGTTTTAATTATGCACATTTTATCAATTATCAGTCCTCCCTTGCGCTCAGTTTGGAATCTCTTTTCAATTCTCAAACACTTAACTAGAATTAGAAATAAAAGTCGTATGTAACTTATGAAAAACTGAGAATGACCTAGTGGTAAGGCGATTTAAAGACAAGCTCAAACGATTTTGATATTTTTTATGGGTTCTCACATTTTGTAAAGACCTAAATAAGCTCTAAGAACAATTTTGGTTCTTTTTTCCTTGGTTTTTCAATGCTCTCTAGCTTTGGTCATCGCATAATGTTATGAAAGAGGAAGGAAGATGTCATTACGAGAAGGGAAAACACTTAAAACGGGGGAGAAATAGACTAATATTGTTAAACGGGGTAAAAATGATGAGAGAGAAATAATTCGCAAAATGGCCCAAAGAAGAGAGAGACAATTGAGGGCATTAGGGTTTATAGAAGGAGACAAATGAAACGCACCACTTCACTTATCTTTTAAAACATTGGTAAAAACCTTAAGTAATAAAGGCTATAGGCAACATAAGGAAAATCACAAAAAAGATGCCCCGGTAAAGTTGTGTAAGTTACTCGGTGGGGACAAGTGTTGGAGTCATAACTTGCCATTAGTATAGAATTTCTTTTGCAATCCTCTGACACTACAAAAAAAGATGACCTTTAGCAGCGGTCGGAAATCGCTATTAAAGGACAAAAAACCGCTGCTATAGATTTTTTAGCTGCGGTCGCGATCGCCGATATAGGTCCGTCGCAGTAGATCTATAGCGGCAGTTTGCGTGACCGCTAGTGAAGACCTCGGGTCTATAGCGGCTATCGTGACCCCGCTATAGACCATGAACACAATTGTCTTTCCAGCAGCGTTTCGTGAAAACGTTGGTAAATACTTTTAGAGGCGGTCGCTATAGGTCTGTGCCAGTTTTTTTTTTTGCTTTTGCTTTTGCTTTGCTTTTTTTGCTAGCATTTTATTTTAATACACTACTTATTTTTTCCTATATTTTCATATACATGCTTTTTTAATCGGTAATACAAATGTATTTTAATAATTATAATTTATTGGATGTAAAAACTTAAAGACCAAGCATAATAAAACAAAATATACTTCATCATTGATTAATACCGTTTTACAACAAATACAAGAATCTCTACAAGTAATCTAAAAAGTAACAAGTTTCTAATATAAAATAACAATAAGCAAGGACCAACTAAAATATTCAAGTTTCTATACCCTAAGAAGTCCACTGAGGCAGGTCCATACGGGCCTTCAACTCCTATTGGCATGCACTTTCTCTGATCAGCACCGGAGTGTAGCTCAGCTTGTATCATGTCATAGAGAAAACTTGTCCACGATCCTTCACATTTAACTAAGACAGACAACGTGTCATCATCAATACTAGAGCTGGAGATTATACTGAAGGGGTGCCACTGAATTTTGGATATACTCGGTATCTTTATGAATACCACACTAGTCGGGGTGTACTTAAAACCTACAATAAGTAGGAAGAATTTAGTGATTTCAAGTTTTCAAGCCTCCTCTGTATGAGATTCTGATAACTGTAAGAGATAAAAAAATTACTTGAATCCTTAGGCAGAATAAGCTCTATAGCCTTCAAAGGGAAGACTTTTGCTGCAAGAATGCAAGTTTCTGGTCTTGATTGTACAATTCGGAGAATCTTGTCAGGAGCTGCACTCTTCTGTATTGAAACTATGCTGCTTCCGATTAGTGATCCCAAGTTCCTTTCAACCTTTTCCAATGCAACTACCAAAATTAATATAGATGTATACGAAAATGTCAAAAAGGACATAATTCATTTAAAACCTGGAAATTTACATCTGATTCAGTAATTGTACAACGCGAGAAAACAATTATGAAAGCTAAAAATCTGGAAAAGATTTACATTCTCCTAAGATACAATTGGTTTCTAATTTTTTTCGACCACATGAAAAGGAATCCAGCTTTACACTCTACTCAAGCCTGATATGCTGAGCTAAGTGAGACAATTAGGCCTTCTGACTTTGTACAATAAAGAAATTAGTATGACTCAAGCCTATTGTATGGTAAACAATCATACAGGTAACTGGTGCTTTTATGTCCTACATTACAGTAATAAAAACACAGGTCCAAAAGGACTCAATGCTGCATTTACAAGCAAATATTTCTCCAAGGCCCCATTGAACCTTCCCTGGATGTGAAGCTCATTACCCTGGGACATTAAGAATGAAACCGTGAATGATGGTAGATGTCAATACACCTTGCACTGGAAAGCAGGAATCAACTCCCCACATATTCATAAATTCAAAAGACTACTTTACAAAAAAATGTTGGGCGAGTTAGTCCAAAACGACTTAATCCCATAGAAGGCTCAAACCAAGCTAACTTCATTATTCATCCAAACACTCCACCAGCTTTGTTTTGTGGCTGTAGTAGATTTGGAAAGCCCAAAAACTATACATCAACCACAAGAAACATCATGTCAGAAGTAAAACAAAAAGAGGGCAATCTCTACAACCTTATCCAACATTGCGGCCTCCTTTGCTAGCATGAGTTCCCTAGCCGCTGCATCCTTCAATTCCTTTTCATACATATCTTGAAGTGTGCAGAAATATAGATATGGACATAGTACAAAGCTTCTTAGACCAAGATGGAAAATCAAATTAAAAACTGCAAATGATAGTTAGTAATTACGCAATAGTCCAAACCTTCGGTGATCAAAATGAAATACGTTGAAATTTGCTAGCTTCCACAATGCTTCGCCCCCCACCATTCCCAAACAAAATAATCAAAAGAATAGAAAAAGCCCTACATGCCCAAAGTTTTTATCTGCACCAAATTAGTCGAAGCCACCTCCCAAGACAAACTTTCTCGCACATAATTTCCATAGACCTAATTTTACCTTCTAAAGAAGCATCTTTTGTAAATTCCTCCAGGAATTTCTCCTACAAACCCAACGAACAAAAAATTCACAAATAAGAGCACATTGATTTTCTCCAACCAAAAGCTAAAAAGTTGAAGACCCTAACATTTGGTATTTGCAATGGATATGAGCTGAAAAGAGATAAAAGAGAAAATTATCGTAGCTTGACTGAGGATTAAAAGGGCCTCCAGGGTGACACGCAAATCTTCACCTCCTCTCTCTCCGCAACTTCTTCTTCTTATCACTGAGAAGAACAACTTGTCATTGGGGCTAAGCAACAAAGCCTCGACGCGAAATGGGAAAGAAGCAATTTCAAAGCTTTTAAAAGCATTTGGGAGGGGGGATTTGGGGATGGGCGGGGGAAAGGATTTGGGAAGCAGAGTGAGAGAGGCTAGGCTGTGGGCGTTGGGGGAGAAAAGGGACGGCAAGGAGATGGAGCTCGAGGGACCAGAGGGTGAGGGTTGTGCGGGGTGACGGGGTGTGTTGAATTTCGCGAATTAGGGCGCGCGCGGGGGAGTTTTTAAGAGAGTGAGAGGGGGAGGAGGGGGAACGACATCGTTTTAGGTAGGGGAACGAAAGTTTTTGAATTTTTTTTATTTGTAGTTATATTTGTAGTAAATTATATTTTGTATTATTTGTTAGATTTTAATTCACAAGTTATCTTTTTTTGGAAATAAATAATATGTCTTAATTAATTAGTCTTATATTACAAATTATTGAAATATAATTGTTAATAAAACAAGTTGATAGTAATAATATATAATATTTATAATTTAAAAATATAAACTACCATAACAACTATGATCAGATATTACTTTAATTGTATAAGTTAATTAATCTCAAAATATTTTTTTCTTTGAAATTAAATAATATATTATAATTAAATATTATTATATTACTAATTATTACAAATATATATGCTCATTATAATCATATGATAATATATGTCTAAACTACTTAGATTTAGTCAATAAAAATACAATTACCATAACAATCATAAATATAACTTTCATAACATTATTTCTAATTCCATATAACAACTTCAATTTTCATAACACTCTCTAATTCCATATTTTATTATTTAGGTTTCCTAAAATATTTTTTAAACACGTGACAAAATAAAATATATGTATTAAAAGGGATAAAATAGTCTATAAAATAATTATTAACATTAACTAAAATATAATTTTTTATTTTTTTTTACAAATATACCTATAACGGCGTTTTTGTTAAAAATGCCGCTATTCAAAAACCGCTGATCAAGGTATGCTCTATAGCGGCGGTCTGTAGATACCTAATTTCTAGCGGTGTTTTCAAAAAACGCAGCTAAAAGGGGGTCACTGACCGCCGCTAAAAGTATACCTTTGGGGACGTTTTTTGGAAAACGCTGCTAAAGGGAGATCTATAACGGCGTGACCGCTGCTAAAAAGACTGCCGCTAAAGGAAGTGATTATCACATCTACGCTTTGACTTCAAAATGACTAATTAAGATTAATTTAAAACTCCCTAAAATCATTATAAGGCGTAGTTTTACCCTGTAAGCATCAAATATGAGACTTGGCATTATACTATTCTTTTATCGGCCCTTCTCCTCTCTCGCTCCATGTGGAATTTGGAGTATTACATGGATACTATCCATATTATAAAGCCAAGTTTTAACACGTTGAGTGGCTTGAATCAGCATCTATCCCACTTTTTAAACCTGAAAATACACTCACTCTCCAAATTTAACCCTCTTCAAACCTGGAAATATAATCTCCACCACTACTAAAAAATGACTTTTAGTGACAATCGATCGTAATTGGCTTAGAGAAACTATCGATTGATCGGTATAAACGATCGATCGGTACATTTGTGATGGATCGGTGACACGATCAATCGGTTAATTATTGGCGATTGATCAGTCATTTTTACCGATGGAATTCTAAGAAATAGACGATCGATCGCTATAGTAATGACGATCAATTGAAATTTATTAGTAATCGATCGTTTTAACAAAAGCCGATCGGTCGGTGATTTAAGCGATTGATCACGGACTACCTCACTGATCGATCAGTATAATTGTGACGATCGATCGATGAATTTACTGATCGATCAATATTACATATTTTTAATATTGACGATCGATTGATGACTTTACTGATCGATTAACATTACATATTTTTAATACTGACGATATATTAATAGCTGGGCGTTTAACTACCGATCGAATGGTTGAAACAGAATTTGGATTTTTGAAAAAAATAATAATAAAAAAATTTATATAACAGATAGTAGTATAATAAAAATACAATACTCATATTAATGCACATTAATGGTAACAAATAGTAATCCGCAATTAAATCGAAAATAACATCGTAATAATACATAATCACAAAACTATTACAACATAGATGCATCTACTTTTTCGAACCTCCAAACTGGCTAAATAGTCGCTTTGACATGTCGTACATTTTCTTCTTCATTACAGATGACATTTTCTTCTCTAGCTTCTTCGATATTTCTGCCCGTAAGCGCTCTTGCTCCTTTCGCAAGTGCTGGAAGGAACGCGAACCAGCAGCGTGGTTCACAGCAGCATTTGCTTCTTATTTTGCTCGCTTCGTTTCTACGATATTTTAAGAAATTAAATATCAAATCAATTTAGGCAACGGGTTTCTTTAATCACGTACCAAAAATGGTTCGCTGGTGAACAGATCGCATAACTCCTTCCACTGTTCTTCCATGGTATCAGGGTGCTGCTTCAGTAACGTAGCCTCTTTACTCGGGAACTTCTTGAAATATGCATGCATCCGGTTGCGGTGTGTTCGACGTGCCATCATCATAGTCTCAACCATCGTCCTCACGTCCTTCTGACGGTTGTAGTCAAGGTTGAAGTGGTCCTACATAAGTACGAAAACATACAATATTACAAATGTAACGATCTACTTATACAAAAATTCTATGTTTACGAATTTAATTATACCAACACCTGATCCATAATGTACTCCTTCACTTCTGAAGGAACATCGACCCACTTGTTAACGGAGATTGGAATCAGCCCTCAGACCAACATTCTAATCTTCGTCCATAGAGTGGCAGCAGTGGAAGACATTCTTCCACACTCTCCATCCGGGATTTGGACTGATAATTTCCCGGAACTGGACCAACACCCAAGACTCTTCTCCAAACCGACCCCACGTGTCCTACCTCGCCCACGCTTAGTAGCTGATGTCGCTACATAAAATTAAATTAACAAAGTCGGTTAGTTAACTTAAAAAATTGAAATATTCATTAGAATAATTTCTTACATGCACAACTACTAGGACAAGCTGGCGTGCTTTGACTCATGGCTTCATTCGCTTTCGGTGTTGGAGCGCTCAGGGTGGGGCACAGGATCAGACTCATACTAACCAGACTAACTGGACTATGCAACAGTCTAGAAGTAACTGAAGGAAATTCTCGTCCATGCTTCATTTCACCGTACAGGCTGTGACATAACAAAATAAACGATAAAGATATTGTAAAAGAAATAGTAACAGTAAAAACTGTTAAGCAAACATGAACATTAAAAAGAAAATATACTTGAAGAAATTTATTAATCAGAATCCGGTTCTTCCAGGTTATCGTTCGATGCCTCATTCTCAGTAGAATCGCTATCACTTTCGAACGAATCTTTGTCAGCACTTTCTTCGCTATTTTCTTCAATTTCTGATTCATCCCCCTCCGAAACATCATTACTATCTATACGTTTTTTTTTTCGCCGATCAATTGCCTCAGAAGCTTCGATAACGTTTGGCGCAACGTCATCCCTCCGTAGTGGATTAAGGTTAAATTGTCGGAAATCTATAAACAAGTCAATAACATCTTCCTCTTGATACGCTTAATTCACAATGGTTGCTCCCGATTCAACGTTTACGTCAATTTCACCGTCCGGATCAGGTCCGGGAATGTCATATGCATTTCTACACGACAACTTCTGCATGACTCGCCATGTAGGTCCATATAGATTATCAACTAGATAAAACACTTGACTTGCTTGATTAGCCAAAACAAATGGATCTTCTAAGTACCATCGTCGGGAAGTGTTTATGCTCTTAAAGTTCTCGTCGATATGAATTCCACGATGATCTCCGACGTCCCACCAATCACACTTAAACAAATATACTGTATTTTCCCGCAAGTATTGCATGACATAAATGTGTACAAGTCTCCCATAAAATCATCATCACTATACGGTAAACCCGCACCGGACTCTTGACTCAAATTAGAAGTAAGTTGAATACCCTCCCCGTGAAACACCCATGAATTATAGTTCACATCAAACCCATTAATGTAAATATGATCTTCCATTTTATCCAACACTTGAAACACTACATTTCTGCACTTCCGACACGGACATCTGATCTGACCCCGAGAGTCTACACAAGAAGCAGCCATACCGACAAACCTACAGACCCCCTCCGCATACTTTTCACCAAACCTATTTTTCTCGTAAATCCAACTCTTATCCATCGCCACCAATCTAAAAAAATACACCAATTAAGTAGTTCGTAAACACCCACACAAGAATTAAGCATATCCCTCAAATAAACTCAAACATAACAAGTAAAAAACACTCCAATATTCACCCTCCATGCTTCTCAAACTCCATGATTTATTTTCATAACTCAAGCACTTCAATAATCAAACATTCAATATATAGCTCAAATACTACACGTGTATCAATAATAAAAACAAATACTAAAAAAATTATAATGCAGCGATCTGATCAAAACACGCGATCGATCGCTACTATACCGATTTATCGTCTAAAAATAGACGATCGATCGCCGAACGTCCAACTAACGAACGATCCATCGTCATCAGATAGACGATCAATTGGCAATACCACCATCTAACAGACGATCAATCGTCGGAAACAGGCGATCGATCGTGACAAACCCAGATCGAAAACACAACTTTTCAGGCCTCCACACACTCAAATCCAAGCCCAAAACACTCACAAATCATCCTCATGCAATTCTAATTCTAATATACATATTAATAATACTCTAATAAGCTCTAATCATCACAAATCCATTCCACAATACCCACAAATGGACAAATATTAAAAACATCAAATAACCAACGAAATCATTCATAAGTCGTAGTGTGTGTTGATTCCATTACCTCTTGCACGAAATGTAGACCAAAACGAACCAATTTCACACCAAAATCTCACAAATGTCGCCCAAATTTTCCAATATTCACCCGGTTAAAAACAAATGAATTTGAACTTGGGCTTAACCTTAAGCACTTCTAAAAACACTCACAACTAAAAGGACGGTGTTTTGGGCAAATTTTTCGGGCCAAGTAACTCCTTCCGCGACTCTCATCTTCTCCTTGCCGTGGGTGTATTTTTTCCTTTCACTCACGGCCTTGCCCATTCTCGCATTTCAAGCTCGATATACGTCGATCGATCGGCGAATTTACGATCGATCGCCTCGTCAACATGAAAAATTCCGCTCAAATTTCACCGATGGATAGTTTAAAATGGAGCGATCGATCATCTTCTAACTATAATACGACGACGCATGCATTACATAATAATGATCCGTCAGTAGAAAAATATTAAACGACATCGTTATATACCGATCGATCGCCTCATCAACATGAAAATTCCGCTCAAATTTCACCAATGGATCGTGTAAAATGCGCGATCGATCATCCTGTCTGTATAAAACGACGACGCATGCATTACAAACTAACGATCCATCACTAGCAAAATATTAAACGACACCGTTATGTACCGATCGATCGCTTTACTACACGATCGATCGTGGACCTATTAATAAAAGAACTAACCCTAACAAATGACTTAATTATTAAAATTAAATTACTAATATTGTCATCTTAATACATAATTCATTGTTATGACTTGTAATCATGTGTTAAATAAGCGTTATGTCACTAGTTTCTAACATCTTAATACTTAACTCATACTATCAAGTGCACTTCCCATCTATAATGCAACATGTACAACTTATACATGCTTTCCTAAATATGAATTATATGTACATGATATATTGTTATGTAATCTAAATACATTATAACACAGTTTGTTAATATATATTTTTATATTTATAATCTTTTAAACTCACATTATTCAATAAAATGAAGATAAAATGTAACGATCGATCGATATAAGTAGCGATCGATCGATCATATAAAGACCATAACGACGACGGATACTACCGACGGATTGCTACAGACCATCGATCGATCGTTACAGATGTATAAAAAGACGACGCATGCATGACATACAAACGATCCATTGGTAGCAAAATATTAAACGACACCGTTACCACACGATCGATCGGTAAGTGACCCATTACGCGATGTGTTGCGTCGATGGATCTTCTCAAAAGAACGATCAATCGTCAAGTTTGTATAAAACGACGAGGCATGCATTTCATTCTAACGATCCATCGGTGTCCTAATTATAAAAAAAAACAGAATTTTCCCTAACAAATGACTTAATTATTGAAATTAAATTACTACTAATGTAATCTTAATATATAAATAATAATATTGGTCACAAATCATTTAAACTCACATTATATAATTAATAAATAGTAATATTGGTCACATTATTAAATTCTTATATTACTTATTTGATCAACTACTTATTTCGTTACTTACGCCGACCAAAGGGTATATTGGTCATTTTACGTATATAATCCAGAGTATTCTTAATTTCTTTTAGCTGCTCCTTGACGTCTGACATATGAGCCACGATCAACTGCGTAGCATTGTCACAGTGCACTCCCCATTGAAGGTGGTCCGGAGATCTTTCACATCCTCCTCCAACGACTGCACCTGCCTCTCAAGAAGTTGTAGAGCAGCCTTCACAGTGGCGTTGACAAGGCTGTCGAGGTCCGAAAATAGCTGGGCCACCCAGGGAGGGGGGACTGCAAGTGCTCTCGGCTCGAGAGGTACCTCTGACGCTGATGTAGAAGGTCGTGCTGCCACCTCTGCGGCCGCTGCTGCTCTAAGAGCAAACCGTCGAGTCAATGCCCCCTGCTCCTGGACAGAGTGAACTTGTTCAGCGCGCTCTTAAACCCCTTACGAGTGTCCTCAGCAGTGACCATAACACCCCTAAAAATGAGGAACTGAGTTAGAGACACGCTGTATGGGAGACTATATTCCTTAATTCCCCAAGCCTCATCCATAATCAGCTCGAACATGTCCAGTGGAAAATCTATCAACGTCTGCTGACCCAGTAAGAGCATGCACTGAGCTTTCGGGAACGTGCACTCGGTAGAATGAGTTTTGCCATCAACGTTCGTCGTCCAGATAGGCTGGAAAATCCGCCAAAACACACTGAACTCACTCTGCTTGATTATGCTGCCAACCAGTACAGAGGTCTTTCCAGTTATCAGCGTCCATAAGTCCTGCTCTGATGTCCTCTACTCATCCTTCAAAGGAACCGTTAGGAAGCAGGGGGTCCTAGGCCGAGGGCAGTGCAGGAAATCGGCAATGACGTCTGCCGAGAACATGAACTGTACTCCTCGCACCTCCATCTGCACCTCAGGTGCTCTTGCTACCGAGATAAGCGCACAAAAAAATTCGAGCACGAAGGAGTCGACACAGAAACCATCCACCCACGATAGCTGGTGAAGGAATCCCTAGTACTCGAACAACTGGAAGAGGGTGTACTCCTCGTACAACACATTGTCAAAATCAGATAGCGTCACTGGACGCTCTTTGGCCACCTGCTGCCCCCTCAAGTACTCCATCCGCCTCTCTATAGTCATCAACGAATCAGCGGGCTCCTGATCATTGGACGACGATCCAGTCCCAGCCTTCGTTGTTCGTGCATGCTTAGCTGCTGACATTTTACGAACGCTGCAAAAATTATATATAAATGTGCGTAATAAATAATCACAATAATGTAATTAAAATATTAAAAAGATACAACAAAATGGTGATCCAACGCCACAAAATGGTGTACCTTTGGGGTTTTAAAAGTACAGAATCAACTAACGATCGATCGTCAATTACAGTGATCGATCGTCATTAAATTTGAAACTCACCGTTTCAATTACCGATTCATCGGTCCATACGGTATCGATCGGTCGCTAAATAACATTAAGCTATTGATCGTCTACTTTAGATGATCAATCGTTTGCCTCATAGTCTACAACACGATCAATCGCGGTTAAATGCGATCAATCGGTAACTAAAATGATCAATCATCAATTACTGTGATCGATCGTCATTAAATTTGAAACTCACCGTTTCAATTACTGATTTATCGGTACATACAGTATTGATCGGTCACTAAATAACAATAAGCGATTGATTGTCTACTTGAGACGATCAATCGTTTGACTTATCGTCTACAATAGGATCGATCGCGGTTAAATGCGATCAATCGGTGTTTCTACAAAAACACACAAATTACAAAAAAAACGCCAAAAGACGCTCAAAATCTGCCCCAAATGATCGCTAAACAATCCTAAACGCCAAAAATATACATTAACACAAAAATTAATACAATTTTAGGACCTAAATGAAAGATATAGCAAATTAAAAAATATAAAGTAAAACCTCATTTAAAACAACTTAATATCTCTTAGAAATTAATATAACTACGTACCTTTGATCTAGATGATAACAGGATGTGATTCCGTGTACTTTGGTGAATGAAATTGTTTCGTGGAGCTTGAGAGGATTCGAGAATATTCGTGATAGATAACCGGTAAAAATGGCTCGCCGGTTTCATATAATCGTTCATCATTTCCTACGATCGATCGTTATTCATTTAGACGATCGATCGCTCGTTTTTTACCTGTGGCGAACTCTCATTCGCTTTCAGGCTCGATCGACCACGCATTCTCACGATCAATCATGAATTCGAAAAAAATGACGGTTACGCTTCCACTGTCGATCGACGATTCACATTTTCCAACGTCAGGCGTCAACGATCGATCGCTTATTGTTTTACAAGTGGCGAACTCTCATTCGCTTGCAGGCCCGATCGACCGCTCATTGTAATGATCAATCGTGAATTCGAAAACAATGACGGTTACGCTTCCACGATCGATCGATGATTCGCATTTTCCAACGTCAGGATGCAACGATCGATCGAAGATTTTCACCAGATGTCGATTCGTCACCGATCTATTGTTGAATAATCAGTGATCCATTGTTAAGCTTGACGATTTAAAGTAGTCGCCAAAAGATTTCACATGTTGTGACAGAGTTTCTTGTCACAAAATACTGACCGATCGTCATATAACCGATCAATCGTGGAGTGACGAACTTTTTCGTCACCAAAGCATTACCTTTTAGTGACAATTTTTATCGTCACAGAAACGACTTTTAGTGACGAACAAAAGTTTCGTCACAAAAAACCCTTTTTTAGTGACGAAAATAATATTTCGTCACCGAGAATTTCGTCACTAAAAGTCAATTTTTTTTAGTGCACAAGAGTGAGTCAAATTTAATTCTTTTACAATTAAAATGAAGATAAATTATCCTAAAAGAAATAAATTTCACTTTATGACTTGAATATCAGTTTTTACTTTCTTTCAGGTATGTAGAAATCACCTGGCCCACCACATTTTTCCTTTTGCGGCTTTACTTACAGACGATTACTTCAACTTAGCTTTTTCCTTTTCTGTCATCGTTGCCGCGGCTTATATCAGTTTATTCTCTCTTTTAAGTCTCCAATATCTATCCCTCTCATGTTTATTTTTCTCTTTTAACCACCAAGTTCAATTTAGGGTAAAACATTATATATTTTTCCATATTGCTATTTTGTGATGAACTTGCAAAACAACTATTAATAAATAGAAAATAATAACTTCCATTCAGCATTCCATAAATTCTTTCTTTCCTTTGGTAATTATTGTTGATTTGATATGTACTTTAGAAGTTAGAAGCATTCGTAAATTGATAAGATGTAGTATCACTAATATATAATTTTTATGTATTCATTCGTTGCTGATTTATTTGTTAATTTTGATTAGTCGTTAAATTATTATAGTATACCCTTCATTTATTATTATATGTCTTTATTCAACATTGATTTGAAATAGACTCTAGATCTTTGTGCTACAAGTTGCATAGTTGAAAGAAAATCTTAAATTAAGAGAAAAAGATTTTTTGGAGTTTATTGAGAAATTTTAGTAATTCAATCAAATAATTTTTCTCCCTATTAAATTATCTTTTTTTCTCATAGTACATATAAAAAATTCATTAAAAGCATCTTTTTTTTCATTTTTAACCAATTCTCATAAACCAAAATTTTTAAACCCTTAAAATTTTGACATGCAAACATCAGAACTTCAATCTTAACTCCACCACTAATGTATAATAAATCCAAGTTATATGAAAAGCAAATTCTACTATCAACACACATCTGCCACGTTTCATTCTTCTTTGGTACAAGAAATGTGGGGACAACACAAGGACTCATGCTTTCTTTCACCAAGCCTTTAGCCAAAAGCTCCCCAACTTGCCTTTTCAATTCTTCATTTTCCTTAGGACTCATCCTATAGGCGGCTTTGTTTGTAATTATGGAACCCGGTACAAGATCAATGCAATTTTGAATGTCTTTCGTTGGAGGGAGACCATATGAAATTTCTTCAGGGATGACATGAAGGAATTTCTTAAGAAGAGATTGTAGAATAAGAGGAGGTTCATTCAATTCTTCATTTTCGTCCATCACCACAAGACTACAAACTTTGTTAGAATACACCAATTTCTTCTCAACATCACATATAGAGAGAAAAATATTTCCCCCTCCTCTATAAGATTTGGGAGATCTCTCCAAACGCAAAGGACCCAAAATGATCCTTACTTCTTGACATGTCATGGTCTACCAAGAAGTAAATGACAAGCATTCATAGGCACAACATCACATAATACTTCATCTTTGTAATTCTCACCAATAGAAAATTGAACAAGAGTGCGTTTATTTACCTTCACCTCATTTCCTTTTCAAAACCACGTAAGCTTGTAGGGTTGAGGATGAAGTTCCGTCTCAAGTTTCAACTTCTTCACCATGTCTTCAGCCACCATGTTCTCACAACTTTCACCATCAATGATAATGTCACAAACTTTGCCATGGGAAGTGCATCTTGTTTGAAAGATGTTTGTTTGTAGCCATTCATCACAATCTTTATGACTTGAATTCAAACTTCTTCCAACGACAAGTGATTCTCCAATGTCGGCATAAGTGACATCTTCATCTTCTTTATCTTCTACATCTTTCTCCGCTAGTTCTTCTTCATCGCCTTCGTTCATCCATTCTTCTTCAATAAGAGTCGACACTTTGTGGTTTGGAAAATCATAATCAATATGACCAAATCCTTGGTATTTTAAACACTTACGAGGAAAATATCTTGTCGGTAATTATCTGCCAAAATTTTTTGCTTAAGAACTTTTTGCATCTTTTCCCATGGAGAAATACGACTTCTTCATTCTCGAGCACGTTGCTTCTTTTAATTTTCCCACCATAGAGAAGCATGTTTCTTAAACTTTAATGCAACAAGACCTTTCGTTCTTCGGGTACCTCCTTATAATCAAAGATCTGTTCCACTGAATGTAACCAATCAATAAACTCATCCGGTTGCATCTTCCTTCGAACTCGAGGATATCAACTCTCACGTCAAGTTGATCTTGTTAGACTTCATGATTTCTTTGACTACGACAACGATGATGATGGACATGTTCCTTCGATGATGGTTCACTTTGATTATGATAGAAAGGATTCTCATTCTCATGATGAGAGAAGTCACCTTCAGAATCATGATGAGAGTTAAAAGGATCATAATGCTCAAGACGTTGCTAAAGTTGTCGTAATTGTCTTCTTAGATCTGCGATGTCAACCTCATGGAGATCTCTTTCATGAGTTGGAGGAGAGTCAACATTTGGCCCACGACGAAGACGACCCGCCATGACAACCAAAAGCTTTGATACCACTTGATACCGGGGTTAACTAGGGAAAGCGCAAGACATCCTGTGAGCACTTCGGGATGGTTGGAATGCTTCGGGAATAATGGATACCTCGGGAATGATAATTGGACTTCGGGATAATGATTAGAAGGGTAGGGAAACTGTATGGATATCTCAGGATGTTTGTGGGAATGTCGGGAAACACTCGAAAAAATATTCTAACTCACACACTCAGATAGATAAGCTCTCCACCCAAGTAGAACACAAAGGGATACAAAATCTCCACCCAATGTAATCCAACACGGGATATAGAGCAAAAACTAGCCACCTATCAAAATCCACCAAATGATAAGAGTTTGTTGAAGAAATCCTTCTTCAAATTAGACTAAGGCTCAAGTTGTATAAACACTCAAAATTTGTCTTTTTGCACTACTAGAGAAGAGTTTAATTAGCAAAGAATTGGAACAACCCTCCAAGCATGAGTAAATGAGAAATATAATTTTCAAAATATTAATTGAGACTGAGGATACATAAAAGACTACTAGGGAAAGGAAAAAACACTTTAAAAATCTAAAAGAACATTCCAAAATTTGCTAGACCTCGAAATTAGCTGCCATTCTGACCACCTTGGAGTAATTTAACTTTAACTTCGTCTATAAAACTCTAAATTGTACTCCGTTTGATGCGTTAAAAAATTAGACTCGTAGAGCTTTCCAACAAGCTATAACTTGAATACATACTCTTTGTAAATCATTCCAAAAATTAATTTCAATCTCAAATTTCTGTACTGACCACACCTATGTAAAACACATAATAGTTCATGGGTTATTAATATATTTTTTCTTAAAAAAAAAAGTTGGAGTGAATACCTCACCGACAGTGAACTAAAGATCATCATCTTACTAAGACGTGTCCACAGTTTAGAAACCTCACTTTTTCTCGCGACACAAAAAGAAAATTACAGAGCAGATTTTGCTTTGGCTAAAACATGTGAAAAGCGTGGCACATAAAGTTAACGGTAAGCATTGCATCCCACGACGATGGGGAGAACTGTAACATCCAAGGACAGTTATAGGTGGATCCAAAGTGTAACATGTCCCTCACCCAGTACACTTTATTGTTTGGGTGGCACGAATTTCATAATTATGTTTTCACTAATTCTGACTTTCTGATATTTTTTTCGCCGATCACAAACGTATTTATACTACCTTACCCATCCGAACACAACCTGTTTCATGTCACCTCGAAAAGGTCTGTCACCATGTGGCTTTAGATATCGCTGTATCATCCGGAGGAAACCCTTAAAGTAGTCAAGGGGACCCAACTGTTCTCTGAGCCATAATAACCAATGGTCTAAATAATGACACTGCACACTTTTTCATTTGCATCGAATGCCCTTTTAATTCCTCCATACGGTTTATCATTTACAGAATTCGTAGGCAATCATACATTTTCACGTTGCGAGATTAGAATATATGATATGCAAGAACCAAATTGATATGTAGCTTAAGCTAAGAGCCAGAAATCTTTCTGACGCTTCGTTGTGATCAAATATCCTCCAAGCTTCTTGCTTTTCCTCCGCACTGCAATTGCCATGCAATGGGCATTCTGGATACAGTACTCCACGACTCCGCCGGTGACCCGGTTGCCGGCCCACATCATCAGAAGGCGCCATGTTGTGGAGTGTTTTTTCTGACCTAAAACTAGCATTGACACCCCTTGTTTTCTTGCTTCTTCCACTATGGTAGGTCCTTTGTCCTTCCCTTCCACCGCTGCAACCTCAAGTTTCACCTATATTAAGGATCATGCCATCAGATCAGACGGCATAATATAACCAGACAATAGTTCTGAAGTTAAACAAGGATGATCAATGAGCTCGGATATGCGCACCTCAGGTTTCTTTGATTGACACATCTTTTTCAAGGAGTCGATAAATTCATAAGCCTTGGGAGCAATATCGTTGCTCGACCCTTGACCGGTGCCTGTGACAAATAACAAAGCCATACTACATATTTTTCAATGAAGAAATCAATAAGCTCGTAAGAAAAGGTACTATAAGACGACTCCGACCTTGCTTGGGCGGCTTTGTAACACAAAGAAGGATCACAGTGTCCTCGCTCTGAACAGTGTGAGAGAGAGCCCAGTGTAAAGCTCCCTTCGCTTCAAGGCTCGAATCAACCACAATCATTATTCTCCTACTGATTACAAACCTGGGTTTCGCCCCGTCAACTGATTTTTCTTCTTTGACATGCCCAGGACTCTCATTTCTTTTATCAGTTTCGGTGGAACTGACATTCTGATCAGGACTGGATTGGGCTGTAGGCGGACGGACTCTAGCATGTGGCCTAATTCTTTTTAGGCAGAAACTCTGCAACTTGGTGCCAGTTTTGGCCATCTCCTGAGATGCGGCCTTGAATGAGGCTCTAATTATAAGAAGTAGAGGAAGAGATTGTACGTGGCAACAACTAGGCCTTGCCTGTGTCTGAACAAATTTCAAGATGTTGGTGGGGGACTCAATGATTTATCTCTGCTTTGCTTTTTCCCTTTTTTATTTATTTATTTTTCCTTTTTTGCGTTTCATCACATCTTTTTCTTTTCCCTGGGCGTTTAATCATGTCAGTTCCCTGTTTCTTTTTGTTTCCCCATGTGGGGTTTATTCCTGAACGTGCTAGTCATGAATCTGTGGCATGCCAACCTGAGTACTGTATTGCTCCGGTGCATCTTCTCCTAGCAGAATAGCAACCTTAATAAGAAAGATATATAACCCAATTACCATAAGAACGTATTGCCGCTTCTCCACCTACCACATGGAGAAACCCACCTTTGTGCCAACTGTTTCATTGTCTTGGTTTCTGAAACGACTAGTCATGATGATGGGATTATCAGCCATGGAAGCTGCCCATCCACTACTATATTGAATTCTGAAATTACTGACTGAAAATTTTCGCTTTTTCACAGCATTTCATTTTCTCCGTTTCCCCTTTTTTAAAATATTTATATGGGTTTGTAATTGTACTTCAAGAACAGGCTGAAATCAACATCTTAACGAGTGAAACTAGAGTAATATGTTTTTTTTTGGGTTAAGTGAGGAGTAGTATATTAATTATTAAATAATTCATGTACATGTATATGGAGAATCAGCAGCCCCGTGTGAACAGTCAGCTTGCCCCCAATTCAAAGACAGAGCCCATCCGAAGCAAGAAATGCCAAAACGAGTAACTAATCCTTTTTTTTCTCTCTCAAAACCACCACCGCTAGCTGGTGGTCATGAGTAACTAATCACCAGATGTAGAAGCTAGCCATGTTCACCACTCCTACACTGGATTAATAAGGAATCTGATCTGTTTTCTTGCCCTGCATAGCCAATACGCAAAAAGCTAACAATGTACTAGACACTCAGCTACATTTTTTGTTTTTGTATGTAGACACTCAGCTACATGTTAGAAGACGATCGAACTTCTAGATTAGATTACACAACAGACTACTCGGAAATTACAGAGTACATGCACGTCCATGTCTCAATCTCACACGTCGTGTTGGTTCCGTACAATCGACTTAATTAGCCGCAGGAAGTCCATCTTTAGATAAACATAGTGGACAAATCATTCAGCACGTACCGCATTTGGATTCCTCAGCTCTGACCTTAAACCTTCTTTCGCTGATCTTTTCACCCTTGTAACAGACGGCGAGATTAATTAGGAAGCTCTAGAAATAAGAAGGTCGGCATAAAATTACCCTGTGAATGATATTTTAATGTCCTGCAAGGCTCTAATTTCTTCCGACTTTAGCGCGCGGTGGGACAGTCTTAGCACAATGATCAATCTCACACCGCGCGCATTACCCTTAATTCTAATTTATGCCTTGTTTCAACTAGCTAGCTAGCTAGCGTGGATCAAACGCAACATATATAATTCATCTTGTCGAATGAGCAATTAATGGAAAGCACACACAACAGTAATGATCGAGGGCATATTTTGGAATCCACCATCTATAATAATTTGCAAAAAGTTAGATGAGTTGTTGGATAAAAAGTGGCCATATGACGTACGGATTATCAAGTAGTGATCCTAAAAAGTTTATCGAAGTCTAACTCTCTTCCCCGTTCTTTATAATGTTGATGGGTAGGATGTGCTCTCAAGCCTTTGATTGGGAGAGACAGCACTCATGTCACAGTGAGTGTACGTTCACCAATCACCCATGTTGTCCCAAGCTATTAGCTAAATTATTTGTTCTCGGTATATTTGTTCAAGTAAGGCAGTTCTTGAGCTACATCAAATTAATAAAGATAAAGAAAGGAGTTCCCACTTTCGTTTCTTTATCTATAACCCACCCCCTCCCCCAAAAAAAGGAAAGAAAAGATCTACTCTTTACTCAATTTTCCAATTAAGACCAAGCAACATTTCATTAATTCATTCTTTTTTTATAGATTTTGTTTAAATTTTATTTTCTGAATTTTTTATTCAACTATAAATTACGACATAGATTAAATGAAATGTAAAATTCTTGAGTAGTCTACGTCCCTTTGAATGATAAATCCCCTTAATCATTAATTCAATTAAAGTAAAGAAGTACCTTGGAATTCAATTTTTCGGCATTATGCTGTTTGTGGTCACAAATTTTTTTTTGGTCAATGAGAATGGTCATAAAAAGTCGCAATTTTCATCACTTTACTCTATTCTATTGTCTAATTTTGTAGTCTTAAATGCTCTGATTATTTTGTGACAGCATTTAGCTAATTATTCACCAAAAAATTGGTCAAAACTTGAATTTTATATTTCAACCAAAATTCTCATCAATCACTTCGTAGCTTGATTACTTTCAAGAACGATTGATTCTCCATTGTCACAAGTGACTAAAAGTACACATTCAATGATTTTTTTAGTCGGCATAACTAAAAAGAGTCTATAGTGACCAAAATCTTTTTTAACTATATTGTGTTGGTTACCAAAAATCAGGGTGCAATGACCAAAAAATCTTTCTCCTCATCATGTTATTTGTCACGAAATTTTTTATGGTGAATGAGAATGGTCATAAACACTCGCAATTTCCACCACTTTACTCTATTCTACTGTCCAATTTTCGAGTCTCAAATACTCTTACTATTTTGTGACGAAATTTAGCTAATTATTTACCCCAAAATTGGTCAAAACTTTCATTTTATATTTCAACCGAAATTCTCGTCAACCACTTCGTAGCTTGATCACTTTCAAGAATGACTGATTCTTCATTGTCACAAGTGACTAAAAGTACACATTCAATGATTTTTTTAGTCGGCCTAATTAAAAGTAGCCTATAGTGACCAAAATCTATTTTAACCATATTGCGTTGGTCACCAAAAATCAAGGTGCAATGACAAAAAAAATCTTTCTTCTCATCATGTTGTTTGAGATCACGAAATTTTTTGTGGTGAATGAGAATGGTCATAAACACTCGCAATTTTCACCACTTTACACTATTCTATAGCTCAATTTTATAGTCTCATATACACTTACTATTTTGTGACGAAATTTAGCTAATTATCCACCCAAAAATTGGTCAAAACTTGAATTTTATATTTCAACCAAAATTCTTGTCAAACACTTCGTAGCTTGATTACATTCAATGAAGACCGGCTCTCCATTTTCACAAGTGACTAAAAGTAGACATTTGATCGATTATTTTTTTGGGTCGGCCTAATTAAAAAGAGCCTACATTGACAAAAATATTTATTGTCATCATGTTGTTTGTGGTCATACAATTTTTTTCTGCTAAATGAGAATGGTCGTAAAAACTCACAATTTCCACCACTTTACTCTATTCAATTGTCCAATTTTGGAGTCTCAAACACTCAAACTATTTTGTGACGACATTTAGCTAATTATCCACCAAAAAATTGGTCAAAACTTGAATTTTAAATTTTAACCAAAATTCTCGTCAAACACTTCATAGCTTGATTACTTTCAATCATGACCAATTCTCTATCGTCACAAGTGACTAAAGTTGACATTCAATGGATTATTTTTTTGTGGTAAAGTCATGTTAGCCCCCTATGTTTGGGCGAAAATCAAATATCTCCCATAACTTTCAATCCAACAATTTAAGACTCATATCCTTCAATATCTATCAATTTTCGCCCCCGTCTAAATTAGAAGTTAAATCAGACGGAAAAATATAAAAATGACTAAAATGCCCCTCTAAAAAACTTACTAAAAATATTAAAAAAAAATGATATTTTTAAATAAAACTATCGAAACTCTATTTCAATAATCTATTTATTTTTAATTTATTTCTTAAATTTATATTATTTTTAGTTATTTTTAAAAATTTAGAATTGGAGGGGTATTGTGGACATTTTGCATGATTTTCCGTCAAACTTAAGGATTGATTTATATGGGGGCGAATATTGATAGATTTTGAAAGTTATGGGTCTCAAATTGTTGGATTAAAAGTTAAGGAAACTATTTAATTGTTGCCCAAATATAAGGGGGCTAACTGTGACTTTACCCTTTTTTTTATGTCAGCGTAATTAAAAAGAGCCTATAGTCACCAAAATCTATTTTAACCATATTGCGTTAGTCACCATAAATCGGGGTGCAATGACCTATAAATTTCTTATTAACATGTTCTTTGTGGTCACAAAATTTTTTATAGTCAATGAGAATGGTCATAAACACTCGAAATTTTCACCACTTTACTCTATTCTATTGTCCAATTTTATAGTCTCAAACACTCTTACTATTTTGTGAAGAAATTTAGCTAATTATCCATCAAAAAATTGGTCAATACTTGAATTTTATATTTCAACCAAAATTCTCGTCAAACACTTCGTAGCTTGATTACATTCAATGAAGACCGACTCTACATTGTTAGAATTGACTAAAAGAAGACATTCAATTGTTCTTTTTTGGGGTCGGCCTAAATAAAAAGAGCTTATAGTGACCAAAATATTTCGTCACCCTATTACGTTGGTCAACATATATCGGGGTGCAGTAACTAAAAACTTACAATTTTCACCACTTTATTGTATTTTATTGTCCAATTTTGTAGTCTTGAATACTCTGACTATGTTGTGACAAAATTTAACTAATTATCCACTACCAAATTGTCAAAACGTGAATTTCATATTTCAACCAAAATTCTCGTCAAACACTTCGTAGCTTGATTCCTTTCAATAACGACCGATTCTCCATTGTCAAAAGTGACTAAAATTAGACGTTCAATGATTTTTTTTTGGGTCTGCCTAATTAAAAATAGCCTATAGTGACAAAAAAATTTAACTATATTGCATTGGTCACTATAAATCGGGGTTCAATGACCAAAAAATATTTCTCATCATCAATATTGTTTGTGGTCATTAAATTTTTTATGGTCAATGAGAATGGTCATAAAAACTCGCAATTTTCAACTCACCACTTTAATCTATTCTATTGTCCAATTTTGTAGTCTCGAATACTCTTACTATTTTGTGACGAAATTTAGCTAATTGTTCACCAAAAATTTGGTCAAAACTTGAATTTTATTTTTCAACCAAAATTCTCGCTGAACACTTCGTAGCTTGATTAATTTCAATGACGACCGAATCTCTATTGTCACAAGTGACTAAAACTAGACATTCAATGGATTTTTTTGGTCAGGCTAATTAAAAAGAGTATATAGAGACTAAAATATTTTTGACCATATTGCGTTTGTCACCATAAATCAGGGTCCAGTGACAAAAAAATATTTTTCGTCATCATGTTCTTTTTGGTCAAGAAATTTTTTCTAGTCAATGAGAATGGTCATAAAAACTCGCAATTTTAACCTCACCACTTTACTCTATTATATTGTCCAATTTTGTAGTCTAAAATACTCGGACTATTTTTTGATGACATTTAGCTAATTATCCACCAGAAAATTGGACAAAACTTGAATTTTATATTTATACAAAAATTATCGTCGAACACATCGTAGCTTGATTACTTTTTATGATGACCGATTCTCGGTAGTCACAAGTGACTAAAAGTATAAATTTTATGGATTAAGTTTTTTGGGTCGGCCTAATTAAAAAGAGCCTACAGTGCCCAAAATATTTCTCGTCATCATGTTGTTTATGGTCACGAAGTTTTTTCTGATCGATGAGAATGGTCATAAAAACACGCAATTTTCACCACTTTATTCTATTTTATTGCCAAATTTTGGAGTCTCAAATACTCGGACTATTTTATGAAGGGATTTAGCAAATTATCCACCAAAAACTTGGTCAAAACTTGAATTTTATATTTCAGCCAAAATTCTCGTAAAAAAACTTCGTATCTCGATTACTTTCAATGACGACTGATTCTCTATTGGTACAAGTGACTAAAAGTAGGCATTCAAAGGATTTTTTTTTATGTCGGCGTAATTAAAAAGAGCCTATAGTGACCAAAATTTATTTTAACCATATTGCATTAGTCACCATAAACCGGGGTGCAATGACCTATAAATCTTTCTCTTCATCATGTTGTTTGTGGTCACGAAATTTTGTATAGTCAATGAGAATGGTCATAAACACTCGCAATTTTCACAACTTTACTCTATTCTATTTTCCAATTTATAGTCTCAAACACTCATACTATTTTGTGATGAAATTTAGCTAATTATCCACCATAAAATTGTTTAAAACTTGAATTTTATATTTCAACTAAAATTCTCGTCAAACACTTCGTAGCTTGATTACATTCAATGAAGACCGACTCTCCATTGTCACAAGTGATTAAAATCAGACAATTAATGGATTCTTTTTTTGGGGTCGGCCTAGGTAAAAAGAGCTTATAGTGCCTAAAATTTAGGTTGTACTACAAATTTAGCTTGTTTCGAGGCCGAGGTCGGGTTTTGAAACACAAAATCGAAAAAAATCAGTTTACTATTTGCTTTCTAACCCGAAACTAAAGCATTTAAAGAAACTTGATAGTTTAAAATTAATTTTTGTAATCAAATAAAATTTCAAAAAAATATAACATACTTTAAAAACATTTAAAAATACCTGTTCTGTCTTGCGGCTAACGACGTCAGCCAGAAGACTCTACATCTTTTCTATTTCTACTTCCATTTTAAAAATATGGGAGCTGTCTACTCTATGAGAATTATAACATCGTACTATGTTTAATTTGTTGATATATATATATATAACTTGGCAAATGTTTCCCACTGACCGAGTAGAGTATCCTTCAAGCATCCGGAGATTTCATTCTCTAAAATAATAATGTTGTATTCCAGCATGTCTCGATATCTGGGTTTTAATTTAAAGTAGATTATATAATCATTTACAATATAAAAGAACCACTATAAATTTAAATGCGTACTTGTGATCATATGACAGAGACAAGGCGGAAGACACTAGATAAAGAATTACCAGATAAAAGAAGATAATTTCATAAGGGAGGGAGGGAGAGAATGAGAAAGAGGGGTAGTGGGAGAGAGAGGGAGAATAGAAAATTAAGCAATTCTTGAAAATTTTCTATAGGACCCTATCAAATTAACAAATTCCTATTTTAAAGTTATGGAGAATTCAAATTCAAATTCAAATAGAAGATAACTCAACAAAATTAATTTTGAATTGAAAACTCGCCTAAAAATTCTCTCCTTATCACCAAACAATTATTAATTTGATTTTAAAACTCACCTAAAAATTTTGAATTGAAAACGCACGTCAAAATTCTCTCTAAAACAAATACATAAAGTTTAACATCTAGTCATCATTGTCTTCTCCATCATAAAATGATGGATCTGTGTCATGTACTGCAATGTAATTTTCGTCTTCTGAAGTATTGTCAAGGTTAACTTCATCATCAAAATCTATGTCAGTGTCCAAGTCATCCGCATTGGCCACAATGTCAGTTACTTCAGCGGGGATGTCATCTTGGTATAGAGGTATGGTAGCCCACCTATAATGGTTCTCCTACAGGATATCGGTGTCATCTGCTTGATCTTCATCCTCTTCCAGAGAGGACATGTTATCGGTGGATAATGATGCTACAAGATATCCTCTTGGTGAGTGGCCTGCACCACATGCCAATTTCCTTTACCTATATTTTTTTGTCCATCAAGTAGAATACTTGCGTTGCTTGGTGGCTTGGATGAATGGATCTGACTTGTACCAAATTCAAGAAAAATTGACTCATGTGAAATGTTGCTCGAAGATGACTCCCTTATTCATACACTTAACACCAAGGTCCCACCAATCACATTTGAACAGAAAAATATTATGATCCCCCATATATTGGACCTTGATGATATCCACAAGCACACCAAAGTAGTCGAACGGGTTACCATTGTAGAAGCTCTCGACTAAGTCAAAGTTGTTTTGGGTTCGTCTATATAAATCAAGTTGTTTTGAGTGAAACCTTAATCCATTCATAACATAACTAGTATAAGATTCACCAAATGGTGACCTATAGACAGACACCTTCAGTACTTGAGCCTTTACCTATAAATGGTGACCTATAGCAGCATTTTCTTCACAAAACATTGGAAAGAAATATTTTTATTAATGATAATAGCAATTTCTAATTAAATCAAGTTTTATAATTTCCAATTTCAAATTGAGTCCAATTAATTAAATCCTACGACGAGTATCCCTCTTTTATCCAGTTAGTATTGAAGGGTGTAAATTGCAACCTTGGACGCTCCATTCGTGGTTTTGCTCACGGTTCATTCGATCTCCAGTCTCTTTCTGCTACAGGAGGTCTGATTGGAAATGATTCTTTTTTTCTTTTGGCTGCTGCTTCTCCTTGATCAACAATTTGTTGTCGGTAAGCTGTCACCAAATCTTCCACATTCTTGTAATTTTATGTCTTCTCCTTGAATTCTCCGAAGGTCTCCGGGGGCTTTTTCTCTAAAGAGAATGAAAACCTTCATAAGGTCAATCCAGCTATTATGGTGGTGAGGACCACTTTGGTTCAAGATCTTTCAGGCTGAGTTTTTCTTAGTTAAACCATGCCACGTAATCTCGTAGGATTTTTTCTTCCTTTTGTTGAGTAGAAAGGAGATGGATCGCCGGTATCTTCTGTTTGTTGCTCGTTATGAAGTGGCTAACAAAAGCTCTACTGAGTTCTTTGAAACTCGAGACGGAGATTGACCTTAATCTGCTAAACCAAACGTGAGCTTACCCAGCTAATGTCGTAGGAAAGGCTTTGCATTTGATAGCATTTTGAGTGTCCAGTAAGTGCATCTGTGACCAATAACCTCCAAGTGATTTAGTGGATCAATGGCTCCCGTATACTTTTCGATCACGGGCATAAAAATTTGGTTGGCAGACGGGTCTCTAGGATTCTTGATGTGAACAGAGATTCCACCTGATGCATCATGCTTTCCAGAGATGATTATGGCGGTTTGTCCACTGTCTGGCTCATCCTCCCCAACTCGGCTAGAACTTCTTCCAGTTTGGCATCGACTCCTTCAACATCTTCATTTCGTCCTCGCGGAGATTGGGTGTCATGCCCCGAACGCTAGCCCGAAGGGGGTTAATGACAGCCGCGAACATTCACTCAATGAATGTTCCAGCGTTTTCTCTTAATCTTGCAGCGGATTTTTTTTTAAAAAAAAACATAAACACCTACAACTGAGAGAGATGGGCCAAAGAGATTTACATAAACTACAACCTACACAATTGACTACGACGGCAATAGTGAAAGCACCCGAATTACATGTCATATCTGCATGGCTGAAGTACAAGTCCTAAGGGATTCCAACAAAACCTTTATAAGACCTACTCATAACATCTTGAATCCGTATATACCTTACAATTTTGTTAGCATCCTACCGCCTCAGTGGGATATCAAGCACTCTTAGGATTTCATGTACATTCTCCAACTCTTGACCCATAGTACATTCCCAAGGCCTATGACCAACAACATCACAATCTACTACTTACTAAGTCAGTAAGTAGTCAGGAAATCCTCAGGACCCCTGCCACCCGGCAAACCTGGAATGATACATTTTGAAATCGTGAGTCAAAAGACTCAGTAAGGAAAGAACTTGTAAACGTGATCTTGTAAAACATGAACTTAAATCGTGAACTTGTACTTATAGCTTGAACTTGTAACTTGAAAATTGAACTTGAATTCATAAGCACTAGTAGCATAGCTTGAAAACATAACTTAAAATCATAACTTGAATTCATGACTTGAAATCGTAAGCATGCACTTGAACTCATAAACTTAAGCATGCACTTAAACTTGAAATCATTATGAATTTGAAACCATAATGAACTTAAAATCGTAAGCATGCACTTGAACTTGAAATCATAGTCCTGTAAACATAATGCGATGCATGCCTGATCATGAATCGTGATGCATGTATATGCCTCATGTTGCATATGCACATGCACTTGCTTTTGAAAACATCATTTGTACTTATAAAGCTCTTGCTTTGGAAAATCTTATGGGCTACTTGAGCTCCATTTACCCCTGGCATCAGGGTTGTGCGTTCCCGTTGGAACTGTCCCCTATTTCCCTTGGGGACCTTACATATGGTCAAGCTAGCACACCTTCTCGCATTCGTCCTTCAGTGGCTAGACATGACCCTTGGAGGTTCACACCTTCTTGCAAGCATCCTTCAGTGTGATTGCACATACCTCCTGGACTACCCATCCTTCTTGCAAGCATCCTTCGGTATGGGTGTCCTAGGTGACATCCACCCTTCTCGTAAACGTCCTTCGGTATGGATGCACCTTCTTGACTTGGTACGGTACCGACCGACTTGGGTTCGTTAATTAACTTGTCATAAAACTGTCATAAAGTAGCATAAAAATGGTACTTTCATTTGCATAAAAATGTCTCATTTCTCATGAGGAAAATGAATGCAAATGATCATGATGCATTCATGTCGTGCTTGGTAGTGTCATGCTTGATATATCATACTTGATATGCTTATTCATAAACATTCTTCATGCAGTGTATCATTCCAGTTTTGTAAAGGTTTTTCACTTACCTTCGCTTGCTTGAGCATCGAACGTCTCGTTACCTACAATGAATCGTACTATTGTTATTCATAGGTTTACTAAACGTATAGAGTAATCAATACATTACAAACATCCAAGGTATGACTTAAATCTTTCCATGTCCTAGGCCTTCAATCTAGGATCCACTCAATATCAAGAGATAACTACAAATGCATCAAAACACACTCTCTATTCCAGCTCTGAAATCTGCTTATGTAATTACCAGAAATCACAATAATCTTTCTAGCCCTCCAATTTCCAACAACCAAAACCGAATCTCTACATGTCACAACCAACATCCAAGGCTAACTTAACATTTCCTAGCAGCAACCATCCTCTTACCTTCCTCCCACTTTTTTACCTCTTACCTTCCTCCCATTTTTTACAACCTCAACTCAAATTTTATAACAAAACTGTGATTCCATCTTCATCAAGCTATACTATTGCATTTGCCCATGTCTTTTGGGCTTTTTATCAAACACGAAGGGTGTATCATTTGTTCTCTTGAACATCTTTCAGATCTGACCATATATCAAACACTTAGGGCTTGGTGGTTCTCAACAAGACTCATATGCATACAACCTAATACATCAACCAATAGATTCGGCCACACATGCTCAAAATAAATCTCAGCCCTCTTTTAGGCTTTTCATCAAACACCTAGGGTGCATATTCGTTTCTCTTGTATATAAATTCCCAGATCTAACCACATTCTCCATGGTTTTGTGCACAATCCTTACAACTTTCTAAAGCTCATTAGATCTACATTTTTCTCAAAAAAAACACATGAATATCAAAGAGAAAATCTAACAACACAACCAACAACCATTCAAAAGAAAAACAGAACATAGGTGAAAATGGGTATGGCTTGGCCGGCCATAACCACTCACCTCCTTCTCTCTCTTTCTTTCTCCTCTTCCTTTCTTCTTCTTCTTTTCTCCTTCTTTCTTTCTTCTTCTTCTTTTCTCCTTCTTCTTTCTTTCTTCTCTTCTTCGGTGGGAGCTAGGGCAAATGACTTTTTGATTTGGGGGGCTGCTTATACGTAAAGGGGCTTGGGGGAAGGGAAAAGGCAAAACTACCCTTCCCCCCTTTCTTTTCCCTTTTTCACATGAATTCCACCTCACATATTTCAATCCGATAAAATTTCGGAATGTAGTTATATGTGTCGACACCATCACTTAAGGTGTCGACACTTCCAACACTTGGTCAAAATTCACGGGAGTTCTGGAAAAAGGCGAACTCTCGGGTTTCAGTTGGATGTGTCGACACCATCGCTCAAGGTGTCGACACCTCCAACACTTGGTCAAAATCACTCTAGTTCCGGAAAAATATAAACATTCGGGTATCGGTCTAATGTGTCGACACTATGACCCAAGGTGTCGACACTTACAACACTTAGTCAAAATTCACTTTGGGCTCCAGAAAAAGGTAAACTTTCGGGTGTTAGTTTAATGTGTCAACATTATGCTCCAATGTGTCGACACTTACCTCAAAAATCACAAATTTAATCATACATACACTTGCAATAATACGTACTTAAGAGGTCATAAACAATAACTTGACAGACCTAAAATCGGGGTCTCACATTGGGAACCTCTATCATAACGTGGCATGTAAACCTCTTCATTGCGTCTTCTCTACATTAATGCTTCCCCCCCCATTGTATGTTGTTATGATATGATTCCGGGTTAGTGACAACGTGAGATTTGCCACGGGTGTAGTCATCGACCCTCTCGATTCTTATTGGAGGAGGTTTCGGAGGGGGTTCCAGAACTAAATTGTTCCCACAGTCAGGGCCAACTGACGAATTTGTTGATTTATGGTCAATACTTCAAAGTAAATGCGCTTCAATCTTTGCGTAATTTCCTCTACAAAATAACAAAAATGACCCCAAACACCGGGGTAAGGCACCTCCGATACTTAAGTAGTACTTTGGTATCTTAAATTCTCTATTCAATTTCTCCATAATCACGTACCTTTCTTCTTTTTGACACTTTGCTTTTATAACCCTTTATCCACGTCCTCATGGTTTCCTTCTTCGAGGAAATTTGATCCCTTGTTACATCAAGTCCCGGGACATACTCTTCACACGTCTCCATAATAGGCAGTTGCTTTGATAGCAGGAACGTCGACACGTGTCGTGGTTTCTCCTTCTTTCGGGCTTGGTGCAATATGGACCTAGTGTTGTTATTGGGCTTTTCATGCGTATGATCATGTTCATCCAGCCTAAATTGATTTGGGCTGGATTGATTCAATTTCAGTATTATCAAGGTGTGGATTTAATCGAGAACTTGATGATAGATGGTCCATACATACAATAATAGGTCCATATTCCATATAACAACTCCTCCATTCTCTCTCTCTCTCTTAATCTCCAGCTTGGAGATTCTTTTGGCTCTTCTACAAGAAACAGAGGGGTTTGGACTGTTTGGTATTTGTCTTCTTAGAGGTTAAGACTCGAAGGACAGAAAGAAGTCAAGCTAGAGAGGCAACGCAGGGAGTGAGAAACCCATTTTTTCGTTTATTTATTTATTTTACATTTTATTGGTGATTTATCTTCCTGATATATACACACAACAATAGAAAAAAGTCTTTCTTTCTCTCTCCCCAACACTGCGTGTGGGTTAAATTAGTTAATCCTTTTAAGTTAGTTACGTTAAGAGGAAATGAAGGAGCGAAGAAACGGTGGTTTGTGCTTCTCTTATTATTTGGGTGGGTTTCCACTGCTAGCCTTTTTGTTTTCTTTTCCATCCTTTTTCTTCTTTTTTTTGTTTGTTTTAAAAAATAAATGGTTGCAAATGTGTTCTATTTTTTCTTTCTTTGTAGTTCATCTTTAAAATTATTTTCCTCTATTTGGGAATTACTGCATATATAGTCATAGCTTTGCTTTTCGTGGCAACTTTTGAACCATATTCCCCCTCCTCACCTTTTTTTTTGCTTTTAAGGCGAATTAAGCTATCTCACTTGTTGTTTTGTTTTTGTTTTTTTTATAAATTAAGATATCAATTTTGGTTTTTTTATGGTATTTTGAAATTTTTAAAAAATACTTTGATAAAAAAAATACACTTGTTGGATCCTTTTTTAACAGGTCCATCACAACCTTCATTGGGCTAAATACCCTGAGGAACTAGACTTGCAGTCTCCAGAGCTTGGGATAGTCAAAAGGCCCTAATTCTCCTTCATACCTCCTACAAGCAAAATCCAATATTCAAAATTACAATCTCTTTCTATCTCTCTTTGAGATTTGCCTTATTCAATCCCTTTTTCTTGTTCTCCTTCCGCTCTCTGTCTTTTTTTTTTTTCTCTTGTTGTTTTACTATGCTCTTTCTTCGGAGAAGAAAAATTCCCTTCTATCTTTGAGGTCTCCCATCTTGTCCTCTCTGTCTTCTTTTTTGGCGGGCTTTATTCTCCCTGGGGCTCTTTCAGTCCCATCTCCACTTTTCCTTCAAGTGGCGTTGTCAGGGTTGGTCTCCTTTGAGGCAGATCACATCGACTTCCTTTATGTCACTTTTCTGTCTGTCAGCTTAGTTAATGAATAACAGAGAATAATCATAATTACTTAAGTAAATTATCTCTATCCAATAAAGCATAAATTTTCAAGCCCTGTTGTGAGCCTCCAATCACCGGAGACTGAGCATCATGCTAAATGGGTGGATTCCTATCTCACCACTTTGGGCTGATAACTATGGGCTTTTGTAGTAAGCAGAAATTATTCACCCATCAACACTAAAGCATCGGTTGAAGTTGAAATTGACATAAAAATGCCACCTCGTTTAATAAATAAGTGTTTCTATTATATATATAACTTTGAACATAAAGAATTAACTAAAATTTTAATTTAATTTATCTACAGCAACTAACTAGAATGTCAATTAATTAAGTCCCTCCACTAACCTAAAGTATTGACTACATTTTCAATATTGTTCCTAGAAGTGAAAAACACTCAGTCAAATCCCTCCACTTAATTATTTTTGTAGAGTTTACATGGCTTGTTACTCATGCGCAAGTAAAATAATTATATCTTTTGAGAAGCTAACATATAAAGGCTTAATGAATATAGCATAGGAAGTCGTTATGTGCTAAAAGAATTTCTTTAAAATAAAAAGCACAGAAATATCAACATCATTTCAAAATGTGAACTTGATCTCTTCGGCCTATCTTTTAGGAGAACGTTCAAGATGATAGAAAAAATGCTTCGCTAGAAATATGGAGCATGCTGCCTTCTCATTAATTGTGGAGAGCGGCTTAAGCACAATTTCCATAATAAACTCCATGATCAATTTTTTTGTCCTTTTCTTTTTAGAGTGGTGGGAGGTATGGCACCTCAAATTAGAGATGAAAAAATTTTCCTTCATATGATATGAGTTATATGGGAAGAACATCAAAGCTTCATGTGTAGGTCTTCTGAAAATACCAAAGACTCATTCATCCATCGAACACGAAATCTTGTGTGGAGGAAGCAAATATACAGGGCTTTACAAGGTAATTTTCATTACTTTCATCTATATTCTTTCTTGTTTGAAGCCATTTTGAGTTTTACCTATATTGATTTTTTTTTCATCGGTATTTCAAGAATGTATTGGTTTGGGACGAATAGTAATGGAGGGAAAAAATCCAACTTTGGAGTGGTAGGACCCACAGTGAATCTAATATTAGTGTTTATGCTAACAATAACAACTTTGTTCGACCAAATATATACTCCAGTATCAGTGTTCATGGGAAATCGATTACTAGAGCTATTGTACAAGCAACGGTTTGGTAGAAAAAGTATGTGGGCTTTAAGGGGTGATGTTGAACCATACGATGACAACTTCAGTTTCATTGAAACTGCTCAAGAGGAAGAAACAAATGATATTGAAGGTAAAATGTGAAGCCTCTCATGGTTTTAATTATTCTCTATTAAAAATAATATATAAACATTTGATTTGATCTTGTAGACATGACAATGCTCCAGACCATGATGATACTGAGATAACCAAGTTGAAGAAGCAAATTGCTCGCAATAATGATAAGTTTCATTGTACTGTGCGTTCTCTTATCTGTTCGATTGGTAGATCATAATTTGTTCTTGAGCTCTTTTTCCACTGAGTGATATAAAGTAGGTTGACAATATGTTGTATTGGTTCTTGTTTGTGGCGAACTTTTCTTATTAAGGATTTGTTAGGTTACTGATTTTTTTAATCTCACTTTGAATACTTTTGCCGTGGAAACATGTTGAGAATATTCGACTCTATTTGTTATACTTAGCTTGGAAGAGAGACGTGTTTCCATTTGGTGCATAGTTTTTTAGATGCATTTAATTTTTTGTTCTTTCGCGGGTACTGGCCGAGACTTGAGAAAACAAGCATACGTAACAAAGCTTCATTGTATTGAAAGGCGTCTTGATTGTTTGTTTTGTCTCCATATACTGTTATCGATTAGTGGGAGGAGGGAAACCACGATAGCCCATTATTAAAAGATCATAGATTCATATTGTATAGCATTCTTGCTTGCAAGTGAGATAGACATAAAAACACACACTTTAACCTTCGTCCAATCATCTCTGGATGTGATGCGTCGAGACGCCTAGCCTCATTTAAGGTATTTTCTCTTCACCTTGAATTCTCTTTGAGAGTAGTACGTAGTCTTTCTTTTTTCCAGCTTTCATTTTGTTGTGTTTTTAGAGTTCTTTTCCCGTTGTTTTGTCTAGTTGTAATTTCCTCCTGCTTTTTCAATATATAATATGAGTTTGTTTAAAAAAAATGTAGTATGACCGATGATGTGCAAAAGCTAGTTCAAAAGTATACTGCATATGCAGGAAGGTGCGAAGAACAAGATGAATAGATTAAGTACCTGAAGGAAAAATATTGAAGCTCAAAGTAGTAACAACCATAGTATTTAAGAAGGACGAATTTGGGAATCAAAGGACAAAGCAGTTTATGAAATATGGCTAATTTAAGAATTTTAATGTTATTTTTTTTTAGTAGGTGTATCCCACTAATCAAATTCATGGTTACTGGATCAATGTTTTGGTTTGTTGTATTAATGTTTTAATAGGTCATGGAACATCTAAGTTATTTTTTTAGATAAATCTAAATTATGTGCATTTAATTAGATCATTAGTAGTTTTTATCAGAATATCGTAAACAATTTTCTTCCAACCTTATTATTGTTGTGGTAGTTTGTGGTTTTAGATGACCAATACAAAAATAATTTAATTTTAGTAAAAAAATCAGTTTACTGACCTCTTTGGGATTGTCAATAAAATGTATTGGTAACGTGAATCAATCAACCAATAAAAGTAAATATATATCATTTAATATTCGTAAAAAAAATGATTAATCCAACCATTGTAAATTTGGCCCTTAAAGTAATATATGACCATTTTTGCATGGTAAGGAAAAGACTTTACTAACTAAAAATGAATGGAAAAGCAAATTATTTAATGACCAGTAATAGTTGATAATGAAAAATTACCAACTACCATATTCAGTTTACAGCGCAAAGTTAGTTATTGTTCAATTTCGACGCACAGATAATATGGTAGAAAATCAATCATTCCAGACTAGAACATACAGTCGTCATCAAAAGTCACACGACGACCATTTCATTTTCGTAACTAAATGGAATTTTTTGATAAAATAATAAATGGTCATAATAATCTTGATGTGACCATTTAGAAAATCATCGAAAGAGGAATTATAGGCACTAAACTAACAAAGTCAGCAATTTGTTTAAATGACAATATTGTTAGTAACCATTTAAAAATTGTCATGTGAAACTAAAATAGAACGAGATTAGTCGATTGTTAATAGTGACCACTTAAGACGATTGGACAGAAAGGTGTTAGTGGTGACCATATGATACTAGTGGCTATTATTCACATAATGACGAGAAAAAAAACACGTAAGAGTGACCACGTAAGACGAGTGGGCAGAACGTTGTTAGGGGTGACCAAATGTATGTTGTGGCAACTATTCACATATTGACGACATTAGCTCTAAAAAATGGTCTGATGATAAAAGATTCTGTTGTTTAGGTTACCACTTTTTTATGAGAAATCAAGCAAATACCGAGCTGTCATTTCAGGTCAATATAAACTTTCTAGACGGAGAAAAAATTAACAATGTTTCCTAAATTTGTTCGTTTAGTGCCTATAAATCCTCTTTCGATGATTTTCTACATGGTCACACCAATATTAAAGGACGAAACAATAGTGGTCATGACAATATTGTTAGTAACCATTTAAAAATTGTCATGTGAAACTAAAATAGAACGAGATTAGTCAACTGTTAATAGTGACCACATAAGACGACTGGACCGAACGGTGTTAGTTATGACCATATGATGCTAGTGGCTACTATTCACATAATGACTAGAAAAAAAACATGTAAGAGTGACCACGTAAGACAAGTGGACAGAACATTGTTAGAGGTGACCAAATGTATGTTGTGGCAACTATTCACATATTGACGACATTAGCTCTAAAAAAAATGTCTAATGACAAAAGATGTTGTTATTTAGGTTACCACTTTCTTTATGAGAAATCAAGCAAATACAGAGCTGTCATTTTCGGGTCAATATAAACTTTCTAGACGGAGAAAAATGACAAACGTTTGACCACTAAATTTGGTCCACTAATTAACTGTAACTATCATAAAGGAGTTTTAGGTGACCCCGTTTTGGTCATTATAAACACTTTTTGTTGTAGTGTTGCAAATTCGTTCAGTATACAACGAAGTCTGAATTTTCTAATTAACTTGTTCAACTGCGTCTCACAATTAACGAAAATGAACAATTTATCTCTTATGACGCGATTTATTAGAAGTTAATTAATGCTTTAAACCGCTATCAACGGCTAGCAAGGTGGTCATATAAAATTTTAGCTATAAATAATTATATTTTAAAAACTTTAACAATATTTAGATACATCTGAATGTTAGTGAATCAGAAGAATCTCATATATTTTCTATTAATCTTTTTGGAATGAGGGTGAACTCCGTGGACTCTCACAATTATTAGTAAAAGAAGAAGAAAAAAAACGGCGGAGATTAAGGTGGTATTTGTTTGTGGAAATTTTGGGTGGTGAAAATGTTGGGGGTATTGGGGTTGGTGAAAAAGTAAAGATATTTTGTGGGAGTTAATGAAAAAGTGAGAAGTGAGAAAATTTGAATGAATATTATAATAATAAAGAATTGTTTGATGTAAAAAAATTATTATTTTATAATTTTTATAATGCCTGAAATATTAGATGCCCAACATTTCCGAAAACAAACGCTACTCAAACAAGCTGTATTTGTCTTTGTCAAATGGTTCAACAACACACCCGGCCAAAAGAATGTCTGAACTATATTATATATGTGCACAGCCATGGCTCGCATTTGGGGCCGAACTCAGTGTTCCTATGATGGCAATGGGCTTTTAGAATGCCAAGGCTACGTCTCACCCCAAACACATCGGCCGAGTATGCACTTAACCAACCCAATAACTTGGACTCTCTTGTCGATGGGTTCAACATCCCATTGGACTTCAGCCCAACCACCAGCACATGCCGTGACATCAACGGAAAGTGCCAGGAACTACGTTTGCTGTGTTTCAATAAGCTGTGAAAATTGTTGCTCCCAGAGGATAATATCCACGGTTTCAAATACACTTGAAAACAGACCTATCAGGTTGGTCCCTCAACCCCTGTTCAAGAAATATCCCCTCCTTCAAATTCACTTCCGGATCCCCAGACAGAAGTTAGGGTCATTCAAGACCAACTCCCCCATCAGATTTGTCCAAGAAGATTAATGTGTCATTCCTCCTATATCCTAACGTGTGTAAATCTTGTAAGAGGTCCAATCGGGACCAGTTTTGTCTAGTACTCCTTGAATGTCAATAAATTATATTGGATGGAATGTATTACGTTTTGTTTCAAGTATAATCATTATATTTGTAATATATTTTGCACTTACATTTTGTTGCGACAATATAAATTGTGAATAGACATACGGAAAATAAAAAGTCGTGTCAATAAAGAAATGCTAAAGCTTTGAAAGTTCACATTTTAAAATTTAGTGGGAAGCAAAATATGAAGTACATGTCTCCGCAACTTGGTTTAAAAAGAGTTATGAGTGCCTACGTATTGGTCCATTTATGTCAATTTTTACACTGCATATTAATGTAGTTAGTCCTTTTTTTGCATGATGGGTTCTTTTTCATGTGGTCTGGCTTGAATTGACAAAATATTTGTGCTGAAATGTAGTTAATTAGTTTAGGTCATAAAGAGTGCGACTATAGTGGCTGAAAAAATGGCTTGACCAAAAGGCTTCGAGAAGCAGTTGGAAACTTTAGTAATGTAATGTTAATAATGCATAAGATTAGTAATGTAATGTTAATCAAGAGGGCTCTAGCTAGATAAAGATGAGTTTAGCCACTCAAGGAAACTTTATGCATCACTAACTATAAATGATTTCTTTATATTGTTGTCAAATGTTATTGATATACATTGCAATCATAATCTTAATGATTTTCGATTGTTGTCAAATGTTATTGATATACATTGCAATCATAATCTTAATGATTTTCGATTGAGATTCTATGCAATTCTTTACTCGAATTGCATGATAGAAATCGGAGTGACATTGACACATCAGGTGGACCCCATTGTATATTTCATGCTACTCGAAACTTTATATGGGTAAATATATATAGCATTATATTGTGTAGAGTTCACATATTATATTTATCTCTTTCTGAATTCTATCATGCAATTCGAACAAAAAATTACATAAGAGTTTATCCAATGAGTATAGTAAACACTTGATAGTTTGGCATGGTTATTTTCATTATTATCATGGCATTTAAAAATACAAAAAGTCATTTTCAGCTCCCTTCTCTTTTATTGGCTCTAGGGCTGCACAACCGAAAATCTGGTCGGACCAGATTTACAGTTGTTCTTATATGATGGATCGGATCGGACCAGACCACTTATAAGGTCCGGTCCGATCCAGTCAAATGCAGTCCGAACCAGTTTCATTTTTAATTTTTTTTAAAAAAAATTTAAGGTTAATTTTCGAAGGAGGAAGGACATATAAAAAAGTAGACTTTTAGTTTAGGTTAAAACTAAACTTTTTAAGTTTGTAATTTGTATTAATAACTATAAAAAAATATATTTTTTTATTTATATTAATAAATCTGGTCCGGTCCTGTCCGGACAGGTTTGTCAAAAAGTATGGACCAGACCGGATTTACATAAACAAGATTGGATTGGACTGCAAATCCGGCCAGATTTTGCGGTTCGGTTCGGTCCGCGGTCCGGTTTTGTTCAGTCCTACTTGGCTCTCCTAAGAGGACCATGTTGCCACAAAGTTAGGCAAAGCCCTCTTCTCTTTCTTTGTGTAGGCAACTCCCTTATTCTTTATATATATATATAAAATCATAGCAATTACCTTTATTCAAAACAAACTAGAAAAACTAAAGGGATCAGTCAAAGCATAAATCTAAATCAAGTCTGAAAATTGCTCACGAACATCAGGGTGGCCTCCAGAACTAATCTTAGAGGTAGCCCATCGAGCAAGGTGGCGCACTTCCTAATTAGCAACTCGATTAACAAAACTAAAAACACAAGAAACAAAAAACAAACAAAGAAATAACAAATTCAAAAATTCGCTCATGGACACGTCAATTCACCCGAGAAGGAAATTTCTTGAAAGATTCAATGGCCAAAAGGGAGTCTCACTTAATAATCACTTTCCGAAAGCCTCTGCACTTTGCTTGTTCAATCCCAAGCAATGCAACAAACACTTTTCCATCTAAAACACCTTCCACGGCAGTCTGCTCAACATTTGCACCAATGACCCAACTCAAACTATCACGAAAAACTGCAGCACCCACTGAGAATTCCTCCTTCATAGCTACGTCGAAGTTGAGTTTAATTACACCCACAGGGGGTGGGTCCACCTAGGCGCTACCACCAGTGGCGGATTTATGGAGGGCGGTGGCCCAATGCAAACGTTAAAAAATTGTTATGATTATTTTCTTTTTTTTTTAACTAATATATCTCCTTTAACCTGTGTGGCCCCCTTCTTGTAATTTGTAGACAAAAAAATATGCTTGAGGTAATTGAAATTTTTAAGAGGACATGTTTAATATTTTAATATTCTATTGGATCTGCACTTTGTACCATTTTGGAGGTCAAATGTTCGAAAATGTCCTCTTTTTTACTTGTTAAACGAAAAGTAAAGATAGAGCTTTAGTGTTCTTCCTTTCAATAACAAGAGAGGGCAAGTTGCAAAGACTAAGCAGCTCTGCCTTAAGATTTGTACATAGTTAACATTTGTACGTATATTTAATGTTAGCCCCCCTTCAAAATCATTTCTGCCTCCGCCACTGGCTGCTACAAGTTCACCCCGACGACCCCAAGCCACAATACGCTCCCCACACACGCTTAATTCGAATAGACAATTTGATTACGAGTTCACCATGTTATATCCCAAGCAATCAAAGGAAACGAAAATTATGGTGGTGGGCATCAACAGATAATCCAGGCAACAGCCCAAGGTCAATAATCGCAACTAACCAATCTAAAAAAGGCCGGTTAGAGAAAGAACTAATATCCAGGGCCCAACGGGATAAATTCCAAATAATTCGGCACACTAAGCAGTCTATAAGCAGATGCTTAGATGTTTCAATTTCAACCCCACAGAGAATACAACAATTTTCATCAACCTCCACTACCCCTCTACCACCCACTCGTTGTGCTACCATGCCTTTTGTAGGAAAAGCATCTCACAACAACTTCCACAAAGCCACATTCAGTCTCTCATGCACCCTTAAGCTCCATAATTTTTTCCACCACAAAGCATCCACAAGAGGCGTTGGAATCTCCCTAATTTTTGTTAATTCATAATACATAGACTTTACCAAAAAAATTCCAGATTTATGAGGACATCACAACAGTTGATCCCCACCAGATGCCTTGCCTAGATGAAGTTTGACAATTTATACCGCATCAGAAGGCCTAAACAGACTCCAAATTAAGGCATGATTCCACTGCCCAGTGTCCTGGTCGATGAGATCAGCAATAGAACTAACAGTCGACATCAACTGGGCATTTGAAGGATTCGGTTTGAATCTTGGGAGAGAGGGAACCCAAGGATCATTGCAAACCAGATATCCACTCCATTTCCAACCACAAAACTCATCCTCAGCTTCATCAAAGATTTACATTTCAAAATACTATGCCACACCTATGAGCCTTGAGAGCTACTGACAGCATCCTCAAAACTGCTTTGGCATAGATATTTTCTTCTCACAATTCTAACACATAAACACTGATCATTAATATACACTTTTCATTCCAACTTAGCAATTAAAGCTTGATTTAGATCTGTCATAGCCCTAAAACCCAAGCCTCCCAAAGATTTTGGAACACAAATAGAACCCCAAGATTTAAGAGATAATTTATGGTCTTCTCCGATTTAAACCCCCACCAAAAATTATTAAACCCTTTAAACAACTCAACACATCATTGATTGGGAAAAGCAAAGAAACTCATTGAATATGCAGGCAAGAAGGATGCCACACTCCTCGACAAAGTAGATATGCCCGCTTGAAGGAGCAACTTGGCCTTCTAGCCTCCAAGTTTAGCAAAAATGCTCTCTTTTAAAAATGTCAAAACCAAAGGAACAATAAAGGCAGCCCAAGGTGCTTCGCCTTTGCAGGCATCTTTTTCAACCCCAACAAATCACAAATTGGCATGATAGCCGGACCTGAAAAATTCTTACTGAAATGGATAGAAGATTTACTCCAATTGATCTTTTGACCTAACCAGCCGATATATTTTTCCAAGCAACGATCCATACCTCTAGCATCCCGAATAATTGGGCTCTAGCAAATAACAGCAAATTGTCCGCAAATAAAAGGTGGAGATAACAGGGGTATATCTCCCAATTTTTACCCACGTAGATTACCGGCCTCCTCTTCACTTAACAAAAGTCTAGATAACACTTCCGAACATAAAAAAAGGAGGGGTGATAATGGATCCTCTTGATGAAGCCCTCTAGTTGGAGAAAAATGCCCAAAAGCACAACCATTCAGCAAAACCGAGAAACTAGAGGATGACATACACATCTGAATCCATTTAATCCAAACCAGATGAAACCCAAACTGCTCTAGAATTTTTAAAATAAAAGCCCACTCAACTCTATCATACGCCTTCTCCATACCAACCTTGATCGTCATCCATCTTTCAGTGTCTCGTTTATGATTCATACTATTAAAAACTTCAGCTGCTACAATATAATTATCTTGAATCAAACGCTCAGGACAAAAGCGAGCTGATAAGGAGAAATGAGCTGAGGCATCACTATCTTAAGCCTCTCAATAAAATTTTTGGAAATAAGCTTATACATGACATTACACAGACTAATAGGACGAAACTGTCCAACAAAAGAAGGATTTTCTACCTTCGGAATCAACAACAGGTTTGTTTGATTCATCTCGGGCAGCATATTTCCATTAATAAAAAATTCTTGCACCATTGAAATAACATTAGCCCCCACAATTTCCCATAACTGTTTAAAATAGAACACCGTCATCTCATCAGGCCCAAGCGCCTTATTAGGATTCATTTTGTTCAAAATTTTCCAAATCTGCCCCCCATCAGGTATACAAATCAGTTCCTATTCAAGATTGTTGAATCAGATTCTCCTAGTTATCAGGAATAGAGAGAACATCCGAAGTATAGAGAGCCGAATAGAAATTTTCCAATTCTTGCCCAATAGACTTCCTACCAGAAATCCAAACACCCGCTTGATTTTTCAGTTAACCAATCTGATTTCTACACCTTCGGATTACAGTGGAAGCATGGAAAATTTAGTCTTTAAATCACTAGAGATCAACCACGAAACCCGTGATTTTTGTTTCCACATCTACTCTTACCTACATAATTGTTCATCAAGTTCAGCTAATAGACATTTTTTCACCCAATTATTGTGACTAGAGGGATCAGCTTGCTGAACGTGACTCAATTGTTTTGTTACTTCACGTAGCTTAACATGAATATCTCCAAAAGTCATAAAATTCCACTGCCTTAGAGCACCTCTAACCCCACGAATTTTATTGAAAAGAATCCAAGCAGGGGTTTCCATGCACAGGCCGTCTCCACGCCTCAGCAACAACACCAAAACAACACTCATCTCTAGCCCAAAACTTTTCGAATTTAAAGCATTTAGGCAACCGAACATCACACTCAAACAGATGCAAAATAAGCTGCACATGATCAGAATTCGTAACGCGAAAATGCCTTACCCATGCATTCGGATAGCTTGTTCACCACAGAGCAATGGCTATATTCCTATCAAGTCTCTCCCTTACGCAAGCCAGCCCTGATCTCCCATTGGACCAAGTAAAATTACGTCCAAAAATAACCCAGATCAATAAACCCCATACAATCCATAAACTGCCGCAAGCCTCTAGAAGATGAACCATTCAACAGCGGACCCCCCCTTCCCCTTGCTTGAGGATATCATTAAAATCACCAGTGCATACCCAAGGTTGGCCACCTATCCCATCCAGATCACCCAACTTATCCCAGAACTCCCTTATTCACTAATCACAAAGAAATACCAGCCCGAAAGGAAAACCACTAAGATGTACTAATACCTAGAAGCCAAATTAAAACCCATTTTTTCTGATTAAAGTATTCATTGGTTGCATTTCTAAAATCGACTTTATGAGTAACTAATACTGCAAAGTACATGAGCATTTGAAAGCTATTCTTAATAATTTTTCTCCTAGTATTTTTTTCCCATCTTTTCAAGATAGAAGAATGAGATTAAATCATTTTGGTTTAGATTTCTGTTTTTTGTATTCCTTCCGTTTGATTGTTTTACCTAGTCCTTTTTTTTTTCTTTCCTTTTTTTTTGTCTCATTTCGATCTTAATCAAGATTACTAAGTATTAATAGCAAAGGAAACATTGTGCCTCCACCTAATAAGAGTAATAAATGAGCAGGTCAGCTAGAGCAACCCCTAAACATAAAGAACAAGTAGAAACAAAGAATTTGATCCTTCAACAACTAGCACAACAAGGCAAGCCTCGAAAAAGTTTACACAAGAAATTAAGGAAAACCAAGGAAGCAACAACTCTAGAGCAGATCCAATGTATTTTATTGCTTAGATTGGGCTGGAATTGTCCATTCATTGGGTGCCTACAGGACGGTGGGCACAAAGTCCACCCATTGTCGCTTCCACAACCACCTGCCCTTCCGAACGTGCTTCTCTACATAAAAGAACTAATCCACTGCAAGAGTTATTCTCGACAGAATTACTTATGAAAGCACTGAAATGGTGGTGGTCGATGCAGGGAAAAGTCAAGAAGGGATTTTAGAGAAAGTAAAATTAGGATATCTTTCCACTCCCAACTCTTTGATGGAAAACATTTTCCCTGTAGAACATTCATAACTCATATGTCAAGCCTACTAGAGATTGCATCACCCCTTTCCACAATGATTTACAACATAGCAGACAGGCATAAGATCGCAAGAACAGATAGGAAACAATCATAAAGATGAACAAGCATCGAATCCATTCCTAGTAAACTGTTCCCAGTCAACATCGGGCAATGCTCTGCAACTACTAACCAGTAAAGTAAGAGATTATTGGACGCTGTTCTGCTTACATCAATCTTCTAGCCTCTGGAACCAAAGTTATGTCTCTTTTTGGATTTTCTATGTCAATGTTTCAGAGCACTCGTTACATAAAAAACCAACCTAATTATTTTTCAAAAATGAGGACACATATCCAATAACACCACAAACTAGTGTAAGTAATGATCGAGGGTTTTCCTAGACAATCACTCTTTGAAACATCCTTAATTAACCATGACTCGCCAGTGCATTTTCATAGAATTTCTGCTCGGCCGTATGACAAACATCTCATTTATAGCTATGTTTAGATAGTCATTCTCAACAGTTTTTTTCTTCCGCAGCTACACTTGTAACACTTCCATCAATGGGGACCAAGAAATACTTGATTTATTGGATTGATGAGCAATGAATTGCTATCGAATATCAAACACTATAATTATTTCATCCAGACTTATATTCCTCCTTTCCAGAAATTGATCTGCCCAAATCACAGCTGCTTATGTTAACTGGACTCCATCCAATTGAACGCCAGCCAGAGAAGCAACTTAACCAACAAGATATGCATTTTTTTCAACCGCTTCTCAGAAGTATAATGGTAGAAACAGCTCAACTACAACGTTCACGAGGATGAAGCTAAATTTTGGATCCATGAAATGAAAGGAAAAGTATGTACCTTTGATTCCATGGCGGGTGGGATCAGGAGACGTTCTTGGCAGTGCGCAAGAAAGCAGCAGAGCAAAGAATGGAGGCAGTGAAGGCGAAAATTCCCAATCCAATCACCATAGAGATACCGGCTACTACCAAGTCTAATAAACTCTGCAAGCTCAAATCCATCATCATCTTCAGTTTCTCCTCTCTATTTTTGTTTATAGGTAGGTGTGCTTATGTTGATTAGGAGTTGGAGAACATGGTGCTATAAAGTTTCGAAAGAACTCTGGAAGGAACGAGGAACTGATCTCGCTGCCATTTATAAGGCGAGGGGGAGAGAGAGAGGGGGAGAAGAACAGAAGGGGACCAGAAATAGTTTTGCGAAAGAAAAGAGGAAAAAACACAATTGTTTTTGTGACGCTACATATCAAGAGCAATTGGTGCTTTTTTTTTTGTAAGCATGGCAATTGGAGCTTTTATTACTCCTTTTATGCACGTCCAGAATGTGAATGTCACAAATTCACTCATCAAATACAAGTTACACCTTTCAATTACTAAAGACTAACTATTTCGGACCTTCTGCACACTTTTGAGAATAATACTCCAAATAACTTAATATATTAACAATAATATTCTTAACATATACAAAGTAGGTACAAGACATTATTGTCTTTTGGGTTTAAAATATTTGATTGAGAGTGCATAGCATCTAAGATTGATAGTTACAAAATGCAGCGTGTCTAATAATAGTAATTAGATGGGTAATGTGTGAAGATTAATTGTTGAGGATGTTATATGTAAAACTTTCTATCGGTAACTTAAAATAATATTTTTAATTTCTCAAAACCATTTGTTTACAGGTACCACGATTTTAAAAACACTAACAAAAAAAAATAAAAAAAAAATTTCAATTTCTAAAAAATGGGGTTGAAGAACATGACATCTTCCTTGAAAATTCACGAAAATTGGGGTTGATTTGTTTACAGGAACCATGATTTTACAAACACTTACAAAAAAAAATTTAACTAAAAAAACTTCAATTATAAAAAATGGGGTTGAAGAACATGACACCTTCCTTGAAATTCACGAACATTGGGGTTCATGAATACAACTAAAAAATCTGTTTAAACCCTGAAGAACACTTAGAGGGGGTCAATAGGTGTTGGTACTTTCTTTTTTTATGAATAGACAAATTTAAACCAACTCCTAAAAGATTCTCATCTAGATTTGAAAAGTATTTAACAATCAACAAATATGCAGTGAAATATTAAAACAAATATCAAAGAAAGATATCATTCAGAAATAATAAATCAATCACACATCAAGACACGAGATTTGATGACAAAGTGGAAAACCTTATCAAAGGAAAAAAACTACTCCGGGCTAGCAGCCACCAAAAACTCACTAGAAGATAAACCTTACACCGGTGACTCAGACACGAGTAACATCCAGTTGCTTGACTCTGACAACCCCGAAGTAATAATCTAGGTAATCCAACCTAGACCTGCTCCCTTGCGGTTAACCCTCAGCCTTCTGAGGTTCTTCTTGTAAATCTCTTCAACACCGGTAACTCCGGCTGCCAATCTCCTTAAGCTCTCTGAAGACTTCTCACAAGAGGTTGGTTTCAATGGTGATTCAAGTGATTGATGTAGGAGAGAGAAAATATAAACACTTTAGGTACAAAGGTCTCAAAGATTGTTTCTCTCAAGCATAAGACGCCAAGGAATGAAGGAAATAACTTGGGCAACCATCTTGGACGAATGTCTCACGGTTTAAATAGAAAAAGATAAGAAAATTTGAAATCAGGGGATTTCACTCGAGCTAAGCTAGGGCGAAGCTTGAGCGAAATACACTGTAAAGAAAAGTGTCAATTTCGCTCAAGCCAAGCTGGGGCGAAAATAAGGCGAAACACACTGTGAAGAAAAATACTAATTTCGCTTGAGCCAAGATCAGGCGAAGCTTGGGCGAAGATCATATTCCGGAGATACACTTGAGAGATTTTAGGATCAGATCACACTTCGCAAATTTGAACTCCTCTTTCAAAATTCGAATGTCCTTCATCCTTCTTCATGATTCAAAAGCTTTCTAATTCTAATCTTCATAATTCAAATCCTTTTCAATCTTAATCTTCTTAGGAAACATCTTGAACACTTAAATAAACTCTTATCTAAATAATTCAAATATTACAACTCAAATTTGAAACGGAATTTGTCAATAACATTAACAAACTCCTCATTTGACAATTCCGTGACAAAACCTATACATCAAGCTAGGAAAATAAAAAAAATTGATAAAGACTCTTGCCAATTACCAAGACAATAACATGTTTACAATTTTTTACTCAACCTTAAAAACTAGACTCAATTGTTCAAGAGTCTTTGAAAGAAAACATGTTTCCTACAACAATAATTCTCAAACAACCAAGTGAAAACTATGGGGAACAAAATTCTATTGAAATAGTGAAATATAATAGAATCAAGAAAATAGAGTAGCTACTCCCCCTTACTCCCCCTTAATCAATTCTCCCCCTTTTTTGGCACGAATGGTCAAAGAGAAACCATGATCTCAGAACACTCAAAGATAATAGTCAAATGAAGAACTATGACAATATAAAAAAATGATCACACCTAGAAATCAATTAACTTAGAACATTTAGGTGAATTCTCAATAGTATGTAAGAATATATAAAAATAACTTATATACACGGATATCCATAATCATCGATTTCATGCCACACATCTCTATTTGGTTTTAGAGCTTTGATCAAAAGATTATCAAAAAGCAAATGTGTGTGACTAACCAAACATAATCCAAGAGACTTAAAGCCTTAAAATTGTGAGCAGGATTAAGGCTAACAAATGAAACCAGTTGTGAGAGGGAATAAAAACCAAAAAGTGAAAGTCAAACCCAATGCTACTAGGACCTGAAAAATTATAATGTTGCTCCCCCTAAACTTGTAAGCTCTGTTGCTTCTTCTTTTCTTTTCTTTTCTTTTGTTTTACTTTGTTCTTTTTTTTCTTTTTATTGAGAAGGATTTACTCTTTTGAGTACTATTTGTCTTTTGATAATTTCTTTTCTTGAGGGACTTAAAATAAGGTCATCTAGTTAGGGGTCAATTCAAACTAAGGTAAATGAACTCAAACACTCGTGATTGTCCCCCATAACTCACACACATACGACCAAGTCTCATTGAATTATAAATGATGTGCACTGTGATTGATTGTACCAAGAGACAATTAAAGATCAATTTAGCTAAAACCAAGGAGAGATATGAGGCATTACTATCAAATCTTATATCAATTCAGACACAAGTTGATCAAATATTAAGAAATACATGCATGAGAATAAAAAAATTGTCAATTAGGCCAATGTACTAACAAAACACACACAAAAGCACAATTTTTTTTATTTTTTTTAAACAAATCATTTTTTTATAAATCACAGATCGAACAAAACAATTGACAAAAACAAACAAATAAAATATATGAATATAAAATGCAATCTACTCTAATATATGCAAAAAAATACTCAGGGAGTAAAACACACACCAATAGATTTCTTGTCGGCTAATGGTTTTTCATTCTTTTTCACCCAAACTTTCTTGGTGAAAGTACATTTAGTCATGGATTCCAATTTTTCATTAATCAGCTTTGTATGTTCAGTAAGAGGTCTCGCTTGATTCACAAGATCCATATGTTCAGTGCTGCAAAGAGGATTATCATGTGTGTGGTCTTGTGTTCTCAATTTAAAACAATTAGGTCTAATATGCCCTAACTTACCACAAAAATGACACGTAGGAACAAACCTACGCGAAAAATGTGCTCTTGGTGGAATAACATGAGAATAAGTATTCATAGACTGAGAAATCAGGGATTGTTTAACTTTACTTACTTGCTTCTGAGGAGGAATAACTTTTGCTTGCTTAATTTGCACAGATGCAGGGACGAACACTGTCTTTAAAGATGAAGCGATATTTGACTCATCAAAGCCCAATCCTCTTCTATATCCAGTAGGAACTCCAAGATTCAGTATGTGGTCAAGTTTCTTTGTTCCACTAGAGAATCGTTGTAATTATGCATTGGATTTCTCCAGTTCACTTCTCACAATCTTGACATCATCCTCAAGTGTTGCATTCTTCTTTTTGACTTCCTCATGTTCGACAATGAGATTGTCCTTCTCAAGCTGAACCGTGTGAAACTTTGCAAGAGTTGCTTTGTTCACCTTGTGCAGTTTTAAGCTTTCCGTAAATAGTTGGTTATAAGCCTCTTGTAAGCTTTTTTCAGCCTCAGACTCATCCTCTGATTTATCTTGCAAATCACAACTGTCAATAGAAGATACAAAAATCACAAAATTTATCTTTTCATTAGATGAGAAATATTCTGTATCACTATTTGAGTTTGAATCATCATCACTCAGCGTTGCATTCATGACTTTTCCCTTGGACTTAAGACAATTTGAACATTCTAGCCGAACGTGTCCAAATCCTTGACATTCAAAGCATTGAAGCTTGTCTCTTTTCTATTTTTTATAACTTCTGGAGCTTCTCGGAGTCTTTTCAGCACCCTTGTTGAATTTTCCTTCAATACCCCTAGATTTGAACAGTTTTCTGAATTGTTTAAAAAAAAGATCAAACTGCTCATCATCCAATGTGTCATCATCATCCTAAGAATCTGATTCTATCTCACTTTTTTTTTGATTTAAGAGCAATGGATTTCTTTTTCTATTGAGCTAGAGTCAACTCATAGGTCTGCATGGAGCCAACTAACTCCTCAATCTTCATCGTGGCAAGATTTTTGCTTTCCTCTATTGTAGTAACTTTAGCTCTGAATTTCTCAGGAAGAGATCTCATGACTTTTCTCACAACTCTCGGTTCGGGAATTCTTTCACCTAGCATAAAAGATGAATTTCCAAAATCATTCAACTTTGCGTAAAATTCATCAAATGTCTCATCATCTTTCATGCGGATTTCTTCGAATCTTGTCATCAACATTTGAAGTTTTGAACTCTTCACTGTATTTGTACCTTCATGAGTTGTCTCCAAAATATTTCAAGCATCATAAGCTATTTCACACATAGAAATACGTTTAAATTCATCAGGAGAAACAAACATAAATATAACATTAAGACCTTTGCTATTAAAATTACTCTCATTCACCTCTTCTTTAGACCAAGTAGTAGCGTCTTTGGGAACATCACCAGTGGATGGAATTTTCCATCCTTTACTACAAGAAATCCAAACTTGTTCATTCATTGATTTTAGAAAAGCTCTCATACGAGCTTTCCAATAGGCATAGTTGTTTCCATCGAAATATGGAGGCACTGACAAAGATTGACTTTAATACATCTAGACGTAGGGTCAAGGAACAAAATTAAGCTCTGATACCAATTAAAAATCTGTTTAGACCCTAAAGAACACCTAGAGGGGCGTTAATAGGTGTTGATACTTTCTTTTTCTATGAATAGACAAATTTAAAACAAGTCCTAAAAAAGTTTCATCTAGATCTGAAAAGTATTTAATAATCAACAAATATGCAGGAGAATATTAAAACAAATATTAAAGAAAGATATCAATCAGAAATAATAAATCAATCACACGTTAAGACACGAGATTTGATGACGAAGTGGAAAACCTTATCAAAGGAAAAACCACTCCGGCCTAGCAACCACCAAAAATTCACTAGAAGTTAAACTTTACCCCGGTGACTCAGACACGGGCAACATCCAGTTGCTTGACTCTGACAACCCCGAAGTAATAATCTAGGTAATTCAACCTATACCTGCTCCCTTGCAGTTAACCCTCAGCCTTCTGAGGTTCTTCTTGTAAATCTCTTCAACACCGATAACTCCGGCTGCCAATCTCCTTAAGCTCTCCGAAGGCTTCTCACAAGAGGTTGGTTTCAATGGAGATTCAGGTGATTGATGTAGGAGAGAGAAAATATAAACACTTTAGGTGCAAAGGTCTCAAAGAATGGTTCTCTCAAGCATAAGATGCCAAGGAATGAAGGAAATAACTTGGGCAACCATCTTGGATGAATGTCTCAAGGTTTAAATAGAAAAAGATAAGAAAATTTGAAATCAGGGGATTTCGCTTGAGCTAAGCTAGGGCGAAATACACTATAAAGAAAAGTGTCAATTTCGCTTGAGCCAAGCTAGGGCGAGAATAAGGCGAAACACACTGTGAAGAAAACTACCAATTTCGCTCGAGACAAGATCAGGCAAAGCTTGGGCGAAGATCCTATTCCGGAGATACACTTGAGAGATTTTAGGATCGGATCACACTTCGCAAATTTGAACTCCTATTTCAAAATTCGAACGTCCTTCATCCTTATCTTCATGATTCAAAAGCATTCCAATTCTAATCTTCATAATTCAAACGCTTTTCAATCCTAATCTTCTTAGGAGACATCTTGAACACTTAAACAAACTCTTATCTAAATAATTCAAATATTACAACTCAAATTTGAAACGGAATTTGTCAATAACATTAACAACAACAAATAATCCGTTCCGGAGAGACTGCTCATTGCTTCCCACCTGGTGGTTGTCAGGACACATGATGGGGTGGGTCGACCCTTGTAATCGATAAATAGGAGAAAGGTTGTCCCGGAGAATGAGTCAGAAATAACACCACCGTTCCCCTTAATTTTAGTATTATTTGGTTTTAATGAGTAATAGGTGAAAGTCGTTCGACCCAGTTTTTACATTTGGTTTGAACATTGATGGAAATGCAGTAATCAATTCTAGATACTATACTCAATCTGGAGTATCAACTAAATCGCGATTGAAATGCAGACCTAAAATTCAGATATTAAATTCAATGCCTAACTCAAGTATTAATTATGTCACTATTATTCTTTTTTTTGTTGAATAATACTGAGAGACTTTCATTGCATTGAATCAAGAGTACAAGATGCAAAAGAGATCAAGAACAAAAGATCCAAGCACGACGAGGTTGCAAAAAGAGGCTAGCAAGATCCCTAAAGGATCGGTAAACCACAAATGCTTCATGTTGGGCAGAGAGAGCGGGTGGCCGGAAATGGCAGACGGCACTACCGGAACCATAAAAGAAACTATCACAAAAGCTAAGATCGTTCAACATAGGCAACCTAGATAAAAACAACAAAACCCACAAAAGGGTGCACAAAAGGGTAGCAAAGCCCCAAGGGGCAGCAACAAAAACAACCAACAACAACAAAAAAAGAAGCAGCAAGCAGTAAAAAAGTGGCCGAAACACCACTACGGAAGACACGGCGGCGGGTGAAGGTCATTTGCGGCTGAGGGACGCTGGACCAGCCATATCTGGGCGACCGAGAGCTTTTGACACAGTCCAAGGGTCATTGCCGTCGAAAACCACTGAAAACAGCCCTAAAATGCAGAATATTGAATCAGCGCGTGTGGGCGCGTGCGGCGGCAGATCGACGACGGAAATGTGCAGAAAATATCGGCCGGAGGAGCTGAGTTTGATGATCTATGGCGTGGCCTCCAAAGGTCAACGAAAACGCCGGGATATAGCTATCACTTCTTCGAAATAAAACTAACTAAAACAAGACATCCGGACAGGAGGAAAGTGGCAGATCTCGACCACAAAGCGGAGCCGAGAAAGGAGGGGAGGCGGGAGGAGCTCCGGCTCCTCCCGCTGCCGGGGAAAGAAGGAGGGGTAAGGTAGGCGAAAACCCTAAAGGTGTTCAAGAGAAAAGGCAGAGCCTCTCTCTCTAGAACATATCCGTTTGTTATAAGTCACTATTATTCATGTAGTTGATTGAACTGAAATATTCTTATCCCAAGCCACTCAAAACTAGAGTTCTGCATATACGGTGACCGGTTGCAGTTTATGTCCCAACTGACACTACCATTGCCATAGCTATGGGCAGTTGTCCAAAACAGACACCGTCCTTAGCAACAAGCGATTTTTGACAATTCTGGTTTGATCAATTTTCTACACCGATACTAATGCTTGTGTAAGTTGAACCAAACACCGGAGTGTGAATCTACCACTCATCTTAAGCTTATAGAAAGAGGAAGATTTTATTTTTTGAATTATATTCTCTAACCGGAAGTACCGCTGTCCCACCCTAACTCAGGCCACACCCCGGAGAGTTTTTAGTATTATGTCGTGTTACCTGGTACATTTTCTTCCCGAGGATCGTGGTCAATACATACAGTACTTACTAGTGTATATGAGCTAATAGTAATTGCATAAGACTGTTTCCAACTCCATTTATTAAAGCAGCCACAATTTACTCATAAAAAGTACCCGGGGGGACTGTGGTGGAATACAGACTTTGAGAAGCCTAGATAAATTAAAAGAACACGACCCTCAATTATAGAATAAACAATTCCATTTTCTTTTGACATTAAAGAATTTTTTTTTTGCATTAGTGAGCTGTTCCTCTTATTCTTTGTTCTGTTGTGAGGTATGCGTAGCACTTTTAATTATATCTGGAATTTTTATATCAAAGTTCTTTTAAATAGGGGGGAAAAAAGACCTAACATGTTGACAAGTTAGCATAAAAGGCAAGTGAATTGGGTTCACGGCCGTCATCTACTAAAAAAACATTTTTTTGGTAAGCCCTTACTGTGAACTGGATTTGCATATAGTTCGATTTAAAAATTTATACAAAATAATACGAGGACTGATGTTTACTATATATTAGTAATTAACATCATTCGTATATGACTCAGGTTACAACCGTTACCCATTAAAGATACGTGACGCTCTCTCTCCCCCAAGCTATATTTCCCCCAGTATATTCACTGGGTTGGCCAAGATTGCGCACGACCAAAACCAGATTGTTTTGCTCCCAAGCACCTTTGTCAAATGCCTTCACTTATTTATTTTGTTGGGTTTTTATTCCGCACACCTCAAGAATTTGAGATTTATTGTTGCATTTCAAAGATATACAACTCTAAACAGTTCACATGTTATAAAAATAGCCTCATTTCCAATTGATCTTTTTAGGGATCAACATACTCTACAATTCTATGCCCGAATTGTACGATGAGAGAGAAACAAATACAAGAGGTGGTGTCCATTATAAAACCATGTTGTCCTTGGAGGTCCATTGCCAATAGGACTCCCAAAAACCAGCCTCCATCAGTAGCTAGGAAAAGCCACATCAATTGTACAATAGCTTCCCCATTTCGGAACTGAGCTAAAGTAGGTAAAAACCTTATCTATCTGGATTACCTCTTCGAAGGAACACTCATTCACCCTACAAATTTGCAGGAGATGTGTGTTTCTTTCTTCCTCCTTGCTTTTCTCATGATACAATCTACACTGGCAAGTCTGGTACTGAACATCAGTATAGCTAAAATTGGGAACTTTGGGTGAAGATTGTTGATATTGCAACTCCTGTAAATTGCCCTTTAGTGTTTGAGAGGGCGATGAAAGCCAGGACTTGAAAGCTGAGTTGGTGTGCAAGTCAACCGACCAAATTAGAAGCCCATCGGGCCGATACCTGGATGAAATATCGAGAGCAATTGTCACTAGCCTTACAGTATTACGTCAAATTTGGGTTACAAGATGTAGAAATGAAAACTCCTTTGAAGGTGTAGAGATCACCGGGGTTGGCATTGGTGGTCTCCTTGGGATGGGCTTTAGTTCCTTAATGTCAACTACAACAGCGTCTGATGTCAGGAAAGTCTTGGCTACAGATGCTGCATGCTCCAAACAACATCTAACTACCTGCTCCAACATTTGATAGGGATAAAAGTTTTATCAGCAAAAATTTCACCAAATATTGGATAGTTCAAAGCCTAGACATTCTGGCTTAAACCGAAGTCATTACTTGCAAGTCTTGCATGATCTTGATTAAGCTCTTAGTCTAATGTCCGTATGCTATATCCATAAGTGAGGTTTTCTAGATTACTACTCAGATAACATCTTTCCATTTCATCCAATAGCTTCCTTCGGGGGTAAATTATATTAGGATGAGAGGTATCCCAAACGCCTTAAATGCCTATGTCACTGTGCTAATGATATGTGCATCTTCAGATAAAATCATTCAATTGATGCTACCTTCTATGGATCCATGATTCCAGCTTCCATCAAATCCTCATAACAGTCTCTTGCAGCATTGTATCCATATTTAATGTTATCATTAGAAAGAACCTGCAAAAAAATTTCAACATGGCAGTTTGATGAATGGGCAAAATCTGTTCGTATACCTTGATTTGTTTACTTAATCAATATTTATGCATAACAGGATATGTGATTAGTATGCAGATACCTTTTCTATAACCACATTTCCATTTACGCCTGCATTTTTGGCAATCAGTCTCGTGGGATAAGTTAAAGCTATTTTGAAGATCTCTGCTCCAATCTGCAGCACGCTTCCATATGTAACATTGCATATGTGCAGTCAGTGGAAAGTGATTGGACTAGTACTAAAGGCTTGCTAATATAAAATGCAATAGAATTGTTGACGAGTACTGGAAGTACATACATGGACATCCCTATTCAAGGCACTGATTGAGATTATCCAGTTTAGAACAAAAAGGCCAGAGGAAAAATTGGTCAGACTTGAAGAAAAGTGGAACCTTCTGTTCTTCATTGTCCATGAGTTGTTTGAGACCATCTACCCTTGTAGACAGCCTCAAAAGGGCACAGCCCCCAGTCCCCACCAACTACAACACCTTCCTCAATTGCAGCCTGTAACATGCCAAGTTAGAAGCTCGCTTAGAGATTGATAAACAAACTTGTCATCATATCAAGAAAGAAATTAGTTACCTTGGTTGCATTCAAAGCATCTTCAATCCGGAGTTGTTTATCCTTCAACTCCACTTGTGTTTGTGCTCCTACCTACGATTCAATTGATAAAACTCAAAGTATGTGCTTGAAAGCAAGTGACACCGTCCACACGGGATGCTGACTGTAATTATAGATTACCTGAAGAATGGCAATTCCCCCTGACAACCTAGCTATTCTTTCGTTCAGTATCTTCTTTTGAAATTTTTCTTCAGTGTTCTGCAGAACAAGAAACCATTGCATTTTTATTCTAGGACAATGCTACAAATATACAAATTCATTTTCACGTCAGCAGTTCACCAGAGTGCATGACTGGTCATTTAATCTTGCAATTAAGACTGCGATAATGAAACCTCAATGCAGAAATTACAAAAGTGCAGCTTGAGACATTTGTTGCACCTCAACAAGCCCCTGGATTCGAGAAAATCTCTTTTCGACGGCTTCACGAGTGCTCCCATCAGTAACTATTAGTGTAGAATCCTTGGTTATCACAATCATTGTAGCCGAGCCCAGTACCTCATTGCCAGCCTTCTCAAGGCTGAAGCCCATCTCATCTCTGATTACAGTGCCTGGAAAATTATCAAGATCCAGCCATGCAAAAAAATGAAGAATTTTCAAGAAGCAAAATGCTAAAGAACAAAAGAACCACTCAACTATGTTTTAATGCCAAATACTTGGGTATGGATACATGAATTCTTTTCTAATCCTATACAAGGCCAAATTCATTTTTCTCAAGGATGTACACCAATGAATATGATCACAAGTTTTGCTTTTAACAGTCGACAACCCCCCTTATTTATGGGCTTGGGATCCTAAACTATATTAAAGGTAGGTTAAAGATTGCCAACACAAAAATAAATTCTATTAACTTACATAATCTTGAAATTCAATGTATTTAATTGCATATAAGGGAACCTAGAATAAAAAACGGCAACTTCATTTGCAGACCTTGACGACTTCAGGTGATTGGGGTGAATGTATGGAAAGATCCTGATCTTACATTGCAACCCTCTAATCTGGATTATAGTATGTATGTAACTCAACGTTAGCTCTATTATTTGTTTCAAGAACTAGTCTTTTAACAGTAATGTAATTTCACTATATTTTGTATCTTCTAAAGGGTTTATATCTTAACTGGATGTGCAGGCTACGTTATACCTCTATTGCACCAATAAGCTACCTATGCTGGCAGCAAAAAACATGTAAAAAATTTAATAGCATTAATCCTGAGCTTTTCATGGGGCATAGCTACCTGCCCCGAGAAACATTTTAGGTTGCCAAATGATACAAAGGTACTACTATGTTGGAGAAAAAGAAGGAATTCTATTCTAGAGGGAAGAGTGAAGAGATACTATTTCTGAAATTTTCTTTCACTGTATTGCTTCTCAATGGCTTGCTTTGTGTCAATGCATACATGAGTATTTATAGGCTGATGATTACACCTAGCATTAACTCTAAATACATGAACTACCCAAATACATGAATACCCCAAGTACATGAATACCCCAAATACATGAATACCCAAATACATGTATTACTACTTTCAAGATGAACCTACACTAGTTCATGAATCTCCCAAAAGACACAACACTTCATTGAATTAAAGTTTATTATTCAACACTCCCCTTTAAACTTTATTCTTGGTAACTCCAAGCAACATCCGCAACTTGCTAAAAGTATCATATTTGAGAGGCTTCGTAAAAATATCCGCAACTTGATCATGGGTCTTCACAAATTTGACTTCCACTTCATTCTTGACAATGCATTCTCGAAGAAAATGAAATCTTGTATCTATATGCTTGCTTCTATCATGAAAGACCGGGTTTTTCGCCAATGCAATTGCCGACTTGTTGTCAACAAAAATCTTCGTTGCTTCCTTTTCTGCCATGTGTAGTTCCTTTAATAACCTTCTCAACCAAATTGCATGACAAACACAAGATGTCGCGGCAACATATTCAGCTTCACATGTGGAGAGTGTCACAATTGGTTGCTTCTTGGAACTCCAAGTAAATGCCGTACCTCCCAAATAAAATACAAACCCGGTAGTGCTCTTTCGATCATCCATGTCTCCGGCCCAATCACTATCACTATACCCCACAAGCTTAAATTCATGAGAAAATGAATAAAGAAGGCCGAAATCAATTGTACCTTTGACATAACGAAGAATCCTCTTAGCAGCTTTGAAATGCATTGTGCTTGGTGACTCCATATATCGGCTAACAAGCCCAACTCCAAAAAGTATGTCCGGTCTTGTACAAGTCAAGTATCTTAAACTTCCAACAAGACTCTTGAACATTGTGGGGTCTACCTTCTCTCCTTCTTCATACTTGGACAATTTTACTCCACATTCAACCGGAGTACTCACGGATTGACAATCTTCCATCTTGAACTTCTTGAGAACTTCTCTTGCAAAACCTTCTTGAGAGATAAAAATTTCATCCTCCATTTGCTTGATCTCAATGCCCAGATAATAAGACATGAGACCAATATCGGTCATTTCAAACTCTTTAGTCATGGCCTTCTTAAATTCTTCAAACATGCTTGAATTATTACCAGTGAAAATTAAATCATCAACATATATGCATACAAGCAAAATATCTCCATTTTCACGCACCTTAGCATAGAGAGCATATTCATGTGGGCACTTGGCAAATCCATTCTCCTGAAAATATTTGTCAATCCGACTATTCCATGCCCTCGGCGCTTGTTTCAAGCCATATAAGGCTTTCTTTAACTTCAACACTTTATCTTCATGCCCTTTGATCACATAACCCATAGGTTGCTCAACATAGACCTCTTCCTCAAGAATTCCATTCAAAAAAGCTGATTTGACGTCCATTTGATAAATTTTCCATTTGTTTTGTGCGGCAAGGGAAACAATCATTCGAATTGTCTCCAATTGAGCAACAGGAGCAAACACTTCTCCATAATCAATCCCAGGACGTTGGCTATAACCCTTTGCCACCAATCTTGCCTTGAACCTTTCTACTTCTCCCTTGGCATTCTTCTTCACTTTGAAAACCCACTTCACACCAATGGGCTTTTGTCCCTCCGGTAAAGTTGCCAACTCCCAAGTATCATTCTTCTTTATGGATTTGATCTCCTCGTCCATGGCAATTTTCCATCTTTTGTCTTCCACCGCTTCTTCAAAACCTATTGGTTCACAATCGGCAAAGTGACAAAAAAGAGTTAGATCGTCACTTAAATTTTCCGTTACCTCATAAAGGTCTTGAAGACTTCTCATTCGGGATGGCCTTTCACTTGAACTTCCTTCATGAGAAGATGATGACGGAGTACTAGGAATTGTTGGTGATCGAGGAGGTGTTGTGAGCTCTTGTTCATCATTTCCTGGATCTTCATCTTCAAGGATTGGAAAGAAATCATATCTTTCCTTTTCTTGATCACTCCAATCCCACGAACATTCTTCATCGAATTCCACATCTCTACTAATGATCGTCTTCCCGGCACTCGGATTATAAAGCTTGTAGCCTTTGGATCTTTGATCATAGCCGATGAAGATGTGCTTCTTACTTTTATCATCAAGCTTGGATCTCTCTTGATCAGGCACATGAACATAGCCAATGCTCCCAAAAACTCTCAAATGGGAAATGCTTGGCTTTCTTCCGCTCCATGCTTCTTGAGGAGTTGAGTTCAACAAGCTTCTTGTAGGACACCGATTTGATAGATAAACAGCACAATCAACTGCTTCTGCCCAAAACTCTTTAGGCATCATCTTTGTCTTCAACATGCTTCGCGCCATATTGAGAATTATTCTGTTCTTCCTTTCAACCACCCCGTTTTGTTGAGGTGATCTAGGAACCGTCAAAAATTGACGAATCCCATGTGCTTCACAAAACTCATTAAATTCATTAGATGTAAACTCACCCCCTCTATCCGATCTCAAAGCCTTTATTTCATAACCGCTTTGTTTTTCAACAAGTGCTTTAAATATTTTAAAAGCACTAAACACTTCAGATTTTTCTTTCAGAAAATATACCCAAGTTTTTCTACTAAAATCATCAATAAAAAGAAGAAAGTACCGATTTTTACCAAACGAAGAAGGCTTGATCGGTCCACAAACATCGGCATGAACAAGTTGAAGCGGCGAACTTGCTCTTGTAGTTGCTTCTTTTGGAAAACTATTTCGAAATTGTTTGCCAACAAGACACCCTTCACAAAGTTGATCTGATTGATCAATAGGTGGCAAACCTTTCACCATCTCCTTTTGAGCCAACAACTTCAATCCTCCAAAATTTACATGTCCAAGCCTCAAATGCCAAAGCCAAGAAGGATCTTTCACACAAGCTTTCAGACACTTGGCTACATCAGTTTGAATATCAAGCAAAAACATCCTATTTCTTGTCATGGGCACTTTCGCAATCAAATTCTTCTTCCCATCTCTTAGAAAAAGACTACGATTTTTCATTTCAATTTCATAGTCTTTTTCCAAGAGTTGCCCCAAACTCAAAATGTTGCTTTTCATACTTGGAACATAATAAACATTAGACATAAATTGATGGCTCCCATTTTTCAAACGGATTAGAATCGTACCTTTCCCTTTGATGGGAATTTTCGACAAGTCTCCGAAAGTGACATTCCCGCTTACTGATTCATCAAGCTCTACGAACTTGTTTTTATCTCCGCACATATGATTGCTTGCTGCATTATCCAGATACCACCAATTTTTCTTGCCAGTATCTTCTCCTTTGTAGGCTAGCAACAACGTAGGCTCCGCTTCCTCGTTCTCAACTTGATTACCCTTCTCTTCAACATTGCTAGGAGAATTCCAACACTCCGAAGAATAATGACCATACTTTTGACAATTGAAACATCGAATTTTGGACTTGTCATATTGCCTTCCATTCTGCCTTGAGTAATTTCCTCTTCCACGGCCTCTTGAGGATTGACCTCTTTCTTCATAGTTGGCATTTTGATTATTTTGTCTACCTTGGCCTCTTCCTCTTCCTATTCTTCCTCTACCTTGGCCACGTCCGCGTCCTCTTCCTCGTTGAATTTTATCACGCTCTTCGTCTTTCACAGAGAGCTTTGTGGCTAGAACCTGCTCAACAGGTTCTTCCTTCTTCTTAAGTCTTTCTTCATGGGCTTGGAGAGAACCCATGAGTTGATCAACCGCCATCGTCTCCAAATCTTTCGACTCTTCAATAGCCACCACAATATAATCGAACTTCGAATGCAACGAGCGAAGAATCTTCTCAATTACCCGGACGTCCTCCATATTTTCTCCATACCTCATTTGATTCACAATGGCCAACACCCTCAAAAAAATAATCTGCAATCGCCTCGGATTCTTGCATACGCAGGACCTCGAACTCTCCTCGTAGCGTCTGAAGGCGCACCTTCTTCACTTTATCAACTCCTTGATAGGAGTTCTGAAGGATCTCCCAGGCTTGCTTGGAAGTAGTGGCATTAGCCACTTTCTCGAACATGGCTTCATCCAAACATTGATGGATGAGTGTGAGAGCTTGCTGGTCCTTCTTCCGCGTCTTCTGCAGATTATCCCTTTGATTGGGACTCAACGAAGCTTCATCTCTCGGCTCGTCATAGCCTTTCTCTACAATTTCCCATGCATCTTGGGATCCAAGCAAAGCCTTCATACGAATGCACCAATTTTCATAGTTCTCCTTCGTCAAATGCGGAAATTGAAACGGAAACGTTGAGTTGGCCATCTTCCAGATCAAGAAACCTTGCTTTGATACCACTTTGTTGGAGAAAAAGAAGGAATTCTATTCTAGAGGGAAGAGTGAAGAGATACTATTTCTGAAATTTTCTTTCACTGTATTGCTTCTCAATGGCTTGCTTTGTGTCAATGCATACATGAGTATTTATAGGCTGATGATTACACCTAGCATTAACTCTAAATACATGAACTACCCAAATACATGAATACCCCAAGTACATGAATACCCCAAATACATGAATACCCAAATACATGTATTACTACTTTCAAGATGAACCTACACTAGTTCATGAATCTCCCAAAAGACACAACACTTCATTGAATTAAAGTTTATTATTCAACATACTATTACTACCAAACAGATTTATTCACAGTATTGTTTGTTTCTTAACCTCTTTTCCACTACCACTACTTTCCTTAACAATATTATAGCTATGGCAACTACTGCGAGTACTTGCAATGCTGCTATTTTAATGTTATTATTATTATTGTGAGACCCCGATTTTCCCCTACGTAATTGCTTATGTATTATTTTATTTTTCCAATGTAATAGTTTTTATTTCTTAATGGGGCTATGTTTTGGCCAATGTATGGCCTAATTTTTATGTTATGGTATTTCGATTTAAATGGGATTTTATCTCATAAAATCTCTTTAAATAATTAATATGCCATTTTATGCAAGTAAGTTCCTCTTTTACAAATTAATATTTTTACCTACTATGATTCATGGGCCATATAATTCGAATTATGCTTTAATAATTTCCTTGTATAAGCCGAAATTATTAATAGATTAAATAATGAAATTCTTTTGAATACATGGATTAAATATTGTATGTGACATGTAATATTATGATGTGTTCTATATTATTAATAGAATTTCCATATGAATATTCAAATGATAAGCTATGTAGTTATGTGATAAGTTTAGAAATGATTTAATTGATAAGCACACTTGCTTATCATAGTGATAAGCAAGCATGATAAGCTAGGAAACCTTTAGAGTGATAAGGCCTTGTGATTATTGTAGAGATAGGCTAAGGTCATTATCACATGATAAGAGAACATGCTTATGAGATGATAAGCTATTGTAATGGATAGATAAGTAAGAGAGCTTATAAAGAGATAAGTTAGGTGATAAGTGAAAACCAAGTTGAAAGTTAGTTGCATATTAATGAGGAAGTAACTAGGTTGGTTGGAAAGCAACCAAACAAATTAAATGTTAGTCAAGGAAGGCTTTTACGTGAAAGGCTATGAGGAGAAATTGGAAAGCCAAAGTGAAGTGCCATGTGATGTGTAAGAGGTGTGTAAGAAGTGTAAGATTGATAAGACAACACATGGATGCAAAAGAGAAGAGAAAAGCAAGGGAGAGGAAGGCATTTACGTTGGAATGCATGTGAGGAGAGAGAGAAGGTATTCAAATGCAAGACAAGCTTTTGGAAGACAAGTGATGTGAGATAAAAAGGTGAAAGGAAATAAAAAGAGAGAGAGAAGACTTAGACCTTTGCTTGGTCGGCCAACACCCCCCATTCATCCCCTCTTCATCTTTCTTTTTCTCTCTTGTCAACTCACCCTCTCAAGCCTTGTGTCATAGCATTTACTCCCCTTGGGAGACTCAATCTCTCACATCTCTCTTGCAAATGCCATGACCGAAATTCACATCTCACCCCACACTCCAATTCTTCCTCATTTGGCCGAACCCCTCATTGCTCTCAACTCTCTCCCATTTGCAAGCACTTGGCCGAACCATCCCCTAGAGTTCAAGGATTGTTCCTTTTTCATCTTGCACCTAAACCACATTCTTCTAGCTTACCAAATCCCATTCTAAAAGCCAAGTTAAACCTCTTTTGTTGTAGACAAAAATCTCTCTTGGTGCAAACACAATCCTTCCTTGAAAACCCTAGCCATTTGACATCATTTCTCTTCAAAGCTTACCATGTTCTCTTCACCACCATAGAGTTTCTTTTAAACCAAGCTTGGTCATTTCTAAGGAGGGTGGACCGAATCTTTGGAGGTGGAAAAGGATAGGAAGATTTGGTAAAGGTTGAAGGTGAGTTTAGTTTCATTGATGATTTTGTCTTGAGCGTCACAAGTACTAACCAAAGGTACCTTATTTTCTAGGTGCTCAAGCTTGGACAAACAATAAGGTAAGACTAAAATGATTTTTGTTGGGTTAGCATGAGTGGCCGAATGGCCTATGTGTAAGATCTTGGAGTTGTATTTTGATAGATGCCTTGATGTTGTTAGATCTTGGATGCTTAGGAACCCTAGGTTGTTTACATGTTAGATCTAACCATGGAAGCCCTAGATCTAAGGTTGTATGTGAAGAAAAATGTAAATGGAGAACAATGTAGGCTAAAGGAAGTTAGATCTAAGTTTTGATATGTTGGGTGATGAAAAAATGATATCTTTGTTTAGATCTATGGATATTAGTGTGAATAATGAGTAGACCTATTGTTGATGGAATTGTTTGATAAAAAGATTAAGTGTATGCATGCTAGTTAGGTCACAAATGCAAAGGATGTGCATGATATGATTTTTAGCATGAAAAAGGGTACATTTTGGGTAAGGCCGAAAATAAGCTATGTGGATTTTCATGTATAGTTTTGAATATGTGTAGATTTGGACATTGGCCTTTAACATGTGCAAGATTTATGACCTTAAATGCATAGTAGATGATTATGTTAAGTATTGGAAGCATGCATGTTGAAGGAAATAAAGGAAAACTAATCATTGGGTAAAAACATGTGTTGGCCGAATGCCATGAGTATAGTGTATGGTAATGGTGCTTTGAATTATAGATATTAGGTTGTGAAATTGTTGATTGGAGGATGGGATCACCCTTGGAGAAAAAGTTGTGATTTAATTGGTGCATAAATGGTAGTGGCCGAAAGTTGCAAGAAAAATTAACCCTAAGTGCAATTCATGATTTATGTATGTTCATTGTTGTGTTGGATAAGAAATTAGGGTTAGGCTAGTTGGAATAATGTTGTAGAGCTATGATCTTTTATTAAATATTATTGGAACCCTAGTTAAGTTTTACTCGGGTTTTTATTTGAGGTTTAAAGTCTAAGTTAAGATTTAATCATGAATAATTTATTAATAGTTAGATATAAGGTTTAATGTAGTACGTGTAATAAAAAGAGACTTAGGTTTAAATCTAAACCTATGAGTATTATTTAACCCTAATCGAGACACGTACATGGATAAATATATTTTTATTTCAATAAAAATATTAATTTAATAAGTTAAGTTTTGAATATTGTTAAGGAAAAGAATAAAATAATTATTTTGTAATTAAATGAATTTCTGTGATATGTATATATAGATATATATATATATATATATCTTCGATTGATGACTGATTTCAAAAGAAATGATTTCATAATTCTTAAAGTCTAAAAGAATATTTGAATCGCTTGTAGGCGATCCACGTGTCTGTATACACGAACAAGAAGAGCAAGAGTAAGTGGAATAGTAAGTGGATACTGTAAGTGTACAGTAAGTATTTCTTTTCAAAACTGGAATGACACACTGCATCGTTTCATGAACAAGTATGGATTTTAAGAAAGCATGACATGATATGAATTTCATGAACAAGCATGAATTTTAAGCAAGTATGAATTTTAAGCAAGCATGACATGACATGTGCATTGCATGAATTTTTCAAGAAGAAAATTATGCAATGATTTTTATGGAAAGAATATGAGAAGTTTTATGAAACGATAAGTTAAGATTAAGGGCACCGGTCGGTACCGTACCATCAAGTTGGACTCCCATACCGAAGGACATTTATGAGAAGGATGGGTGAATCCAAGAGGCTGTGCAAGCCACACTGAAGGACATTGAGAAGGTGTGGTGCCTCCAAGGGTCGTGTCTAGCCATCAGGCCCGGGGCCACTTCAAGGGCTAGCTCGACCAGATGTAAAGTCTCTAAGGGAATTCGGGGACAGTTCCGAAGGGAACGCACAACCCTGACTTCAGGGGTCAAATGGAGCGAGCCCACAAGTAAAAGACATGAAATAATTATGATAAGGCCAACAAGGGCACAAGTACGAATGAATGATTTTTAAGGGCCAAGGGCCAGTTTTACAAGCAAGTATGAAAGAAAGTGGTTTTCAAGGGCCTGGGGCCGAAAACACTAAGCAAGAGCATATGCATAATTCATGAGCACGCATATGCATCAGTTATCAAGTTTTCTTTCTTTCATGATTAAGCAAGCATGAGTCAAGAGCATGATTTAAGTTTTACGTTTTTCCCTTACTGAGTCTTTTTGACTCACGTTTTTAAAACTGTGTCATTCCAGATGTATCAGGTGAAGAGAGTCAGGAGGACTACCTGACCTAGATGCCCAAGATGTTAAGCTTCGCATTTTGTTGATAGTGACATGAGTGTCACTAATTTGGGTTCTAATATGTTTTAAATATTTGTTTTGTATGAATTTAATGAGAACCCTGATTATGTAAGTATTTGCTCAAACCCCTCGCGATCCTGTACGTTTCCGCCGTAACCAAGTAAGAATATAAGTAAGAACGCTGGAGCCATCCGGGGGATAGCTCGCGGCTGTCACGGTCCCTGCGGGATGCCGTTCGGGGCGTGACAATTATTGCTATTGACTACACTCCAGGGATGCATTTATAGGCCCAAAATCTACTGCAACCAGGGAGTCAATACGTTCTGTTTCAAACCTGAGTGCACAGGCATAGTATTTGGGTAGCAGCAATAACCAAAAATGTCACAGTTGTTTTATTTGCATCCAATGAAAGGAAATAGGTTTATCTTGCTTTTAAACTGCCTCATTAAGAAATTTGAAAAAGCAAAAGATAAAATCTAAGTTTATGTACTCAATCTACTACCTCCAGTCAAGATGGCGATGTCATCTAAGTAGTGGCTCATGCGCTCACCAAAGGCAGGAGCCTTAATAGCCGCTGCCTTCAACACACCCCTGAGTTTATTTCTAATTACCGGAGCTAGAGCTTCTTGCTCAATTTCCTCTGCAACTATCACAATGGGATACTTCTCTTTAACTGCACAGTCCAATATTGCAAACATCTCCTTTGGGTTTGTGATTTTTTCGTCAACCAAAAGTAACTGCAACCAGAGAATTTCATACCCCGTAATGACTTCGTGGGAGGACATGTCAGACTATGTAATCCTACAATTCCTACCTTGCAATTATGGAACTCAACTGTCATCTTTTGTCGATCAGTTACGAAGTAAGGAGACAAATATCCACGATCAAATTGCATTCCTTCTACAATTTGTAGATTGTTCTCCGTACTCTTCCCTTTTTTCAATTGTCACTACACCCTTCCTTCCCACTTGACGAAGAGTATCAGCAATCATGTTTCCTACTAGATAATCATTCCTGCACTAACAGCTGCAACATCTGCAAGTTCATGATCTTTAACCTACAACACATGAAATTTATTGCGTCTTATTCAGCAAAAGGAACTTATACATGCACTACTCTTCTAGAAGCTGAAATGAGAAATATAAACTTGTTGACCTCTCTGGACATTAGTTTGAGCTCAGACACAAGGGCCTTTGCAGTCTTCTCAATCCCACAAGCAATTTGAACAGGATTCCTCCCAGCTGCAACAATCTAGAAAGGATGGAATGTTCAGATATAAAGTATTGGCAGCAGTTGATATAAAGTCCTATTCATCTCTCAAAGTAAAAGTGCCATTAATAAAAACAAAATAGAGATATAGCAGATGCATTAGTGAAGTCTACATTAGCCCATTGATGAAGTATTTTACAAGCCCTGGCCTAGGACATTGCTGGGATGCAATACACGGGCTACTCATGAACAGCATTTATCATACCTTCGCACCCTCCCTAATTAGACCCTGAGCAAGAATGACTGAAGTAGTGGAACCATCGCCAGCAAGGTCATTTGTCTTAGCACCAGCCTGTCTCACCAACTTGACTCCAACATTCTCCAGAGGGTCCTCCAATTCAATCTAAATACAAAATTCAGAGCCAGTTAAGAAGGAAGTTCTTGATGAGAAAATCCGCCAACAGACAATGGGATTTTCCTTTTGCTAATGATGTTTCTATGATGAAAAGAGTTACAAGGGGATGTGGGACAAAGCAGCGGTACTTCTACAGTTTATGGTGATGCAGTGTAAATGCATTATAGAAGTACTTCTAGAGTGTCTTGACTTGAGTCATTGAAAAACCGCCAAACAAAAAACCGGAAATATCAACGATGCCTATAAGGCCACATGATAGGCATAAAATGTTAAAAGATAAGCCCAACATAAGAATATGCTTCAATGCTACTTTCAAAATTCCATATATATGTGAAATCACTGCTCAAAGAGATTGGGATAGAGGGTATAGTAACAAAGGAAGGAATGGTTTCAAATCCGCATTGAACTGTTGTAACGAAAGTAAGGAGAGATATCTGCTCATACAAGAGGATCCTCTCTACCAATGGATGCACCATAAAACATGAAAGAACGGTGTAAAAGAAATGCTGATTGCAATGAGACAGAGAGCGTGTTAGAGGATGAAAATCCCCTGTGAACTGTAATAAACATACTGACAAGATATTTGTGAGACCCCGATTTTAGGTCTGTCAAGTTATTGCTTATGACCTCTTAAGTACGTATTATTGCAAATGTATGTATGATTAAATTAGTGATTTTTGATGTAAGTGTCGACACCTTGGGTGATGGTGTCGACACATTAGACTAAAACCCGAAAGTTTGCATTTTTCCAGAACTCCCGTGAATTTTGACTAAGTGTTGGAAGTGTCGACACCTTGGGTGATGGTGTCGACACATCTAACTGAAACCCGAGAGTTCGCCTTTTTCCAGAACTCCCGTGAATTTTGACTAAGTGTTGGAAGTGTCGACACCTTGAGCGATGGTGTCGACACATCCAACTGAAACTCGAAAGTCTGCTTTTTTCCGGATCTCGAGTGAGTTGTAAGTGTTGACACCTTGGGTGATGGTGTCGACACATATAACTAAATCCCTTGAAAATATGTGAGGTGAAATTCATGTGAAAAAGGGGAAAAGAAAGGGGGGAAGGGCAATTTTGCCTTTTCCCTTCCCCCAAGCCCTTTACGTATAAGGCAACCCCCCCATTCCCACAAATCATTTTGCCCTAGCTCACCCGAACAAGAAGAGAGAAGAAGAAGAAGAAAGAAGAAGAAGGAGAAGAAGAAAAGAAGAAGGAGAAAGGAAGAAGAGGAAGAAGAAGAGAAAGAAAGAGAGAGAAGGAGGTGAGGGATTTCAGCCATTCTTGGCCGACCAAGCCATCACCCATTTCTCTCATTTTCTCTCACTTCCTTTAATGGTTGTTGGTTGTGAAGTTTGTTTGGTTTCCTCCTTTTATGTGTTGTGTTCATGTGTGTTTTTTGAAGAAAATGTAGATCTAGTAAGCTTTAAAGAGTAGTATGGGTTGTATATGGAACCATGGGGAGTTATGGTTAGATCTGAGAAAAGAAAATATGTTCAAGAGAGAGAGAGGTTGCTTGCTGCACCCTAGGTGTTTGATAAAAAGCCCAAAAGAGGGCTGAAATCTATTTGAGCATGCATGGCCGAGTGGTTGTGGTATTGGGTATTGTCTTTTCATATCTAAATGCCTTGAAGTTCAAAGGAGATTTGGGAATGAGTGTTGTTGCTGGAAAATAAGCTGAGGCTTTTAATTTAGAATCATGGGTGAAGTTGTTGCATTAAGAAGATTATATTATCAAGGGAGGAAACTTGTAGGAAAAAGGAAACTTCTTTGTTGCTGATTTCACCTATAGAAGATTGTGCCCATTCTATATGACCTATTGTTGTTGAATTGGAAAACCTATAACATTCATAAGCGTGGCCAGTTATCTTAAAGATCATAGAGAATTATAGAGGATGCTTGTTAGACAAGTTGCTGAAATTTAACCTCTGCAGATTTCAAGGCTCTTTGGGAGTGTATTATGATGCAATTGTGCTTATCCCTTAATCTTAATAGGATCCTAGATTATAGACCTAGGAAATAGGAAGATTTTAAGCCATACCTTGGGTGATTCCGATTATTATTGGGGGAGCTATGCGTTGTTCAAGGCCCGGACGTCAAGCTGCCAGCAGCCTTGCACGTCCGGAATATCAGGTCATTTCGAGCACCCTTTTGAGGGATCATTTTTAAGTCCAAATTTTACGAGGTTAGTCTTGAATTTTAAGTTTATGAAAGGAGAGCATTTTAAGGTGAATTTCGTGTGATTTGGAGGTGTAATTCATAAGTTATAATATTTTGTAAATGGAGGGCCGAGCTGGAACAACAATAGTGTGGTTGTAGGATTTTTGCTTAATATGAAGTGTTCATGAAAATGTATAGCACATTCTGCTGAGGTGAATTTTACCCCCAATCTAGACCTATGAAAGATGAATATTTCAAGATAAATTTCATGTACCTTGGAGCCATGGTTTTGAAGTTAGGAATTTTTAAGTTGGAGACGTCGGGACTGCCCGCTTGGAAGTCCTCAGCAGCTTGTATTTTTTAGTAAAGGTTTCAAGTGGCAAACGAACTCCAAATTAGTTAGAATTTTGATATGCTATGAAAATTAGTGTCAGGGTCAGTTAGAACTCAATTCTTATGGCTTTGGCAACCTTAAGAAAATACCTTGTGTTGTAAGATGACCAACTAGGAGTTAAGTATACGGACGATTTTGTATGATGAAGTGTGAGTAATTGATTGATTACTCTATACGTCTAGTGAGCCTTTGAATAACACTAGTATGATCCATTGTAGGTAACATGACGTTCAACACTCAAGCAAGCGGAGGTAAGAGGAGCTTACGTTTGTAAGTGAAAATTGTAAGTGGAACTTACGTCTATAAGTGAAAACTTACTTGTTATGAAAACTGGAATGATACACAGCATGTTTTTATGAACAAGCATAACAGGTTTATAACCAAGCATGACAAGTTATTTTTCAACAAGCATGACATAGTATACGTATTTGCATGAAAGCATGAAAGAAGTTTTTGTGCAAATGAAAACATGAAAGTTTTATGAGATCAAGTAAGTTTTATGAGATATTTGTCATCAAGCATGACCCGTCAAGAGCAATTGCATGATTTTCTAGAAGGAAAGAGAAAGGGAAGCATTTTATGATAAGTTGATTACTCATCATCAAGCATGACATGAGCATGTCATGAGCAATTGCATTTGCATTTATTTTTCTCATAAGAAAGAGGGAGAAATTTTATGCAAATGAAAGTACCATTTTTATGCTACTTTATGTTAAGTTTTATGACAAGTAAGTTAATGAACCAAAGTCGGTCGGTACCGTACCAAGTCAAGAAGGTGCATCCATACCGAAGGACGTTTACGTGAAGGATGGATGTCACCTAGGACACCCATACCGAAGGATGCTTGCAAGAAGGATGGGTAGTCCACGAGGTAGGTGCAATCACACTGAAGGATGCTTGCAAGAAGGTGTGAACCTCGAGGAGTCGTGTCTAGCCACTGAAGGACGAATGTGAGAAGGTGTGCTAGCTCGACCATATGTAAAGTCCCTAAGGGAAATAGGGGACAGTTCCAACTGGAACGCACAACCCTGAAGCCAGGGGTAAATGGAGCTCAAGTAGCCCATAAGATAAGGATTGGAATGATTTTCCAAAATCAAGAACTTTACAAGCACAAATGATGTTTTCAAGAGCAAGTGCATGTGCATATGCAATCATGAGACATACATGTGCATCAAAATTCATGATCATGCATGAATTACATATGTTTACATGATATTTCAAGTTCAAGTGCATGCTTATGATTTTAAGTTCATTATGATTTCAAGTTCATAATGATTTCAAGTTTAAGTGCATGCTTATGTTTATGAGTTCAAGTGCATGCATACGATTTCAAGTCATGAATTCAAGTTATGATTTTAAGTTATGTTTTCAAGCTATGATACTAGTGCATGATTACAAGATTATGAATTCAAGTTCAAATTTCAAGTTACAAGTTCAAGCTATAAGTTCAAGTTCATGATTTAAGTTCATGTTTTACAAGATCACGTTTACAAGTTATTTTCCTTACTGAGTCTTTTGACTCACGGTTTCAAAATGTATCATTCCAGGTTTGCCAGGTGGCAGGAGTCCTGAGGATTTCCTGATTTAGTAAGTAGTAGATTGTGATGTTGTTGGTCATAGGCCTTGGGAATGTACTATGGGTCAAGAGTTGGAGAATGTACATGAAATCCTAAGAGTGCTTGATATCCCACTGAGGCGGCAGGATGCTAACAAAATTGTAAGGTATATACGGATTCAAGATGTTATGAGTAGGTCTTATAAAGGTTTTGTTGGAATCCCTTAGGACTTGTACTCCAGCCATGCAGATATGACATGTAATTTGGATGCTTTCACTATTGCCGTTGTAGTCAATTGTGTAAGTTGAAGTTTATGTAAATCTCTTTGGCCCATCTCTCTCAGTCGTAGGTGTTTATGTATGTGTATAAAAAAAAATTCCGCTGCAAGAATAAGAGAAAACGCTGGAACATTCATTGAGTGAATGTTCGCGGCTGTCATTAACCCCTTTCGGGCTAGCGTTCGGGGCGTGACAATATTACAAGTGAATTCACTCTTACCAACAGTTTTGCCTTCTACAATCCTCCCCAAAGTTGTTTCTTGCTTATAAACCATACTTGCATCAGTTGCAGAGCTAGGGGGCCTGGGGTTCCCAAAACAGTCCCCAAGCATTCCGGGACCAGAAATGGGAGGAGTTCCATGCTGTCCTTGAGCCTTTAGCTCATGAGGCAGACTCGCAGTTTCGTTTGTTTTTAGTGGGTAAAGTTATATCATCCCGTTCCATTGTTCCTAATGTCGTTCACTCCACACTTAAGGCAGCTTGGAGCTGCATTACGGAATTTATGGTGGAAGAACTCAAGAATAATGTGTTTTTGTTTCATTTCATTAAAGAGGTGGACATGCAGTTTGTCTTGGACCATTCCCCGTGGAATGTTCGGGGGCAGTTAATGGTCTTCAAGCAATGGGACCCGGAGATAGTGCTTCAAGAAGTCTCTTTTAATACTGTCCCCTTCTGGGTGCAAGTGAACGGGTTACCCCGGAACAGAATCGGGGAGAGTAACGCCAATTTCATTGGGCTGAAGTTAGGAAAATTTCTCGAGATTGACTCGAATGAATATTTGGACGTGGCCAAAAGAACTTTTCTCCGTCTTCGCGTTGAGCTCGACATCTCTAAACCTCTGGTTTCTGGTTTTCCCATTCCTCGGACTGGTATATCCACCTCTTGGGTGCAGTTCGAGTTTGAGAAGTTGGCGGACTTTTGTTACGTTTGCGGCTGTTTAGGTCATACTCAGCACAAACGTAGGGAAATCGCTCTTTTGCAAAGAAAGACGGGTTTCGGGCCTAAGATGCGGGCCGAATCTCTTAACCTGCGTAAGGAGGCCATCGTGAGAGTGGTTCAATCTTCCTCTAAATTTCTTGCTGCTCGCAAGGTTAATGGGCAATGGCTTACTCCCTTGGGAAAGTATAAAGCTCCTGCTCCTGCTCCTGCTCCTGCTCCGGCAAAGGGAATTCTTCCTTGTCCAATAGAATCTTTTGACTCGGTTCATCCTATTCCTAACTCAGGCATGGAATTAGCATCTAACTGCTAGCTGATCAAGGAGGCAGTCCATGGGCTTGAGGTGCCTGTAGCGCGTGACCAACTAGCCTCACCCCGCTGTTGGAGCGAACTTCAATTGGATAGAGAGGCTTTCGTGACCAGAACGCAAACTTTGAATGCTGAGTGTTGTGGAGGGTTCAGCCAGCACGCCAGTACGTCAGTTCCATCAGGGCGAACCGGACGGCACGGGTTCTGAGGTCCCCTGTGACGGTTTTCTTTTCACTAGCCCCCCTTTAGCGGCTATTGCGAAAAATAAGTGTTCAGGGGTCTCGGGAAAGAGTGGCACAGGATCCCATTCTCTGGTTCCTCGTTTGGAAGGCCAGGATCCGGTTGTGGCTTCTCTGGGCCTTGGTTTGGTTTGTGGGCTGGATAGGTATATGGCCAGCCCAAAATTGTTAGAAGCAGCTCCTGATGAGCCCCAATCTACTGGGATGGAGTGTATCAAGCCGGTTTCTTCTAAAGCGGCTGTGGATGAGTCTGTTACTCTTGCTTGGGCTGAAATGTTGGTTATGCATGGTAAAGGAAAAAGAAAAGATGTGGGTTCTGCGGAGAACCTCTTTATTGCTAAAAAGCCCGACAATAAAAGAGTGGTTAATTTGTTTGAGCAAGTAACCGGAGCAAAAAAAACTCTGCCCCATGTTAACCAGCGTAGATTTAATAGTAGGCCAATAATAGTGGAAAAATTTTCCAGTCATATCGTCCGGCTCTGAGGCCTTTGCAGCTCCAATCTGCTTGACAGCACTGAAAATCTCGGCTTCGTCTGGAATCAACAGCAGTGCTGCGTTGTCCTTGCTGACAATAGTGGGTTGGATCAGCTCTTCAACCACAGTGGAAATTTCCGGAGTGTTGGAGGCAAAAAGCTTCTGAAAGTAATTGATAAAACTGCCTCCAATACTATCTCTGTCGTGCACCCAACCTCCTTGAGGCGTTTGAAGGCCTTCAATCGCATTTCGCCGCCTTCTAATGATCGTCGATAAATGGAAAAATCGGGTGTTTAAATCCGGTGAGGTTAACCAAGTAACCTGCGCCTTCTGCTTCCAAAGAAGTTCTTCCCATCTTTGGAGTTCCACCAGGGCATTTCTCACAGATCTCTCATAGTTCTCGTCATGAGCATCAAGGGTAAGACCTTGAATACGCTAGAGTTCAGTTTCCACAGAGAGCAGCGATTGTTGGATAGACCCGAAAGTTTCTTTATTCCATTTACGCAAGGCTTGACGTGTGGCTTTAATTTTACTGCAGAAGACAAAAGCTGGAGAGCCACGAGACACTTCCTGCCAAGCTTGACGTACCACCAGTTTACTTCTATGATCCCGCATTCAAAACTCCTCAAACCGGAAAGGTTTGGGACCGCTATGAGTGTCGCCTAGAGTGTCCAAAACAATGGGGGAGTGATCGGGGCTGGTGAAGGATGGTCGTACGAGGGAAAGAAATCCTCCATTGATGGGAGGCAAATCCTTTGTCAAAGAGTTGTTTAGTGTGAAGGTCATACAACTTGTACCCTTTAAAACCATGAGGATAACCAAGGAAAAGACATTATTTGGCACGGGTATCAAACTTGTGACGATATTTTTTATGGTGGATGCATAACAAAGACAACGAAAAACCTCGAGATGAGTGTAGGAAGGTTTGGTTGGAAAAAGAATCTCAAAAGGAGATTGATTTTTGAGTAAAGGAGAGCGGAGTCTATAATTAAATAGACTGCTGGTAGAACACATTCTCCCCAAAATTGAAGGGGAAGGTTAGCTTCAAACCTAAGGGTACGGGCCATACTAAGAATATGCTTGTGTTTACGCACCACAACTCCATTTTGTTGTGGAGTTTCAACACAACTCATTTGATGTATAATCCCTTTGGAAGAATAGAACTCATGTAATTGAAACTCAAGACCATTATCTGATATAACTATCTGAACTGTGGTATGAAATTGAGTTTCAACAAGTGCAATAAAAGAGATCAACAAGGAACGAGTTTGCGATTTATTTGACATGAGATATATCCAAGTACACTTTGAGTAATCATCAAAAATAGTGAGAAAGTATTGAGATCCATTGAGAGACTTGACAGAAAAGGGCCCCCAAATGTCACAATGGATCAAATGAAATACATGTGTTGAAGTAGAGGTACTAACAGGAAAAAGACAAACGCTGCTGTTTACCAAAATGGCAAGAACTTCAATAAAATTTATTTACAGAAAGAAAAGAGGAAATGAGAGATTGAAAAAGCTTTAATCGGGAAAGGCAGAGATGACTAATCGAGAATGCCAAATATCAATGGAGATGTTGTCATGAGAGTTGGCATTATCAGAATGAGTGTGCTATGTGGAAGCAGAAGTTGCAGAGAAATATGGGATTTTGGAAAGCTGTGAACTAGACAGATTGCAGTGTGGCAGAAAATAGTATAAACCTTTTCTTTCTTCACCCAGTCCAATCGTCTTCCATGAAGGTAGGGACTGAATATAACAATAACCAGAAATCATTACAAGAGAATGATTATTAGACTTTGTTAGTTGACTGACAGATATGAGATTAAAATGAAAAGTGAAGTGGGAACACATAAGACATTAGTAAGGGTTAAAGAAGCCGAGAGCCTTACTGTACCTATATGTCTAACCAAGACAAAATTTCCATCGGGAAGCCTAACTGAAGTGTTAAGAACAGAAGTAATAGTGGTAAAAATAGATGCTGAACAAATGATGTGATCTGTGGCTCCGGAATCAATGATCCAAGGAGCTTGGGATGTGTGAATACTAAAGACAGATGCATGGTGTGAAGAGAAAACTGTAAAGCTAAGGGAATTACCTGACATGGACAAAGGAGATTCTCCCGATCGCTGAGTAGAAAAAAAATTGACTTGAGATGGTGAAGATTGACCACCATGAATCTTCAAAAGCTGGATAAGCTGGTCACATTGCTTTTGAGAAAAAGGAAATGGAGAAACAGAAGGCTGATGTTCATCATCAACAGAAGAACTGTCAAAATTGAAACTAGTGACTTGGTTTGCAGATCCAGAAGATCGTTGAGATCGGTTAGACTTGTACCCTGGTAGATAACCATGTAATTTGTAGCATTTATCCACCACATGCCCTGTCATTCTGCAATGACTGCAGACAGGCCTATCTCGGCGCTGACTTCCAGGTTTAGCAGAGTAGTGTGAAGGAGCTTTGCTCAGCAAAGCTGTTGATTCAACAGATTCTCGAGAATGAGAAAGTCCTCTTTGCCGTTCTTGAGAAAGTAGCATGACATATACTCGATTCATGGATGGCAATGGATCAATTAGAAGTATATGTTATCTAGTTTGTGAAAAATCTCCAGTCAAACCATTAAGAAACTGCATAATCATCTCTTGTTGTTGATACTCTAGCAAAGATTTAATGACTCCACATTTGCTGGTCGGTTCACATCTACATACGGGTTGGGGCTTGAAATTCATAAGCTCGTCCCAAAAGCTTTTCATCTTTGTGAAGTAAGCACTGACCGATAGTTGTCCTTGCTGAAAAGCAGAAATAGATCATTGTAGTTGAAAAATGCGAGGAACGTTGCTCTCAGAAAATCGGTCCTTAGGCTCATTCCACATGATCAAAGAAGAATGATATAGAGCACGCTGTTAGCAATATTTGTTGAAAGGGAGTTGATGATCCAGGATAGAACCATCATATCGTAGTGGTTCCAACGTTCATACATGGAATCAGTGGATGATGGCATATGAATGGATCCATTAATAAAGCCAAGCTTATTCTTCACTCCTAGTGCAATGGTCATCGAACGCTTTCAAGCGTTATATTGTCACCAATCAGTAGTTGAGAAACCAACATACTGGACGAACTATCCCCATTGTGAAGAAAATAGGGATTCATTCGATCACTGATCACTTTTGGTGAATAAGAAGTCATGGTGAGGGAAAATCGATTTGAAGATCGATTAAAGAAAGAAATAGAAGAATCAGAGTTGATCAGTAGAAAGATCTATGCGGAAGGAGAAAAATCAGTAATCAAGATCCTCTGATACCATGTTAAGTTCTTGAATGTATAACAGAAACAAGAAATGAGCAAGGTGGTGAGAGGATCGACAGATGTGAGAATGCTCTGGAATTCTTATTCTGTTCAGTGAGTATACATAGTATTCAAGTGTTGTATATATACAACCTACTTGTTACATATCAGCTTAAACTGTTACAATAAAAATTAACGAACAGCTGTTATAATAGAAACTAATTAACAGAAGCTATCTAACAGGAATCTGTTACAGTTGGCACAGTTGGCGATATAATTCATCACAGAGAAAAAGGGAAACAGGAAAGAAGGGACAACAGGAAGCACAAGGAAACAGGGGACAAAGGGAAAGAGCAAAGGGAATGAGGGGGAGAACCGAGATAGATAGCAAGGGAGGGAAACAAGGAGGGGAAAGGGAAAGGAAATGGAAAGCATAGAAAGAGCAAGACATAGAGGCAGTGAGAAGCCAAAAAAGGCGGCAGGGGGCCCAGGAGGGGCCTAGGAAAAAAGCATGGGACTCGGGAGAACTCTACTCCAGAGAGAGAGCGGTTGGGGTTCTTCTTCTGTTATTCTCAATCATTCATCTAATTGTATTTGGCTCTACAAGCTGCATGCGTTGATCATCAAGAAACTCATTGGGACAGGAGAATGATCAACCTTTCTCTTGTGTGACAACTAGAGTATGATCATTTAAAAGGTGTTAAACCTCTTTGGGACAAGTAAGTTTTCAAACACATCAAAATCCTAATCCATGTTGGCAGAGACAGGGTTCTACTTCGATCAATATGGAAGTTTAATTAATTACAATTTCCCATATCTCACATTTAGATCTTAGCCTTAGTTTGAGGTCAACATTGTAACACGGTCAAGAAGATATCGATATCTGTATATAAAGGTTTAATTATTAGTTTCAACGAGCTTGATGTCTTCATCTGAAGCTCGCTAATTAAGTTTATAGTCTTTAAATGCCTGTCTGCTCATAGTTTTATGGGCCTTTTCATCATCAAGCCTTGTTTAGACGCGCCTTTATAATTAATGCGCAAACCTAGCTCTGTCTAATTCAGTCCTCCAAACATAAATATTTCAAACTCAGATGGATAGCGTTTTCAAGGGAGAGATACAAAATTCGATATCAGTGACTGGTTGATTTGAGTATCATTATCATTATCTATCCGCTAGATAGGGTTTATGTTTACTACTTTCCGCTCATCAAAGTTTATAATCATTTCCATTATATATTGTTTAGGTTTGTACGGTTGTTTGGCCATCCAAACTCTGGTTGGTCTGTCATCTTTACGAAAAGTCTAACATTCCTTTTACAGTATGTACCTAAGGTCTTTGAACGTAATTGAGTAATGAGAAGAATTATCATGTTTAGAAGAAGACAAATTAGCTCAAAACCGTTTGCACCGGTGTAAGGATGTGATTGCAACGAATTTCTCTAATTGCACAAAAAAAAAGACATTAATTTAAGTATTTTATGTTTGTCTCAGAACTCTCGGACAATTCGTTTTTAATTAGGTCAAATTCATTCGATCTCGATGCAAAGAGTCCCACATTTTAGTAATGTGGGGAGTAGAAAAATTTTAGCTTATAAATATAAGCCCCTCTTGTATCTTTATTTTCATAAATGAGATGTAATAAATTCATTTGTGTTTTTCCACAATTGGATGTCTCATTTATCTAAAGTAAAATTTTTTATTTCTAAAACAATTTTGCAAAGATGGGTACCATGGATTTTATTAATTATTAATTTAAAAAAAAAAACGAAAACTGTGTAGATTTTTGAGCTAAAATCGAGCTTCACCAAATTGGGAATAATTCAAAAAAAAAAACCTTGAAGATTTGCATGCATCCGCTCTCTTGAAACGGTCGCTGCTGCCTGCTTAAGTTTCAAAATGGTTTCATTTTAAAAATCCGAAGGGCAATTGTGATTTCTCCACGACTTAACAAAATGTACTCCCAACATCAACAAGTGTACATACATCACAATGACCACATGCAGCTTAGCATATACGACTGTCAGGGGTCGTGTTCTGTTCACGTGTAATGCATGTCAGAAGCTACCAGTATCAAGAACTGCACCCCAACATTACATATACCTGCACTTAACAGCTTGATTAATTTCCATGATCTCGCAGAAATTGCATCATTCATTGAGGAAGAAAGAGGATGTACTGAAATTTTGCTACTAAACAGTAATTAAATTATTTTAGATAATTAGAAATTTATTCCATTATGAATTCTAACATAAAATACTCATTCTACACTGTCTCCAGAGAGAACCATCGCTCGCCACTACGGCGACTGGGACTGCGCACAGCTAGCCTTCCACGGTTCGACCTTTCTCCATTTATTTCATTCTTTGGTCTACAACTCTCTGTGTCTCGCACTGCAGATCTTGAATCTAACCTTGGCGTTGAGAGGACTGAGAAAATGGCAAGCTGCCTCACTTACTTCCTCTTCCTTTTAGTTCTCCTGTCAAACACAAGAGCAAGGCAAATCTCAACATTCCCTACGACCACCTCTCCAGAATCTACCCTACTTATACCACCCTCTTCCAATCCCACTGGATTGTCACCAGTAAGTTAATTATTTCAAGCTAAAAATAAGAAATGCTTATGGCTTCAATATATTAATTACCTGTACGTCTTACTTTTTTCTTGGCTTTGCAAGTATATATTTATTTTCATCTATTTTTATTTTCTGGTAGGAGCTGGAATCGATCGTGGACATTGATGATGGCTGCAGGGGTTTAGAAAGTGATCAGGACTGTTTGATAAGAAGGTCCATGATTTCCAACACGGACTACATCTACACCCAAGACCTCAGGGGACCATGATTTTGTATCTCCTCCATTTTTTTATTGCTATTGTATGAATCTCGATATGTTCTAATGAGAGAGCTGATATTCTTTTTTACGTTTCAGTGGAAACAGAGGACTTTTTCTGTGATTTTACCATCTGTTCTTGTTGTTTTATCCACCCAATTCCATAGTCAAATAAAATCCGAAAATTAAACAGGCTATATAAGCTATAGACTCGACGTCCTGTTGATTTTGCAAACAACTTGGCAAGACTACTGAGAATCATAAAAGCTGATCAGGGAAATTGGGTAATCTTCAATGGGGTCAAAATATGACTTCCACTGGGCTTAATAATGGTTGCAATGGTACTGATTCCAATTTTCAAATACTTATATTCTTGATTTCTTTTTTTTCTAAGCACTTATTCTTGATTTCGTTTCTATAACCAAATGCGAAAGCCCAAATTGGGGAGTCTATGGAAGATCGGCACAAAATCCTAGTAAAAAGTCTGGGATTTAGCTGCCGTTTCACCTAACAAGAATGCGAGATTAACTGGCTGAATGACTGAATCACTCGAGTCCAGAATCATTGTGATATTGGACCCCACCCCATTGGGGAGAAAACGAAAAACAAAACTCGTGGGTAAGTTACTAAGGTATCCATCTATCCATTTCAATCAGGTTCTTCTCAGCCCCATATCAAGCAGGAGCCTGGAGGTCAATTGGGAGTGTCCAGTCTATAGGTCGATTTCTCCACTGTTTTTTTTTGTGTGCTGTTCCTATATTTTTAAGGAATGCATTCCAAAATATCACCTTATTGCAAGCATGTCCGCAATCGATGGGCCGGCTGCGTGATTAGTTCAGGAGGCAATCTCGGTGTTTTTTAACATTATCCCGATCGATTTAACATGGTGGTAAAGTGGTACTAAACCATCATATATGATTGTAACATTGTTAGTATAAATGGAATGCGAGGATGTTTTTGACTAAAATACATAAATGAATGGTTGAACGTGGCTCAGCTTTATTGCTTCTAGATCATCTATGGCTTAGAGACAAAAGGATTTGTGGATTTTAATGGGAATATAAGGCTACATAAATCAATGATTTTAAAGATATATGTTTTGACTTTTATTTGGGCTTGTCTGAGATTTCTTTTTCTTTTTGTTGTGGCCTTGTCAAATGCTGTGTAACCTGCTCTAGGCAGGACTTAAAGATAGAGAGACTAGCTTGTCAACAATATAATTATGAACCAAATTATATTATACTTTTTTTGATCGTTCGAATCTAGGAGGTTCAAAATTTCCTACCCTCCGCAGGAACTGGATCCTCATCTACATAAAGTAATTATTCGGGGCATACATGATATCTGTAGACTTACACGTACACGCGCATGAAATCACATGTCTGAGATATTGGGGGGAGGGAGGGGAGGCATGGTGGGACTTGCTGATGCTGTAGTATAAGCAGTGGCGGAGCCAGAAATACAATTGAAGAGGGGCAAACTTCTAAGGAAAAATGACAAAAAAATTTATTACTTAATACAAAAAAATGTCGTAATCGTTAAAATATCAAAAATAAGGACTAAAAACACTAAAAATATTGAATTACATGTACTTCTAAGGAAATCTGTCAAATAAAAAATTATTTTCGTTAGACAGAAACAATGCGCTACCCTGAACAAAAATATCCAAGAGCACATACAGAAACACTTAAATCCTATATATCTCATATAATTATTTAATTCCAAAAAATTACAAATAGACTTTCCTGGAAATACTTGGGAAGTGATTTTGATTTTAAATCCCCCTTCTTGTATTGCCGCTTTGGATCAATGTCACCTCTCAACTATAATCACAAAACCAACTATAATTCAGATGCCAAAGTGAAACTCTCTACCAAGAAGAAATTAGAACTCCTTTATCAGCTTGAGTTACAACATCTAGTAACTCCTAGCAAGTGGACAACCACCAAGCCAATTAGAGAGTGTCCCTATGATATCTATAAGCATATAAACTACTGCATGAATATGCCTGCCACACAATAGATTTGACCCTATATTATTATTAATTATGATTTGGATATGTAATTGACTTAAACTCTGAACAAGTTCAATGTATGTCAAGAGAAAATAGGAAATTGATTGAATCAGATTTTTCAACTGCAAAGAAACCCTAACATGAAACTAGTTTAGTCTTATATCTGAAACATGGTATATGATGACAAGATACACCCACATGAATAAAGGTACCTAACAAAAGATACAAGAAAACAATGCGGAGAATGTAAAATAAAGACACTTAGATCCACATGAATATCACGCTGAAAAGTAAAACATAGATCCAAGGGGGGCGAGCCTGATAAAAAAATAAAAAAATAAAAAATTAGGTGTAATAAATTTGGTTTAGGGGGAGCCAACCAGGGCGGTGGCCCCTGTTTGCCCACCCTTCGCTCCGTCTGTGAGCATAAGGAATTGCTAAAGAGGCTATTGCTAAAACACAATGAACGTAAACCCCTACTTAAAGACTAGTAGCTTCACTTAGTTTAGGTTTCCTTCGATTTCAATTTAAACATTTAAAATCTTACTTCTTGACTCTTTAGGGTCTGCACTATTATAAATATTTGGGAAAAGAAATGTATGGTTAACTTGATTTAAAATTTATATCTAAGGTGAAATTTTTCTCTAGCACCTTTTTGTGCATCTTTAGTTATAATTAAAATGCTATATTGTTTGTGAGTTTCTATAGTGTTAGATTTCTTAATTTGGGATTAATTATGCTAGTAATTTTTGTTTGTTTAAGTATATCCACCTAAATTGCAATACTTAGAAGAAATTGAGTTAGGGGTCTTGATTTTTGGAAGTATACGTTTGCTTGAAGTAATATTGAAAAGGAGTCAAACATTTATGGTATGAAGTGGCAAGTGAATAAAAGGTAAAAAGGGGGGGGGGGAAATCAACCGCAAGCTTCACCCAATGGGGGGAGGCGATATTAACAATGTTATGGGGGCAAGATGGAATTTTTCCCCACCTCTCTAGTTCACGTAGAGCTCTCCACTTCCTTCTTCATTCGGCTGCTACTCACACCACACAGAAACTCTCACATTCACGCACACACACAAGGGGAGAAAGCACCGAAACAACAGAAGAAGAAGAAGAGAGGGAGAAGAAGGCCGAGAAGAAGAAGAAGAAGAAGAAGAAGAAGAAGAAGAAGAAGGAGAAGAGAGAAGAGAAGAAGAGGAAGAAGAGTAAGGAAGAGAAGAGATGGAGAAAAGGAAAGAAGAGAAGGAGAAGGAGAAGAAGAAAGAAGAAAGAAGAAAGAAGAGAAGAACTAAGAAGAAAAGAAAAAGAGGGGAGAAAGGTAGGTCTAGAAGTCTTTCGGACATGGGACAAAATTTCTCCCATGAGCCCTTCTTCTTACACCATTTTCCCTTATCTGTTTTCACCTCCCTTCTCTAACGTGGTGACTTGTTTTAGGTGTCCATTTTCCATCAAAATCCATTGCCAAGTGAATCTAGAGGTAAGGGGAAGTGGAAATCCTAATATGAAATTATAGAAACCGTAAGCTTTGTGTAGAAGTTTCTGTTACTTGCTTGCATGTTAAATTTGAGTACTGATGAGTTGGGAATGAATGGTAGACATGCAAACTGATCTAGAGCTGTAAATGGAGGAGAAGAAGTTCTGTTGGGTCACAAATGGGAGCTTGTTGATGATCGATTATGGCTGACCGAACCTTACACATCATGTCTTTTGTCTCTTGGCTTTATGTATTAGATTCACCTCTAGGCTGCATGCATGTTAGTTTTAATTAGAGAATCAAGTCTCAAGTGATGAACTTTCAATGACTAATAGGCATGCACGGTCAGTTTGAGTGAAGGTTTCAAAAGAAAAATAGTTGTACCATAAGTGTTTGTTGGAAAGCCTCAAATAAAGGATAATACAGTAGCTTTGGCTTGATGAAGATAGAATCATGGTATTGCTGTAAGTTTTTGGTTTGGAGTTGTAAAATTAGGAAATTTTTATGAGAATAACTTCTGTTATGAGGTGTTGGCAAGATCTGAAATCTGTTTTGAACATGCATGGCCAGATATGTAGTAGTTGTGGCATAGGGTGTTGTCATTTGATATTTGAAAGGGGTTGAAGTGCAAATGAGCTGAAGAGAGTGGAGGGCAGATTTGCTTCTCTACTTTCATGGATGTCCCTGTTATTTCAGACCCCCTTAGGGGTTCTTGAATGTTGGTTATGATGCTTGAAGAGACCATAGTTGCTGTTGTTAATGAATGTAGTTGGTTGAAAAGGAAACTTCCTTATTGTTGTTGTTGCATATTTAGAGGCTAGACCTTATTCATTATGAGCTATTGTTGTTGTTGGAGAACCCGTAGCATTGATAAGTTTGACCTATTATGTTGGAGATCATTGAGAATTATAGAGAAGACTTGTCAAACTAGTTTCTGAAATTAGCTTATGCAGATCACAAACTTCAAATTAGGAGTAACCTTTGATGTGATTTTTCATATTCTTTGATCCTGAGAGAATTTTATCTTATAGGCCTATGGAATACGAAGATTTTAAGCCATACTTTGGGTGATTCTGATAAGTATTGAGTGAGTTATATGACTTTCAAGGTCCAGACGTCAAGCTGTCAGCAGCCTTGCACGTCCAGAACTCTTGCTCATTTCAAGTACCTTTTTAAGTAATCAATTTAAGTCCAGATTTTACAAGTCTGGTCTTTAAATTTAAGTTTGTTAAGGAAGAACATTTTAAGGTAAATTTCGTGTGATTTAGAGATGTAATGCATAAGTTGTGGTGTTTTGAAAGTGGAAGGTCGAGCTGGAGGCAACAGCAGTGTTACTCTAGGAATTTCATCTGATATGAAGTATTTTTAAAAATGCATAGTAATTCTGATGTTTGTGATTTTTATCTTCAAGCTTGAACTATGAAAGAATAAAATTTTAAAAGAAATTTCATGTAATCTGGAGCCATGTTTTTGAAGTTATGATTTTTGAAGCAGGAGACGTCAGGGCTGTCTACTTGGACGTCCCCAGCAGCTTGCATTTTCAGGTAAATCTTTCAAGTGGCAAACGAGCTCCAAATTTTCTGGAATTTTAATATGTTATGAAAATTAGTGTAAGGGTCAGTTGAAATCCAATTATTTTGATTCACAACCTTAAGATAGAACTTTACATTGTAGGATCACCATTGAGTAGTTAAGAAACATGGGTGATTTTTTATGATGTGCTAAATTTAATTGAATGATTATTCCCTGCATCTAGTAAACCTCTAAATGAAATTAGTATGACTCATTTGTAGGCAAGGTGCCACCATAAGCTCAAGTGGACGAAGGTAATTGAAAAATTATGTTTTTTCGAAAACTAGAATGATATGCATCATGAATATTTATCATCAAGCACGACATGAGCATTTGCATTTATTTTTCTCATAAGGTTGAATGAGAAATTTTATGCAAATGAAAGTACGATTTTATGCTATGTCATGATATGTTATGGGGCTACATAGGATGGTCCGTACCGTACATAAGTATGATAGGTGCATTCACTCCGAAGGACGAATGCGAGAATGATAGATGACTCCTAAGGGCACCCACTCCGAAGGACGAATGCGAGAAGGATGGGTAGTCCCTGAGGTATGTACAGCTAAACTGAAGGACGAATGCGAGAAGGTGTGGACCTCTAAGGGTCGTGTCTAGCCATCAGGCCTGGGGCCACATCAAGGTCTAGCTCGACGAAATGACCTATTCCCAAGGGAAAGGGGAATGGTTATGAAGGGAATGCACAACCCTGACTTCAGGGGTAAATGGAGCGATAGAATGAGCTCAAATAATGATGAAGAGATTCTTCAAGTAAAATTTCAAGTGAAAGAGTTGCATACATGAACATGCATTCATTTTGACATATTTTTACCTGTCATCCATGATCATGTCATGCATAACCCTTATGAGTCATTCGACTCACATAATTTAAATTATATCATTCCAGACGTTGTTTTTAGCTCTTCATCTTGATGACGTCTTCAACCACTTCTTGGAGCACATAATTATTCATCATGGCATAGATCAATAACCATGACACTTACCATCAAGAACAAGCTCGGTTTTGTTTATGGAAGCATCAGCAAACTAAATCCAGATCATTCCTCGTTTTATGCATGGACCAAATGCAATATGATAGTCACTTCTTGGCTTCTTAACTCAGTTGCCAAAGAGATTGCATCCTCCATCATGTATATTGACTCTGCTTATCTCATTTGGAATGAACTTCGTGAAAGATTCACGTAGTCCAATGGACCACGCCTTTTTCATACAGAAAAAAGTTTTGCTACTCTCTCCCAAGACTCTGCCTCAGTGAGCACCTATTTCACAAAACTAAAAACACACTGGGATGAACTCCAGTCCTTATCTCCTCTCGATGCTTGCACTTGTGGATCTAAATGCATAGCAACCAAGTCAATCATAGCTGGACAGGAAAGATAATTTGTCTTACAATTTCTGATGGGACAAGTTTACTCACATTCGAGGTCAAATTCTTCTATTTGATCCCTTACCTGTTATCAATAAAGTCAATAAACTCAGGATCAATTCTAGTCTACTAGCAGAACCTACTGTTATGGCTCTCAAATCAGAGAACACACGATCCCATGGTCGCACTAAAGCAATCAATAAGCCAATTTGTACTCATTGTGGTGTGGTTGGCCACACTATTGAAAAATGCTACCGGCTTCATGGCTTTCCATTAGGTTTTAAATTTACAAAAAGTAGATCCACTTCTGTTAATAACGTTGATGTTAGTCAGGATTTTAATCAATCACCTGGTTTATCTCTTATACAAGAGCAATGTCAAAGCCTCATTTCTTCTCTCTAACAGCAAAATTTGATTGCTTCAAGTTCTCCTCCTCGTTCAGTCAATCACGTCTTTGTTTCTCAAATTACAGATTCATCCCTTATGCCAAATTTTGCAGGTAATACTTCTTCGCATCTATATCAGAATTCATCTAAGTTTTCCTGGATTCTTGACACTGGTGCCACCGATCATATGATCGGTTCCATAGATCTTTTGACTTCTATCACTTCTAAAGTCCACATCAAGGTCAATTTACCTAATCACCAGTCTGTCATAGCAACACACATTGACACAATTCAATTTACTCCAACTCTTATTCTTCACAATTTTCTCTTTATCCCTACTTTTTCAGTCAATCTCATCTCAGCAAGTAAAATAACATCTGAGAATTCTTGTTGTCTCATATTTCTCAATCGTTTTTGCTATGTACAGGACCTTATAACATGGTGGACGATTGGAGTTGCTAAGCTCTTTCATGGCCTTTATCGTTTAATGCAAAGGACATATGCTTCTCTTGATTCTTCAATACTTGTTTCATGCAATTTCACTTTACCTCAATCTAATTTTCTTTGGCATTGTAGAATGGGACACCTTTATGAATCTTGGTTGCAATTAATAAAACATCTTTTGCCTCATTCTGATTTCAATTCCAAAACACATTCTCTGCTATGTACTACATCTCAGCATTTGTTTCAACTTATTCACTGCGGTAAGTGGGGCCCTTTTTCAGTTACATCTTGCAATGTCTTTAAATATTTTTAACCATTGTAGATGATCATTCCAAATGCACATGGATATATCTATTAAAAGCAAAATCAGAGACTCGAAAATATCTTCAATCATTTTGTCTTCTAGTAAAAAATCAGTTCAACACTACTGTCAAAACCATTTGGTGAGACAATAGTTTTGAGTTTGACATGATTGATTTTTTCCAAGTTCCTGGGATTTTACATCAAAAGAGTTGTGCTTATACCCCTCAACAAAATTCCATTGTTGAGAGGAAGTATCAACACATTTTAAATGTGGCAAGGTCTTTAAGGTTTCAAGCTCACTTGCCTCTCCAATTTTGGAGCGACTGTGTGCTTAGTGCCATATACATTATAAATCGAACTCCTACTCCTTCACTCCAAAATTATTCTCCCTTTGAAGTTTTATTCAACAAACAACCAACTTATACACGTATGCGAGTCTTTGGATGTTTAGCTTATGCCTCCACCAATCAACACACACACCACAAATTTTCTCCTAGATCTATTCCTTGTATTTTTCTTGGATACCCCACTGGTATTAAGGGATACGAGTTATTAGATCTCTCAACTTATAAGGTCATCATATCTCGGCATGTTACTTTTCATGAAACAAATTTTCCTTTCTCAAAACTTCCATCTACTTTGCCTATTTTTTATTCATCTTCTATTACTGATCTTGTCTTACCTACAATGCAACTTGTACTCAGTGATGAATTTTCACCTACTTCATCCCTTCCTCATTTTACACAACCATCACATGATTCACCATCTGCAAATACATCCTCTACACTCGCTGATCAGCTTTCTCCTATCCCTATAGACCATTCACCTAATTCCAATGAGTTTCCTTTACAAAATTCACAATCAGTACCAAATTCTCATTCTATTGTTCACAGGTCCTCTAGAATCAAGAGACATTTTGCCTACTTGCAGGACTACCATTGTAATTTGGCTAATTTTTTTAACTGGAGCACAACACCTACTATGGATAATGGTTATGTTTTGTATCCTCTCTTTTCATATTTGTCATACTCTCATTTGTCATCTTCACATCGAGCTTATTCCTTTGCTATTTCTAGTCACATTGAACCTAAATACTACCATGAGGCTGTTAAATTTCTAAATGGAGAGATGCTATGAAAGCTGAGATTTCAGCTCTTGAAACTAATCAAACATGGATTTTAACTAAACTCCCTCCTAGGAAAACTGCTATTGGCTGTAAGTGGGTTTTTAAATGTAAATTTAGGGCTGATGGAAGTCTTGAAAGACACAAGGCAAGACTTGTAGCCAAAGACTATACTCAGGAAGAAGGGGTAGATTTTTTTGATAACTTCTCCCCGGTTGCTAAGCTTACAACATTGAGATGTTTGCTTGCCTTGGCTGCTATTAATCATTGGGAGCTCCACCAATTAGATGTGAATAATGTTTTTTTGCACGATGAGTTAGAAGAGGAAGTTTACATGAAGTTACCTCTTGGGTTTTCTTTTCCTAATGATACTCGGGTATGTAAGCTACAAAAATCCCTCTATGGTCTTAAGCAAGCTAGCCGACAATGGTTTCATAAGCTCTCCTCCACTTTATTACATTATGGGTTTTAACAATCTAAGGCTGATTATTCATTGTTTACTAAGCTCAATGGTTCTGATTGTATTACTCTCTTAGTATATATAGATGATATTATCATTGCTAGTAATTCACATAGTTCTGTTGTTGAATTAAAGGCTTGGTTGGATTCTTGCTTCAAGTTTAAGGATTTAGGAAGCCTTAAGTTTTTCCTTGGTCTGGAGGTAGCTCGATTTGCATCTGGGATCTCTCTTTGTCAAAGAAAATTATCTCTGGAGTTAATTATTGAGGCTGAATTATTGGCAGCTAAACTAGAAAAGGCACCAATGGATTGCAATCTTTGATTGAATAGCTCTGATGGGGACTTACTTCTTGATCCAACTTCTTATCGTAGATTAGTGTCTTATACCACACAATCACGCGACCTTATTATTGTTTTGCAGTGAATAGTCTCAGTCAATTCTTATCTAAACCCCGGACATGTCATCATGATGATGTTGTTTGTGTTCTGAAATATATTAAGGGAACCATTGGTCAAGGCATTTTTCTGTCCAGCTTCTCCTCAATTCAGCTGAAGGCTTTTTGTGATTTCGATTCGGCTGCATGCCCTGATACTTGAAGATCCGTCACTAGTTTTGCTATTTTTCTTGGTGACTCTTTAATCTCATGGAAATTAAAGAAATAAGTAACCATAAGTAGATCATCTGCTGAAGCTGAATATAGGTCCATAACTGTTGTTTGTTGTGAATTAAAATGGATGCTTAATTTGTTGAAAGATTTTCTGGTTATTCATTCACAATCGGCTTTACTCTATTGTGACAGCAAGACAGCACTTCATATAGCTGCTAATCCTGTGTTTCATGAGAGGACTAAGCATATCGATATTGACTGTCACTTGGTGCGTGACATGGTGCAGCACAAGGTTATTAATAAGGGTGAGTACCGGAACGGATAAAACTGGAATGAGCCATTCCGGTTCCGGTACTCACCGGAATAGAAATTTCCATTCCGGAATTTACAAGAATGGAACTGGAACGGATCCAGAATTTTTCGGAAACGGAACTGGAAATTTCGGTTCCATAACTGGGCCTAAAGGCCTAGTTTTACTTCGGCCCAAAATGTTTTTTTTACTTCGGCCCAAAATACTTTTTTTATTTCGGCCCATTAGAAATGCAAACGGGAATCAGAAGCCAATTCTCAAATCCTCAATTGCACATGTCTGTGTCACATTCTTAATATTATCCTCATACATTTTGCAAACTGTTTTGATAAAAAGAAAGCAATAAAAAAAGCATCAACATGCAAAATGAGGAGAGAATAGAACTTGACGAGACAATTGTTGATGATACAGAGCATCAGCAGACTCTTTTGTAACAGGGGAAATAATACCAACGCTCAACAACCAATCTTGTATCTCTTCCTTGGAACCCATTTCGTCGTCAGTTGTTGAACCTTTTTGAGAATTTGAGCCAGACAAGAGTTTTTGCCTCATTTTCTCTGCTAGCATCACCATCACTTTAGCCTTACTCTGAAAATTCAAGATGGCTATAAATCTTATAGCAGCAAAAGCAAAGACACTTAACAGTATCATAGCAACAACTATCAAGGGTTCGATTATTTTACGACTCCGACTGTGAACTGTTTCCCTTTCCTGCGTTTTCCCAGTATTTGAGGGGAAGAAAGCAAGCTTTTGCTATTTGGTCTCCTATATATCCTTTCTGACCAAAACAGAAAAACTTCCACTGAAAGTGGCCAAATGCTTACAATTAAGTCCCATTTTACCCTTTCTGTTCTCCAGCATTCCCACATTACAAAAATCTCAGTGCATTACTGAAAATTTTCTAACAAACCGAACAACTCATATCACAGAAATCAGCATGACAAGCGCATAAATCATTTTACCACAAATACAAAAGAAAAAATACACCGAGACTCATTACCATGAGAGCATTCAAATCCTGAAAGGCGTCCTCCAAGCTCTTGTCCGTACTTTCCCATATCTCCTACTCCTTCCTCAGTCTCTGCCGACGTAATGCTTGCAGAGGGAGTTCAACAATCAAAGCCCTAGCCCCTAGATCCCGAATCTGCCAATCAAATCCCCAAAGTATCAAACCCTATAACTCTAGTTCAAAGAGAGATAAGTCATCATGCTAAGGTTTAGACAAAAATTACTATACCTTTGTGTGTGTGAGAGAGAGAGAGATTCTGAACCATTGATATCTACAGCACCAAAACCCTTCCATTGATATCAACAGCACCAACTTCACCCATGGCAACTATCGTGTTGCGTTGCCTGAAAGAAAGGCTCAAACCCTTCTAAAAACACGTGGATCATCGGGGGAGCAACCATCTGGGTAGAAATTGGTCTGGGGGGAGGGGGTTGGACGCTGGGGAGCGAGAGTTGCTGAAGAAGACTCTAGAAGAGTCAAGAATGATGTCTTGCGTGAATCTAACGGTGAACTAATTTTTTTTTTAAAAAAAACTTCTGGAACCGGAAAATTTCGGAATTTCCGGTTCCGGTTCCCATTTTTTCATAAAATGAGTTCCGATTCCGGTACCGGAATAGGCCAGAACCGGTATCGGAATTCCGATTCCAGTACCGGAACCGGAAATTCCGACGGAAACCGGAATAAAATCTCACCCTTAGTTATCAAGACTTTGCACATCCCCACTGATCATCAATTGACAGACTTACTCACAAAACCTTTGTTTGATGATAAATTCTCTCTTTTGGTAGCCAAGCTTGGCCAGTTCAATAATCACAGTCCAGCTTAAGGGGGCTTTTACAATAGCTATTGATTAGTTATATTTTTAAATATGAGTACATTAAGTCAGTTTGATCTGTTATTATAACAGTCGTACAAATTGTTATCCAAAGCTGTTAGACAGCTCTGTATATAAAGACTTCAACTCATTTAATACAAGTACTTGAATATTTTTTCACATTCTCTATTCTGAAAAACTGGCCTTAATAATGGTCGCAATGGTACTGATTCCAATTTTCAAATACTTATATTCTTGATTTCTTTTTTTTTCTAAGCACTTATTCTTGATTTCGTTTCTATAACCAAATGCGAAAGCCCAAATTGGGGAGTCTATGGAAGATCGGCACAAAAGCCTAACAAAAAGTCTGGGCTTTAGCTGCCGTTCCACTTAACAAGAATGCGAGATTAACTGGCTCAATGCCTGAATGACTCGAGTCCAGAATCATTGTGATATTGGACCCCACCCCATTGGGGAGAACGAAAAACAAAACTCGTGGGTAAGTTACTAAGGTATCCATCTATCCATTTCAATCAGGTTCTTCTCATCCCCATATCAAGCTGGAGCCTGGAGGTCAAATGGAAGTGTCCAGTCTATAGGTCGATTTCTCCACTGGTCGATTTCTCACTCGAGTGACCGAGTCCATATCAAGCTGTTCCTGGAGGTGAATTGGGCTTGTCTGAGATTTCTTTTTCTTTTTGTTGTGGCCTTGTCAAATGCTGTGTAACTTGCTCTAGGCAGGGCTTAAAGATAGAGAGACTAGCTTGTCATCAACAATATAATTATGAACCAAATTATATTATCCTTTTTTTGATCCTTCGATTCTACGAGGTTCAAAATCCTACCCTCCGCAGGAACTGGATCCTCATCTACATAAAGTAATTATTCGGAGTATACATGATATCTGTAGACCCACACGTACACGCGCATGAAATCACAACTCTGAGATATTGGGGGGGAGGGGAGGCATGGTGGGACTTGCTGATGCTGTAGCATAAGGAATTGCTAAAGAGGCTACTGTTCTAAAACACCCGGAACGTAGGCTCTACATGGCACGACCCAAGTTGGAGAAAACAGTGTCAGTGTGTGAGCTTGACCGATCAAGTCAGACACGGCACAGGCAGTGCTGCCACCATAAAAAGCTAAAAAGCAGACAGAATTCTTGGGTGGAAAATCTGTTTAGACCCTAGTGAACATTTAGAGGGGGTAAATAGGTATTGATACTTTCTTTTTCTATTCATAGAAAAATTTAGAGTCTCATCTATATCCGAATAATCAATCGACAAAATATATATGCGGCGGAATAATAAAATAAATATCAATCACACAAGATACAATGATTTGTTGACGAAGTGGAAACCTTTGAACTTATATTTCAAAAGAAAAACATTTCGGGCTAATAGCAACTAAACATTTACTAAGAAGTACAACCTTACAACGGTGATTCAGACACGGGCAACATCCAGTTGCTTGAGTCTAACTATCCCGATGTAATAATCTAACTAATCAAACCTAGACCCGCTTCCTGCGATTAACCCTTAGCTCTCTGAGGTTCTTCTTATGAACTCTTCATGAACATCCTTGTTCTTCAACACCGGGAACTCTGGCAGTCAAACTCTCACAAGAAGGTTGGTTTCAATGGTGATTGAATCTAGATAACTTGAGAAAATCTGAACTGTTTATGGGGCAAAGATGTCTAAATGATTTTCTCTATCCAGGGAGTATGCTTGAATTTGAATAAAGCTTGAAATGACCTCCTCAAATTTTCTTGGTCGATCTCTCTATGTATTTATAGAGTTTATTGAGTTTTATTTCAAAAAGAATTATAAAAGGAAATAAATATTTCAAATCCAAATTTTGAAATAGTTTTAGACACTTTGCATCAACAGTTACTTGTTTTTAGCTCTTCATCTTGATGACGTCTTATCTTTTCAAACTTTGAAAGTCTCCTTAATCTCTTGAACACTTTGACCAAATTTAAAATACAACTCAATTTGAATTTAAATTTTGACATGGAATTAACCCAACATTAAAACACTAATATTGGGCATTTTAATGGATAGTCTTTTCAAGTATTTTGCTTGTTATAGTAGTTATTGCATGATGAAACCACTAACACCAGAAACCTCCACCACCATTTGTCCTGTTGGCCCCCTTATTCTGTGCAACAATAAACAGGCCATGGGGCCTCCTCTATGTGCGACTCAAACTTTATTCCCACATGCGTCACCCACTCTGCTTGTTCTTCTCCCTAATGACAAAAATGTCACGGCTTCATATAGTATGGATAGACGACTTTCTAGATTCAATAACCTTTTTCATTTTCTCCTCCCTCCCCCTCAAAGGGGCCTGCTGTTTTCATGTTCCCTCCCTGATTCACAAATCAGGTGGATGTATATCATCAAAGCTGGTGAGTTCTTAACATGAAGGAGAGATAAATACATTATATATTCTGTCATTGAACCTAGGATCCGATGAATAGATCAATTGCTCGGTCCATTTTCCGCAAAAGTTTCAGATGTATTGATTTGATTAGGAACTCAGATGTACTTGGCAATAGAATAAAACGAAAAAAGAAAGACCAAAGGGAAAAGTCTCAGGTGGACTATAACGAAAAGTTCCATTTGCAGGAATTCTGCTTCTCGAGTTGCATGACATGTATGCGGCGAGAATAACTACTACAGTTGCACTAAAGTATTCATTATAACGTGATGTGATGGAATTTAATTATGTTAAGATAAAGTGGTCCAAAGATGTTATTAGAAGGACTGTTTTCTCACACAGCTCAAGGCGATGGCAAACATTGTCTGTGACTGACAAGCATAGTAGACATGAGGAACATAGACTGCTTATTATGGACAGAAACCTAGTCATGACTAGTTTTAATGAAGCAAGTCTATGGAATTAGAGAAGGATTGGTTGTTGGAGGATTCAGCTCTTAGATGAGCCGTGTTGCAAGGGACCTCTTCCAAATCTCTGAAAGTAGTAGTGTAAGGACTGCCAAGTTGCAAGTCTGTGAGCATTTGGCGAAGATCAGAAGATTCTTCCTTGAGCCTTGCATTCTCCTGAAGAATCCGGTCATGGGCCTCAGTTACATGATTCAATCTGTCCATCAGATTGTGGTTCTCTGATCGAAGCCTGCCCACCTGTGACCAGAGTTCATCTAGGTGCTTTTGTTTCCTCATCCGCGACCTGCGAGCAGATTCTCTATTAGAAATCATTCTCCTCTGCTTCCTTTCATCGATGATGCTGAGTTGATGTTCCTCAGCTTCATCAGAAGTGGAGTTATTGCTTATACTGGCGTACTGTACAGTGAACTCATGGCCTTGGGGAGGGAAGTGAGAATTGGGTAAGCTGCTTAAGAATCTACTGAAATAAAGGTCTGATGTGTTGCTCTGCTTCATGCCAAACCCAGTGGGGAGTGGAATTGGGGTCTCGTGTGCCAGATAGTGGATCCCTGCTATCTCTGCTGGAAGCATGGTTCAAATTTTGAAGATGATACTTGAAAAGGGTTGTGTTGCAGAGAAAGCTGAAGAGGGTAGGAAGGACCGGATGAGGTATTGAGGGATTTTATAGGGACACAAACACTAGAGAAGTGGGCCACATTGGGCAGGAAAGTGTCACAGCGTCAGGGGCATACAGGAGCAGAACCAAAAAAAAAAAACGATTATAGGCATGCCACTGCAGATGTACTCTATCTATTAATGATGCATGAAGCGTTAGATGTGCATCACTTTACAAAACCACTTTAGATCACATTGATGCTGTTTTGAGTTCATGTCATGATCAGTTTGTGACTTGTAGGTATGTATGATGTGTGCAAATCATGAGTGGGCATACGCCTGTAGAAAATTTAATATTTGGATAATGTTTTGGCATCAGGTACAATGCTTACAAGAGAGAGAGAAGCTAATGATGTGGGTGTGGGTGTGGCAATAATTTAGGTAAGAAACGTTTGGAAGAAGAATAAAGACATCATATATAATAAGTAATGGTTTAAAGTCAATTTCAGGAGAGTTTTTTTTCCTGAGAACCTTAAATCAGTTTCAGAGGCACGTTAGAACTCCAAAACTCTTAACAGCAAAGAACCCCGTTATGATTGATGACGCATGGAAGGTCAGTTGAAAAGGCAAATTATTAAACAATATGCAACTTTGATGATACTTTTTATTGCAGTTTCGATGACTCACGAAGCACTTGATCATTCTTGATTGGAGGGACCATCACTAGGATTCAATAAATCTGGATACTGTATATATTTAGCTGAAGTAACCAATAGCTTAATCTTTCTTTCCCTGTCTGGATACTGTATATATGTATTACTTGGCCTTCTCCTCTTAGTTTCCCCTTTGTCAACAGAGAATTGGCCGTCCTGCAATAAAGAGCGCCTTCATAGAAAGAGACCCAGTACTCCAAGCTTTAATTTCCATGGAGAAATTTATAAGATAGATCTTACCCTCTTCTTCTTCCTATGGGGAGAGAGGGATCTGAAGGCATTCTGACGTGAAGGTCTAGTGGTACTGTCAGAAACCTAGTTGAAGCAAATATGACATTCATCTCAGAAAATGAGAAATATACATGTATATATGACTCAAGATCACTATGGGGAAAGTTCACCTTCGTCATCCTGATTTGAAGGTTCAGTGCCTCTTTTGTGTTTAACAATTTTTGTTGTTCATTCAGGGTGCATCAGCAATTAGCAGTACCTCACTCTCAGGGGCGGAACAAAGGGGTAGCGAAGGGTGTCTGCCGTTCCCTCCCTAAAAAAAATAATTTATATGTATATATTTTCCAAAAAAAAAAGAAATTTTATATGTATATATATTTTTTAATAGAAGATGGTCTGGGCCCGATACCCATAGGCCCAGACCAACTTCATATGATTCCCATTAGGTCCTGAAAGGCCTGAGCCCGATCTCCTTCAATTTGTATAGTTGATTTATGAGTTGAAGATTTTACAAGATTGAGAGTTTTGTGATTGCTTTTTTTTGGTGAATTCTCGCCGATAATAAGAATAAGCTATTATTTTTTGCGTTCTTTTGGTTCTTCTACCTTATTGTTTTGCTAATCGAGTAGGTTATGCACTTCGTATTTTTTTTCAATCTATTTATCGGGCAACACTTTTATCCTTATTTTGCTGGTTTTTCTATTCCTCTATGCGTATCAGTTAGTGATAATTGACTTTTACGTTCAATTACTTGTGTGATGCATTAAATAACTGACCATAAATATAGAAAACAGGATCTCATAGATCTGCCTCAAAGGAGAATTTACATAAACCTCAAGAATCTAGTCAGATATGTCTGGAGTAGCACTAAGATGCACAACCAATTGTTATGGGTTTTAAGTGTGAACCTACCGTTTAGCCCAAGTAGCTGGGTAGATGACATAGTAGAAGCATTTTTTTGCAAATAAGAGATTGCACATCTTTCTTTTAGACTTATTGCCTCTTATGAACTAGCGATAAATAGTGAGACTTTGATGATATCATTTCAGCATTGCTAGGTCAATGCAAGTAACAATTTTAATACATATAAATTTGTTAGGATTTTGTATTTTATTTGGTAGTATTTATATAGTAGGGTTAAAGTATGATTTGTTACCTTTAAAACTAGAGCTGCACAGAATTTTGTGATCATCAATTCACAAGTTATAATAGCTGAAAATTTGGAAGCATTAAAATCATTGTCTTGCATATCAATGAACATCATAAGAAAGGGCTTGGGGATGAAAAACAGAAAAAAATTGCAATAGTTAATATGGTTTTGTAATTAATTGTTGGCATTTATATTCACTGCTTTGACATGTATGTTTGGTTAATTACGGATGGATATCTCATTGCTTGAAGCTCTTCCTTGTTTGGTTAATCACGAAGTTATTTTACAATGTTTTCAGAATATGCAGTCCCGTAGGATTCAATTGCCACCTCTCAGTATCAGCAAATAGTACGGTACGTGTATTTTAATATTTTTAGTGTTTTTAGTTTTTATTTTTTTATATTTTAATTCTTAAGATATTTTTTTGCATTACGTAGTAAATTTTTTTAGGAGTTCGACCCTCTTCGATTAGATTCCTGGTTCCGCCACTGCTCACTCTCCATCTATGAAAAATATATGGAAAATAATGCAATGCTTCTTTTGATCTGATCGGCACTACCTTATCAAATCTTGATTATCATATTGAAACTAAATGCAGCATAATCAATTATTCCTTCTTCTTCTTTTTTTCCATTTTTTCCCTTCCTTTCTAAACACATTAATTGTTTCAATTGGATCTATCCATGAGGCCCACATGCAATATGATTCGCAATAAGATAAACGATGAGACAGGATTAGATCAAAAAATGTCTGCAAATCCCAGAGGCAGCAACTTGCAAACGCAAACGCTCCATTGTTTATATTTATATATACTCAGAGTTCAGTATTCTATTCCAACGTCCTTTCTTGTTTCGAAATTAAAAAATACGTAGTTTGGGCGATTCCCCACTATAGAACTTTCCCTTCGGCGTTCTAATGGTTATATATAAACATACAATCGGATAGGGATTTGGGAGAATTAAAGCACAAGATTCCACGAAACTTATCCCGAAAGGCCATGCTTAAATCGTGTTGGAAACTACTACGGAATATGTTTGGCTGCATCGTGCGCTCTATATAGTATTGTGGCATATAAAATCTGTCATTTTGCACGGGCCCCCTGGGACCAGGAGGCCGTCCGTCATTATCTTGAGGCGAATTTCATGCCTCTTAAAGAGTTTAATTTGGCAATATCTTGTATTTAAAGAACCAGAAAAGTAACCCTAGTCTATTCATGAAATTTACGATGGACATTCTAATTGCCCTAACAAGCATTTTTTTATATGTATTGGGTTGGGTTGGTACACACAAACCTGAGATCAATTAGCTAGGAATCCTCAGCTAATTTCTGCCCCAGCTAGCTCATCTATATTAGTACCCTGAATTTGGGGTTGATATATATTGGAGCAATTTCAGAAATGCCTTTAATTAGATATGTAGTTCGGCCACACTGCATTAATGGTGTTAAGATTTCAGTTAGAAAATGCAGAATTCAGTGAAGGAAATTAAGCAACATGCAGCATGCACTGGCACTTGCTTTTGTTTTTATTGAAGGGTGAACAGTAGTACTCAGAACCTTTATCTAGAAAGAAACCCGCGGTTAAAAAAAGGAAAGAGAAGTAGGACTTGTCGAATAAAACTACGGTGTATATATAAAACAAAGACAAATGGCATCAAATCATTCTGTTTTAATTTGATTCTTAATATAATATATGTCCGCTAGCTATATATATATATGCTTTCTTGATCAATAGTACTTCAGCTATATAAGTGGACTTTGAGAAGCTTTTCATTGTCCTAATTAAGATCAAATATATATGACACGAGACAACGAAAGGAACACAACGTACGTCGTCATCAAGTCTCACATGCATATATATTTGCTCTTATTATAAGACCGTAATCAGCGTATGTACATTGATTTAGTACTGTTTATTAAGATGTAAATAACTTTGTAATATATATAATTAGATAATTTAGATTTGTGCCCTCAAAAACTACAAAGAATTAAAAAAAAGCTATCAAAAATTTAGTAGAACAATTTCAACAAAGTGTAGATGGAAAGAAGATTTTAGACAAAGTCATGACCAACTAACTTCTATGAGACGGCATATTATCCGATTGGCTGATTGTTGACGTGGTTCTGGTAGTTTCGGCCTTTTGCTTTAAAAGTAAATTTGTTAAAATGAATTCCCTAGTACTATATATATATTGAAGAGCATGAGAGTTGCCATATTCTTTTTTAGTTAAATGATAAAAATTAAATCCTATTACTTTTTATAGATAAATGTTAAATTAATCTCTGTGGTATACCAGAAAATCGATTTAGTACACGTGTTACCAAAATAATAAAATTAGTCTCATTCTTCACTAACTCGTTTGCCGATGTTCCTCCCTCCCCATTACGTTCACTATATCGCCGGAACATATACTACCTAAGCCATAAATGCCACAAGTCTATCACCTCTGTCACGTAAGCCATTGACTAGTCCTGAAAAAAAAAAACCCAGCTCCCAAAATCCTATGTAACTTGCTTGACTCACTGATCCCGAAAAGACATTTTCTCAAAAGCTTCCCACTTTTCTGTGCCCTAGTCATACCCATTTTCTTCAAAATCTCCCTCCCACGTTGAAGCTTCTTCTCTGGTTCATAGTTTCGTCTACAATCTTCTTTGGTTCGTGCCTTTTTTCCATTCCCCATCTTCTGGTATTGCACCTAATTCCAAGCATTCAACAACTGTAAACATGGCTGTTTCATGGCTTTTGAGCTGTGTTTGGGTTGTTTGTTTTTAATGTAACCTTATGTCTTGTTGGCTTTTGTAATGACATGATCCTATGATCTGCAATGTATGGATTTTGTGGTTGTTGTACTGCAAGGTTTAATGAACGTAATTTGTTATGTATATGTATGTCTGTTTTGTCTTGTTTCATGGCTTGACTTTGTCCAAATACATACGTAATTTGATTCAAAAGAAAATACAAGAAGCTGTGATAATTAATGTGCTTAAATAATTGGTTGTGTATTTGCACACCCTTTTGGGTAGGTTGGATATCATTTCAGTTAGATCCCTTCAAGTGCATGTACTCTTAAGTTGGGTTAACACTTATGCTAGGAAAAAACTCGGATCTTTTATATGAAAGAAAGCTAGAAATCTAGGGAGTACAAGAGACTAGAGGTATACAGATAAGATAACTGTACCCAAGGCTATGCTTTGCCCAAGACTCTTAGAGCCCTCCCAAAATTTTAAGCACTAGATAGTGGTAGACCTTCATGACTAAATTGTTTAGCATCATGAGTTCATCACCTTGCAGTGAAGATCTCTCGAATAGGGTAAATATCCAAGACCACCCCTCAGATATCCAAAGTGCTTTCTTGTTTTTGCTATAAGTTGTACCCCTGACGACAGGAGAACAAGATATCACCTTGGCATCATAACTTCGAGTAAAGGAGTGGCTACTACTTCACAACAATGCTACCCACTTGCAAAAAATGTATCAAGTTGCAGAAAACACCACCATGAGTCACGCGAGGTACAGAAAATGCGAATAGATGCTTCCAAAAATCTGGGCAATTTAGGGCTAGGGCTAGGGATGCTTGCAGAAGGAGATACGAAGAAGATGAGAGGATTTTATTCAAGGGAAAATATGTTAGGTTTCGAATGAGGTTCCACTTGTGGGAATCGACAAGTGCAGGTGGGATCAGGGTCAATGGGTCACGCGCCAAAAAATATTTGTGCGCTGTTTTTTTTATGACTAGTCAATAACTTACGTGGCAGACATGTGACATTTAGGGCTTAGGCGGTTTATGTTACGGCGATATAGTGAACGAAATGAGGATGGAGGACCATCGGCAAACGAGTTAATGAATAAGGGGATTGATTTCATCATTTGGTAACACAAGGACTAAATCGATTTTCTCGTATATAACAGAGACCAATTTGACATTTATCCCTACTTTTTAATGTTCTAATTAAGGAAGTACAATTCATTTCACTATAGTCCGATTAACATAATTAATTAATATTTATTTTTGAAAACTCATTGGAGACACTATATAATGCTCCTTAATTAGAACCATTACGAAGCCTAGACAAAATTAACCTTTCAATCATTATCATGGCCATCACCATTTTTTTCTTTGATACCATTTGTATGCCCAAAAGAAGTGTAAACCACCACTAGTCTATATTTGAAAATTTATTTAATTATTTTGATTTAGTACTTAAGGTCATTTAAAACCTTTTGAATTCATACCAAGATCCGTTTTTTTTTTGTAATAATTTGTGACATAACTCCAATGAAAATAAAAAAGAAGACATTAAGAAGACTCTCTTACAATATTACAATCTTCCTTCTTAATTTAAAACTTCAACATACTTGTCAAGGCCTACCAAGCATCATATATATGATCACTATAGTACTTACAAAAGACTCGTCAAGGTTGCAATTTGAAACTCTTTTCAAATCATCTCAAATCACACTAGTGCTATCTAATAAGACTTGATATATTAATTATAATAATTAATTAAAAATTAGCAATTGTTGCTTTACAATCAGACATGCATGTGCTAATACCCTAATTAAGCCATACATGGAGTGGAAAGAAAAATTAATGAAAAAGAAAATTATTTGATTAGTCTGTCTTACCGTATCTTTTTTTTTTGTTACCTAATATGAATGGGACTGCAAACGAAAATTAATCTTACAATATACGTAATCTCTATTTTCACATTTATTTCTAGACGCCCGTAGTCAGATTGATCATGATCATGACTTGTTTTAATCATAGCCGGCCTAGAGTACGTATAATCCTTATTCTATCATTGTCAAGATTCAATCACAACCTTATTGTTCAAGGACAAAGCCAGATATAATCACTAGGCCTTTATCATTGCCCTGGAAAAAGCCGGCAGACAACAGATGGGCATGCGGCACTCAACTTGAGAAGCATTAACGATTATGCACTATGAATATTCATAAATCCTCCAAAACTTTGGTCCTCCACAATCTAAATACCAAGTTATAACGAGCAGTTACAAAAGGAATTGAGAAAAAAAGGAGAGAAAGGCCCTGAATATATATGGTGTGGTTAAATATTATTAGATTTCTGACATGGAGAAGAGATAAACTTATAAGGGTACTACCAACTACGGAAATTTAACAATAAAAGAATAAAGAAAAAAAGATATGATCTATCGCGCGTCCATATATATATTACCTATATATATCTGTTTCGTATAATGGTTCCTGATCTAGATAAAATGCAGACAGCACTGGATCAGAGGGCAACGCTTGAGGATGTTTAGTGCTGGCCGGGTACGAGGGGAACTGGATTTAACTGGTATACTCATTTTGGTGCAGAAAATCAACGAAAGGCAACTTATACATAATATGGTCGCATGATGGTTATGCCGTGTGGGTCCGTTTTCAACATTCCGCGTGGGTGCCGCCGGCCGCGTGCAACAATGGATCCCTCCCCACTCAATTGAACAGTCAGTCCTTTAGCCGATCAACTCCAAAAAGCCAAACCCACACTTTCTGTGTCGACGGAATCTTCATTGTACAATAGGTTATACTTAATTATTCGGTTTCTCTCTAAGAAGGAGATAGCACTGGATTCTGTTCACAACAAATAATATAACGTCGCACGAGAGATGATTAATGTTTAACGCGCGCTGTATATATTTGGAGAAGTATAGCTAGGCAGTGCCGGGAGGGTATAGTATATATATAAGATGCGAGTAATATATATAGCTAGGTTCCAGTCACATTTTATATATAACTCCAACAAAAGTGTAAGTGTCTATGTAATATTGGCATTATTTCCATGGTCAAAATAGTCTTTTTATAAATGTATTTACCTTGTTTAGATTGTATGTGGTAACTTGATTAATGTTGGAGGAAGTGGAGCTTATTGGAATGAGGCTGATTACATGTGGAAGATTTGGGTGTTGTTGCAAAGTTGTTGGAATGATATTCGATCGGTTGGGTAAAATTCCATAAATGCACCCAACTAACCAATGAGTTGTTTGACAAATTTACCCTCACTTAAACATTCGAGAATCCTTTCTCAAGAGGTGATAACGTGACTTGGGTCTGAGGTGAAAGATCTAGAGTATTAAAAACGGTATTCTCTCTTCAAAAAAAATAAAACCTGATTCTCTCTCCTGCTGCTCTCGAATGAAAAAGAAACCCTATTCTCTCTTCTGCTGAAACGAGAACTGATCGACTACATCTGTTTGTGAGAGTTCGTCCTCTTCCCTCTGGTGGAAGATTAGAGAGACAGAGATCGCTGATTGAAGGTTGTACGTTCCTACAAACTCGCTGTTGAAGATTGACATCACCAAGCGTTCAGATTCTTGAGTGGGTTCTCAAGAACGACTGCCGCTGAAGGTTTCAGAGGTGTTCACGCCTACGAGTTCGTGGGTTCCGCTGAAAGAACGAGTACTAGAGTTGCTGGTCTTCGTGTGGGTGCTGGGCACCAACCCAATTTGGTAGATTGGGAGATTTTACAAAAGAAAGGGGGATCTTGGAGCAAAAGGGTTTTTGGCTAAATCACCATTGTAAAATCTCGACGTTCTAGTGGAGGAAACTTGGTGATATCACCCGGAGTGTTTTTTATTTCTCGGAGGACATTCCCCTCGAGAAATTTTTCACTTCGTCAACAAAAAATTGGGTGTCGTCTCAAATTGTTGTTTCTCTTGACCTTGATCTTGATTGAACTAACCAATCTTGTGTTTACTGTTTTGCAGATCTAAGAAGCTGAAATCGTGATCTGGTTAAAGGCAGATCAGTAGTTGTTTTTGATCTGTTAAATGATTTAGATTTCTTGATCTGGGTTGTGACATAGAAGTTGTTTGTTTTCTTAAATTTTGACCGTATGTTTGCTGGTTAAATTGTCTGAGTGTTGTGTTTTACTAGGTTTGAAAAATCTGCATCTGGTGTGTTGATATTGTTGCTGAAAATTATATTGTTCTGCTTTCTGAGTTGCTGAAATCTTCATCGAGTTGCTGTGATTATTTGGTTGAAAGTGTTGGAAGAATCTGCATGTTTCTTGTTAAAATAGTGGCCGTAAATATCTCTGTTTAGTGTATTGCTTGGTTGCTGTAAAACATATCTAGTTTGATTGTTTAGCTACTTATCATATCTCATTGTTTCTATTTTATAGTTACCAAAATAGTGTGATAATCTTGGTTGCGTCTTGCTGATATATTTGTTCTGTTTTGTTGGTTCAGCTGCTGTAAAATTTGTTTAAGTCTTTCCTGCTCAGTTTACATTTTCTTGAAATAGTTGATTGCCTGATTAGTAAGTGTCTTTGGTTCTCTGTGATTCTTCGAAAGAGTTGGTTAAAAATTTTTTAATACCTATTCACCCCCTCTAGGTATATTGTAGGGTTTAAACGTAGTTTCAAAAGTAATAACATTGGATTATTTGCATTAATTGCTAGAGCTAAACCTAAAGTTGTTTAGGTATGCTTCCAACGGTCAACATTAATCGTAATTACCAAATCCGTACCTGGGTAAATATAGTACTATTCTGATTGTAGTCCTGCTTAAATACATAACAATAATCTCTGTCTCCGAACATCGCTAATAGCTAAGTCGACAAAGTTCGTTGCCAATTATATGAGGATGTTTAAGGGTTAAAATTTTGGGTATTGGGGTTTGAGAAATATTATAAAGTAAAGATATGTTATGGGAGTTGGTGAAAAAGTAAAGAGAGAGAAGATTTTTAATAAGTATTATAATAATAAAAAATTATGTGGTGAATTTTTTATGATTAAACCTAAATTTTTGGGCCTAAATATTTGAGCCCCAAACATACCCATAATATTGTCGATGATCATCTCTGACAGGAAAGGTATGGGAGATGGCGGGAAACTGTTCGATCGAACACATAATTGAAGTGTGAACTATATTTTGTAACGACCTAACAATTCGTCATCAAAGCTTGGATTCAATTATGACAAGAATAATCATCACTAAGTACGAGTCTAGTTCACACGTACATATATATCCTGTTTGAATGGATAGTAGTTTTTTACAGTTGAGGTTTAAGGCTTGTTTGTCAGTCTTTCAGCTCAGCAGCCAATTTACCGACATACGTCGACCAGATGGTCCTACATATCCAGCCGGTTTTCTTCAATTAGACCCGACTATGACGGAGGAGTACAGAGAATTTATTGGCCGGGACATTGTTCTTCATCTCAGTGATCCGTCAAACTCAAGACATTGTTTTGGACGTTGCACCTTATTCATCTGGAACGTAGCGCCTAGACATCATAGGACTAACTTTGGGTTGGACTGACGATTTGTTCTACTCTAATTGAGGATTTGTTCTACTCTAGTTGCTCGTCGTGTCCCGATTGACCTTCCCGCTCTTATTATACAACATGTAGTTCGAGATTCACAATTTACCTCTGAGTAATAGAAAAAAAAGTTAGAATGAAGAAAAAAGAAAAATAGTAACAAAAAGTTAGAATCCGTCAAAATTTTAAAAATATTCCCCAAAATTTCGATAAACAAACATCACCTATATTTGCACCAGTGGTTTTATATATATTTGACTGATTTTATGTACGTTTGAGATGCGGTGTCTGTTTTTTGCCACATTTTAGGAGTGTATAATAACATGGTTTGTTAATTGAATATTTGCCTGTTATCCATGTCAATTGGCGGTCCTTTTTTTGTAGCATTAACCATTATTATTATAATTTTTTTTTGTAATAATTATCATCCTGCCAAGCATATATGAATATTGATAAGCGTATAGTACATATAATAACGTAATTCTAAGGTTATTGTATGTGTGGCTCACGTCCAGCTAGCCATCCAATTGATTTTTTTAAAAAAAATATTTTCTATTTCAATTAAAAAAATTAAGTTTTTATAGGCTATTCCTTCCAAAACTTTGTTTTTGAATTTTTTTTCCTTATTCAAAATTTTGACTGATTTGAATTTTTAAATTAATCAATTTCGGGTGATTTATTATTATTTTACAAAAAAATTGATCTGGGGCGTTGTTTTATTATTGTGTTATGCATTAATTGGACACGTACGTGAGTGATGTTTACGTAACATTGATTGAACACCGTGCTGACGTATAGCATGTGATCTTGATGTTAGGAGGCTTGATGCATTTTAGACAACTAATTTCTTCAATTTTAAAACTCAAGGAGTTATTTTAAAAGTATTGTAAAATTTAAAGACAAAAAATATATTTTTTAATTAACTAGATTATATAAGTACCAAGTATTTATTATGCTATGGACCCTTAATAAGTGATAAATTTAAGTAATATATTATCTACATGATAAGTGTTCTGCACACTAATTAAGGAGGCACTAATTTAGCAGACATTGTAGGGAAACATCTTATAGTTAGTTCTATATTTTTAGCTATATTTTTAGGTAAAAATCAATCACTTCCGTAAAATTTTAAAATACTTTATTAGGCTTCATATGTTTCAAAAACCATCGATCATCATTTTCTTTTGATTTGGCCGTTAAGATATATACGAAAAGTCATGTGAATTGATCAAAATGTACATAAATTTATTAAAAATAAATAAAAAGTCAAGAAATAATTAACAATATATAAATGAATGAAATATTAGAGTATTAATATTTTTATTTAAAAATATTACTTTTATATATAATTATTTTTATTTTTTAAATATTTTTAATAATTTTATTTTGGATGAACATTTCAGTTATTTTACATGTGGTTTAACGGCCAAATAAAAATAGAAAGCAATGATTGATTATTTTTAAAATATTTGGGGCCTAATAAAATATTTTGATCATCCTTAAATAATGAATATTGATCATAGTATTCTTACAAAATACATTAGATTGGTTGTACATGTCCGTATAGTTAGTACATTTTATATATGTTATGTGTACAAGGTATGTTGACCATATATACTTAGTACGTCCTTATGGATGTTAGTGCAATTGTACATATTAATCATAGTAATGGATGTTGAGAACGTACATTGCGTACTACGGAACATATATTTTAAAATTCAACACTGACATGGATACGCACACGTACTTGCACGCACAAGCGTTAATTAATAATAGAAGATCACATAAATTTCATAGTTTTCTATTTCTTCGGGATAAACTCAATAAAATTACCTGCTATCATATATTCTCCACGCCATATATATGTCCAAGTTTCACGTCCAAATATATATAATATCATGGCCTTTATTTTCTAATTTAAATATCATCCATTTACAACATATTTGATTTTTTTTTTCAAAAATTCAAAGTTACATTACGAATTAAGTGCCCAAGGATGAAGCTGAGATTTAATTTTTGTGGGCTCCCTCTGGCTTCGCCACTGCGAAGTGGTACTATCTTGGCAAGCCCACCCGATTGAGTATGTGCTCGATCTATGTTAGTCAAATCTCAAAGATGATAATATGTTTAAACACAATTCATGATCTATCAATATTCAATTTTTTATCTTTCTTTTGTTATTTAACAAAATATATGATTTCTTTTTAATGGTTTACATATACATTAATTGATATTAAATTTGATGTGTCATCAAAAAAAGACATAATCTAATGATAGAATTCGACTGTCCAAATCATATACATAAATCATAATACAACATTAATTTCAACCTCCATCGTTCGGCACTACCTGATCATCAATTTCACTCCACGTGTCACCACATGACGCAGGCTTTCGAAAATTCCATAACCAGCACCTGCCGGACATCTGCTTTCAATTAGCCCCGGCCTTTTAGCTCTCTTTCCCATCATGGGTTATCAAAATTTTCGGTACCTTCTCCTGTACCATCGACATATGTGCTCTGTCTCCACTTTCCCACCCCCACTAAACAACATACCTTTTTTGTTTTCCCCCCTTTCTTCCAAATTCCTTCCTGAGGTCATCAAAGTTTGTAGTGATAGGCTCAAACAGGATAAGCTCATCATTATCCTCTACTTCGCTTTTTTCCTCTCCTCCGCTTAAATATTCCATAATCCGCCCCCATATTTTATTACATATCACTTCCGTCTATCTCTCACTAACTTTCTTGATCCCCTATTAATATTCTCCAAATCTTCTCCCGGCATTGTTGTCTCTTATGTGTTTAGTCTTATACAACCAAGTGGGATGTGATGGTGCATCTTAGAATAATACTTATTTACTTGCACGCATCTTTTGTTACTGCTTACGCAATTCGATTAGACTCCTAATCCACTATCAATGTGGGGTGTTAAAGTTGATCAACCTATTTTTAAATGCTAGCTTTTTTTTCACTTGTATTACGTCGTCGTTATCCTCCTAGCTAAGCTATAGCTAGCCACTGTGTTTTGTAGTGACCAGTGTCGAACTGCAGGGTCTCCAAGAGTAACTAGAGCAGCCGTCCATTCTCTATGAGATGGGAATGGTCACGAATCAGAATCATATGTATATGCTTCCTAGTACTAGCTACTATGTATTTATCCTAAAGTCACAGAACTATAAATATTATTGCCAAACCCGCAACCAGAAGACGAGCTACAGTGATCTATCTCTATCACTTTGTAGACAGGACCGACTCAAGGGTAAGACAATTTAGGTTGTGGCCTAAGGTCTCACCCTAAGCAATGCCTCGTAAAGAGCAAATATTTTTTTTTTCTTTTGTAAATGATTCAAGAAATTAATATAATGACAACTAAGCTAAGAAAAAAAATGACAACATGCAATATTTTCATATTTTTTTTATATTGAGTGAACTATCTTTTTGCTATTTTTTTCTAAGCCTCTTAATCCTTTTTCATATTTATGAACTTTGTTTCAAGATAAAAAAATGTCCTTCAAATTTTTAAACATTGTGAGTCATGGGGCCTTGACTCACAATGTATAAGGACCCATAAAATAATTAATGGAGCCTTTTAATAATTTTTAAATAATTTTAAATATTTAATATTAAAATTTATATAAAAAAACCTAATAATTTATATGCCTTAGTCCCCATTTGGTTTGAGCCGGCCCTGTTGGTAAATTTGCAGAATTACGATTGATCATGAACGTCCACATCTTCCCCCGGCCGGTAAGCAAATATATATTTTATATCGAAAAAGCTCAGCTCTTTTCGGTTACTAATCAGTTTTCACCCTTTAGAGACTCGTGGTTGGTGTTTATCTCAGGATCGATGTATGGAGCTGAAGAGGTCCACTTGTGCCAATAATCTTTGCAGCTAGCAGCTGGTTTGCGTTAAATTTTCCACAGGAATGATTAAGGAGGGACTCTCCAAGTACAGAGAACCACAAGCGTTCTTCCCAACTAAAAACCACCCAATAACCTAATGACAACAGCTAATACGCATAAACTCGACACCGGGATGGGTGTGGGGGGATCTGCAGTGCTGTTGATATCATCATCATCCTCATCTTTGAACCTAACTGGAAAAGTGGCGTAAGCCTACATCAGTTCAAAGCTTTGGTGTCAGCCCCATTAATTAATTCGTAGTTTGAGTTTCACATGGTTCAGACAAGTTAGGTTTAGGGTTAGTTAAGCATTAATGATATAGTAAATTTACTAGGAATCCAGACAATTATTTTTTAATCAATTGCGAAAGAGAGAAGAAAAAAAAGAGAAGCCTGCCGCCACACACAAGGCCATAAATATTTCATAGGTCCTTGTCGGTTCAAGAAGACTCTTATTTACGACATTAATATAGGTCGATTTGTTGTTGAAGTGTTTTGATGACGTTTCGGAGCGTTTCCCACTACAGCTTTGTGGTTTTGTTACTTTTGATCAGGACGGACGTGCGTGGTACAAGACCTAAAATAAGTACGAGATCGAAATGCTTTTATTTCTAAGTGGTAATAATGTGGCTAGGTAAAATTATAGCAGGATGATTTTGCTGATATAACTAATTTTCTTCCATCTGGTCCATGAACAAAATCATGTACCGCATGTCGATTGACAAGTGCTTCTCATAAGATCCAAAAACTAGCTAGGGGCCTAAATTTTCAGTCCCCTACCCTCTTAGAAAAATATGATCACAAGAGAGCAAAGTGCTAATTGATCACGGGGCAAAGCAAAGCCACTCATTAAAGCCAGAAGCTTTTCGAGGTCTTGAGGGGCCATGAGTGCCCTTTGAATACATCTGGAGACACCTGAGGACTACTGTCTCCCCAATTTTGAATGAGACAACTACCTATTGAACAAAGTATCACCACATATATAATAGTGAGATTGTCTCTCTCTCTCTCTATATATATATTAGTTCTGCGAGGGCGGGGGTTTTTATTTTTACATGAAGTCTTGTGATGTGTGTAGTCAGTGCTGTCAATGACCTGGCCCATCGGCAACCTTGTAAAAGGGAAAGAGAAAGGGATGGAATTAGCAATATTTGCATTGTGACAGGCATTTATTTAACAAAACATGTTGAGGGAGCTTTGTCATGTGTAGATGTGTCTTTTCTCTCTTTTTGAGGCATGCATTGAGTAGGTCAGTAAGTTTTAAGGTATCAATTGACAAACATGACACACGACCTCCTATATATGATGGTCCAACTATACTAGTAGCTTCAAGAAAACAAAAAGTCGATCAATTAAAATAAGAGCACGTATTTATCATGTGACAAGCTAATTTGTATAATATATATAGTCACATATAGTGTAGTAAAAAATAGATAATTGTAAATGTATTAGAGTTTAAAAAAAATGTTACTAGCATGGTGAGTGATTATATATATTGACATTAGGATATTTATGCACGATCGATGGACGTAGTGGAAAATTATAAATGAAAGATAATGGTATATATAAATGATCTTCTGATCTGCTATCGAAAACTTAGTATATTTGATTAACGTTTTCCTCAAAAGTTGTGGTCGCGCGCGGGAGCAAAGAAAGATATTAATGAAGGAACTTAAAGAACATAAGGGAATTATTCAATAGAATATTCTGAATTTTAGATTTTGTGGGCGCCAGAGTGTTATTTCTAAATTTAGGGGTGTCAAGGGATGTTATTTTCAATTTTGAAGGGGTATAAATGGCTGTTTATTTTTTTTTTTAAAGGTCAAGAGTAAAACGGAGATCTTCAAATTTTTGGAAGGCTAAAATTAATAAACTAGGACTATAAATGATTGAATCCTTCATGAAAAACTCCAAATTGACTCGTATAAAATAGTATCGGTTTTATTCGTTTAGGAAACGAACCAAGTTTGAACAACAATCGAAGCTCCTTTAATGAATCATCCTAACTCAAATAAATTCGACTAGAATTGCTGGTATAAACTTATCAGCACTCATATACTTTTTTTAATAATATTGTATCTTATTTTAGAATCAGATATATTTGAAGTGTTTGCAGGAGATAAATCAAACTTTTACTTTTATTTTGATCGATATTTTTAAATTATTTATGAGTTTAATTCTGCATATAGAAGTGGATGGGCGTGTGCATTTAGTGCATATTATAGCAGAAGTTTAGATAAACACGATATAGATTTGTTTAAATTTTGAGATGCAAAACTATTATCTGCTTTTTGAAAGAAAAACATTATGTAGAGATTAGTATAAATACAAGATTGGTCAATGTAATTTTCGAAAGTGGATGTTCATAGTTTACCTAATTAACTAGGATAATAGAATGTTCTTATACTAATTGTTTTCAGTTGGAGAAGATGTATGTATGTACAAGTCATCATTACATTTGCTATATATGAAAAAATAATAAAGGATACATTACAATAAACACCCACAAACTACTACCGTATTATCTCAAAAGCATTCATAAACTGTAGCTTGTTGTAACTGCCCCAAATCTATGTTAATTTATGTTGTGATTTCATCCCCAGATCCAACGAAACCATTAACTCGGATGGTTTCCATCTCATGTGACCCGCACGTGCCCCCTCCTCCTCTGTTAACAACATAATTATACCCTCATTCGCAATGAACATTGCGTTTTGCTCTAGATGTCAAGTTTTGGCCAGGCTAAATGATGTGTTTCATGATTTTAAGTATTTAATTACCTGGAGTGCCAAAAAAAAATCGAGAGTTATGACTCTCGGGTACGGGGACGGAATCGTAATAGAAACATAGATATAAAAAACATGTTTGTATTCCAAGAAAATGAAAGCAAAATACAATGGTCAAATTCAAGATGGCTAATCACCAAAGAAAACAAGAGAGAAAAATTATAGAAAAGCTTCAAGTTGTTCGATAGACTCCTCGAAGGAGTAACTGCCTTCAAAATAACCCCAGCCAGCTTAGCACAGATGCAACAAACTAACAGAAGCATAAAAGACGCATAAACCCCTACAACATCTACTGGGCCAAAACCTAAATAGGGCACAACCACTAATAAACGTAAAAGAGCCCAATGCAGCCCACATAACTGAACCCATCCTAGCTAGTCATCAACTGAGGTCATTAACAGAAGCATGAAAGTTTCCCAGATGAGCAGTTGTTGACAGTTTTAATGATCCCCTGGTATGCTGATTTAGTGAATTATTTGGTGAGTAGTATTATTCCCCCTGATTTGAGCTATCATCAGAAGGAAAAGTTTTTGTTAGATGTGAAGCATTACTTTTGATGTTTGCATGATAGCTTCTTTAGGTGTGACGAATTGAGCCAAACTCCCGTCATTTTCATTTATTTTTACGATTTTTTATTTTACTTGAGGACAAGCAAATATTCAAGTTTTGGGTATTTGATGTGGGAATTTTTTTCACACGTTTAATTAGTATAATTTTTTTGATTAAGAGTGTTTTGTATGTTTCATAGCTGGTTTGTTTAGAATTTTAAGTGTCTTTTTTATTTATTTAATTCTTAGGAATTCTTGATGTTTGCAGGTATTTAATTTTTCAATAAGGTTGAAGTTGAGTTGATGGAAAGAGCAAAATTCTGGCTAAGCTATGAGAGCAAATCCTTGTTGAACTGGTCTTGTAAAAACATAACTCTGTTCGGTATCTGGATTATAACTGGAGCTACATACCTCGAATTCAGGTTTAGTTTTGCTTGTTGGAAAGATAAGATGCATAACTAAAACTTTTATGAAGAGTCCAAAATCAATTTCTGCCATAATTTTGAAGTTCAAAATCTACATAAACTACAGCCCATACACTGTTTCGGTTTTTGACGTCTATCTAGAGTTATAGAAGTCATAAAATGCAAGTTTAGATGCGTTGGAAAGCTGAGAACGAGATCTAAAACTTTCATGAAGGATCAAATTCCAAATTATGTCTTTTTATGCTCTAAATCCAGCTGGAAGTAGGGTAATAAAATCAGCCTAGAATTTTGGATTTCATTGGATCTCATACTACCAATGTGGGACAAATATCATACTCCTCAAATGGTCCATAATATTCCATCACACTCCGCAGCCACAACGCTCACGTGGACTGGCTGTGTACTAGGTTTTTCCTAGTTCTGGGTTAATACTGCAATACCAGCGTCACCTCCCGCACCGCACAATTGCAATTCGGAGGCATGGTGTAGGCTCTGATACCATTTGTTACATGCCTTAGGAGAACTCACATTCAAAAGCTAGTTCAAGAGAGAAGGAAGCCTAAGGCATATAAACCCCATATTGACATCTCATACTATCAATGTGAGACAGATCTCATACTCCTCAAATGGTCCATGACAATAGATTTGGGGATAGTTTCAACGAACAATATATAGTTTAGGTATGATTTTGAGAATGTGATGGTAATATGTAGGGGTTAATTATAATTTACCCAACTCAAGTAGCTTGTGAACAAGCTCGTGCTCGTACAATTAATATATGCACATGCAAGCAAGCTTTAACAAAAATATCATTCTTTGAAAATTTGAGCTCAACTCATCTTCTAAAAAGATTAATATTATACATGTTTGAACAGCTGGAATTAAGAGTCCAAGATAACGGGGCTAGGATTGTAGGTTTATTTATTTAGTCAATAAAATATATAAATTATAATAAGTAAAAGTTAGCATATATATACCTTAAAGTTATATTGGAAACTTTAAAAGAGTGTTCATATTTCCACCTTGATTTATAATACTGAAAATTTGATTCTGCAATTTCAGCTTTTCCTTATAATTTCTTCCATGTCTACAAATAAAGACAGAAGAATATTGCCAATTCACTAGTGGTTCGATCTAAAAAATCTTGTCCTAGCTCCTTAGTGAGGCTTCAATATCGGCCTGTTAAACATATAATTTCATGGATGAAAACTATAAGGGTTAAGTGTCTATTCGGTTTCTAGAATTTTATCATTTTTAACAACTCACTACTAAAAAAAGGACTTCCAGCGGCGGTCACTGTCACGCCCCGAACGGCATCCCGCAGGGACCGTGACAGCCGCGAGCTATCCGCCGGATGGCTCCAGCGTTCTTACTTATTGTTTTACTTGATTACGGCGAAAATGTACAGGATCGCGAGGGGTTCGAGCTAAACTTATAATTAGGGTTTTCATTAAGGTCTCATACAAGACATACATAACATGTAAAAACCAACTAGTGACAATCAAGCCACTATCAACAAAAGTATGAAACATAAATTCTTGAACTTCTAGGTCAGGTAGTCCTCCTGACTCTCTTCACCTGAGGCATCTGGAATGACACAATTTTAAAAACGTGAGTCAAAAAGACTCAGTAAGGGAAAGACGTAAAACTTAAAACATGCTCTTGACTTGTACTTGCATAATCATGAAAGAGAATAAACTTGATTCGTGATGCACATGCATGCTCATGGATATGCATATGCTCTTGCTTGAAGTTGGCCCCAGGCCCTTGAAAATATCTCTTTCATGCTTGACCGTGAAATCGGCCCTTGGCCCTTGAAAATCTTTCTTATTCATACTTGTGCCACTCTTGGCCTTTTCATAATCATTTCATATTTCTTATTTGTGGGCTCGCTCCATTTAACCCCTGTAGTCAGGGTTGTGCGTTCCCTTCGGAACCGTCCCCGAATTCCCTTGGAGACCTTACATACGGTCAGCTAGCGCACCTTCTCATTGTCCTTCAGTGGCTAGACATGACCCTTGGAGGCACCACACCTTCTCAATGTCCTTCAGTGTGGTTTGCACAGCCTCGTGGATTCACCCATCCTTCTCACATTTGTCCTTCGGTATGGGAGTCCACCTTGATGGTACGGTACCGACCGGTGCCCCTTAACTTAACTTATCGTTTCATAAAACTTCCCATAGTCTTTTCATAAAAATCATTGCATAAACTTCTTCTTGAAAAATTCATGCAATGCACATGTCATGTTATGCTTGCTTAAAATTCATGCTTGTTCATGAAACGATGCAGTGTGTCATTCCAGTTTTGAAAAAGAATACTTACTGTCCACTTACAGTATCCACTTACACTTGGTCTTCTTTGTTCGTGTATACAGACACGTGGATCGCCTACAAGCGATTCAAATATTTCTTAGACTTTAGGAATAGTATGCAATAATTAAATATTTTCATTTTTGAAATCGGTCATCAATCAAAGATATATATATATATATATACATATCACTGAAATTCATTTAATCATTTAAAAATATTTTATTCTTTTCCTTAACAAATATTCAAAACTTAGCTTATTAAATTAATATTTTTATTGAAATAAAAATATATTTATCCATGTACATGCCTCGATTAGGGTTAAATAATACTCATAGGTTTAGAATTAAACCTAAGTCTCTTTTTATTACACGTACTCCATTAAAACCTTATATCCAACTATTAATAAATTATTCATGATTAAAACTTATCTAGGGTTCCAAATAATATTTTATTAAAAGATCATGGTTCATCAATATCTATATTAACTAGCCTAATCTCTAATTTCCTTATCCATCACAACAATGAAAATCCATAAATCATAAATTGTACTTAGGGTTTCATTATTACTATAACATTCGGCCACTACCATTTTATGCACCAATTAATCACAATTTTTACTCCAATGGTGATCCCATCCTCCATTCAACAATTTCACAACCTAGGATCTATAAATCAAAGCACCAACACAATACATCATACTCATAGCATTCGGCCCACACATGCTTTCACCCAAATGATTAGGTTTCTTTTGTTTCCTTCAATATGCATGCATCTAATACTTAATATAATCATCTACCATGCATTGGGGTCATAAATCTTGCACATGTCATGGCCAATGTCCAGATTTAAACATATTCAAAACTATACATGAAATCCTACACATCTCATATTCGGCCATACCCCAAAATGTTACCCCTTTTTTTTCATGCTAAAAATCATAACATGCACATCCTTTGCATTGTGACCTAACTAGCATGCATATACTTAATATTTTCATCAAATAATTCCATCAACATTAGATCCACTCTTTATACACACTAACATCCATAAATCTAAACAAAATATCAACTTTCATCAAGCCAACACATCAAAACTTAGATCTAACTTCCTTTAGCATACATTGTTCTTCATTTGCCTTTTTCTTTACATACAACCTTAGATCTAGGGTTTCCATGGTTAGATCTAGCATGTAAACAACCTAGGGTTCTTAAGTATCCAAGATCTAACAATCATCAAGGCATATTACGACCTAAACTTCAAGATCCACACATAACTCATTCGGTCACTTATGCTATACCAACAACATCACATTGTTCTTACCTTGTTGTCTATCCGAGCTTGAGCACCTAGAAAATAAAGTACTTTTGGTTAGTATTTGTGAAGCTTAAGGCAAGATCATCAATAAAACTAAAATTACCTTCAACCTTTACCAACTCTTCCTATCCTTTCTTCCTTCAAAGATTCGGTACACCCTCCTTAGAAATTTCCAAGCTTGATTTAAAAGGAAGTTCTATGGTGGTTAAGAGAACATGGTAAGCTTGAAGAGAAATGATGTCAAATGGCTAGGGTTTTCAAGGAAGGATTGTGTTTGCACCAAGAGAGATTTTTGTCTACAACAAGAGAGGTTTAACTTGGCTTTTAGAATGAGATTTGGTAAGCTAGAAGAATGTGGTTTAGGTGCAAGATGAAAAAGGAACAAACCTTGAATCTTGAGTGTATAGTTCGGCTAAGAGCTTGAAAATGGGAGAGAGTTGAGAGCAATGAGGGGTTCGGCCAAATGAGAAAGATTTGGAGAGTGAGGTGCATGAGTGGTTCGGTCAAGGCAAATGCAAGAGAGTTGTGAGAGATTGAGTCTCCCAAGGCAATTTAAGGCTATGACATAAAGCTTGAGAGAGTGAATTGACAAGAGAGCAAAAGAAAGAGGAAGAGGGGATGAATGGGGGGGTGTTGGCTGACCAAGCAAAGGCCTTAGTCTTCTCTCTCTCTTTTATTTCTTTTCACCTTTTTATCTCACATCAATTGTCTCCAAAAGCTTGTCTTGTATTTGAATTCCTTCTCTCTCTCCTCTCATGCATTCCAACGTAAATCCCTCCCTCTCCCTTGCTTTTTCTCTTCTCTTTTGCATCCATGTGTTGTCTTATCACTCTTACACTTCTTACACACCTCTTACACATCACATGGCACCTCACTTTGGCTTTCCAATTTCTCCTCATAGCCTTTCACGTAAAAGCCTTCCTTTTGCTTAGTTTGGTTGCTTTCCAACCAACCTAGTTACTTCCACATTAAATTGCAACCAACTTTCAACTTGGTTTTCTCTCTCACCTAACTTATCACTTTATAAGCTCTCTTACTTATCTAATCCATTCCAATAGCTTATCACCTCATAAGCATGATATCTTATCATGTGATAATGGCCCTAACCTATCTCTACAATAATCACAAGGCCTTATCACTCTAAAAGTTCCCTAACTTATCATGCTTGCTTATCACTATGATAAGCAAGTGTGCTTATCATTAAATCTTCTCTTAGACTTATCACATAAATACATAGCTTATCAATTAAATATTCATATGGAAATTCTATTAATAATATAGGCCACATGATAATAATACATGTCACATATGAAAGATATAAAATATTCGATCCATGTATTCAAAAGAATTTCATCATTTAATCTATTAATAAATTTCGGCTTATACAAGGAAATTATTAAATCATAATTCAAATTCTATGGTCCATGAATCATATTAAATAAATGAAAAATATAAATTTGTAAGAGAGAAACTTACTTGAAATTTCGGCTCCTAAAATAAATATAATTTAAACTTGCATAAAATGGCATTACAATTATTTAAAGAGATTTTGTGAAATAAAATCTCATTTTAATTGAAATACCATAACATAAGGATTAGGCCATACATTGGCCAAAAACATAGCCCCATGAAGAAATAAAAGCTATTACATTGAAAAATAAAAGATAATACATAAGAAATTACGTAGGAGAAAATCGGGGTCTCACAGTCACTGTAGCGGCGGTCACAAAAACCGCCGCTACAAGGTGTTTTTAGCCGCGTTTTTCGGAAAGCGCGGTGAAAAATATCTTATAGCAGTGGTCACTGTAGCGGCGGTCACTGACCGCTGCTATAGGGGGTCTGTAGCGGCGGTCACTCAAAGACCGCCGCTATAGGGGGTCTGTTTGCTGCAGGCCTGAGACCCACACCTGACTGCTGTTTGCTGTAGGCCTGAGACCCACACCTGCCCAAGCAACTGCAGTAAGCTGGGTAAGTTTTTGTTGATTGGTCAATGGCAGATCTGAGTCTAGTCTTGACAGCACGATCCTTAAGAATTTTTCGTTTTCTACTTGGTGTTTATTCAGGTTTTAAAAGATGGGATGCAACATGTAGGGAAGCTCATTTGTAGCAACTTGGGAGCTAGAATGGATTCAGAGCCTAAAATGACTTGTGGAGTGGCATTGAAATTGGCCCTAAAAGGAAGCATGAGAAAGACTTGACGGAATCACAATAATGATTTCGAAAATGGTGAGGATTGTGTATCTTGTTTTGACCAAGTGACAGCATCAGTAAAGATCAAAATGTTTAGATCTGATTCCTTGATATTGGACTCTGTCAAGTTGGTATCCTATGGTGCATGTTTTGAACCGATAGATTACTTGTTGCTTCACTTTTCCTTGGATTTTCTTTTTGGGGATGATGGTGTAGTCATTTGTCTGTTATGTGGGGCCTGTGAAGTCTGAGGGGATAGTGTTGATGGCGTGCAATGGTTTGGAGCAAAGGGAAGAATTCAAGTTTAGAAGAATGAATTAGGAATCACTGAGATTAGCTGCTTCATATAAGGTGTTTGTTTACTTCTATAAGAAGTTGTTCGTGATAAGTTGAAAATAAATTGAACATAACCAGGCGCACTTATGTTATCTGAGAGGACTTCCCCCATCCTGTGAATCTGTGTTTTATCTGGGGGTGGTCCATTTTTATCAAGTAACTTACAAATAAGGTTTGTAGCGATGCCAATCTTTCAAGCTAATTTTTCTTGGGTGTTACTGTAATTATCTCAGTTTAATGTTCGGTGTCTCATATGTTTTCACCAGCTTAATGACAAGGATCATTTGGATTTTACCGTGACGCTGTTGTGCAGCAGGTAAGTTCTTGCACAAAATTCTTTCTTTGCCATTTCTTGGTTTAATTGAGTCGAATTTGCAGTCCAAGTGCGGGGTACTCACCGAGTCAACCTGGGTACTCACCATCATCTACAAGCCAATATACTCCTCAAACGAGCAATAAAGATGACAGGAGCACTCGTTGAGCTTGAATGGAAGGAAATGGTATATTCTTTTTCAAGCTCTCTTCACATTACTGCATTTGTAGAAATGAAGCTCTGATATTTATGTTTCCATTTGACTCTCTTGTAGGAATTTGGATCAGTATTTTCTATTCTCTTCTGTTTTGTCTGAAATTAGACAGGAAGTTGTGCATGAATGCCTGCTTCAGATCTGGTTCCATGCCATTTCAGCATATGCAAACATCCATGTATCTATATTGCCTATATTTTCTATTCTCTAGCAGAAGGCAGGGTTGCTCTCATTGAAAATTTGTTCCAATATTGCCTATATTCTTCGAGGATTGAATAATACTTAGTAGTACGCTCTTATAACAAAAGTACGTAGACACAATAGCCTTTTCAGTAGTACAAATCATAATTAGTTACAATCATCTCTGTTTATGTCAGTTTGCATGCAGCAATATATCATATGCATGTGTCTACCCAGTCCAGTACCACATAACTGATGGGTTCCTTTTGTTGGTTTTTTGTGCTGTAGCTGTTAATTACATTGCAATTCCTCCCGAGACTTCAACAATGGCCAATGGTATGTGGTAGTAGCTTTCATACCATATGACTTAAAAGTAACTTCACATAATAATCCTTTTCCTCTTGACATCTTAATTCTCTTTGTTTTTCAGTTCTCTAAAGAAAGGAGAAGCATAATACCTGCTGGAGATACTTCCCAGTTCATTCCTTCTAAGGATGCTGACATTGCTATCCTTGAAGAGCCTGAGCACCTGAATTGGTACCATCATGTTGTTCATTCCTTCTAAGGAATTGAACTGATCAAAATGAAAACAAGTTTTTACTTGTACAGATTATTGTATTTGTTGTAAAACGATATTAATCAATAATGAAGTATATTTTGTTTTATTATTCATGGTCTTTAAATTTTTACATCCAATAAATTATAATTATTAAAATAAATTTGTATTACCGATTAAAAAAGCTTCTATATGAAAATATAGGAAAACATTAGTAATGTATTAAAATGCTAGAAAAAAAAACGCTGGCAGACCTATAGCGGCGGTCGTGACCGCCGCTAAAAGTCTATGCCAGCGGTTTTAGTGAAACGCCGCGGGAAAGACAAAATTATTTCCAGGTCTATAGCGGCAGTCGTGACCGCCGCTATAGACCCGAGGTCTTCACCAGCGGTTCCTAAAACCGCCGCTATATACCTATCCCGACGGAGCTATATCGGCGGTCACGACCGCCGCTAAAAACCCGCTGGTATAGGCCAAAATGACCTATACCAGTGGTTTTTTGGCCTATAGCAGCGGTCAGCGACCGCTGCTATAGGCCTTTTTTTGTAGTGACTTTTCATTAGATTTCCAAATCCGTAATATAATTCTAATTAGTGAGTTTGTAATTTTTATCAAACAGGTCCTATTAAATTTCCATCCACGAAATTAAAGTTCACACGTCATCTAGCTCTAATTATAAATTGATATGTGTCACTCAAATTAATTAATAAACTTACCACCTCAATTAAAAATTCCAACTCGCATAACGATATATGCCACTTCAACTGAATTGAAAAAGTATTTTAATTATTTTAAAAAACACAAAAAGTTTCAAAATATAAGAAAAAAACTAAAAAAAATCAAAGTCACATAAGTTCAGTCTGGAGTGATACGTGTCAATTTATGATTAGAGTTGATGTGTGTACCGTTAAATTTGCAAATGAAAGTTTAACAAAAATACTTATTTGACAAAAATTATAAACTTAAGAACCAAATGAGTAGGCATATATATCAAACTTCTAACAGATCTTAATTATCATAAGTAATTACCACAAAAAGTTACCAGCCAGTTGGCCTGTTATAACCTATACGTAAATTAGTTGGGTTTTATAAAAAATGGGAAAATAGCAGCCAGTGTAGTGCCCGCCTTGATTAAGTCTGAAATAAGCACAAACAGGGCACGGAAGGGATAGGCAGCTTAAGGCCCAAGCTAGGCCCAAGTAAAGGTGAACGATCCTTAAGTGAAAAATATATTATATTTCATGTATAAACTTTGTGAAATAATTTTTAGTATTAAGGCCCCATTAATATTTTATACTCAAAGGTTATAAGTAACTCCATTTGTGAAATAAATTATTTTGATTTTAGCAGCCACTTCTAAGTGAGTTTTTTTAAGTCTATATATCTATTTAAAGTTTTATTTTTATTATAATAAAATAGAAGGCTCCACTTTAAATTTTTGTTGAGACGGGCCTGAGCACAGATTAACTTATAATTCTTCGCATTGCTTCAATCTCGATGGATTAGTATGTGCAAGCCCCTTATACTAGCTTTTCTCAGAGCTTCGTTTTTCAAGGCCATGTTCAAGTGGCTGCTTTCCACCGACAGATTACGTACTTCCAGATTTCCTTGACTGGGAAATATGGATTGGGGCAGTGGCGGAGCCAGAAACCCAATTAATGGGGGGCAAACTTATAAGGAAAAATGACAAAAAAAAATTTTTACTACTTAATGCAAAAAAATATCTTCAGAGTATAAATAAAAAAAATTAAGGACTCAAAATACTAAAAATATTGAAATACACGTACCGTACTATTTGCTGATACTGAGAGGTGACATTAAAGATTAAATTCTTGTTGTTCAAGACACCAATAGAGCATCAACTAATCACACAAACAAAAGTATTTATATATATATATATATTCTTTGTAAAACAAAACACATAAATGAAATAAAGTATTTTCAGCAATATAACTTTTTACTTCCATGAATGAAGTACTTATTTTTGTTGCCAGAAAGGATGTGCCCTATGCTCAATAAGTCCTGCTGAATTTGTTGGGATCTGTAAAAAGAAAACATAACACATAAATGAGAAAAATAAACAATTATTGTATTTCTATTATTCTTGAAAGAAATAATAGCAAATCGAAGCATATTGGAAAAAGAAGCCAAATTATCCAAAGTTCAAAAAGAATCCAGGTTCCGATGACATAAAAATACTTCTCACCCTTGCTATAGTTTTTTTAGTGTGACAGTACTATTGAACACGAGCTTCTCAAGAGTGGAATCTCTATCAACAATAAAATAACCCGAAATTGAAAGGAGAAAATACATACTTGGTAAATGATAATAGAAAAAAAATTTGGACAAAAAGTTCAATCTTAACATCCAAATAACTATTCTACTCCCCTTACAAAATGAGAAAACAGAAAAATCGTAGTTCAAAGGCTAAATTAATGACTAAAATTTTGAAGAAATAGATTTATAATTTGATCCAAACGTCACAAATTACAATGGAAAAGAAGTTCCACCTTTAGAGAAAGACAATTAAAAACAAGTTAATCTCATGGGCTATGAAAAATCAGACCTAAACAAACAAAAGATAGATGAAAATGAGTCTTACTTCAACTTTGGATTTTCATAAATTGTGGAGAAGTCAGACATATAAAATTAGATTATGATAGTAACAATAAAATGATATAACCAATGATTCTCTAGTAAGTAAAGATGGACACACAACACACTTGAATAATTGAATTATCACTTATCCAACAAGAGCACACCATCCCCTTTCTCAGTATTTGCGATATCCAAATTCTCAACCAAGTCCAACATAAAAGACAAAAGAACAAAAAAAAAAACAGTACTAGAATAGTGAAAACATTTATTTCAATTATTACAACACACAACGATTATCAGGAATCAGAAGAAGTATATGAAATATTCGTCGCAAAATTCACGACAACGTCGACAAGTTAATATAGGATTTCAAATTTTGACATAAATAAATATCTCTCTGATTATTCTTTTAATTTGATTTTGAGGTATTGGGCTGCTTGGGTTTTAAGGGGGGCGGGCTGATTCATCTAGGCAGGTAAGGGGGCAAGCATAATTTTTATTTGGCCAAGGGGGGCAAACCTATTAAAAAAATAAAAAATAAAAAAAATTGCATGTAAAAAATTTTTTTGGGGGGAGCCAACCGGGGCAATGGCCCCGGTTCGCCCCCCCTCCCTCCGCCGATGGATTGGGGTAAATAGGAGCCGAGGCCTGATCAATCTATTTTACGATATTCTTCCTCTATTGTGTTTTTTTTTTGCTGTTGCTGTTTATTTTTATCCTTATTGTAAACAGACGGAAATAAGTTAACTTTACCATACTGAAACAACCCATTGGAATTAAATTCTAAATTCAAACCATAAATTAATTTGCTCCCTTGCTAGACCGTTTAATCTATCTTGATATATAGTTGTTCGTAAATAATTTTTTATAATCTTTAGTTTTGAAAAACTTATTTATGCAATATACGACTGTAATATGTATGGTAAGTAGTATTCTATATGCAATAAAATAATTTGAAAAATAGTCTAATTCTTTTATTAGATTAAGGGATCGCTTGTTTCGCTGTATAACACATTTTTTTTGTAAAGTAGATTCCAATGCATTAAGTTTTAGTAAAGTATTATAATTTTCGGCGTTTGGTTGTTACCGTAAATATATTTTCTAAAAAATATTTTTCAATATTTGGCTCAGGTTGTGTGTTTCGTAATCTTATATAATTTATAAACTTAATTCTTAACATTAATTTGAAATAAAATAAAAACCAATTCTAGAAAAGTTTCAAAATGGCTTGCTACGTGGCATTTTCTAGAATATTGCGAGATAGCTATATTCCAATATGTTTTTGAGCTACCTCTTTTTTTCTCTCCTCAAAGAAAATTCATGCTTCCTATGTCATCAATTGGAACTCAAAAAGATAAGGAAATAAGTGCAGACACACACTACGTAGGGCTCTAAAATGAGCTTCCAAATTCCCAAAGCTCTGCCTCCTCTCTCCCCGTCCTGCTGCAGAATTCCTCCTCTCTTCATTACTGCTCAATACAAATCATCCAATAAAGTATTCCACAAATAGTAAACTAGTCAAACCACAAATAAAAAAATTATACGAGGTTTAAAAATCTGTAATTAACTCCTAAACATTTCAATGTCTAGAACCTTGGTTGAAGAAATTCTCCTACCAATGTCTTCGAAGATTGACACTTTTCTTTACAAAGGCTCTGGCAACAATATGATAAGCCATCAATAGTCAAAAGCTGATGAAAGCATAAGCTCATCAAAACCCTCAATCTTCATTATTGCATCATAAAGATCATCAACATAGGAGAAACCATCCATTTTGGCAACTGATTTAGCAATATTGTCCATCTTCTCAGCAATCATTGTATACTGACCCTCTAGTTCAGAATTAGCTCGATCTTTTTTCCTATTCGACCTTGATTTTGATGTTCTTGAATTAGAGTACGTTTGCTTTTCACTTGACTTGTCTTCACATTCCAAGTCTACTTCAACTGGTTCTTCCAAAATTGGATTGTTTTATGCTTGAACATTAATATGTGATCTTCCAAATCCATAAGTTGCTACATCTTTTCCCACAACTTTTGCCATCTCATCATACATCTCAATCTTTTTTGTACAAAAAAGTCTCATGATCTTGGAATGCCTGTTTAAAAAGAAAGAAAAGACAAATCATCATATGTAAAACTAATATTTGTGAAACGTAATAAAAGAATAATGAAACATTTTTGTTTAGATTTAATACATGTACTTCTTGGACATAAGTCTCTTTCGCAAATGTAACCATCTTCAAATTTTTATCCCAACCAAATCCACTTTTTGCATGAATTTTGACGATTATGCTCCAAGTAGTCTTCATTGTTCGAAGAAGGTTGTCAACATGCTTAGGTTGACAATCCAAAATTTTCTTTCTCTTTTGCAACACGTGTAAATGAGGATGCTTTGATTGTATTAGAAGCAGTGGCGGAACCAGGACTCAAGTTGAGGGGCAAACTCATAAGGCGAAATGACATCTCAAAAAAATTTCCTACGTAATACAAAAAATGTATTAGAGTTAAAAATATAAAAAAAATTAAGGAGTAAAAGCATTAAAAATATTGGAATACACGTACCGTACTATTTGCTGATATTGAGAGGTGGCAATTAGATCATATGGGTCTGCATCTTCGTTCTCAATAGTTTCAAAAATTACCCTCATGTATACTACCATGCTATCATTCATCCAGTCATCTCTTATCTTATTACCCAACTCAGTCTTGATAATCTTCATCGCAGAGAACGCTCTCTCAACGGTTGCAACTCGTAAGACCAATGTCAACTCAATAAGGAGATAAAACAATGGATATAGAGTATGTTTTCTTGTCTCAACCATCTTCACAGCAAGACCTCCAATATCTTGAAGCCCAGAAAAAGCATCAGTATTTCTCACATCGTCAATGTAGGTGTGAAGTTGATTTCTATGCATCATACAATCAGCTGCTAAGAAATCTGCTGGATAAAGGTCAGCAAGATGAAGTAATTTAGTATATCAAACGCTAAGAATGAGTTTTTTGGATCAAGACATGCTATGCAAAGAAGTAACTCCGCACTTACTTCTGTGAAACGATCAAATCAATAACTTGACAAACCACTTCCACACGAAAATGATGCAAATAAATAATTGTTTGCCCTCCACATCTCGGACGACCACGAGTTAGTATAATATCTTCCATTTGGGGCATAGTGATATAATTATTTGCACAAAGTTTTGACTTCTTCCAAAAAAAACATCTCATTCCATCTCTCTCAAAGCTTGCAACTAACGCTTCACAACTCCATCAAAACTCATAATATTAACAATTTCTTGATCATTTCGTTGTATGGCTTGTGACAATTCATTCGTAATTCCCATTATATTCCTCAACAAATGCATATTGAATACAAACAAAATGATCCATTGAACTCACTTTGCATGTTTGATGCCTCATCATACCTTTGACCTCTAAATCTGGATATTGATAACCCGTGTCTTGTAAGGAATTTGTCTATAGCATTTTTCAAAGATTAAGCGTAAGTTTCGGTAACATGTTCCACACCAAGAAACCTTCTATCACCTGTCCACGTTTGTTCACATATTTCAAAACCATTGACATTTGCTCATTCATTGAGTTATCTCGAGACCCATCAACCGTAAGAGAAAAAAATTCGTCCCCAATATCTTTAATGATGGCAAGTGTGGTCTCTGATGCAGCAACATTCACCAATACCTTCTGTGTTTTTGGAGAAGTCATTTGGTTGTTTCCAAGAACATTAAAATGAGTTGTCTTGTCAACCTTTTCATTAAATTAATGTAGGCCATAATTCTGGCTGCTTCTTGTTTGTATGCTTAACATCACTTCGGTTCTCATCCTCGCTCTCACTTTCATCTGTTGAAGACCCATGCTCACTAGTAGCACCCAAATCTCCCTAGTTGGTCCCAAATCTACCTCAGTAACCATATGCCCACTATCCCTAATCCCAGTAGCTTTCAAAGACTCACTTGTTAGTGGTAGGGGAGGAGCATCTTCAATTTGCATTAATGTTGGCTCATCACTCGAATAGTCCACATAGACATGCAATGTCTTATATGTTTCTGAATGAATCTGGGATACTAACTTGACAGAATCAGTGTCATCCTTGAGCATAATGACCCCACTCCGCCATGGCTCTTCCTCAAACTTGTAATAAATGCACTTGACATTTGGTAATCCCAAATGCTTGATAACAAAGTCCTAATACCTAGGGCCAAAAAGTAGTCTGGATCAATGTTTCCTCCAAGCTATCTCACTTCGCCTCCAATGTACTTCTTCTTAATCAAGTTCAGTGAACCGCCATGAAGTATGTATATGTGTATCATACCTACCAAATAGAAAAATAATAATTTAAGCTATCATATACCTAGAAGTTGTATGTAAGTAATAATTTTCAAAAGGTTATAAATTCTATCAAACATGTATAAACAAACAAGGAAGAGAGAGAGAGAGAAAGAGAGAGAGACAGGGTAATTGGTATAAATAGATAGTGACAAAAATGTACCAAAAGATTGTGGCCTTCCTTGACCTTTTCTTATTTATTTTATGCGTGTTTATTCTTTGTGATCACCATTCATTATAGGAGCAGGTGGTTTAAGTTCCAACCATGTTTTTTCATACCATATTTGTAAAGTCTTGATGTTATTATAATTCAGATGAATTTGAACACCACTTATGAGACACGCGAGAAATAAGTACCGATATATCACAATTACCTATGTCTCCTACTTAATTAGTTTGAGTTTTGGGATAAGTATGTGATATACATTATATGGATAAAATTTCTTTATACATATGTTTTCTAGGGAACATTATTTCCTAGATTTGTTCTCTGTCTAAGCCCCCAACACAAATAAACGATCAAATTTATTTCTTATTGTTTTAACAAACCAAACGAATATTCAGTGTTACAAGTTAGGAAAATTGGCAATTTGGTCACTAAGTTTTGACCCTTATGACGAAAGAGTCACTAGGATTAGTTTTTTTATTTTTTGGTCACCGAATCCTCACCCATGTAACTATTTGTTCATTCTGTCCATATTTCATCATCACCTCTCGCTAGCTCACCTTGACTTATCCACGCCAGCTTCTTAGTCAAGCAACCAATGTTAAAACGAACTGTTTTATATGTAAAATAAAACGCTGACCCACTAGCCTCTCTATTTGTCTCTCTCTCTCTCTATGAGGCCATATGTGGCATACCCAGCTCTTCCCAAACTTCTTATCTTATACTTAGTCATTGTTTCAGTTAATTTGGGTCCTTATGATTAGGCTCATATTTGCGTACTCTTTGTTGTAACTTCGTCGCTCTCTACCAGTACACGGAGCGCCGATGAGCCTATGACACCGTACATAACATGTGTAAACTGCAATAACCATTGGAAATTATGCTAGTATTAGCATTTATTTTACTACTTGGTAGCCATTTTTTATTGTTTCAATAATGAGATAATTTATGAAGTTGCTGGTATTGTTATACTTGAGCAATAGCGCAGTCAAGAGTATGAAATTTCAGAAGATGACCGCTTTATCTGTAGGCTTGTAGCGATGTTTACATAGGACTGTTAGCTATTTGTTTGGATGCTGAAATTTATTGTATCAGTGGGTTTATTTGGACCATCATTTCATACTTAGCCGTTTGTTTGTATGTGAAAAATGTAGGCTAGACCTCTGCTGTTGGCCACTCCCTTTAGTCAAAGATCTGTGGGTACTTGCATCGGCGGAGGGAGGGGGGGGGCGAACCGGGGCATTGCCCCGGTTCGCCCCAAAAAAATTTTTTACATGCAATTTTTTTTATTTTTTATTTTTTTTATTAGGTTTGCCCCCCTTGGCCAAATAAAAATTATGCTTGCCCCCTTACCTGCCTAGATGAATCAGCCCGCCCCCCTTAAAACCCAAGCAGCCCAATACCTCAAAATCAAATTAAAAGAATAATCAGAGAGATATTTATTTATGTCAAAATTTGAAATCCTATATTAACTTGTCGACGTTGTCGTGAATTTTGCGACGAATATTTCATATACTTCTCCTGATTCCTGATAATCGTTGTGTGTTGTAATAATTGAAATAAATGTTTTCACTATTCTAGTACTGCTTTTTTTTTGTTCTTTTGTCTTTTATGTTGGACTTGGTTGAGAATTTGGATATCGCAAATACTGAGAAAGGGGATGGTGTGCTCTTGTTGGATAAGTGATAATTCAATTATTCAAGTGTGTTGTGTGTCCATCTTTACTTACTAGAGAATCATTGGTTATATCATTTTATTGTTACTATCATCATCTAATTTTATATGTCTGACTTCTCCACAATTTATGAAAATCCAAAGTTGAAGTAAGACTCATTTTCATCTATCTTTTGTTTGTTTAGGTCTGATTTTTCATAGCCCATGAGATTAACTTGTTTTTAATTGTCTTTCTCTAAAGGTGGAACTTCTTTTCCATTGTAATTTGTGACGTTTGGATCAAATTATAAATCTATTTCTTCAAAATTTTAGTCATTAATTTAGCCTTTGAACTACGATTTTTATGTTTTCTCATTTTGTAAGGGGAGTAGAATAGTTATTTGGATGTTAAGATTGAACTTTTTGTCCAAATTTTTTTTCTATTATCATTTACCAAGTATGTATTTTCTCCTTTCAATTTCGGGTTATTTTATTGTTGATAGAGATTCCACTCTTGAGAAGCTCGTGTTCAATAGTACTGTCACACTAAAAAAACTATAGCAAGGGTGAGAAGTATTTTATGTCATCGGAACCTGGATTCTTTTTGAACTTTGGATAATTTGGCTTCTTTTTCCAATATGCTTCGATTTGCTATTATTTCTTTCAAGAATAATAGAAATACAATAATTGTTTATTTTTCTCATTTATGTGTTATGTTTTCTTTTTACAGATCCCAACAAATTCAGCAGGACTTATTGAGCATAGGGCACATCCTTTCTGGCAACAAAAATAAGTACTTCATTCATGGAAGTAAAAAGTTATATTGCTGAAAATACTTTATTTCATTTATGTGTTTTGTTTTACAAAGAATATATATATATATAAATACTTTTGTTTGTGTGATTAGTTGATGCTCTATTGGTGTCTTGAACAACAAGAATTTAATCTTTAATGTCACCTCTCAGTATCAGCAAATAGTACGGTACGTGTATTTCAATATTTTTAGTGTTTTGAGTCCTTAATTTTTTTTATTTATACTCTGAAGATATTTTTTTGCATTAAGTAGTAAAAAATTTTTTTTGTCATTTTTCCTTATAAGTTTGCCCCCCATTAATTGGGTTTCTGGCTCCGCCACTGGGTACTTGTCCGCGTCTTTTGATAAGTCAATAATAACCTTAATACCTCTTTGGAAACGCTGGGAAATCAGAGTAGTAGGCTGCGTGCTGGGACATTTTCTTTATATTTTTCAATCTTGAGTGAAGTGTACTAACTGAAACTCTGCCATGCATATAAGAGTCCAACAAGCATTCCAACTGGTCCGACTGAAAAGAGAGGGTCTGCAACAACTGGTTGGTGAAGGCCACGCAATAGAAGGTTACCTATGAAAGGAAGAAGTGGAGGTCTGGGTGGCAGCTTGCCTTTTGATCCATTATTTTTGGAGGTACTGGGGAAAAGAGAAGAGATAAAGAGGGATTTTATGAAAAAAAAAATGCACAGAGCGAGAGGAGGATGAGCCAAATCACTTCCATCTCTAATCGACAGAGCATGTGCTGCCTTTTGATCCTTTAGCCTCTGTCCTCCTTCCTTTGGATCAACGTTTGAGAGAGAGAGAAAGAGTTGTAGAGAGGCCAGAGTTGTTTTATGTGTAAAATTTTTTGTTTTAACATCCGTTGCCTGACTAGGAAGCTTACATGAAAAAGTTAAGGTGAGTTGACGGGGATGTTGACGTGTTAATAGGTTTCGTTAGAGGTGCTGACGGAATATGGACAGAAGGACCAGATCGTTACATGGGTGAGGATTCAATGACAAAAAAATTAAAAAAATTAAAAATTCTAGTGACTATTTCGTCATAAGGGTAAAAACCTAGTGACTAAATTGTCAATTTCCATAAAAGTTAAAAGGGGCTTTTTTCCATCACAAACGTTGACTTCCTCTTTACATCTTCCTCACAACTTCGGCAAAAATTGCCTCATCTTCAATAGATGTGCTGAAAATTCAAAAAAGCAGTAAAGACAAATCTAATTCTCAATTTGGGGTGACTCAAATGGGTAGGTGGGTAAGGCAACTGCCTAAGGCCCCCTAATTATGAAGGTCCTATATTATAGCCTAGAAAATAGGAAGCACTTCTATAAAATTAGGATTGAGAAAAATAAAAAAAGCCTACAAAGGGCTTAATTATACAAACAGTCCCTAGGGTATAACGTTTTAGGAAAAAAGGTCCATATGGTAGACTTTTGTACAAATTAGCCGTTCTAGTTACTATTTTGTTACAAAACGGTCCCTACCTAACGTCCGATGCTAAGCTGGATTAAATCTTCACGTGTGCACCAATTAGCGAATGACACTTGTACTATCGTCCAACAATATGCCACGCTGGAAGCCCAGTCATTAGGCGTCATCGGCCACCTGCATGCCATGTTATTGTTTAAAAAAAACAGCTGACTCAACAAAACTCTACATTGGCCCACTTATCTCCCCTATACCCAACCCCAAACGAGCAAGTCATTAACTCTGTTTCCCGCGGAGAAAAAAAAAAACCCTAACTTTGTACTCCTAAATTTGATACTTTTCAACAAAACTCATCTAAATCTATTTCTTGAATCAAACTTTGAGAGGTTTGAATCCACGAAGGCCAAGAAATTTTTGTTTGGAATGAAGCTTCAGAGCTCCCCAGTTTACATTTTGTCACGCCATGTGCATTTTTTTCATTAAATTTGTGTTCCCGTCATTAGGATTTTGTGATCGTGTTCTGTCTTCTCCCCTTAAATTTCTTATTTATTCCCTCGAACTAGTTCCATTACTTATTCCCTCAAAGTAGTCCCACTGTTTTTTATTCCTAATAACACATATCATATTGTTTTTGGTCAAGTGGTCCCCTTGACTGGGTGGACCGGCTTCGAAGATCAAGCTAGTTGTTAGAGCTATTTTATTTGATGGCCTAAATTTACTACAAGTCTTCTTACCTTATAATTTGCTTGTTTGTTTTTTTCACCAGCCTAAGCTGAGTAAAAAAACTCATGTGATCTTCAACACGCCTCAATTTAAATCACATTCCATCTAGACTTTCTCTATATTGTGTGAAAAACTAGTTTAGACTCTATCAACACCTAGACGAGGGTGAATAAGTGTTATCTATTACAAATAAAACTTATATAACAATTTTAAAATATATTCTAAAATTTTTTAGTCCAAATATGTATATTAATAAACTCAATCAACAAAATATATAATCAAATCAACATGCAAATATTCAATTACACAAAATATATAAACAATGGCTACTGATCAGTGCATTACGATCCCATTTCTAATACTCGCATTGGTGGACTTGATTAACACACTACAAAGTTAAACCAACAGATGTTCATTTACTCGCATATAAATTGGAAGCCCACTAAAAGAGCTTAGTTGTTGAGAAATAGTGCAGAATGCATTTCAGTATGCACAAATAAGCCAATCCAAATAAAAACTTGCCCATGAAGCAATGATAAAAATTGGTTTACAAAGGTTGACCTGAACTATTGCATTGTGCTCGATGACAAAACGTTCAAAACTGATAACTATGCTTATATATGACTAATATCCAACTATGACAAGCTATGATTATTTGATTTAGATCGTAGAACTAACTGAAATTAAATTCTATCTCAGTAACAAATTTTGGATTCATACCTAAGCTAGAACTCGGTAATGTAGCAACTATACTGTCTCGTCTCGTTGTTCTCCTCCTCACTCTTCACCCAACCATGTCCGAGCCCCCCAACTCTACAGTCCTAGTATTATATGCTTGCTCACCATTACAAATAGCAAATTCAGCAAAACAACGGTTGCAATATCTCAACGTAACTGAATCCATCATAAGAGTCAACACAACCGCTAGCATTGCCACGAAAGTTGAAAAGTGGAACTTCCTCCACGGAGTATTGGGCAGACACTTTGATCTCATATTCGTAAAAGAATTCAGCAACATGTGTCTGTACCTGGTTGCCAGAATGACACAAGACGCAAAGGCTATAACCAAATTGAAGACATCTTGATCGGGTGAAGAGCAGGGCGGCAGGCACACCCCAATCATGCTGGTGGCGACTATGCAGAATATGGAAATAAGTTTCAGTTTCAAGGATTTGGCCTTGTCACGACATCCTTGATCTGGTTTTGAATCACATTCCGCAAAAGCTTGTACTATGAAGTAAGAGAGGAGAAGTAGGAGAAAGATAAAGAATGCATGGAGTTTGAAATGGGACACCATGGCTATAGTGGAGTGATTGAGTAACTGACTTCTTCTTCTTTTTTTATCAGCACCATTGTATAGGCGCCGGTTATTATGCGAGTGCAAAACCGTGTGAGTGTTCCGATTGGACGGTGAGGATCGGGTAGGTTATTATGGACAGTGAGGTCATGCCAACGAATTAATGAGACATACCCGCGACCCGCGACCCGACCAGCACTTGCACCCACCCGTTCACTCGGATCCTCCCCCAAATTTCGTGCGCCCCAGCCTTCCTCCCCCAAGCGTTCCTCCCCCAAGCCGGTTAGGAGCTGTTCGACGAGATTGAGAAAAGGTAGCAGATGTTTCCCCCCTTTCTATTTTCTTCTGTTTTAGGAGCTGCACTACCAGTGAAATTCCTGTTGGTTTCTTTCTCTATCCTCTTGATCTTAATCTTGCCTCTCCCCAAAGCTCTGTTTGTTCAAAAACAGGCTTGAAGAAGGAGGGTAGGATTTCTACAAAGTCCAGCATGGGCCTTCAATTACTTTTCAAGATGAGCATCGAGTGTGATGAACGCTGATTATCATCGGGAGGTGGAAACCCTCATCCTCGTGGTTTGTATCCTTCTTCTTTTTTGTTTGTGAATTTCAGTTATTTTTCTTGTATTCTCTTCAGTCTTTTCATCTGCAACTATTTGCTGGGCACCAGAGTAAAGGATTTAAAATCTCTGGACTGAAGTTTGGATTTGTCGGTGCGCATTGCTTCGTTTTATGTTGTAGTTTGATGCGGACCTCTAAGCGTTTTGGATGATCTCTTGAAAATATGTAGAAGTTCAGAAAAATTGGATGTATTGATGTTTTATTCGTTGATACAGGTCAATTTTATTTCTTACATTGATAAAAATAAATAACATAATGATTGGAAGTGAGGTGTGAATAGTTTAGCTCTTAAAATTTCATTCTCATTCACACTTTAGCCGGGTAAATCTCTTGTTTTAGTTTTGAGTACATTATGATTGGAAGTGAGGTGTGAATAGTAAACTTTATAAACAGAAGTTTAACAAAATGACTATTTGATTAATTTGAAACCTCAAGGAGTTGTAGCTTAGAACCAGAGCTTTACTACCTTTATATAGATACAGATGTTTGATAGGTGGTAATTTGGATACTATTTGGTTCATTTTAAATTTTTTGTACTTGAATCACCTTCGTTGACCGGAGGTGCTGCATCCTCATCCAGTTAGCATTTTCAATCTTTTTAACGGATCCTTCTTCTTTTGATCAAGCTCTTGTTTGGCACCTGTGACTGCAGTATTGGCTAGTTGACAAAAAAGACAACACTAATTTCGAATAGTTGTGTAAATACAATTGTAACTAATTTGAAGCTAATTTGGCTAGTTCAAAAATGCAATTGTTGTGTAAAAATGCAATTGTTGTGTAAATCAAAAATGCAATTGTTGTGTATATTTATTGTTATGCTACTGGTAGCTGGTTGAAGAAAGTGTTATACTAATTTTGTGATTTCTATTTTGCAAAGTGAATGACATCGTCATCATCCATATCAACTGCACTGAGTAGTGCCAGTTAGCGATGGGCTCCTAGGGAGGTGTCGGAACCCCCAAGATGCAAGTGTGGCATCTCTACTAGTGTGAGGAGGTCCTTCACTGCAAAGAATTTTGGTAGACAATTTTTTGGTTGCCCCAACTACACTCAACGTGAAAATCCTGGATGCGGTTTTTTTGATTGACTTGATTACCCGGCTGCATTTGAAGCAAATGATGATGCTTTAGTTTTATTGATTGTGAAAATGCAGCGTCTGGAAGAGAAGTTAGAGGCTGAGATTGTCAACTCACAGGCAAAGGATATTGAGATTGATAGCTTCAAAGAACAGGAGAAATTGCTTGAGGAAAAGCTTGAAGGATCCAATAACAACTTGAAAGTGAAGGATTAAGAAATAAAGAGATTGAAGGAAAATGGTCACCGACTTAGGGAGTAGCTGATAAATTCATGGGTGTTGTTTATTTTTGTTTTGGTTGTAGGGATTTCTCTTGGGTTGAAGTAAATGATGGATAATAGGTAGTGGTCCCAATGTTATGGTTGTAATACTTTTAGAATGATTTATCTGCGTCTTGTTGGATACAACTTGGGAACAATTATATATTTACATAAGTTCTCTTTTATCATTAGAGTAGGCATGTGATGGTAAATAGTGATGTTGGTGTCTTGTGAATCGGCTGATGATATCCTGTCATTTCTTAAAAGTTAGTAAATAGTGATGTTGGTTAAATCTTATATCATTTGACCCTTTGTCCAGATACTTCCTCATTTTCTCCCAGTAAACCTCTCTGAGATGTCTTAAAAACTAGACCATTTCTAAATAACACAACTTTCACGGCAAGATGAAGTGGGACCCAGTAGGTTCATGGCTTATTCATGTGGTGCTTCCAAAATCAGGACGGACAATGGAACACATGCCAGAGTTATGCTGAAGCCTAAGAACATCATACTGAAGGAACCATTAACTATGGAACGGTCGTAGTATGTGACCTGCTACCCGATGCAGCTAACTTTCGAGCATCTCTTCTCCACCTGGGGAGTATATACGCATCAGAAATAGTGAATAGTCTCTTTTGTTTCAGCAACCATATAATGTGATTACATACGACACCAACAAAGTTAAACCGTTTGCAACTACATTGGTGAACCCCATTCTCCATTTTTATCACATAGCGCTTTGCGGTTGAACAATTATGTGACCGGTCCCGACTGCATACGTGCACATCAACCTCTTCGATCCCACTGCTTTCCCTTCGACAGTCCAACTTAACATAGCCAGCTACCCGTGCTTGCTCCGTAAAAGCAACCAACATAATGGAACTGTAGACCTCTGCCGCATGATCAGAGAGTGGGTCCCCAGATTCTTTAATGTGCACTGTTTGGAGCATTTGAAAATCTGCAACTAACTCGTTATATCGCAACTCATTTACTGCTCTCTGGAATGTTTTTGGAATCGATCCATATTCATGTCACTGCATAAGAACCCACGCAATATCGAATTGAAATTCTCACTAATTTGGGTCGTCTTTTTCCCTGCACAGAAAATATTGCGTACATACTTTGGTGCCCATTTCTCTCGCTTTTCATATATCCTTTGCAACCATACATTGCCTTGGAGTTTATGCTTGTCAATCATTTTATTCCAACTCTGTTCGAAGTCATCTATCTTGGGGTCAAACAGAAGATCGTTCCAATCTCGTTTGAAGTCCTTGTTCGCAAGTAATGACCCCAAATTTTTCATTGCATTTTGAGATATGTGCCACGCACATAAAAAATGGTGTTTGGCTGGTAGGGCATCAGGAATTGCTGCTAGCATTCCTGAATCTTGATCGGTGAACAGGGATATGGGGGCCTTCCCATTCATACACTCAACGAATGTTTCAAAAATCCAAGTAAGTCTCATCCAACAATAAACATGCCCCGAATATGATCAATTTTCTGTGATGATTCACCCCAAGGAATGCTCCCAATGGTCTATGCTCGTTATTTGTCCTGTATGTGGTGTCAAAGGACACAAAGTCCCCGAACATGGCATAGTCACTTTGCATGGCATGGTCTGACAAAAAAACACTAGTAATGTGCTCATCTTCATCCATCATGACCCGGAAGTAAAACTCTGAATGATTCTTAAACTGATTACCAAACCAGTTAAGGAGAACACCGGCTGCACCAACTTCCATTGTCTTAGTTCTTCTACCATTCAAAAAAATTTTATAGTCTTGCTGAGTGAATCCCAAAAGTTGTCTACCTCCAGCTTGTTCGGACATCAAGTTCACTGCCAATTTAGGGCGAATACCGACCCTATCTGAATCCATAGCCTCAGCACGCTGCGATTCAGTCATGGTTCTATGAGAACGGAGTAGGTGAACCTTCCTCGGTGTCGCCAACTCATGGTTATGTTGTGAATTCAAGTCGAAGACGCAATACTTCCCACTACGCTGGCGCTGAACAGTGATACCTGCGAGGCACCCACACCTTGTATTTGGTCGCTCCCGCTTCACCGGCACAAGCGGGTCCTTTTCTTTCTTTGTCCCTTCTTTACTACAAACAAAGGCCTTATATGTCCAATACCCAAATTCTTTATTATTGTTCCCACTATTTTTACGAATGCTAAAACCTTTCAATGATGCATACTAGTTGTACCAATCGTACGCATGCTGATGTCCCTCCACTCTATGCTCTATACATCTACATTCTCCCCATTGTTGAGCAGTATCATGTCACCTGCATATACCAATCAAAGAAAAGGATTAAAAAAGTCCTCATACCATCTTAGCGGCTCAAATGAAGGATAACTAACTCACCCTCAGGGACTTCGGAACTATTGGACCCTCGTCTACTGATATTTGGATTGATCCCTTCCATTTGGGCCATATCGTTTATGGAAGTTGCACTAAACACCAACCTGTTTCACTCCCCCATTATTTATCAATCAAAGAGACTTCTTTTATGGACCCATAAAAAGTACTATGATATTTTTATTTCAAATGAATAATATATGATAATATGACTTAAAAAATATCCAAATGATAATGGTATTTAGGCGACAAAGAAAATAATGAAGTGCATAAAGAATTTCTGATCGTATGCAACAGAGCCGGACATCAACTCATGATGAATTCTATATTTATCTATCTATTTTTAGTCGTAGTGCTTTTAGGAACTTTGATGAAATATACAATTAGTTATATGTGATATTAGAGTCTATGAGTGCTTCTAATAGATTTAAGAGAGTACTAACTACCAATAGATTTAAGAGAGTGCTTCAGTATGTGTAAAACAGTATAATGTGTAGTAACAAACTACTCTAATAGAAACAATTCATTAATTAATTAAATTGAAGGCCGAGATCTATTTAGAAAAAAAAAACATAAAAGAGATGTATTAAACCATCTGCTACCTTCTTGTGAATCGTCGAACTTGCTAGAGGAGCGACCTTACTTCCAGGAACCAATTGCTGGCGAAATCTGGGGGAGGAACGCGAATGGGACGGGATTTGGGGGAGGAACGCTTGGGGGAGGAAGGCTGGGGCGCACGAAATTTGGGGGAGGATCCGAGTGAACGGGTGGGTGCAAGTGCTGGTCAGGTCGCGGGTCGTGGGTATGTCTCATTAATTCGTTGGCACGATCCTCACCGTCCATAATAACCTACACGATCCTCACCATCCAATCGGAACAACCGGTGCCCCAATGTATATATCTCTTAGATTTTTTTGACTTATTTAATGATTGATATTGAATGTCTATATTACCCTAGATGAGAGCCTGTATATCTACCGCTTATTTGCACTGAGGGGGAGTTAATTCGTTTCATAAATAAAGGTAATATATAAAGTAGACCGAGAAGACGAAGACCTGTGCATGGCATATATGGGAGAGTGGCCCACAAGGAGTTGACTCCACCTACCATTTGGTGGCATTAGTCAAGCGTGTCTTCAGCATGTACCAATTTAGTGGATGTAGCATTTTTAATTATATATAACGTTTACGTGTAATGAATCACTGATTAAGTCACTTATCTCTTCCGCATGAGCTTCAGGAAACCAGCATGGGTCTTCAATTTTGGAAGGGTTAAAATCCTTGATTTTCATATCTCAATTTTACGTCCCCAAATCCGAATAATTGCACCCATCTCACCTAAAATCTCGCCATATTCAAAGCCTAGTTGTGATTGAGAGATGTATCTCCGCTATTCTTCAAAAATCGCTACTCAAAGTTGTGTTTTCTCTCTCTACCTTTCTCTTCAAAGCTTTCTCTCTCTAGCCATTAGAGACATCGAATCGTAGGGGCTGGGTAATTTTTGGAGGTAGGTATGATCTAATCTTTGGTTGGGTCAAAAGTCCTTTTGTTTGATTTTGGGTTATATCGTTTTACAAATAACGTTGGAGAGCCCAATCATTTGGTAGTAGGTGATTCTTTTTCGACCTCATCTACGCGTTTGAGTGAATATTTTCTTCAAGATTATACCTATGATGAAGTTTTGAATTTGGGATTTCTAGATTTCTGAAATTATTTTAAGTTTCTATAGAGTAATGATAGGTGAGATTTGGGAAGCTTTTATGTTAGCATATTTTTATAGATTAAATGGAGTTATAAATGATAGAAGTTTTCTCAACTCGATCAAATGGGGTTGCTGGAATTTCATTTTTGGGTATATACTGAAGAGATTTGTGGACTAATAAGAAATGATATATTAAGGGTTGTTCAGCTTTACATCATGGTTATTTGATGGTTTCTAAGGCTAGAACGTTCTAAAAGAGATGCTTTAAAACTCTATGTTGGTGTTTATTACTGGTGTTTAAAATTTATTTAGGTTAAGATTGATTGTTCAGCAATCCTTTGAGGAACTTTGAGCTTCGGGTTAAGCGTTTAAGGTAAGTAGTCCTTCAATGTGATTTTATGAAATTCTTGTATTGTGGAAAAGATGAGATTTTACATGTACATCATATTTTATATGCTTTGATGTGTTATATGGGGCAATTGAACAGATTTTGAGTAAAATAAGATTTCGTGAACTTATTGAAAAGTTTGGCTTGGTTTGTTGCAGGGTTGAATCTTGTATTGTGAGCATACAACAAAACAATCCTTGTGCTTGTAACTAGTAGGGTCTTTGTGACCATTGATGCTTTCACTATGTTGCTTGGCCTAGGATATTTTTGTTATAATTTATGTTTTCAGTGTGGTATAGCTCACTACCTTTTCTTGATCTTGGTTATGATTATAAAACTGTCATTTTCTCCTACCCCATTGATATGATACTTACTGAGCCAGTTGTTACTCACCACTTTCTTCTTATCTTTCAAATTTAGCAGTTGGTGACAACAAATGTAAGAGATCTTGAGTGGTAGTTTCTGAGAAAGATGCAAGATTACTGAATAAAGAGTCTTTAGAAGACCTTGGTGGTATTTTCTTCAATTTGCAGACTTTAGTGGTTTTATTTTATTTGGGAGAACTGTTATTTTAGATTCTGATGGTATCACAATTTTGTTAATTAATCACTTGAGAAATCTCTATAATTACACCATTTCCACTAGATAATGAGAAAATTATGCTTTGGACATTAGTAAGGGACGAATTGCTAATTTTGACAAAAGCAAATGTAATTGAGTAAATTTAAGTTATTTGTTTTCTCTCCACTCACCATATTTTCATGTCTCCATTTTCTATATTGACTTCTGTTTTTACGTTTTGCATATGAACAATGGAGATGAAGTGAGATCATGGAAGTGAGAGGGAGGCTGGAATCAAAGAGTCGCTCGAGCACGCTGTCAAGCGCTGATCGCGCATTATGTTGCTGTTTGAAAATACGAAGTCGCTCGAGCGGCAGGTCGAGCGTTGATCGCGCGTGAAGTCTCTATTTGAAAATCTCCAAAAACCGCTCGAGCGGCACGTCGAGCGGTGGTCGCGCGCTATGGTTTTGTGTGAAAATCGCCAAGTGCGCTCGAGCGAAGGGTTGAGCGCCGGTCGAGCACGACGCGTCTGATGAGGTACCAGGGCCTTTTGGGAAATCGAAAAATGTACTAGGGCATTGCTGTTGAGTCATGACAAAAGCCCCCCCCCCCCAAAAGACGGTTTAAAAGGCGATTTTCGTGCAAAAGGAAGGGGGATTTGAAAGTTTCATTTTGTTGGTTCGTAGGTTGCTTTTAGATGGCTGCTGAGTCTCCCCAAGCTCCCAAGACTTTTCCTTATTGCTTTTCACAGTGTCGATACCATCAAGGTGCTTGCTGGCAGTAGTGTAATGTGTCGACACCATGTATTACATACGTCGACACCATCTTAACGAACTTGAGAGAAAATAAATACAATTGACTACTCTCGTTTGCATAGTGGATTGACAACTACGTTTAGAGTTTGAATAGTGGATTAACATCCTTGTATTCTAAACATACTCTAAAGTTATTTTGTCATTTGTTATCATCAAAATCGAGTCAGATAACTCAAGAAGCAACCTTGGGCTAACAATCTCCCTCTTTTTTATGATGACAAACACCTTTTTAAAGATCTTGGCAGAGAAAACAAAAAACTCCACCTGAGAATAAGCGGAGGCTTTTCAAAACGATTTGATGCAAAAGCTTCGAATTATTAGAAGATTTTGCAAGAGTTTCCTTTGTATTATGAGGTTTCCAAAAAAATTCAATTTGAAATAAAAAACTTCTATGTCGTCCTCCAAACTTCCTAAACTTCACAATGTAATCTCAGATCACAAACACTTCAATATTATTCAATAATCATGAGTTTATAGTTTAGGAGTACTACCTTGTTGTTATTGTCGAACCTTTGCAAATTGGAGATAAGAATATAATATAAAAGAATAATCAATTTGCATTTAAAGTTAAGTATAAGGGTAGAAGGACGTAACACAATCAAGTACAACAAGTCAATCAATCAAGTACAAAGATATATGATGAGAAATCGAATGTTTCTTTACATGACATAAAAGTACAACAAAATTTCATATACTTCTCTCCTTTTGGCATCATCAAAAAGAGCGGGAGGGGTAAGGGATGGTAGGGTCACTCCGCAGGGCACAGACTAGGGCCAATGCGATATCTACGAAGGAACGCTGTCCAAGATTTACTTAACCATTTTACCCGAGTTTCAACAATGGGACGCAAATCTTTGTCATTTTCGATGAAGATGTCACAAGTCTGAGTGATATCTTAAGTTGTCCTCGAAACAAGAGAAGTCATCTCATTTGTAGTCTTCGTCAACTCAGTCATCTTCGCTATGAATGTCCTCCTCCAATCCCACATCACAGTCATACAGATAGTCATGCTGTTGTAGTAGTTTTGGTGAGTGGAGCGTGCCTGACGTTGAATGATCTCAAGATTTGTATTGTGTGAATGCATGAGGGATTTGATCTCTTTAAAATCCATCCATATATCTGTATGCATCGCGTGCATCTAATTCTTTAGATCTGTAATAGAGGCTTCCATGAGGACAAGCCGAGTCTCATGAGAACCAGAAGGAGCTGAACATCCTGCAGTAGGAATGTGTGGAGTACGTGGAGTGTCGGCAACTAGAGTACGTGGATCCTTTTCCTCTACTTTCTCTTCAGTTTATTCTTCTTCCTGAATTTCCTAAAAAGTAGTCTCTCTTCTTCACCCACTCACCATCATCATTTTGAATAAATCTTATTAGCCTCAGAGTCTTCTGATTGTATTCCTTGGAGAATGTAGGTTTATCTCAATCTTCCCCACTTGTCTCGACCTCTGGGTCAACAAAATTTCTTAAGGGAATCCTTTCTTTCTCTTCTCTGAAGCAGCTTTCATGTGACCTAGTACATCACGAATAGGTCGAGGAAAGTAACATACTCAAATTTACCCTTCTTGGGAAGTATAATGTTACAAACCATATGATAAAGTAATCTCCAATGAATATTCAGATCACTGGCTACAGGCTTCACAATTTCATTCAACCTAGGGTCATCTAAAATAATCCGAAGAATCTCAATGGGCTCCATATCAAACATATCGGCCCATGTATATAATTCAAAAAATTCACCCCAGAATTGGGGGAAAGGGCTACAGTATTAAAGGAAAAAACAGACAAATCCAAATCGTTCCGTTTTACCAGACTCAATGCATCCTCAGAGATGGTAAATCCAAAATTCTCAAAAGACTGATTTTACAAATAAGGGAAACTATAACATCTTAGCCTAACAAAGTTTGACCACCCCTGGTAGACAAACATCTCCCGAAAATCAAATCCATTCACCGTAAACCATAAAATTAACAACCATCTATCAGAGATTACCTTAATGTGGGGAGTACCCATCCATTCTCACACACTTCCGTAGCCATGAAGATTCACCATGGTCAAATACTCTCTTGCGTCTTACACTAGACACGGCAAAGGAGGAGGCTAGGGTTTTCTATGGAAGAGGGGAGAGGGAAATGTAGTTCTGTGGTGGAGGAGAGGGGAATCGGTGAGAAAAAGGGCAGATTCGGTGAGGGATAGGGGATTTGACGGTAAGAGAGGTGCGGCTACGGAGTTTAGGGCATGATAGAGGTTCAGAGAGATGGAAAAATGATTTTGGGGTTTCAAAGGATAAGTATATGAGGTGTCGATTCAAAACATGTTATAACCTAAAAAATGATCCATTCGAAACATGTGTCGACACATATGGAAGCATGTGTCGAGACATTGCATATGCACAAAACTATTTGTTGATAAATAGGAAACATGTGTCGACACTTGTTTTATAGACTTCTCTAGGAACAACCAATGTGTTGACACATGGTTCAATAGTCTCGACACATACATATTCCTGATAAAATAGTCAAGTCCAGAAGTGTCGACACTTGGGAACACAAGTGCTGACACATGACATGCAAATGTGTATAACAACATATTTTCAGGAAAAAACAATATGCATGATGCAACCAAGATAAGCATGAAAAACATATTATAGCCTAAAAAATGATCCAACCAACACACGAATGATACAATAAGCAATCCATACGTGTAATAATCATTCGAAAGGGAAACACATACCAATCTCTTGATGAATGAAGCATAAACGATCCTCAATGAGAGCTTTCATGAATATATCAGCAAGTTGAAGATCTGTACTTACAAACTAAAGTAATATGTCACCCTTTTGAGCATGATCATGGAGAAAATGATGTTTTATCTCAATATGCTTAATCCTAGAGTGTTGAATGAAGTTTTTAGAAAGATTTATGAAACTCATTTTATTACACTTAATTGGGATGAGAGAAAAATGAAGATTAAAATCTTTCAGTTGTTTTATCCACAATATTTGTGCACAACAGTTACCAACCGCAATATACTCAGCCTTTGTGGTTGATAAAGCCACAAAATTTTGCTTCTTAAAAACCAAGACATTAGAGATGGGCCAAGAAACTTACACGCATCACTAGTATTTTTTTCTATCAATTTAGCAACTGGCATAATCAGCGTCCGAGTATCCTTGCAAATTACAACATTTTTGGATAAAATAGACCAAGATCTAGTGTACCAGCAAGGTAACAAATATCGTCTTAACCACAAAGAGATGAGACTCCTTAGGGCAAGACTAAAATCTCACACACATGCATACACTAAACATGATGTAAGATCAACTTGCACTAATGTAAAGTAAAGATCCAAATATACCTCAAGTCCGTTTTGGTTGATGGACTCAATGGTGTACCCATTAGTTTTGAGTTGTCCATTCCAAATCTTTTGAGTAGGTCACTTGTGTATTTTGCTTGGCTTATGAAGATGCGCTCTTGATTTTGCTTAATCTGAAGTCCGAGAAAGTAATTTAACGCCCCAATGAAGCTAATCTAGAATTCACCTTTCATGAATTTGGAAAATTATTCACAAAGAGACTCATTAGTAGAACAAAAAAGATGTCATCAACATATATTTGAACGATAAGCAATTCATTTTCCTTTTCCTTAGTAAGGAGAGTAGTATCAGTCATACCATGAGAAAATCGATTTAAAAAAAAAATAAACTTAATCATTCATACAATGTTCGAGGTGCTTGCTTCAAGTCATATGGTGCCTTTGTGAGGTTGAACACATGGTATGGTAGCTTTTCATCTTCAAATTCATGAGGTTTTCCTATATACACTTCCTCAGAAATATAACCATTAAGAAATATACATTTAATATCCATTTGAAATAATTTAAAATCTTTAAAACATGCAAAGGCAAGCAACATGTGAATAGATTCTAATCTAATAACAGGTGCAAAGGTCTCATCAAAATCAATTCCCTCTTCTTGACTATAACCTTAGGCTACCAACCTTGCCTTGTTCCTTACAATAACCCCAGATTCATCCATTTTATTTCGAAAAATCCATTTAATACCAATAACTGGATGATCTCGAGTATAGGAAATAGATGCCATACTTGATTTTTCTCAAACTGTTTTAGTTTGTCCTCCATCATCTTTTACCTCAGAAATATTTTTTGGCTCAATTTAAGAAAGTAAGTCAAAATTACTAGCTTGGTTAAAAGAATAACGAGTTTTTACACCTTTTTTCCACATTACTAATTACTTGATCAATGGGATGATTTCTGACGAACTCCCAAGCCTTTGGTAGATTGTCGTTGCTTTGAGGTATTTCTTCTTCAAGATCTTGTACATCTTGCTCTCGTGGATGAAAAACTTCATTTTCTTCGCTTGAAGCGGGTTTCTTAACTTTTATTTCAAGATCTACAATATCATCGTCATCTCTTTCTTAAAGCGCAAGATCGCAGCGGAAAGTATCGTTGAATCAAAGCAACTCAAGCATTCTGCATCTTCAGATCCACACATACAGCTTTGAGAGAGAGAGTTAGAGAGAGATTTTCTAGAGAGAGAAATCTCACGTGAAAATGAATTCTCATTTCTCAAATGAATTTCTGAGCTATTTATAATGGCTGGCTCAGAACTCAACTGTGCTTATGCGTGGGATCTTTAGGGACCTCAAATCTAGGCTATAGGATAATCATGAAAAACTCTTTTTCATTAAACCCTCTATATTCAGTAATCCGAATTTATGTGCTTCTACAATTGACCCCCGAGATAATGAAATTGTTTTTGTGAAATCCCTTTCGCTTACAATTATATGCTTATTTATCATTTCACCATACTATATTCCACATGAGCTAATAGGACTAGAATAAAACAAGCAATTAAGTCCCTAGCTTATATAATTCTTAATTCTTAGTCTGTACCTAGTTGGACTTCCAGAAAGTGACAAAAAAAATTCACAAATATTTACTTGATATACAATATAAGTAAAAACCGTGAAAACACTTTTCAAAAAATCTCGCTGCACAGCATTTTTATTTAAGTCCAACAATATATAAACATAATGAATATACTGCCTCATCAAGAAACTAGTGGATTTCATATTGATAAATTATTGAAATTCACTTACTATGCACAAGGCCCAACATTATCTGGAATATTTGATTTGCGAAGATCATCACCAAATGACTCAGTCAAAGCACAAGTACACAACAAGCAAACCTGCATAACTCCCTTACGTCTAAGGAAAACATAAGCTAATTGTGTTGAATATCATTCTTTATAACTCCCTCATCAGTGATCGTTTCCAAAAGGTATTCATATTTGATCTGGTTCAGTGCATATACTCTTACATTGCACTCACTCATCTGTCTAAGATCATCACCTCAATGACAGAGTCCATCATTATTTCTTATAGAGGCACAACGAGTGTAGACCTATTTGTATATTAGCATGTATCTTGGTCTATGACAAAGTGAATCAACAAGGATCCGAAAATTCATATGACATTATATCTAACACTCTTTTTATAGAAACATTATATTCATTAAACACGCGATAAGCTTTATTGCAAAAAGAATAATCAACAAATATACATTCCCAAGTTTTCTTTGTTGTTGTTGAGAACAAACCATTTATAACCAAACACATGAAAATAGTCAATGTTGTGTTTTTTATTTTTCCATAGCACATATGGAGTTTTCTTGAAAATTGGCCTTATCATACATCGGTTCATAACATAGCAGCAAGTGTTAATAACTTCAGTCCAAAAATAATCTAGCAAGTTATTTTCACAAAGTATGGTCCTTGCCATTTTTTAAGTCATATTCTTCGTCTCAACGACACTGTTTTGTTGAGGAGTCATAGGAGCCAAAAAATTATGGTTTATATAAAAATCTCCACAAAATTTTACAAATGTGGAATTTTCAAATTGTTTTCCATGGTCACTCCTTATGTTAGAAATAGCAAAACCTTTTTTTCGTTTTGAATCCTCTTGCTTAGTTTTCAAATGCATTAAAGGCATCATCCTTATGAGCTAGGAATAGAACTCATGTGAATCTATTGTAATCGTCAACTACAACAAATCCATATCTTTTGTCACTCAAACTTGACTTTCGAGTTGGACCAAACAAGATAAAGTGGCCTAGAAGTGGATACAATATTATTGGGTTTAAAAGATGTTGTATTTTGTGTCTTTTTTACAAGCTGCACAAATTTTACCCTTTTCAAAAGCAATGTTAGGAAAACTGAAACAATATCCCTTTTACTAATTTTGAAATCAAGTTCATGCTTGCATTAGCAAGCCTTCTATGCCACAGTCAACCATCCTTGCCACATAGAGCGAAAAAAAATTCACATTTTTAGAAGAGATATTCTCTAAGTGGACAATATACACATGTTTTTTGTTAATGTCCGACAAACAAGACTTTCTTGTTTTCAATGTTTTCGACAATGCATAATGATGATGATTCAAATATGACTCGGTTTTCTTTATCACATAATTGACTGATACTCAATAAGTTATGCTTCAAACCATCAACAAATAATACATGTTCAATTGTGGGATTAGGAGTCATACCGACATTTCCAATACCAATTATTCTTCTTTTACCATTATCACCAAAAGTAACCCATCCCTTTTCTTTTGGGCTAAAAGATTTGAACCAACTCGTATCCCATGTCATGTGCTTGGAGCATCCGCTATAAAAAAGAATCACATTTGGTACCCAAATCTTTTTGGGTCCTTGGGTATTAGAAACGATTTCCTTCACCCTATCCTTAGGAATCCAAAAAAATTTAATATCACTAGAAGACTTCTTTCTAGTAGGACAAGTGTGTGAAATATGCCCAGATTTATCACAAAAGTTGCACAATGTAAATGATGGAGATGATTTTTTGATCATATAAGAGTAAGATTTTTTATCATTGAAAGAATCGTATTCAATACCACTTTTGTTGAAGCAACACCTTTGAGAACCAAGAAGAATGTCAAGGTTTTTCTTTCCTTGAGTAAACCTTGCAAGATCATTTGTTAGAGAGTCAACTTTCACTGCAGCTCCCCACAGTTTGCAAAATTTTCCATCGCAATCTGTTTTGCCTTTGTTTTCGAATTCCCCTACAGCTCCCCCCAGTCCGAAGCCTTGATCGTTCCTCGCCTGTTGGTGTTGTTTCGGCTCCTACCAATGCACTTGCACCTCTAAGACAAAGTACACGCTTTCGTAGACCCCAAGATCGGTTTGGTTTCTCTTATCCTTTATCTTTGACAGCCACTTTGTTCACCCTTCTTATTCCCTCATCTTATAAACAAGTCATGGAAGACAAGTGTTGGCAGAAAGCAATGGATGCAGAGCTCCAAGCACTTGAAGAAAATTAAACTTGGGACAACGTGGCTTGCCCTCTTTCTATGAAACCAATTGGCAGTAAATGAGTCTTCTCTATCAAGCTTTGGACAGATGTCTTGGGAATAAACAAGAATATGGTCTAGAATATGAAGAGACCTTCGCACATGTGGCTAAAATGACCATTGTGTACACACTTCTTACACTTGCCGCCTCTCAATCCTGGCCCTTAAATCCGATGGATGTCAAAAATGCTTTCTTACATGGAGATCTCTAGGAAGAGGTTTACATGAGACTCCCTTCCGATATGCCTACCACTTCTCCCAATAATGTTTGTAAATTAAACCGTTCTTTGTATGGTTTGAAGCAGGCTCCACAGGCATGGTTTGAGAAATTTCGAAGCAGTCTACTTGGCTTCTCATTCACCTAAAGTCAGTATGACTCATCCTTATTTTTGTAAAAGACAGCTACTAGATTAGTCCTTCTTGTTTATGTGGACGACATTATCATTATTGGTTCTGATCTTGGTACCATTTCTAAGCTACAACAGCTACTACATACCACCTTCAATATGAAGATCTCAGTCATCTCACCTACTTCTTGGGTTTGGAGGTCCATCGTCAGCCACAAGGTATTTTCTTGACTCAAGAGCAAATATATTCAAGACCTTGTCACTTTAGCTGCCTCACCGAGACTACTGTTGTTGATACCCCTATGGAAATAAATGTAAACTATCGGAGTGATGAAGGCGACCTTCTTGATGATCTCACTCTCTACCGATGGTTGGTTGGTACTCTTATCTACCTCACTGTCACCCGGCCCGACATATCTTATGTTGTTCATACTATCAGCAAGTGTATGCAATCTCCTCGGCATCTTCATCTAGCCGTTATCCGTCAAATCACTCGTTATCTTCTTGGCTCTTCTGCTCGTGGTTTGTTTTTTCCTACAAATGTGTTACTTTAGTTGCAAGCATATTGCTATGACGACTGGGCTCGTTATTTCGATACCCGCAAATCCACTACCGAATGGTGCATGTTCCTTGGTGATTCTCATATCTCTTAAAAGTGTAAAAAGTAGGATTGTGTCTTTAAGTCCTCTACTGAAGCTGAGTATCGTGCCATATCTGTTGTCTGCTCTGACATCATCTGGCTACGTGGTCTCCTCTCTGAACATAGCTTCTCACAGGCACATCCTACTCCTCTTCATGGCGACAACAGGAGTGCCATCCAAATTGCTGTCAATCCTGTCTTCCATGAGCGGACGAAGCACATTGAAGTTGACTGTCATTCCATTCGAGAAGCATTTGATCGCAAACTTATCACCTTCCCACACATTTCCACCACTCTACAGGTTGCAGATATCTTCACGAAATCCATGACAAGTCAGTGCCATCAAGTGCTTGTTAGCAAATTTATGCTCGTCAACTTACCCTCATCAATTTGAGAGGGGATGTTAACGAATAGCATAGTTGGCCAATTTATGGTCAATTCAAATTCAAATTTACAATCGAACATTATTATTCTCTTTATCGATTATTTCCTTGTATAGCTTGATCAGTTATTTTCTTTGATTGTACAACTTTTATTTCCTTGGCTAGAATCTATGTAATTATAGTAGTGTAATCTTGCTATATGATAGAAGGTCTCAACGAAGACAACAGACAGTTTTTCTCCAAATCTCTCTAAAGTTAACAATGCCTAAAAAGGTGGTAGAAGTGATGAAGTGTTGGAGAAGGACAATGGAGGATCCAATTGCTTTGGCTAATTGGAAGACGATTCCTTATTGTATTTGGTAGAGTTTATGGATGGAATGGAATGGTAGGTGCTTTGAGGACAGCGCTATGTCTTTGGAGCATTTGAGGGGCTCTATGTTGCAATCTCTTTTTCTGTGGGCAAATTCAGTGTTAGGGATATCCTTTGTGTTTTAGCTTGTATGGTCTAATTATTTTCAGTATAGTGTCTTGTACGGTAAGCATTCTTTTTTTTCCTCTATAATAATGATTAACTTATTTATCAATAAAAAACTAAAAAAATATCCCCTTCCCCCTCACCCCCGGGCGACCGAAAAAAATAAAAATAAAGGCACATTTGAAGCTCGTGATAGATTTTGGATATTTTCCATGTCAACTAAAGAATGTATGTATTGTTCCTCTGCAGATATCTGTCAATTGATTCAACTTCAACAATGGCTTATGGTTTTGTGGATATTAATTTCCACAAAGTTTCATCATGCATGATGCAAGAGGCTAGTTCTTCTTACTTTTTCATTCCTCAGGTAAAACTTATCTCTTTTTGTATTCCGTATTAATGCAGCTATGTTGTGCATGCCTTCTATTCCACTTATTGTCATGCTTATCATCATTCTCTAAGTTTAGATAATCTATAAGCTTAAAAAATATTAATGTGACTTTAACAGATTGAATTAGATGAGCATGAAGGTTTTTCTATTTTAGCGGCAACACTTGCTTGGAGTGATTCTGCCTTTTGTTCGTTTGAAGATGCTGTTTGTTCTTATGAATTATCTCTCAAACAGGTATTCTTGTGTTTTCCTTTCCCACTATGCTCTTGATTTTAGAATTCCATGCTTTTCATCTTTGGTTGATTTATCATGTACTAATACTGGCGTTAGGAGTTCTAATGTTAGTGAATATCTAGTTCGATTTTACGGTAAAAAGTAAGAACTAACTGGAAGGTCACCTTAATTTCTATGTGACAATATTTGTGAAACTGGAAATGTTGGTCGTGTGTCTCCTCATTATATAGAGCTACCGAAACAAACTATAGAAGGAAAGAAATCAAGTATCAAACTAGACAAGGAAAGAAATCAAGTATCCGTTGCATATACAAGGAATTTTATCGCTGTTGTTAGTTGTAGTTTAATGGTGCTAGCTATACAAATTAATGGAAAGAAAAAGAAAGGAAAATGCCCAGCTAGAGCTAAGGCAAGTTAATGACAGCAAAGCTGTCCGTTGACACTATGTTGTATGTCCTACAATTTATTTTCCATGATATTTATTACTAATACTCTCATTTAGTAATTTTGGATGATATGATTTTTTCTTTGTTTCTTGATTAATTATCAGGAAATATATTATTTTCAAAATCTTTTTTTTCCTTGTTCTTTTTTCAACTGGTACTAGCAGCTTTATTGGGGAATTTCTCACCTTAAATGATTAAAGAACAGCATCTCATTCCCTCGGGGTTCTATTGATTTGCAAAAAATACTCTGGTGCTCGATTGTGTGAGGGTTGTAGACACAGTTGAAGACTTCTATTCCAAAAAGTGAGTATAAAATGTAGTATCTTTCTACTTTCTTGTATAACCTCATTACTTTGACTTTTCATGTTCATGCTAGTTCTCATTCTTGGCCCACTAAAGATATATGAGGCTCCAAAAGCATAAGATCTACTCTCAGAAACTCAATTTGGTTGAGGATAAAACTGTTACAATGGTACGCAGTTTCAGCTTTATAGATTGATTTGACCACTCAGTTATTCATTTTTGGGTGAATATTAGGTCGCAAACAGAGGCGGATCTAGCAAGTGGCGCCTGAAAAATCTCTTAAGATTTTTTTTTTGTTTTTTATATGGGCGGCCCCCCTTCAGATCTAGGCGCCCATTCATTTATGGTTGAGGATAAAGAAAGCTGCAGATTCCCAATACCAAAGCTCCACGTATACAAATCTCCTTTGCCCTATGAAGAATTTTATCAAACACTTCTCTTTCTCAATTGAGGGGCCAACTTTAAAGGCAAAACGATAAAGTTCTGAGTTATATAACCTAAGCCAATGAGATGCACTTGGATCCCTTCTGCTCTAGAAACAAATATATGACCTCTCAAATTTCGTCACGTCAATCATAAAGAACTCAATTCGATATTTATTGGTTTTCCCTTAATTTCTTCTTGTTCTTCATCAGCATGGCCATCACAAGTTCATATCTCTATTCATAATTTCAAATCAGGTTTGGTGGCCGTCAATTCTTTCATGGAAACCATATGCTTATTGACACCATGTTTTCTGTCTCCAAGTATCTATGTGGTCTTGGAGTTTTGAAACAAATGCGGGACCATAATGTTCCATTGACTTGGGTCGGTTGGTAGGGCTAATTAAACAAATTGGTATTTTTCAGACATTCCACCGTTAACAAGTTCAAATTAGTCCCTGTCATTATGTGATGAAATTTGATTAGGGTTATTGAATTTATTGTGAACCGGATAGAGAATTCATGAATTTGTGATGAAATTTTGATTGAATTCATGTGATGAAATTTTGAATTAAGTACTGATAGAGAATTCATGAATTTGCATTCTTTCTAAACAGAAGATATTTGTTGTAAAAACCTAGATACAATCACTCACATACACAAACTCGAATCAAATTTCTAAATTTTGATTCGTGTAAGCAAAAAGGGGAACTAGATTTGATCTTTTGGGGCTTATAGAAGGCAAGAGAAGAATTGGTCTTATCTTACTCATCAAGATTAGAAGGAGAGCATCGTTTTTGCTCTTCTTATTTCCTATAAGAATTTGATGTGCGTTTTTTAATATTTAAGCTATGTTTCATTTTCCTAGTAGAACTGTCTTAATAAGCTTATAATATACTTAGTTCCTTTTAATTTGCTATTAGGTCTTAGTATCTTTGAATTGTCATGTAGGCCTTAAATTCAAAAATGTTTCGTGTTTAGTTCCTTTCAATTGGTAATTTTTCCTTAGTTTTTATTGATTATTCTATTATGTAGTGCAGTATGAAGTTTATGGAAATTTTGTTAATTTTAATTTTAGTTTCTTCTTGCTTGAAAAATAAATATGTTGCAAGATCATGTTGTTTTTATTCACAAAATGGTAAATATTTCAGTCCTCGTGTTGTTCTTTCCAAGATTTATTTTTTAAAAACTTTTAAGACATTTTTTTTGCATTACGTAGTAAAAAATTTGTTTGGTCATTTTTCCTTTTGAGTTTGCCCCCCTTAGATTGCATTCCTGGTTACGCCACGGGGTTTCACCAGAAAATAACCACGTAAAGGCTTGATTTTGGGGTTCGAATTGGATTCTCATTTTCCCTCACATTTTTCTGGTCTAGGTTAGACCCTGGAATTCTTGAGTTTCTTTGACCTGAATTGCTTTCATGCATCTTTCCATATGCGTCATATTTCTTACTTGCCCCTCTTCTACCCATCCCAACAAGCCACCCCCATTCTTCCCCAAAATCTCAATTGCTCAGCTATTTGAAGCAAAATCCACCAGTGGAGAAGAGCGACGACAACCATCATCTCCATTCGCAAGCTAACGCTCCGATGTTTACAGGAAAACTCTTGCTCCAAGCTCTCAAGAAAATGGGGAAAAGGGGAAAAAGCTTATCCTGCGATAGGTTTCATTTGCTGGCTGAATTTGACAATGTGGAGCGAAGTTGTCGTAAACGCCTAGATTGGCATAATGAGCGTCGAGGGAAACCTGAACAGGATACCCTTTCTAGTAAGCATAAGTTGTTCATTCGTACAAAGTATGAAACTTTCAATAGCCTTTGTCACTTTTATATACAATCAAAATGCTGAAGTAAAATCTCTGCCCCTCCCTTTGGGTAAAGGAAAATGAAAATCAAAGGGGAAAAAACGAGGGGCAATACGTATTGTAATGCAAGTTAAACCAGCTAATGATAGCTTTAACTCAATAACAATCTGCCATCTGCAAATCTAGTACGTAGGCTAAACTTGTTGATGCATTGTGTGAGTGGTGTTTTAGTCCCCTTATAGTTGAGGGTTAAAAAGACTAGTAGTGTTATACCAGTATAAAGTCTACAAGGAAGTCTGCAAAAATTAGAGCTGAATACTTTTTTTTGATAAGCCTGAAAACTACACTCTTACATAAACATTTCGAGCTTCTTCTTTTTTCCCCCTCAAGTATTTTACTATTCCATTTTGCTGCTGATGCTCCATGATTATAATGATCTTTCTGTCCTCCTTGTCCTTAATGATAGTATGGTAGTATATGTCTTTGGACATCTTGCCTTTCCCAACGTTTTTATGTACTCTGTTTGGTTGGCTGGTTGTCGTAGTTTCTAACATATTGCTACCATTTGGTGACTTGAGTTCAATAGAGTCTACCAAAGAAATGTAGTGAAGATGAGCAAACCCATTGTGCCTCACCCCTCCAGATAATAGTCTTTGCAAAATTTGTAGGAGAAAGTTGTTTTTAACACATATCGAGGTTAATGAAGCGTATTGATCCAAAAAATTGAAATTCACCTAAACTACCCTGACAACTGTGTTTGCAGAGTGCAGATAGTGCAGATGGTGCAGGTCGCGTGTATGCAGTTGCGAATCTGTATTTTAGCATGTCCAAGAAAACAAAATATATGGTAATGATGTATAACTTTTCGGTATGCAATGCTAATGGTTTGAAGTAGAGTATGTGTTTGTTTAGAATTTCATATGTATATGAGTGAGGCCAATGTTTGAACCCTTACTGGTATCTTGTCATTCATAAAGCATTAATGTTTCAGATTATCTTGTAGCATATTGGATATCTTAGAAACCCAGACTTTTAGATGTGCCTGAATTTCCTTATAACCCCTAATGGTAGTGGTGGTATATGCCAGGTGGAGACACTTAGGTTGAAGGATGCATATGGACAGTTTTTGCGAGGCATGTGGACACTTGACTACACCATTTTTTAAGTACAAGTAACAGGTGAAGTCTATTATTTTTAGGAGGATCTAACCTTTCTAACAAACATTGCTGCTGGTTTTCTAATGTCCTGCATGGGCATGCTGGCATAGTTGTGAACAGATGATCTAATATGCACTTCTGAAGTCAAGGCTTTCTGAATTATATGAAAATGATAATTTATGGCCCCAATTGCGCCACATACTCAACAGATGATGTTTTTACAATTTCAAGGTCAGATGCTCAAGGAGTTCGAGAGGATCAGGTTATTAATATAGGTTGTAGTCAAATGTAGCTACTTTGGTTTTAGAGTAATGTAAATATTTGCAACATCTAGATTTGCATACCTGATAAATATGGGTACTTTGTTACACTCTCTAACTCTGATCTCCATAGTTTATATGAATGCACTTTTTGTTATTCCACACCTAATGGTGGCGATCCCACAGATATGAGTATACTCTGTTCTTTTTGTTAAATTTCTTGATGGTCACTTGAAGTATAGCTCAATGGAGAGAAATCTGATATTCAAATAATCAATTGAAATACGAAAAATTCAAAAGAACAACTGATTGCATATCCAGTATTATAAAACAAAAACCACCGAATTCGATGCAATGCCCAGGGCACACAATAAGACAACGTCGACAATGAATTCTGTTGTGGGCATACGTAATTCTCCACCATGATTAACTCTGTTGTAGCAGCTCACGTGATTTGCAAAAATACTCCCCGTAACCAAAACTCTGTCGAGAATGGCATCTAGCCGCAAAGAACAGTGGTCAGTACATGGTCAACCGCATCGTCGTTGTTGGGTCAATGCGATTGAAAGCTGGGCATCGTCTTAATGTCGTCGGTGAAGGAGGAGGTATTCTTGATGCATTGCACATCATCGGCAAAAGGCGAACAAACATTGACGATCTAAACGTCGTAGGCCACAGAGCAACAGCTACCAATCGGTGCAAAATGATGGACCCTTCACCGACTGCTCAACCGTTCTCCCAACGCCATTCAAGGTCGATGCAGCATCAACTTGGTTGACGGAGAAGCGCGATTGTCGCAGTTGAGCTGTCTCCATGTGGCAACCGCGACCAACGCTCGACGACCGAAAGTCGTGGCTGAAGGGCTCCAGTGACGATTTTGTGTAGTTTTGGTGACGACAGCGCTCGTCGGGTGACCCCGATATTCTTGTAGTATGATTTATGTAATTATTTAGTCAGTTTAGCTTGTTATGTCCTTTCAAGTTTGCTTTTATTCTAGAGTGAAGAGATCATTAGGCAGTAACCCTACGCGAGGGTTTCAATATTTCTGAAAATATCTAACAGAGTTTGATAGTTTAACCAGTTGATGGCTCTTTTTAACTTACCTCTTCCCTACTCCTACTTTTGCTTCTTTGTGTGCTAATATGAGGGCTAATTGCAGGTAATTGAAATACAATTCCCTCGTTTTTTTACCAATTTTGATCTTTCGCTATATTTTTCTTTTTTTAATCTTTTGTTTAGTCCACCTTTGGATAAGCAGAATGCTCTTCCGCCTCTCTCTCCCTACTCTCGCCCCTCTCTCTCTCTCTGATCACTCAATCCCTCTCCCTCTCGCACGTCTACAATGGAGTCACTTGTCGTCCCATGGCGCATGTCTGCAATGGCGCCATATGTGATGGATTTCTATGGGCATTATTCCCTCTCGCACGTCTGCAGTGGTGTCGTATGTGATGGTGTTTCTTCATTGCTTTTAAAGATGAATTTTATATTTTCCTCTTCTCTTTTCATGGATTTCTTCTACAATGGCACGTCTGTGATGGTTTTCTATGGGTATTATTCCTCTTGCATGTCTGTAGCTAATGTATATCACTTCAGGAAGAAAAAGCTTGTCTTTAAGTGGCATGATTCTGGGCGAAAGCTCCGAGTTTTTACTCATTTTGTTTTTTGTGAACATTTTTTTTTGTGGGCCCGTTAAATCTGCACCATCAAGAACCAATTATTTGATCAGCCTGTGCCGGTGTCAAATCTGGACTTCCGGAATTAACAATATCGGTGCTGATTTTGTCCAAACGGACGCCTACATCACGATTATTCAACCCTTCTCTAACCACTCAATAACTCTATAAATGTTCCCAAATTAATAAGCCAGTTATAACAGGCCACAAAAAATTTCAAGTTTCAAGGAAGTTTCTAATATAAATATTAATTACTTTAGGTATTATTTCAATGATCATAGCACTGTAGCAGTTAAAATCGTGTAACTCCTGGCCCTTATTTGTAAATACTATGGATGACCGTTAGCATTTTGTAGTGATGAATACTTTTCATGTGCATGTTGCTTAGAGAGATATTCAAGGCTAACCTTTCGTTTTTGTTTTAGAGTTATTTTTTTATTTTTCTTCCCCCTGATGAGTCTTGTATATATTTCTTGGTCATAAAATAAGTGTGTAAAATCAAGTACAGTGATAATTATAAATGCCAGCCCGTTAGTTCATATGTTTTTTAACTCATTTCTTCTATTTTAGCCTTAATTACTGCCACAGTCACTATAATATTAATTTTTAACAAATCAATCCTTAAGTCCTAACTTTGAACTAGCCAGTTCTTGTGGTCCATTTTTTTTAAAACACATGTATTTTTTCATTCACCAAACATTACTCCACTAATGAAAGACCAACATCAGGGTCAAGGTCAGGGTCATAGTGTGCATTGTAAAGGTTGGGTAGCCAATCCTCGACCTGGTCCCCATTAATCGTCTAATATTTGATGGACAGAAGAACATATATGTCTGAAAAATGAACCACAGAGACTAACATATTCAAAGTTGTATCTAAATGACTAATTTATTAAAACTCAATACTACATGGACTATAACGATAATTAAGCCTCTATTTTAATTAGATGTTTTGTGTGTCTAATTTACAACCCAAGAGGGGGGTGAATTAGGTTTCTCAAACAACTTATCACTTTTTAAATACAAATTGGAAATATGAAAACGACCCCTCTTTAACAAATAAGAATGTTGATCTAAAAGTGACTAATGCTTTGTCAAATATAAGCAATTAATGATAAATCATAAAACTCTACAAATATGAATATGAAACAAATAATAAGCGAGATAGAGTTAGAGAGACTACACAACAATTTTAGGTGATTCGGCCAACACTTGCCTACGTCCACCCCTAAGGCAATTGACTTTCTTGGGCTTCCTTCACTATTCTTCAATAGCAAATACAAATTGGAGGGTGCTAAGGAACCTTTACAAAGTGTTTTCCGAGCTTACACTTCAACTCTCTCTCACAAATCTTCACAACCTAGAGGATTTCTTCTACTCTCATAAGTAGGACCAAGTGTTTTCCCAGTACTCAAATGTTTTACAAATGATGGTTACAATGAAGGCTCTCAAAGCCGAATGAGCAAATGAGGCACAAAATGTATGGAATGGCTCTCTAAGCCAAATTAGCAAATGAAAAGCTCAAATCGTATGGAATGACTCTCTAAACCAAGTCAGCAAGTGGAAAGCTCAATAGAGTGCAAGAAGACAAGATTATCAAAGGAAAGCTAAAGTTTGGAAGGCGTGAGGACAAGCCTTTTTGGTTGGTGAGCTCTTCTTTCTTCTTCAAGGCACTTTTTCTCTCTAAAAGTTAGGGCAAAGAGAACTTGCAAGTGTGTTGTCCTTTTTTCAATAAATTTCTCTCTCTTTGAAGGCAAAGTCGTCAATGATGAGTAAGAGAAGAAGATTTGACAATAAGAGCTCTAGACTTGAAGGAATCAGCAAATGGATATCTTTGGATCTTGACTTTTTCTCTCTCTAGATATTGCGATTTTGATCGAGCTTATTCTTTCTCTCTCCATCTTGTTCTTCTTATAGCCCTTAGGTCTTCAACGGTCATTAAAGGTCTTCTTGTAAAGTTAGAGAGCCGTTGGAGGTTATTTGAGGTTTTTTGAACCATTTTGAGTGATCTGGCATTGTTCCAGGATTTCTGCAAATTCGCACTATGTGTCGACACATGGGTATGTGCTGACACATTAACACTTGTTCTGAAATTTTGCTATCGAGAGACAGTGCAATGTGTCGACACATTGGTGGTATATGCTGACGCATTAAAATGGTCAGGAAATCTTGTCTTAGGTGTTAGTGCAATGTGTCGACACTATGGTCTAATGTTTCGACACCATGAATTCAGCATTCTGGAGTAAGTGCAATGTGTCAACACATAGATTCAATGTGTCGACACTTATAAGTGCTGAAGAGAAAAACAGCAGCTTTAAAGCGTCTAATTCATTCCAAACTTCTTTAAACACCTACAATATGAAAATTTGATCTTATCAACTTGTGTAATGGTGTTCAAGTGCACTTAGAAATATTTTAAAGAGATAAATCTCAATCCATTTGAAATATATCTTAGAAAATAGTAGATTGACAATGTAAAATATAAAATCCTTCAAAACTTAGAATTTTTGTTATCATCAAAATCAAATATGGTTTGTTTTTAAAACAACCTTGGGTTAACACTTTGATTATGAGAGTGCAATGGAACATGTTTTGGATATATTTTTTTATCATTTATTTTTCTTGTAGAGTGTTGTGCGACCGAAACACATGGTGCTCCACCAATGTGAGTGTTTTCTTAAAAGGGTGATGGTATGTAATAGTATCACATCAGTTAAGGTTTACATCTAGGGTGACTTCATATAAGCTTGGAGCTCCACCTGGCAAGCCAATTTTTCAAGGTGTGAATCTCCAAACTTTATGTAAGTGCATACCACTAGTTGTGGTGAATGAAGATTCCAGAAGGTATCATTTCACACGTTTATAATTATTGCGTTCCCCTTTGGATTGGAGTTGGAAGAATCTTAATTATTTTAATTTTTGTAATCCCCCTGATTTTTTTTGCATGCTCATAATTGTTGTGTTCCCCTATGGATTGGAGTAAGAAAAATGTTAATTATTTTGATTTTTATAATCCACATGTTTTTTTGTTGTTGCGTTGGTATCTATTGCGTTTTGAAATTCATCAGAATTGATAGGATCTATGGATGTTGTTGATAAAGAATCTGATGGATATGAGATTGACAGTGGAATAGAAGATCTGAAAAGTTATAATATGAATATGATGCTATTTCAATTTATATATATTGAATATGATCTTGTAACATATATTTTCAGAAATAATTTTTTTTCTAAAACACTTTTTTTTTGCATACATGACTTCTAACCCTAGCCAAATGATGTCTGTCATCTCGGTCTCGGTCTCCAACGTGGACGCTCACTTTTGTTGGATAGATATACAAATTTTGCAGCCTATTAAATAAAAATAAAAAAACAAATATTACGGAAGAGTTTGTACCAACCAGGTCTGAGAAGAAATTGGAGATGCATTCATGTCTGCTAGTAGAAGGCTAAGCTTTATGGGGAACCAAAAAATAAAAAATAAAACCTTTGGAAATTTCTTAACAAGCAAATATACCATTGCTGACAAGACTAAAGAGGCCCCCCAAAGTTACAAAATTGAATGCTGTACCCTTCCTCAAAAACGCCTCAAAGAGAACCTTCAAAGCTCATGTATGCCGCCTTCAGTATCTCTAAACACCATCAGTCATTGATAAATCAATCGACTGTCTTCGCTGAGCAGAAGGGTAAAATAGTGTGAGAAAAAAAAGGGATTGAAAATTTCCAGGAATTTTAAGAATTGTACTAGGTGGAGAAATCAATTTCTAGTAAAAAATCCCTTCATCAAGAAGACTCCTAGGCCACCAATTGTCAGTGAGAACATAATAGGGACTACAAAGGGCTCAACACCAGCCATAACGCTTTTTTGATTTGTTCTTACTTGACGAGAACTTTTTCCCAAACTCTCACGAAGAAGATTGCTAAGATTGCCCAATTGATGCAGGATTTGACGTTGCCCTCGTCCAATTTCTGATATCTGAATTCAAATTATGCACCTATAAGATGCTGAGCCGACAACTAATCATGTCTGAAAATTTATTTTTGCAGCCTGAGTACCAACCTTATACCATGCATCTCTTGATTCAAAACAGGAGGAATGCAATTGTCGTATCATAATAATAATGATCAGCAAATAATGGCTCATTCTAGACTCTTTTAATCAAAGAATAATCAGAATATTAAGGGAGAACCACCACTGACCACAAGCTGTTCTTTACGTTTTGGGAAGGTAACTCTCCAATTACCAAGCAAATCATGACAGTTGCCCTATGCCAGCTCTAAATTTTGGTGGCTTTGACAGAAATTTTGGTGTATGTATGCTTCTGAGAATTCTCCATGTCACAACAACCTCTATGCTGCCTCTTTTTCCTAACCATAAATCAGCTACTACCCTAGTCATAAGTATGGACAGAGAACAACATATAACCACTATACAGATTTGAAAATTCAATACGGGTTAAGTTCCACATCACCCATTGGGTTTTGAATCTTTGAAAAAATGCTTCTTGAGTTCCAAAATTGTCACGATCGATTTTCCAGATTGACAAAACATTCCTTTTGTTAGTCCACCATCAAAAAATTTAATGGAATGGATGCCATGTGTCAAGGAAGAATAGAAAGAAAACTACAATACCTCAGCAGATAAAAAATGTTTGTTTCTTCCAAATTTTTGGTCTTCCCTGCCTCCATAAATATCTAGCAGGGGTACTCTTGTTATCAGTTTCCTCTCTTATTGGTTCACTGCATCCTTACAGAAGTTAGTTCCTTAAAATACAGTTTATCATACAACATCGTGTCATCAACCCACTTCTTTGTTTTTCCTTCATCCACAAATTTTCTCTCTTCCACAGCAGTATGTGGCGTGAGTAAATGAACATCGACAGATCTAATCTAAATACAAGGTTGATATCTCGATTCAACTATTATCATGGCAACTACTCTTAATTATTAACCTCTAGAGCTACAAAAGCAGTGTTACAAACTTTGGAAGGTTAGATTAGTACCTCTTCCATCAAAGGAGACTCCTTAGCCAACTGGGGAGAAGACGACGAATTGGGCAAAAGGGATCCAGTCAACGAGCCATTGCCTAAACTAGAGATGAAGTAAGAAGTTGGAGCAGAACCATTGCAGGCATCTGATTGAATAGATATGTTTTGTTGGCTGGGTGAATTTTTCTTGATTGTTAACTTGGAATTCAGCTCTTCAATACGATTCGTAAATTCATCCATTCTATCATTCAATGAGGAAATTTGTTCCGATAGCTGAGTAATGATCCCCTACCAAAAAAGATAATTTAATACAGCAAAAGAGAAAATCAGATTGACAAACAAAATTTCCAACTTTTAGTATCCTAGCAAAAGCACAACATAAGAACCAATAAGAATAACTCAAAAGATACATGCATGAGTCTACCTGGTTTGCCAGTGTTGCAGGGGATTCTGAGTTTCTGTCCTCAAACCTTCTACTGTTTCCAGTGTATCCAGTAATCTTGGCCAAATTCTTGTCCCTCTGGGTTGAATATGAATGCGACATACCACTGTTCATAATGACATTGTCATTCAAAGGCAGCAAACTTTTAAAATGACCTCAACTAAACCGAAAGAAAGAAATAAAGAAAAAGGCCATATTTGGGCAAGCAAAAATGGCTGATTGAAAGCCGGAGTAAAAATTTCAGTGTATAAGAAGTCTGCATATAGTCGCACATCTTGTTTTTAGATTTCCATCCACTTGATCTTTGTTTACAGTCTAGAAACAGACGAACTTTTCTAAGTACCAGTCAATGAGACAACTGGGTACTCAGAACTCAAATAGGGTTCCAATAAACATGTGAAACTACTGGAAGCACTAAATTCTATATAGCAGATAAACTTCTACATTATTTTGCCAGATATAAATGATGCCTGATGACAGAAAACAAAATAATTTACCGCACGGAAAATCTAGCAATAGATTGGCAGAATCAATTGTCAGTAAAACAGAAAAGTTAAATTACTGGACCACAATGGCAAAGAATCTGCATGGCTAGAACAATTCTAATACCACCTTGCACTCCTGTCAGGTTGGTTAACTTTCAAACCTGTACTCCAAACACAAAATTGTGGAAAGGTTAAAAGTAGGAAAAGGGTCCATGCACCCTTGACGACAGAGCAGTGTATGATTTCATACAGAATAATGAAAGAAGGAAATTTCCAGATATAGACCATGAGATCCATGTTGATTTCCAAAACCAGACAATCATGACTTTTAACATAGTTATAATTTTGAGTGAAGTTCAAGTTACAAACTCAAAAAACTAAAAGCAATGATAAATGTTAATATACAGTTCACAAATTGGTAGACCTCCTTATTGATCTGAGTCGAATTTCTTGTTATTCAGTTCACAACAAGAACAACCATAGAGAAGAATCTGAAAACTGCACCTCTTAAGATGCTTATTTCTCATTGCAACTCTATCTGCAGAAGCTCTAGAAAGTGCTTCTTTGGGGCTGGAAACCAGATCCTCGTCTAGGCTGAGCTTTGTCTTCAAATCTTCTGGCAAGGCCTGTGGCATGATTAGATGACTATTACCAATGCATGGAAAGGCATAACGAGCTTTGGGAGTGCTCATACCATGACCTCGTTTACTAGCTTTTCCAGTTGAATCTGTTCAATATAGGTCCGAGGGACATACGATCCTTCCAAACCCAGCTGCTCAGCAACATATTTTACAGATATGCGATCCTTTCCTTGCACCTTTTCAACAAAAAACTTAGATTAGTGTAACTAAAATAGTATGCGACAACAATAGTTCAAAAAGATAATGGACAAGGTGCCTCTAAAAACTACAATCAGAAACTAGAAAATCAAATCTATTAAATGTCTACCTTAACCTCAACCACTTTCCATCCATATGATGGAAAAGGATTCCACAGAACTAAAATTTACCAATAGGAATGACTCACTGAGATAGGACAGGCTGGGTCCAGCCAATTCTTTTCCCCTTAGGGTTTGGCCTGGCGCCTGGCCAGAGTCCTGGGAATGTCGGTCAAGGCCAGGCCAGGTCTTGGTGTCCACTAATTTTTTTTTTATGAGCAGGTCATGAGTGCACTATGAATCTCCTTATGCAAGCTAGACAAAACAGGCCCGGCTCAGCCCATGGAAAGCCCTCTCTTAGAGAAATGAAGATTAAAAGTAAGCATAGTCTTCTAGCACCAAAAGTTTCCAACACAAGTATAATACTATCTGAGTATTCAACAAAAATTATATGAGGGGTTAGAAATATAAAAGCAATACCTGAATATAATGGCGTTTTAGTTGCTCTAGCCAATCGATTTTTACAGAGACTCTATCATCGGAGAATACATGGCTGTTTCTTTTAAGGATAGCTGCTATTGTGTATCCCAAGGCCATTAGTCCACCAAGAAGACGAACACTAACTTCAAAAGTAATTCTTGGTGAGATGACAAAAGGATTATCTGTCACCCACTCCTGCTAAACAGAATTACAACCCATCAAACCAATATAATTTCCCCTTCCAATGTCAGCCTCGGAAAAGTGAGATGTCAAGCCTCAGGAATATCACTCATAATTCTATGGTTATATAAGAGTTTTGCAAGATCAAAAAGGTTTCGAAACCTAGATACCAGGAAGGATAGATTGGGTGTTTTGCAAATCGGATAGAGGATCGTAAGATCCTACAGCCCTAAAAATAGTTTGTGAAAAACACCATCTGTAAGATAATCTACACTGAAAACTCAACAACAGAAAAGTACAAGAATATATTTTTGTTTGTTTTGCTTGAGTAATTAAAAAGGGTATAAAACTCACTATAAGGCAACTTCTGAACTGTACATCTCAGTAACAGTAAAACATATCCTGTTTTTGGGTAAACTTTCGTCCCTCAACAGTTCTATTGGTATTAATGATACTAAATGCAGCAAGTTGCCATCCAATTTCTATCGCTCTTTAAATAACCTTCCATCCAAAACTCTTAAATAAACTTGCCAAACTTAAACACTTGCTAGTCACTTGATTCAAATTGAAAAATTGGCTTGCTTAATTGCACATATAATGCAAAATGACATTATAGATATTTGAATTTCATTTCTTTATTTCCTACTGAACAAAGCAAACAAACTAATGGGGACATTTAAAGTAAATGTTTTACAAACAAAGAAAGAAACAAAATCTGTCTCCCTGCGTGGGGAACTTCCTGAGCTTCGTATCATTCACCCAACTCTTGCAAACTTAATAGATCTGAAAGGTCAACGATCAAGAGTGATAAATCTAGACCTTAGTAAGAGGAAATGCTGATTAAATGGATCAAAATGGCAAGTTAAGTTCCTATCCTCCATTTGGGGTTTCGAATTCCAACAAATTTGAAGTTTCACGGTTGTCCTTCAATACTCTCCAAGGAAGGGGCAATCTTGTATATAAGAAGAAAGAGGATGATAGAATGACAGAAACAAATAAATCTTTACACACTTTTCTTAATCCATAAGTAGGACCTACAATATCTTGATTTAACAATGAATGTGTAACTGTCACCATTGATCTTCTCTTCTTTTTTCTAAATACCATTGATCTTCACTTCAAACTGCTAAACAACGTGCCACTGGCTTTAGACACATAATAAGGAAACATGATTTTTTCCATCGTCAGAAATTCCAACCATCAGATTCTGATGGATAACTTAAGAAAAGAGAGAACAAGTCTGCCCAAGGTCTTCATTGAAGACTCCATTATAAAAACAAAATGCGAGGGACGCAAACAAGAACGTAAAGGATAACGGTAACTGAGAAGCTATCACAGCAAGAAGAAATTTGATGTATCAATACAAATGGCTTAGATCATTTTTCTCCCATAGATTCAGCTTCGCTGCTCTATGACTGAACTTGTGAGAGCCTACTTGCATTCGCTATCGGGGTTGTGCATAGAAAATTCATGCATGCATATAAATATTCCAGCCTATGTATCCGTCTGACCAAATGATGCGAGTCAATCAAAAAAGAGCCTACAAAACCCAACATGCCAATAAACCAATAGAACATCCTTTTACGAGAATAAGGTCGAGAGTAAACCATGATTCAAGACCAATTGGCTGCACGTGCATATTAAGAGTGTAAAATTTTTTTTAATAAACTCCTCATTTTTCGGATTAATATGACAAAAAATTGGGTCTTACATTCTCAATTTGTACAGCAGCATATTGTGCAGAGAGTTTGGATTTCCAGGACCCGCTTACAACATTTAGTTTATCTAAAGATAAGCTACCTACATAGATAGAACACTTTAGGATAAACTGAAAATAGCAATAGAATGATTTGCATGTCCCCAAAACAAACAAAGCTATAACTCCCACTATTTGAGACAGGCTGGATGCGTTCTTTTCATCATGCAGCTATATTCAACATCATGCCTACAGGAGTCTTCACGAATCATAACACTACGATCTCCCCTAGTCTAGAGTCTTTACCACTGAATAACAAAGACTTAAAATGCAGCTAAATGGATGCATTTTTCATCAGACTAGTTCTAGAACTGTCATCATGTATTGGTTATAAAAGAACAATCTGAACATCATGCTGGTGCATCAGGGGGTGCGGAATGGTGTCTCCTTCGCGGGGTGGTGGCTGGTCTGCTGGAAATAGTCTGATAAAAAATGATGACAGTCCTAGAAAAAGTCTGAACTGGCATAAGGAGCTTCGGGTGGTATTCTAATGTTATGGGATTCCAGGGTTCTGGAGTTGGTGGAGTCTTGTGATGGTATGTATTCTCTTTCGGTGGTTTTTAAGAATGTTGATGATGGGATTCAGTGGGTGTTTCAGGTGTCTACGGACCAAACGATGATAACTGCTGCACTATTTTGTGGGATGAGTTGGCAGGAGTGTTTTCTTGGTGGAACCTCCCGTGGTGTATTGGGGGGATTTTAATGTCATTAGATTCTCTGGAGAACGTTCTAGATTTGGTGGCAATGTTCGAGCCATGGATGATTTTTCAGAGTTTATATCTGAGATGGGTTTGATGGATATTCCTTTATGTGGTTGGTGCTACACGTGGTCTAATAATAGGCAGGCTTAATCGTGGTCTCGGATTGATCGATTCCTTTTTAGTTCACAGTGGAATGTGTTGTATCCTGAGGTTATCCCGCGTAGGTTGTCACGGTTATATTCTAATCATTTTCCCATTTTTCTGGATAATGCTAAGGTGGGTAGTGGAAATAAGTCCTTTCGTTTCGAGAATATGTGGCTGAAAGAGGAAGGATTCGTGGTTATGGTAGGGGAAAGCTGGAGGAGCTATGTTTTTGTGGGCTCACCTAGTTTTGTCCTCAGTCGGAAATTAAAGTCCCTGAAACAGGATCTGAAATTGTGGAATAAGGAAGTGTTTGGTAATCTTAGCACTTGCAAATCTTCTTTGATGGGAGAGCTTCCTTCTATTGATGAGCAGGATGAGGGAGGGACTTTAGATGAGGGGGGTTTGGAGAGGAAGGTAGTTGTGTCTAGGGAGCTAGATCATTTGATTGATTTGGAGGAAGTTAGTTGCAGACAAAAGTTTCGGACTTCATGGCTTAAGGATGGTGACAGATGTACAAAGTACTTTCATCGTGTGGCAAATTCTAACCGAAGATTCAATGCTATTTCTCGGTTGGAAACGGATGGGGAAGAGGTGGAGGATCCCGTTGATTTTTCGGCGAAGATTGTTTCCTTCTACACCTCTTTGTATAAGGAACCATTTGCTTGGAGGCCGTCTTTGGAGGATTTGGAGTTTGACTTTATTTCTGGAAAAGCGGATTGGCTGGGAAGGCACTTCGAGGAGGAGGTCTTTGGAGTGGTGCGTAGTCTTAACGGAGATAAAGCTCCTGGTCAGGATGGTTTTTCCTTAGCCTTTTATCAGTCTTGTTGGGAAGTGGTTTAATGAGTTTGCAAATCATGGCAGGTTTGCTCGTAATCTAAATGCTTCTTTCATTGTTCTTATCCCTAAAAAGCAAGGGGTGGTGGATTTAAAAGATTTTCGTCTTATTAGTCTTGTGGGGGGTGGCTATAAGATCCTTGCAAAGGTGTTGGCTAATAGATTGAAATTTTCTCTGTATAAGATTATATCTTCATCTCAGAATGCTTTTGTGAGGGGATGACAAATCTTGGATCGGTTTTGATTGCAAACGAATGTATTGACGCTCGGATGCGACAAAATAAGCCAGGTATGCTTTGTAAGTTAGACATTCATAAAGTCTACGATCATGTTAATTGGAATTTCTTGCTCTATATGTTGAGGAAATGTGGGTTTGGGGAGAGTTGATGCAAGTGGATTGAATTTTGTATTTCTTCAGTTAAGTTTTTGGTTCTTGTGAATGGATCACCGGAAGGATTCTTTAGAAGTTTTAGAGGATTGAGGCAAGGTGACCCTTTCTCACCCATACTTTTTGTTATTGTTATGGAAGCATTTTCTAGGATGATGACTAGGTTAGCAGAGAATGATGTCATTGAAGGTTTTAAAGTTAGGGGTAGTGGAAGTGTGGGGATTAGTGCTTCTCATTTGTTATTTGCAGACGATACCCTCATCATGTCTGGAACGGAGATTGATCAGTTTCGGAGCCTACGATGTTTGCTTTTGTGTTTTGAGGCGATTTCGGGGTTAAAAGTGAATCTTGCAAAATCAGAGGTTATCCCTATTGGTAGGGTTGGCAATGTGAATGAGTTGGCAGGTATCTTGGGCTGTAGAGTTTCTTCTTTGCCTATGTAATATTTGGGACTTCCTTTGGGTGCTAGCTATAAGAGTATTCATGTTTGGGATGGTATTTTGGAGACAATGGCGAGAAGATTGGCGGGGTGGAAGAGGATGTATTTATCCATGGGTGGTAGGATCACCTTGATTAAAGGACTATACTGAGATATCTAGACCAAACAAGCTAGAAAACTAATAAAATCAAAAAACTCTGAAAAGGGAGAGCCCAACAAAGCATTCACCCATAAGAACAAGGACTGCAAAAAATTTCCCCTCAAACCCTCCATGGACACAGCCACACCCTCAAAACATTTCGCATTTCTCTCTCCATAAATTCCACCAAATACAAGAAGGGATCACTCTCCAAATAGATAAGGCTCGAGGGTCTTTAAAATCTCTATTCCAGCACTACAAAACATCAGCTACCTTTCTAGGCATCACCCAATCGTAGTCCATAATAGATAGCACTAAGGACCTCAAATCCCTAGCAACCAAGCAGTGCAGCAAAATATGCTCAACAGACTTTTGCAAAGATAGCACCAATCAAGCACATACACTCCGCTCCTCCTTAGATTGTCAGTTGTAAAGATTCTACCATGGGTGGCTTCCCAAACAAAGAAAGATGCCCTAGGCGGGTTAAAGTCTTCCAAATCTATCTCCAAGGGAAGCTCTCATCAAAATCCCCAACAAGGCACGAAAACCAAGATTTCACCGAAAAAACACCATTCTTGGATCTCACCCATCTCAACTTTTCTTCAACATGACTCCTCAAAACTTAAAAGTAAAGAGAAGAGAGCCGAAAACTCCTCCAACTCCCAATCATTAGCCCTTCTAACAAACTGAATATTCCACGAAGAACTCCTGGAACCCCTCTCCAAACAGTCCGCCACCATAGCATTCTTATTGCAAGCAAGAGAGAACAAAAAAGGAAACATATCCTTTAAGGATCTCTCACCGCACCAACGATACTTCCAGAAACGGACTCTCATGCCACTACCCACCTCAAAATGGATGTTCTCAGCAAAGGAATCTCATCCTTTGCTAATATTCTTCCAAAGACCAACACCGTAAGGGCCATTGCAAACAAGAGTGTTCCACCCACCCAAAGCACAACCATATTTCTCCATAATAACTATCCTCCACAAACTATCTCGCTCAACCCCAAACCGCCAAAGCTATTTCCCAAGGGCCCTATTAAACAATGCAAGTCTTCGCAAACCCAACCCACAGCATCTAATAGGAGAACACACTTTCTCTCACTTCACAAGATGAAATTTCTGCACGCTATCATCACTTCACCATAAAAAATCTCTCTGAATCTTCTCTAACATATTAGCCACCGCAACAGGAATAGGAAAGAGAGAGAAAAAATAAGTGGGGAGACAAGACAGTGGACTTGATCAACGTACTTCTACCACCCATGGTGAGATAACACCGTTTCCACCTCGCAAACCACCTCTCCGTCCTCTCGATAATATCACTCCATATGCGAGAACACTTGAAAGGAGCCCCCAAAGAAAGGCCCAAATAAGTGATAGGAAAAGAAGCAACCCGACAGCCCAAAATAGAAGCCAAAGCGTGCACATTGACAACATTACCAATAGGGATGGCTTCGGATTTGGAGAGATTAATCTTCAAACCCGACACCGCCTCAAAACAAAGAAGAAGGCAACGAAGATTACGAAAATGACCCTCATCAGCCCCACAAAGAATGAGCGTCATCTGCGAATAATAAATGAGATATACTCACCCCACCTCTCCCACCAACTCCAACATCGAACCCTTCAATGAGACCATTGCCAACCAACACCTTCATCATCCTACTAAATGCATCCATGACAATAACGAACAGCAAAGGTGAAAGGGGATCACCTTGACGCAACCCACGAGACCCGCCAAAAAAACCTTCGGGAGATCCATTCACAACCACCGAATATTTACTCTAGAGATGCAAAACTCGATCCAACTGCACCACCAAGCCCCAAAGCCATACCTCTTTAAGTGGTATAAAAGGAATCTTCAATTCACGTGGTCATACGCCTTGTGAACATCCAATTTGCAGATCATGCCCAGGACGTTGGAGCGCATCCTAGACTCAATGCACTCATTAGCAATGAGAACGGAATCCAAAATTTATCTACCTTTCACAAAATCGTTCTGAGAGGGTAAGATGAAACCACCCAAGACCACCTTCAGCCTATTTGTCAACACCTTCGCCAAAATTTTGTAAACCCCACCCACAAGGCTAATTGGACGAAAATCCTTCAATTCAACCGCACCCACTTTTTTTGGAATCAGCACAATAAAGGTTGCATTAAGGCTTCTGACAAACTTCCCATGTTGCACAAACTCATTAAACATAGATAGGACATCACCCTTGATCACCTCCCAGCAAGATTGGAAGAAAGCATGGGTAAAACCATCCGGGCCCGGCGCTTTATCCCCATTAAGACTCGTCACCGCCCCAACCACCTCCTCTTCATCAAAGGTTCTTTCGAGCCAATCCGCCTCAACCCCGGAAATGGAATCGAAAGCCAAGTCGAAGGGAAGGCCTCCTTATACAAAGAGCGATAATAGCTGACAATCTCCTCAGAAATACTCTCATAATTCTCCAATAACTCATCATCCACCTCCAAGCAATCAATCGTATTAATTCTACGATTAGAGTTGGCCATACGATGAAAAAATTGGGTACACCCATCACCCTCCTTAAGCCACAAAGCACGAGATTGTTGCCTCCAGCTCGTTTCCTCCATGCCAATCAGAATATTTAGCTCAAAAGACACCTCCAATTTACGTCATCTGCCTTCCTCATCAAGATTCCCACTCTCATCCCTCCCATCCAACGAAGATAACTCACCCAGCAACAAGGATTTCCTATGATTCAGATCACCAAAAACCTCACGGTTCCACTTAATAGGATCTTCCTTCAACGCCTTCAGCTTAGCATTAACCTTGAAACTAGGGGAGCCCACAAAATCATTAGACCTCCACCACTCCCTCACCATATCCTGAAAACCTTCCGCCTTAACTGAACACCATCATCAATATTTCTAAAAACCACAGACACGGAGAAGCAACCCACACAATAATCCACCATATTCAACACCCTCGAATCCCATAAAAGTAGAATGCCGCCCGACGCACCCACCGCCCCCAAACTGCACCACCTAACATGCTGCCCCCCCAATAAACTCCTAATAGTAGCCCTTGTCACCTCCAGCAACTTAGTCTCTTGAAGGCACACGACCTCTGGTTTCCACCCCCTCAATAAATTACCCACTATTACGCTTCACCCTATCATTTAATCTACGAACATTCCAACTCACAATTTTGAGCTTCATTTAGACTTACACGGGTCCCTCCCACCCTTTCTATTTTTTCTGTAGTTTCTAAAATATTGGAGAAAATACAACGGGATTTTCTGTGGGGTAGTGATGATAATGTCCACAAAGTTCGAGGTTTGGGTTTGAGGAGGTTGTTGCTTTCTAATAAAGCTTTGACGGGCAAATGGTTATGGCGGTTTGCTAATGAGAGGGATAGTTTTTGGAGGATTATTGCGGCAAAATTTGGTGTTACGGAATGTGGTTGGTGTACAAGGACTATTAGTTGCTCTTATAGTGTGAGTTTGTGGAAACATATTAGTAAGGAGTGGGACTCTTTAACTGAGCATACTCGTTATGTCGTGGGTTCTGGTCAGAATATTAGATTATGGTCTGGTGATAGACCCCTTTGTTATTCTTTCCCAACATTTTCTTCTTATCTCAGTATCCTCTTGCTCAGGTGGCTGATTGTATGGAGGTTTGTTCTACTAGTTTGGTGTTGAATGTTCAGTTTACAAGATGTGCTAATGATTGAGAATTGGAGGAGTTTACGTCTTTCTTCAACACTATTTGTGCAAATGTGGTTAGAAGAGGGGTTTCTGACAAGTTTGTTTGGTTGGGATTTAAAGATGGTGGATTCTAAGTCAAATTTTTTTATGTCTTTCTATGTCGTGTTAGTTCTGATTTGTTTCCATGGCGTGGGGTGTGGAGGTCTAAAGTCCCCACAAGAGTTGTGTTTTTGTGTGGGAAGCGGTGCATGGCCAAATTTTGACTATTGATAATTTAAGGAGGGGAATTTGTGTGATTGATTGGTGTTATTTGTGATAAGGAGATGCTGAATCTGTTGATCATTTGCTTCAACATTGTCCGGTGACGAGAGGATTGTGGGATTTTGTTTTCCATATATTTAATCTTACGTGGGTTATGACAGGAAGGGTGGGGGAAGTGTTGGAGTAGGAAGTTTGTAGATCCATTGGATAAAGTGGTTTGGAAGATGATTCCGTTATATATTTGGTGGTGCTTGTGGAGGGAACGTAATCGAAGATGCTTTGATGATTCTACTGTCTTCGAATGAGTTGCAGGACACTTTCTTACTTTCCATTTATCTTTGGGCTAATGCTGTGATGGGGGGTCCTTTCTTAGATTTTCATGACTTTGTTAGCTATTTTGCTTGTATGCTTTGAGTGAGTTCAGTACAGCCTTTATGTTGTTCTCTCTCTCTCTCTCTTTCTTTTCTTTCTAATAAAATTAGCAGCTGTTTAACCGTGCTTGATCTGAAGCTTACCTACACGCTGTGTATTTCCACTTGTTTTTTCATCAAAAAATAAAATTAGCAGCTTATTCATTAAAAAAAAACAAATATGCTGGTCATGTACAGTTTTTATTTTGGGGAAGCAAGAACGTGCAAAAATTAAAACAGGACAATTCAAACTTAAAGAGGCAAACCTCAAACATGAGACTGTATTTTCCATCTTTATTTCGCATCCTTAAATATGATTGGCATGATTCTGGATCTTCACCAGGTGGTAGAAGGTATATATCATAAGTCTGCTCTGTTGATTCCGTATGATTTTCAGAGAAAACAGCCTTGACTTGGTCCACCGTCACCTTCCTTGCTGACTACAATACAGGGCAGCACTGAGTCATCGATGTAGACAAAGTTGTAGTACTACACCTCATTCTCTTAAAAAATTGGACAGTCTAAGGTGGACAAACAATAAGGGATGGGAGAGTAACATAAGAGACTCTTGCTAAGAACAGCAACATGTGTAGGCATAAAGTTAAGAAGTTATATATCTGAAATAGAGAACAACCTTTAATATATAAGTAGGAGTCTGAAATCCATTAAATGGATTGAATTTGTTGATGATTTTTATATGTGCTGTTTGGAGATCTGGCTCAATAAAGGCCTTGTACATTGGATATACCTGTGTGGAAGAGTCTTGTTTAGAACTTCAAATAAAGCAATTTATTTTTAGACACTTAAATACAACATTAGGAGTCTCTAAATAAACAAACACAGGAACAAACAAACCGTTTCAGAAATTTGCTGAATTATTTCTTCTGGTTCTTGGCCAGCACGTTGTATATCCCGTAAAACCCGTTTTACAAGGTCAAAGTGAACTCCACCTGTGACAGACACCCGTAGGTCTAGGAGAAGTCTCAACCTTTCACTCAAAGCATAGATGCCCTCAAGGATCACAATACGGGAGCTTGGCACTTCAAGCGTCCTGTCACCAGTACATGCATGTTAATACATACAGGGCGGATTATGAAAGAGTTCAAGATAATTTGACCAGACATTAATGGAAGACACAAAAATTGCAGGACCACTGAAGAAATCGACCATGTATATTAATTAACAGAACTAGAAGACACCAGGAAAAGAGGCTCCCTCTTACTGGAAAAAATCAAAAGAACAGCTCCCCTTTGTTGGGGGTTCGTTATTTGGACTATTTTGATTTTCTTAGTTTCTTCATTTGTATGCTTTGAGTGATTTCGGTACCATCTTTGTACTGATTTCGCCTCTTCTCTTTTTTCTCTTTAATAATATTCTTCTTACTTATAAAAAAAAAAGTTCATGAAAGAGAAATAATATGTGCTACTGGTTTTTTCCAATAGCAGGAAGACTCAACATCATTATCCTTATCATCCAAGATAAGACAATAGGAAAAATAGAAGAAAAAAAATCCACTGTTTGCTGAGATTAAGTGGGAATTTAGAATCAATATGTGAAACGCACATCTAAATTTTGCAAATATTGTTGCTTGATCTACCACGATATAGTTTCAAGCAGCGTACTCAAAGAATGATGAGAATAACATATAGACCAAACCTATGACAAAGTACTAGATGGAAAGCAAGAACCTGTATCCTGTACGGGATCTAGACTTGAAATCATAGATTGGAACCTGGACCTCCTTCCCTGCTCGTAAATCATGGATGTTCTGGAGCAACGTATCATAGTCTGTCAAGCGTGGATCTGTTTACAAAAGAGAACAGAACCATTTAAATTTTGCCTCTTATTTCCCAACTTAAAGCCATAAGCATTTTTTTCATTAAGGGCCAAACTTTGGTACTAAATTTCAAGATACACTATTTTATGGAATTTGGTCAGGTCGTCATTTCAGCTTTACAATGATTAGCAATCATGCTGAGTTCTTCCCATTATGCAGAACTCATTAAACTTCCCATATAATTTTCAGGAAACCAAACATAACTTGGAAACAATCGAGAAAGTTAGTAGAATGCTCAGCAGATATGTTGATTCATTGAAAGACCAAAAATTAATCTAGTGAATAAGCTCGACATCCAAAACTTACAAAGGAACCATAAGTTCTTTAACCCATCAACTATTAAGGTCCCGACACTTTACACCACGAACTATCAATTTTGTAACATTTCATCCCTTAAGTACTAATCGCGTACACTTTGCACCCTAAAATATAATAGATGTAAAAAAATTAAGTGAAATGACGATTTCAACCACAAATATTTTTGTACCAGTGATATTTTGAGTGGGTAAAGTCATCATTTCATTGACTAAAGATATCATTTTCTATCCAAATTAACGGTGTAGGGAGCAAAGTGGACACAATTAGTAGTTGAGGGATGAAAGGTAACAAAATTGATAGTTCGGAGTGTCAAATGTCATAACTCCAACAGTTGATGAGCGAAAGTTGTATTTGCCACTTAGGACACGTTCGTTTACAAAAAATCCTCAGGATTTTTTGAATCCCCACAATTCTATAACCAAACATCATTTTTAACACCACATAAAAATAACTACAACATGCATACCAATAAAGTTAACATCACATAAAAATTCTCAAAACACAAAAAATCCTCACAAAACTCTTTAACCGAACATCCCCTTAATTCAAACTTCACAAATTTACTGAAGACATTCCTAGCTTCCAATGAGCTTTTTGTCTAAACAACTCACTAAAAAGAAATTGAAAAAGGCAAAAAGAGAGCTCTTACTCCACTTTTGCAATGGAGCACAAACTATCCCCTGTATGACAAAGGATGGTTAGAAATAATACTGAAGTGACGTGGCAATTTGACGTGGCACAAACATAAGTATCTCTAAAGGGTGAAAAAAAAAGACAAAGGAAGTTAGACCAAAAAAAAACAAATTGCTCTCGAGCTGGAATTGATACTTCAAGTTTCTCTGAACCAGTAAGATTTTTTCCTACGAATTGTGTGCACACACGTGTCTCAGTATTAAGGAATGAATCTATAGATACAGAGCGCCAGAGCAGGAAAATGAGTCACAAATCATGACAACGAGTTGACAAGCCACAGGCTGGCTCTCAACTAAACAATGAAACAATATAAGTCTGAACTCCTATGTCAATGCTTTTATGTGCTTTTGACCTTAGGCATTCGCTTACAGTTTCCCCACAAGTTTTGACGTCAATAGACATATCTGATATCTCTAGCAAGGACCAAGCATATACAATGTAACGTATGCCCCCCCCCCCTTACCAAGTATAAAGAGGAAGCTTTATCTTACAGGGCTTTTCAAGGAGATCATATAATGCTTGCGGATCATATCCAGTAAGAAAACAATTATGCAAGAAGATTTCTGATATTGCACTTACTTCAAGAGAAAAGCTAACTCAAGGACATGCCAAAGCTTCATAAAAGACTAAAAAGATCAGTAAGGATGTAACTTACCATCAAAGTTGCCATCAACAATTCGACTAGAATCGTTATAATTATCCATTGAAATAACAGCAACACTGGGCATAAAATGGAGTATCTTTTCTGTAAACACAGTTTTTCCAGCCCCAGAAGGACCCGCCAAGCCTACCAATATTATTCCCTCATTCTTTTGGGCTAATAATTGGCATGCTCGGATTACTATAAAGAAACCCTTCTCAAATGACAAAGGGTCTTGAATTGCAGCAATCTCATATCGTTCACATTCCTTTCTCCTAACAAGCCGAACTTGATCTTTTAACAGAACTGACCGTCTCTCATGTGGATCAGCACTAGAACTCTCTTGAACCATTGCAGATAGTTTGACTCCCACTAATTATGTGAAACAGGTAAAGCACCAAGATAAACAAATTGAAAACATATAATGTGAGAACAAAAGAATTTACGCCACTATCAAAAGCTTAAGAGGTAACAATTTGCATTTAACTAATGCTTAGACAACATACCAGAATCTTTGTGCATAACAGAAGCAATACCTCCAATGATTCACGATTATGAAACTGAGAACTTTAATCACAAAAATATGCACAGCACCCAATTAAGAAAATCTCCTGAACTCCCTGTCATACTCATGTAGTGTACAAGGCGGCTTGAAAGGATCACAATTATTATCATTAAAGTTCAAGTCTTTAAATCAAACAGAATTGAGATCATCAGAATCCTCAATACGCTCCTCAAAGGACAAGGGAAAACAGAATTGGACTTTAATGTATCAGCCAAAATCCTAGATGAAAGACTCAAAATTGCAATGGGAAACACAAGTCAATTTTGATGCTATTAATGAGTACACTGCCTAGCCTTGTCCCATATCATTAATGCCCTAGAATGGCTGATTTATCAACTGTAACACCCCCATGCTTGAATAGGGTTAGGAAAGTCATGTCATTATATCCATAATAATAGAAAAATTACAAGAAAAAATCACCACGCTAAAATACTTATTCCAAGGTAGTTTAGGCAAGAACCATTTCTATTTTCTGTGGCCCGTAAACCCATCTCCTTCCAAATCTGGACATTTAAAATCTAAAAACAAAAATAAGTAGAATACGCAGTGAGTAATGCATCAAGCAATAGAAACATAATTGGGATAAATCTTCTCTGAAAAGATCTTTAAAATGTTTTTAAACTCACATTCATCTCCATCTTTAAAAAAGACTTACATTCACATGCACATTGTAAACAAAACTTGAAAACAGTTATCTTTTACTTTTAGTGGCCAACACACAATTATGTCCCGCGTATGAGGGTTGGTGATCCTTGTGATTCTGACTTCATTCCTGTGGCCATACAAGTAGAGTCACGTATAAGTTATGCACATCACTCAATAAACAATGGTGCACTCAAGTGAGCCTCGCGAACCATACTAGATGGTTGCCTCCGTACTTTAGCAATGGTACCATTACACATTCAGTCATAAAGCCAAAAATTTTACATGCAATCATTTATCATTTCATTCTTTCTTTTTGCATAACATTTCATTAATTATCATATATTTCTTTCTCCTTTGCTTTCATTCCTTCCATCATAGTAGAAACCGTTCATAATGTCAACGGACAGCTTTGCTGTCATTTACTCACCATATCTTCCGTTATCTCTCTATTATTCTACAGCTATGTATAGCAACGGTTACTTCTTTTCTTTCCTAGTTTAGTTCGATCAGCTGGTGGAACCTCCCTTGGTGCGTAGGTGGTGATTTTAATGTGACTCGATTCCCCGGTGAGCGGTCGGGAGGGAGGGGCGGGTGGAGGGCTATGCAGGAATTCTCGGACTTTTTATCTGCGGCGGATTTGGTGGATCTTGTCTTGACTGGTGGGGCCTTTACGTGGTCTAGAGGTAGATCCCTCCAATCTTGGTCACGGATTGACCGATTTCTCGTTAACCCAAGATGGGAGACGTTGTATCCGAAGGTGATTCAGAGGAGACTTCCCCGTGTGCTGTCTGATCATTTCCCGATCTTGTTGGAGAGCGGGCGCTATGGTGGCCCTAATAAGCCTTTTCGGTTTGAGAATATGTGGCTCAAAGCGGAAGGGTTCGTGGGCAAGGTGAAGGAGTGGTGGCAAGGTTATCATTTCAGCGGATCTCCCAGTTATGTGCTTTTTTCCAAGTTAAAGGCGTTAAAGTTGGACCTTAAAGTATGGAATCGGGAAGTGTTTGGCGATTTGACCGTGCGGAAATCAGCTCTCTTGAATGAGATTGCATCTTTGGATGGGTTACATGAGGAGGGCCGCCTTGACGATGAGGGTGTGAATAGGAGGGTGGAGATCTCCAACGAGCTGAATAATCTAATAGACTTGGAGGAAATCAGTTGGAGGCAGAAGTCTAGAACCCTATGGCTCAAGGAGGGTGATCGATGTACAAAATTCTTCCACAGTATGGCAAACTCTCATAGGAGGGCCAACTCGATCTCGAGCTTGTTGGTCGAGGGGGATTTGGTGGAGGATCCGTCGGAAATTTCTGAATCGATCGTGGAGTTCTATTCTTCCTTATATTCGGAACCGTTTGAGTGGCGCCCATCGTCGGATGGGCTTGAGTTTGATTGCATTTCGGTGGAGGAGGCGGAGTGGATCGAAAGTCCTTTTGGGGAAGAGGAGGTGACCAAGGTGGTGCATAGTCTTAATGGTGACAAAGCTCCGGGTCCGGATGGGTTCTCTATTGCTTTCTTTCAAGCTTGTTGGGAGGTTATTAAGGATGATGTTTTGGCCATGTTCCATGAGTTTGGAAGGGATGGCAAATTTGTGAGGAGCCTAAATTCCTCTTTTATCGTCCTTATTCCGAAGAAGCCGGGGGCGATTGAGCTTAAGGATTTTCGACCCATTAGCCTTGTGGGGGGTGTGTATAAGATTTTGGCCAAAGTGTTGGCCAACAGATTGAGGCCTCTTTTGGGGAAGATTATTTCTCCATCGCAGAATGCATTTGTCCAGGGCAGACAGATTTTGGATTCGGTACTCATCGCCAACGAATGCATTGATTCCAGGATAAGGTCGGGGGTTCCTGGTATGTTATGTAAGTTGGATGTTCAGAAGGCCTATGATCATGTTAACTGGAATTTTCTTTTGTATATGCTGCGTAGATGTGGCTTTGGTGAGAAATGGTGCAGGTGGATCGTATTCTGTGTATCTTCTGTGAAATTTTCTGTGGTTGTCAATGGTTGTCCGGAAGGATTCTTTGGCAGCTCTCGTGGGCTCCGGCAGGGTGATCCTCTTTCTCCCCTCCTGTTTGTCATTGTCATGGAAGCCTTTAGCCGTATGATGGGGCGAGTGGTGAGTCATGGGGGTTTGGAGGGTTTTGAGGTGGGTGGTGGCCCTGGGGGAGTGTGAACATCTCCCACTTGCTTTTTGCGGATGACACCTTGGTGTTGTGCGGGGCGGATGTTAATCAATTTCGGAACCTTCGTTGCCTCCTTTTATGTTTTGAGGCGGTCTCTGGTCTCAAGATTAATTTGTCAAAGTCCGAGGTTCTTCCCATTGGTGATGTTCATAATACTCAGGAGCTTGCTGATATTTTGGGGTGTGGTGTTTCTTCGCTTCCAATGAAATATCTTGGTCTTCCGTTGGGCGCTAGTTTCAAATGTGTTCAGATCTGGGATGACATTATTGAGAGGATGGAGAGGAGATTGGCGGGATGGAAGAGATTATACTTGTCTAAAGGGGGTAGACTCACGCTCATAAAGTCTACTCTCTCTTGTCTCCCTACTTATTTCCTTTCTCTTCCCTATTCCGGTTGGGGTGGCTAATCGGTTGGAAAAAATTCAGAGGGATTTTCTTTGGGGTTGTGATGGTAATGTGCGTAAACTCCATCTTGTGAAGTGGGATGTGGTGTGTTCTCTTATCCAGCATGGGGGGTTGGGGCTTCGGCGTATTGTGGATTTTAACAAGGCTCTCTTGTCCAAGTGGCTTTGGCGCTTTGCTATTGAGCGGGACAGATTGTGGAGGATGGTTATTGCAGCAAAATATGGTTGTTCTTTGGCCGGTTGGAGGACACTCCCTTGGCGGGGGCCTTATGGTGTAAGTTTGTGGCGATGCATTAGCAGAGGTTGGGAGGTCTTTAGTCACCATATCAGATTTGTGGTGGGTACCGGGGATAGGATCAGCTTTTGGCATGATGAGTGGTGTGGTGATAGACCATTATCTTGTGCGTTTCCCGTAGTCTACTCGGTGGCTTCTCATAAGGATGCTTTGGTGGAGGAGTGCATGGTGGGGAACGGTGGTTCTACGGTGTGGAACATTGATTTCGTTAGATCTGCTAACGATTGGGAAGTGGAGGACTTTTCGGCTTTTTATTCCCTTTTGTATGGGATGAATATTAGGAGAGGTGTGGATGACTCTATGTGTTGGAAGGAGGCTAAGGACGGGAGGTTCTCGGTGAGATCCATGTATGCCTGCATTGCTGACGGTAATGATGTGCCTTTCCCGTGGAAGGGCGTGTGGCAGTCGAGATGTCCCTCTAGAGTCTCTTTTTTTGTTTGGGAGGCTACGCTCGGGCGGATCCTTACTACTGATAATCTTCGGAGAAGGGGAGTGTATATGGCTGACTGGTGTTATCTTTGTCGGGGTGATGGAGAGTCGGTTGCTCATCTGCTTCTTCATTGCACCATGGCTAGAGGGTTGTGGAACCATATTCTCAGTATTGTTAATTACAGTTGGGTGATGCCGGCGACGGTGGTGAATGTGATGTGGAGCTGGGATAGGAAGTTTTCTAACCCTTTCGCTAAGGCTATTTGGAGGATGATTCCTGCGTGTATTTGGTGGAGCCTCTGGAGGGAGCGGAACAACAGATGCTTTGAGAGTCGTTCTTGTTCTCTAGTCACGTTGCAGGGTTTTATGTTATCTTCTCTATTTTGTTGGGCTAACGCTTGGCTGGATGGCCCCTTTGTTGATTTTGATGATTTTCTCAGTTTTCTTGCTTGTTTGAACTAATGGCTTCGGTATAGCCCCTTGTACTGGTGCCTTTTTCTAATAAAATTGTCTTGCTTATCAAAAAAAAAAAGTTTAGTTCGATACTTGATTTCTTTCCTTGTATATTGATAACGTACCTTGTATAGCTTGATTTCAAACCTCTATATAATGAGAAGTACACACACGGCCAAAGCATTCGGTCAATTCTCTCAAATATTATCATGGTATCAAAGCCCGGTTAGTTGCTCTTGGAAATAATTAACAATATGGTGTCAATTCTGAAGAGACCTTTGCTCCCGTGGCTAAGATGACCATTGTTCGCACTATTCTAGCTCTTGCTGCCTCCAATGATTGATCTCTTCATCAGATGGATGTGAAGAATGCTTTTCTTCACGGTGATCTCAAAGAATGCATTTTTATGAAGCCTCCCCCAGGATTGTTAACTTCTCCTACTTCACATGTGTGCAAGCTTCGTCAATCTCTTTATGGTCTTAAACAAGCTTCGCGGGCCTGGTTTGATAAGTTCCGGAGTACTTTATTACAATTTTCCTTCAAGCAAAGCAAAAATGACTCCTTATTTTTGCGTACGACAGAAACGGGTATTGTTGTTCTTCTTGTTTATGTTGATGATATTGTTATCATTGGTTCAGATTCTACTTTACTTAGCCAGCTTAAGCTCCATCTCTCCGCGTCCTTTCACATGAAAGATCTTGGTTCTCTCACATATTTCCTTGGTCTTGAGGTGCGTCGTGGTTCTTCTGGTATTTCTCTCAATCAACATAAGTATGCTTCTGATCTGGTGGCTCTTGCTGGTCTTGAAGCCACTTCCACGGTTGATACTCCCATGGAGTTGAATGTCAAACTTCGCAAAGAGGAGGGTGATTTACTTGCTGACCCTAGTTTATATCGCAAGCTGGTAGGTAGCCTTGTCTACCTAACTATTACTCGACCAGACATCTCCTTTGTCGTCCAGCAAGTCAGCCAGTTTCTCCAGACACCACATCATCTTCACTTGGTTGCAGTTCGTCGCATTATTCATTATGTTCAGCGCACTTCTGCTCGTGGCTTATTCTTCCCTGCCAACAATTCTTCGTCTCTTGCTGCTTATAGTGATGCTGATTGGGCTGGTTGTGTCGATACCCGTCGTTCTATCACTGGTTGGTGTGTTCTTGGGTAATGTCTTATTATCTTGGAAGAGTAAAAAACAAGACCGAGTATCTAAGTCTTCTACGGAATCTGAGTACCGAGCCATGTCTCTTGCTTGCTTAGAAATTCTTTGGCTTCGCGGTTTGCTTGCTGAATTAAACTTTCCTCAGACCGTACCTACCCCTCTTTCTGCCGACAATACCAGTGCTATTCAGATCATAGTCAATCCTGTCTATCATGAGCGTATGAAGCATATTGAAGTCGATTGTCATTCTATTCGTGAAGCCTTTGAAGATGGAGTCATCACTCTTCCCCATGTTGCTACAGAATTCCAAGTTGCTGACATCTTCACCAAGCCTCTTACTCGCCACCGACATTGTTTCTTGACTAGCAAATTGATGTTGGTCGACCAACCCCCATCAATTTGAGGGGGGTTGTCAACGGAAAGCTTTGCTGTCATTTACTCACCATATCTTCCGTTATCTCTCTATTATTCTACAGCTATATATAGCAACGGTTACTTCTTTTCTTTCGTAGTTTAGTTCGATAATTGATTTCTTTCATTGTATATTGATAACATACCTTGTATAGCTTGATTTCAAACCTCTATATAATGAGAAGTATACACACGGCCAAAGCATTCGGTCAATTCTCTCAAATATTGTCACATAATACGTACATTAAGCACACACATTAAAATCTTTCAAACTTTGTTCTTGTATAATATCATAAAAGAGTGCATAAAAATAGGCTTAGAAGAAAGGATCATGATATATCGTATAAATTGAAATTCTTTTCAACAAAATATAACATTTGCTTGAAAGAGAAGGGAATGATCTTATCTACTTACCTCGCTCCTATGCTTTGTAAAGTTGACCTAACAATTCCATACAACAAAATTCAAATTTTCATTCAAACAATCATCCAAATTCATGAGTTAAAGAAAATAGAGCCTTAAGTAGTTGGATTTTCTATAAAACTTAAAGAGAAAGATAAGAAGGGATGTCAGATGTGCTATGGAGTGAAAAAGTAATAGCTTTTGTGCAAGAAATCTCTCTTGTACTTAATCCCAATTTCCGATAGGAAGCCAAAAGTTGAAACATGATATGATCTTCATGATTGAATGAGGAATTGATTTTGGTGGAGGAAGGAGAAGCTTTTTGGTTCTTCAAAGGCTAGTGGTAGGGCTTGAGGGTTGCTGCTGTTTCTTTCCTTCAAACTCAAAAGAAAATGTAGTATTTCAGAAGGAGACTAAAATTTTTGGAATTCCTAAAGTGGTAGCAAATAAGGGCTCAAACACATGCTATGTTAGGTTTTACTTCGATTTTTGATGGGTTGACTTGTTATAATAATTAATAAGGCTTACACATTTTTCTTGTAGGTTTTGAGGTCATGAAAGGTCCATTAGGCCCCTCATTAGGACTCAACAAGAAAGATTTTGAAAATTAAAACTAAGGTCTACAAAGTAAGAAAGCAAAAGACTTCTATTAAGTGGAGTTTAAGACCACTAGGATAGGTATCTATCTTCTCAATTTTAAAATTCAAACATAAAATAGGATCTCTATCCTTTTATTTTTAAATTTCAACATAGGATTAGATCTCTATCTCATCACTTTTAAATTCAAACATAATATTAGATCTCTATTCCATTACTTTTAAATTCAAAAATACATTCAATCTCTATCACTTACTTTTAAAATAAAAAGAGGATTAGGCCTTTATCTCTTCTCATTTTAAACTCAAAAATACTCATTTAGCACATCTTTAAGTACCAAAAAATAGGGATTACGACCTTGCTATTTGGGTTGGGGTGTTACATCAACAGAATCAAAACACTCCTGTAATAATTTGATGAAAACATTCAAGCCAGTAAAATGAAAATTAAATCTTTCTCGAGGGTAATCTAGTCACTGTTCTAGGTTTGGTCGAGTAAAATCAGAAAGACATTGCTACTTGGAATCACAAAAGAACAAAAACAAAGTAGCCAGAAAAAAAAATGATAAAGTAAGTCTTTTCCCCATGGAAAAATATACAACTCAGTTACGTGAATAATTTAATAGTGGTTCCAAAGTGGACGATGCTTCAGGAAAACGTTCTTGCACATACTGGGCTAGATGACCCTCTAGTAATTGATGGCAAATAAAAAGGACGTTAACCCTTGAAATTAAGTGAGAATGTAGTGAGCCCAGCTGATGCCAGCGCACCACTACAAGAACTCTTTTTAAGCTCGTAACATCTCTAAGTAAGGACGATTCACACACCATACTCACCTATTATGAGCAATCACAGTTTTCACCCACAATTGAACTTGCTATTCATGCTGTTGTCTACCGCTTCTATCACTTTAAAGACTACAGTTTAACGGTGAGTCTCTTATGCAGAACTTTTAAGTTTAAATCTAATTATACAAGAAGTATTGCTAGAATATTAAAGCTTTTGTGAAATAATCGTGGAAATTCATGTGGAGTTCATGTCACTGGATGCTGATCATGAAAAGAATTAAAGTCGTTAAAATCCAATTATTATACCTTAAGAATTTAGTGCATAAGGTCATAAAACCAACGGAATGGGGGAGAATTCCATTATAACATCCAAGAAATTGCCACAGAAACAGTGACCTCCGATAAACACATTATATCTGTCTCATAACTTTGCCTAGAACGTGCTTTTAAAAATCACATCCAGTATAAAACTATGCTCTGAAGATCCAAACAGACACGTCTGCACCCGTTCGGATCTAATGCTCCCAAGGAACCAGCTTAAACTGAACAAAAAATCGCCTCAGAAAAAAAAAAACAAAAAAGACAGAACGAAAGAAACACATCACGCATAGACAGCAATTGCCAGACAAACTGAACCCAGAAAATAATATGAATCAAAACCAAACCAATGCGTAATATCTGTGAGGACGAGAGCACTAACCGAGTCACGTAGCGGGTTGTTTGCTTCACTGTCTAAAAGTCGCTGCGAGCTCACCAAAAAAGAACCCCAAGATGCCAGGCCAGCCTAGAAGGTCGGTTTCTCGAACTCCTATACACGACTGCACTTTCTCGTTTTCTTTTCCCGCAGTAGAAACGAATGTGATTCTCTGGGATTTTCTGGGAAGTGGAATTCTAGAGAATCCGCTCAGCACTCCCGAGAAAGAGAGAGAGGACTCGAGCACCGAGACGGAGAGAGAGAATTCGATAGCGTGATTTTTTCTTTTCCTTTTCTCGTAGACATAATTCTAATTAATCAAATTATTTATTTCTTAACTTTTTTTTTAATAACTCCTTCAAATCAAGATTCCTTTAATATTTCAAAGGATTAAGTTTACACGCCCCCCTTAACGAACAAATTAGCCAAAGATATTGTAATTCCTAGGCGATTTCTCATTTTCTTTCCTTTTTGTCTCTTATAATTTTCTTTTAATTTACAGTTTCGTTTCGATTTCTTCTAATTTACTGTTCCCATAAAGTGCCTTACAACTTTAAATGAAAAAAATTTCTTATAAACTAAGCTTTTTTTATCTGTTTACATCATTACTTCAGGTCTTAATATTTAAAAGTATTTATTAAATATCAAATTTCATAAACATAAAATGCTAAAAAAATCTATCCTTAAAATTTTAGACCGATCTTGAAATTAACATTAGCATATTAAAAAAAAACATCTCCGAAGAGAATTAAAACAAAATTTTCTGAAAAGTACTCTCCTAAATAACAAAATTTAGTTGAATCTACTCATGCATCCCTATGCTAACTTCGAAAAAAAAACAAAAATTGAGAGTAGGTAGTCAGCTAGTACTAGTTCAATAAATCACGGGTACAAATACCACCAACAAATATCAATGCTACAAAGATAAGTTTCAACATTCCAACGCATCAAGCTAAATGTGTCAAACTAAATATTTCAAATGAGTTAATGAAATTTCAACAATTTCGTATTTTCAAAATTTCAACAATTACGTATTATCAAAATTTTTACAATTTCCTATATACCACATCAAAATAATGTAAAAGATAAAAGATAGAATACATTTTAAAAATCTCACTCTTCCATTATCAAATAATTCAATTTCGCACAATAACTAGGGGTGGAAGCAGGGGATAGCGAACTAGGGCGGCTGCCACTCATTGCTCAGCTCAAAAAAAAATTACATGTGTTTTTTTTTATAAGTTGGCTTGGACCCGACACTCATTTGGCTCAGGCCAACTAGCCACTCTTAGTGATTTAGTCATTAATCTTAGTGAATCAAATTTATAATTCATTGTTTCCTAATAATTAAAACTATAAAAAAAACTTGTTTTCTTTTTTCTTTTTTCCTAAGCATATAAAATTTGTTTCCAATTTATCACTGTCACATTTTTTATACTGGTAAATGGATAAACCCTTTTCAGTTATTTACCTTGAATCTAGTTTTACCAGATGCATGGATGACTATCTAAAGTTATTTTTAATTGACACCTTTTAATAATTTGTCAACTTCAAAACAACTCGGTACCTCTGAGACATTGTCGCTCACCTAAAAATTAATTTTTGTTTTAATTCATAGCATGTTGTGTGTCAAGAGTGTCTTCACTTGCTGTCATTATATGAATGATGAGAAATACAGAACTCTGAGACGTAATTATTACTTCAAATTATACTAATGTTATTACCACTTATTGACATCATGCTATTACTCCAATATTTTTAATACTTTTAGTTTATAATTTTTGATATTTTAACTTTTAAAAATATTTTTTGCATTATGTAGGAAAAAAAAACTTCCATGAATATAGGCCTAATGGCTAACCCACGCGTTAAGCGTGACAAAAAAAATCAAAAACTCAGGCAAAATTTTAATCATTTTTAGAGAGCGATAGTCAATAAAATCAATACAACACATGCAGGATGAACCCTATATATGTCTACCCCAAACAACTACTTTGTATATTTCTGACATTTAGGTGGGATGGGAAGTCAAATTCTGAAGTACTATTCTCATTGCAGTCTCTTTTCAATTGAGTAAGACACAAAGAAGACTATTTGAGATAATACATGTTGTTTTTGCTGATTTTAGTTTGGGAAAATATCACTGTAGTCCCTGTATTTATAGACAAAAATCAAAGTGCACTTTATAATTTCTAATTTGTCTAATTACTTCCGTAAGTTAAAAAAAATTCTCACCCTGTTTAATTTAGCTATTAAACCACACATAAAATTATCAAAATGCCCTCTAAAGTAAACTTACATTGAAAATTTCTATATAAAAATTATATAAATAAAAAGTAATATTTATAAAAAAAATATAGAAACTCTATTTCGTTTTTCTATTTATTTTTAATTTTCACTTAATTTTTAATTTTTTCTAATTTTATTTTAAAGTGATATTTCTGTCAATTCATGTTACTTTCTATGTGATTTAATGACTAAATTGAACTGCTCACGACAATTGATTTATTAATCAACATTAGAAGTTGATGATGCCAAAAATCACCAAGAGCCGGAACCGATCAGACTTTAGAGGAAACAAAGAGAGGGGCAGCGTTGGATGTGGAAGCTTTGATGTTTAAGTCAAATCTTAAGAAGATTTGAGTATGAGAAGAACGATTAAAGCTTAAAAAATATGAAGGGGAATGTCTGGCTATTTATATGTGGAGGGATTAGAGTCTGATTAGAGTTCTAAGATGGCCTTAGTACCGTGAGTCTTAGGACTCCTTGAATATTTGGGTGGGAAAGTATCCGAGCAGTAAAACGTGGGAGGCAAATCCATATGTGCGTGGGCTGGGGCTTTGAAGGCACTTATGGCTTGGGCGGAACTTCAGCTGGGTTGGTGTGCTTCTGATGGGCTGGGTCAGTCATATTATGGCCTATTAGTAGTCCCTCTTTAAACAAAATTAAGCCAGCCGGGGCTTATAAGTCTTGGACCAAAGGGTGTGAAACCCTTCTGACCTTGTGAGTGTATGAGGATTATGGTGCGAATGGCCGAGCGAAGTGAGTCGGCCGATTTCAATCAGGTCCGTCATGTCTTTGGGTTCTTATTTGGCTTCGGCCTATTACTTAGGGCACCTTTGAGACAGAGAAGTTGAGGCTGACAAGCCACAAGATACGAGTCCACCACTCGGCTTGGTCCACTTGATTCTTTTTTAAGTAAAGGCGAATGGGTAGGTGAGGAGATGTTTACTGACTGGAGTGTTTTGCAAGTCATCATGCTAGGGTTTCGTCCTTTCCTTCTATTTTGCCTGGTATCCATATTTGTCGTTCGTTCTTCGACATTGTTGTGTTTCCTCATTAAGCATTTTAGGTTTAATGGCTTCGTCTGGTTCTAGGGCTGTGGGTGTTGAAGGTAACCCTGCATCTAAGGGAAATATTCATGTTGCTCAATGAGTATCTGATCGTACCCAAGTTGAGGCTTAGATATGGTATTCCTCCCACCATAGTGTTGAGGGTGCCGGAATACAAGGAAAAGGCGGTGTGTCCCGAAGGGGATGAGATCGCATTTTTTGAAGAAGGGTTACAGGTAGGGGCTCGATTTCCGCTGACCAGGGACATGCGGTAGCTGCTAGTATGGTTTTCTCTGTGTCTGGCCCAGCTGCCTCCCAATAGTTGGCGATTAGCGTTGGGTTTCTTTGCCCTATGGGAGAAACTGTTTTTAGAGGAAAGGTCTTCCGCCTCGGGAATTTGCTTGGTGCTATAAGTTGCAGACGAGCGAGAACTGGTTTTAATTCTTCCAAGCTCGGGACCGACGCGCTTTGTTTAAGCACCTCTCTTCTAACAATAAGGGTTGGCACCAAAAGTATTTTTTGTGTCCGGCAATGGGTGGTAATACTCTCGGGAAGATGAAGATCTTGTTAGGGTTCAACGTACCTGGGGAGTGCCTTCTGCTCAAGGTAAGACCTCTCATCCTTTGCTTCCTATTTGCTTTTGTGTGCCCGGGCACCTTGTGTGACATGTCATTTGGTTGGGTATCATGATACAGCCCGGCTTGCGCCAGACTTAACCCCAGAGGAGCACTCGCGTGTTAAACAGGCGATGAAAGGCAGGCCCTGGGATGCGACGGAATTTCTGCTTCCTTTAGAAACTGGGGTTTCAACCGGTGAATCTTCGTGACTTGTTCTGCTTGACTTCATATACCCTTGTGATTTTCCTACTGTTGTGAACGGAGGTGGATTGCATTCCAGTATCGGGTGTGATGGTGGTGTTGGAGGGTGTGGTCTGGGGGCTTTGAAGGCGCGGGCTGGAAAGTATCCGAGCTAGAAAACATGGGAGACAAATCCAAATGTGCGCGGGCTGAGGCTTTGAAGGCGCTTATGGGCTTAGGCGAAACTACAACTGAACAGGTGTGTTTCTGATTGACTGAACCGATGATATTATGACCCAACAAAAAGTAATAGTGTAATTCATACGTAGTATGGTATTTCCCTCTTAACTCTTTTGGTCAACAACCACCCAAATGCTAATTGTATATTTTAATTTCTCTTGACTGATTCAAAAAATTGTTGCTACAACCTCCGAGGCATAATCTTTGAGTAGTTAAGGTCCGAAAAACCACTTTCTGGTGACTTTGAAGTGTGAAGCCATCTGGGATGACTTCAGGAACTACGGCTTGCTTAATTTGAGAGATGGGGTAGCTCGCTCTGTACACGCGGGCTTCGAATGTCCTATCTATACCCACTAAGTTAGAAGAAAAGCATCCCTACTTTTTCTTTGACTTTGAGCTTTCACATTGCAGTTTGACTTTCAATGTATTGGACTTTGATTATGGCCTCCCTAAGTGCTTGGAATATATATATATATATATATATATATAATATGGATTTAGAAATTAGAGCATGATGTTAGCTTCTCTTGACTGTGGGTTGGGTCATGTGAAAGTGAAACATATGTTTTATTTGGGTAATAAAAAAAATTAGACATTTATTCATATACACTAAATTTAAATATACTTGATTTAATATTCACAGATTAAATTTAATGTCACGATAAATTTTGGACTGCCGTGACTAGCCCCAAGTATGTCATTAAGAAAAATTTCAATATTTCATCTTAAGCTATTTTTATATAAAAAAAATTTGTATCCCGAGATATTAATCATCTAGAATGACTAAGATTATGTTTGAGAAATAAAATTCGTATCCCGAGATATTCATCATCTAAACTTTAGGAGCTGTTGTTCGTTCGCCCTACAGGGGTTCCAAGGTTTTATCTCTACCAAATACCCAGTGCGTTAGAAAAAGGGCATCCCTACTTTTTTTTTTCTAAATAAAAGGCATCCCTACTTTTTTTTTTGTTGAAACTCATGATGCTATATTATTTTTTTGGAGCTATTTGTTTGATTTTTGCTGGTTAACTATGGACAATTGAGAGATTAAGTTTGTACAAGTTTTCTCTGAAGGAACCTGGCTTATTTAAGACAAACTTGGTTTAGATTATATTATGAAATTTGAATTTCTGTAGTAATCAATCAATGTCAATGTAATAATAGGCTTGACTCTGGGTTCTTTTCATGCCCCTTAAAACACATTAAAACAATTTGTGAAATTCTTGAGGTCCCTGGATTTGGAATTTTTGCAATTTGGTTGAGCAAACTCAAAGGGTTTTTACAATAATAGTAAGTTGTTAAGGAGTTATGTTTAAGAGGGCCATAAATTGAAATTCATTTTGTGATCCTTTCTTCTCAATGAGTTCTAATTCCGAATTTTACTTTGACTGAGGGCTTTTTGTAGATGATGCCTTTTTAAAAATTTTGGCCACTTGTTTTCTCAGAATGAGTTTTAAGATTATGTGGTAAGAGTTGAATTTATTGATTTTCTGTTGCCTTTTGTGAAACAAGATTTTGTCCACATAGCAAAAGGTGGGGTTCAACTATGGGTTTCTTGGTTTTCAGCTGTGGATGTGGTTGCAATTCTCTTTTGAGTTTTTTGTTTTCGTTTTCTTGACTTAAATAGTGCTTTGTTCTGTCCCTATCATATTTTAGTCAATGACTACTACATATGTGAAACCATAAAAGTCAAATGAGTAGGCTGAGTTTGATTGCCCTAAATAGATTAGACAATGACTTTTGGAATTTCTGCTATCCTCTTGTTATTTGTTCATTTCACCTGCACCCAGAGATGTTTTCCTTGATGCCATTGCAGGTAAATAAAATATTTTGCAAGCTAGACTTCACTCTATGGCACCACGACGGTGTGGAAGCAATCTCCAAGTCCAAGAAAGAACTTCGTGGACAGCGCAAAATCCCGGTCGACGGTATTTTACATGCGGGCTAGACGCCCAACATTCGGTGAGTACATGGTGAATCTGCACTTATATTCAACATTTTGTCTGCTTTGCTTAAAAGCCAATTGATGATGTCACAATCTGTCCATTTGTCTTATGTAGGGGACAACGCCTTGTGGTTTTTTCGAGTGGATAGATCTTGAGACGTCGAAGCGAGACCCGGCCGAATATGTCCCCCTACTGAACCGCAAGATACAACGGTTGTTGTCCGACTTGAAGATGAAGGATGATGAGCTACAAAGGGTCAGAGCGGAGAACCATATGCTCAGGGCAGAGAACCATATTCTCAAGAGGGATCCTGAGTTGGAAAGGATGAGGGAGGAACTAGTGTTGGGATTAGCTGCCTTTGGTTTGGCAGAAAAAATCAAACTCTCATCCTCATCTTAATATCAAATAACGTCCTTTTGTTTGGTCAGATTTTATTTTGTAATACTGTATACTTGTTGGGATTAGATGTCCATTGCATGAAATGCTGATCGGTGCACTTGTGTGCTGGTAGAAATGTTGATCTGTGCACTTGTGATCTGTGCTTCTATATGAAGAAGCTCCAGAGGAAGAAAGGGAAAGGTGCTGGTGCTGCTGCTTAAGCAGTTTGTCAGTAATGCAGAGTATTGCCTTTTTGTGATTGTTTTAGTTGCACCTTTTTGTCCTGCCTAGATGGGCCGAATTTATCTTTACTGATGATACTCTGAAACATGTAATTTCTTACATGTAATTTATGTGTTATTTCTGTTGTCTTGTCCTGCATAAATTATGTGCTATTTTGGTTTAATTGTAAAATATTATCAATTGGATATTTCAAACATTGAGAAGATGCAAAACTTTCTTATGTTTTGGAATTTGATTTTTTTCCAAATGCCTTTTGCTTTAATACTTTTATGTCCGAAGAATCAAGCCCAAAGTTTCTTAGTGGGAACATTACCAAACACTGGGAATTTACCACCAAGTTTTAGTAAGTAGTAAATACTATGATGATGAACAAGTTAAATAAATAGAAAGTTTCCCCTCCCACCCATTGAACCACAAATTGTCATGAGAAACTTAACAATACAAAATACATTGACAATGAGTAAAGTACAAAGCCACTATTTTGAAGAGTACGTCATCAGTCAACCAAGCACCATGAGCATAGAATTGATGGCATGCAACAAAAGATGAATACTTGACATCTCGCCAGTAGTAATTGTACGCGATGTGGAATGATGGTTGAGTAGGGCATAAACTTGAAAAAGGGTGGCCTTGGCATGCATTGTAATTCCCTGGTCGGTTGGTGAGTTGTTCCTCAGATCACAGGCTAACTGCCACAGGAGGTTCAACAGTACTCTTTGACTCACAGGGAGAGGAACTAACGACACCACCCACCGTAGATCAACCTTGATAAAAATAGCGAGTTAAAGGTAAATTAATTCATAAGCCATCAACAGATATGTTTATGGACAATATTAATTGAGAAAAATTTACCGTTGAGAGGAACCAGGATACAATGGACATATCATTACTTTGGAGGACTACATTGAAAACTTTTTCAAAATTGGTTGAAGTACCAAGTTTGTCAACTCCATTGTTACATCAACTGGCACCACAACCTAATACACACATGAGACAACCAACGTTGGAAAATAATTTAAAGGAAAAACAAGTGAAGTGTGACGCTTGTCTTTAAAGGGATTTATGTATGTATCTGAGTACTCGTACCACGACCTGGCTCAGTTTTAAGAACACACAGTGGCATTGGGGCTTGAGTAGGGTTTGATTGATCTTGCGTTGCTTTTAAGCCCTACAAAATAAAACCCATGGTTAGGTAAATGAGTGTCCAGCCAAACGTAAGAGAAAACAAGGGGCAGAAAATTGTGTTTGCAACCTTTTTTTCGGCTACTTGGTTCGGCTTGTGTCTCAATCGATGGATTTGGCCCTTTTTCGTTGTGACTTCTTCACCGCTTTTTCCACTGCAAACACCATTCTTGATGACCTTGGTCTCCCTTTCCTTATAACCTTAACAGGATTAAGGACCATATTATTTTGCGTCACCGAAACATCATTACTTTGAATGGACTGGTGATAGCCAGAAGATACAATTGCGACAGCAGGTTGGTGGGAGCCACTACTGGGCTGAAGTGCACAAAATTCATCTATCAACTGCTTAACATTTCCCATCACCTTTTCGTATCTGTGCACGTCCATTGCGACCGAAGCTAATTCATTTAACTTTTTGCACAGGCGGTCATATCTTTCGTCATTAGGGTCACCATGAAAAGCATCATAACTACTTTTAATAAAAGTGTAATGTCGCCTTATGTCCTTCCTCCATCTTGCAAGATAATATTTCCATGGTAACTTTACAACTTTCTTTGATAGTAGCACAGAAATGGTATGACAACGCAAGATACCACTCGTTTCAAACAATGCACAGGTGCACTTCACCTCTCTTTCTTCATCATTGTAGTAAAGACAATAGGATTTTTCCTTTATATTTTTGTTTACAGCCCCTAGTTGAATCACTTCGTATGTAGAAATTGCACCTTCTACTTTAAGACAAGAATGATTACACTGCATAACTTTCCGAAACTCCCGCTGAACTTCTTTGAACTTCGCATTGGTATACACATCTTGAAAGCTCTCTTCCACAGGAAAGGGACTTGAACACGGAATTATGCGATTGAAGGAATCAAAATCAGCATTTGTCTCATTCTCAACCATTTTCCGCAATACACTGTCAAACTGATCGACAAATTCCTTCAGTGTGGTCTGTGAGTGCACATAGCCATCAAAAAATGCATTCATACTTTCACTCCGCTGAGTTGTATTCATTCACGCCCAAAATGTATCTTTCATATATGCCGACACCCAAAAGGCCTTCTCTTCGTATAACCCACCTAACCATGTATTATCTTATAATTGGTAAGTCTCAATTAGAAATTTCAAATTTTTCTCGACTGTTCACATGTTTCAGATTCATACACACAATTATTCAAGGCAACCTTAATACCACGGAAATCAGGACTTGCTACGAACTTTTCAAGTAGTTTTCTCATAATGTGCCACAAACAATATTTATGTTGTGTCGTGTTGCCGAAAGCTATTTCAATTGCATTCTTCATGGCCCTAGCCTAATCAGTTAAGATTGCACCTAGAGCTTTACCATTCATACAACCCAACCAGGTTTCAAACAACCAAGCAAAGGTGTCTGTATCCTCATTTGATATAAGTGTTACCCCAAAAAGCATTGACTGACCGTGGTGATTCACACCTACTAAAGGAGCGGATGATATGTCATATCTATTGGTCAAGTACGTCGTGTCAAATGAAATAACATCCCCAAAATATTCATATGTTGCTCTACTTCGTGCATCAGCCCAAAAAACATTTCGCAACCAACAATCGTCATCCATGTCCATCACATAGTAGAAGCCAAGATTTTTCTTTTGGATTCTACTAAAATAGTCTCTAAGTGCTTGACCACCTCCTTTACCCAGTCGAAACTCTATTGTCTTGTTAATAAAATTTCGACAATCTTTCTCTCCGAAGGAGAGATTTTCATACCCCCCCATTTCAACAACAAGAGATCCAAAATTCTTATTTGCACGGATTCCAGCTCTATCATTTATATCTAGCCTTCTTTTCACAGAAGCTTCTATTTGCCTATGACATTTCATTAACCTTGCTTTGCATGGGCTTAGACTATGGTTATGTTCAATCACAACCTTTTTCAACATCCATTGTCCAGTGACACGTAACACTGCACAAATCCTGGCTGGACAATTCGTTTTAATTGTTGTTGGCACAACATCAGTTTTGGCTTTTCTTTGTTTGCCTTCACGAATACATGTATAAGTTACATGGGTGAGAACCCCCTCACTTCTTCTGTTGCCTCTTTTTACCACTGCAAACCCCTCTTGCTTAGCATACTTTACGTAGTAGAGGAAAACTTCATTCGCCGAATCAAAGAGCATTGATGTCTTAGGTTCTTCAATTTTCTCAACCTCATTTATAATCTCGGATACCTCAACATTAGTTGTTTTATCATTCCCGTCTTCTCCATCATCCAACTCTAAATTACATTAAAAAATTTAATAAGAAATGAAATTTTCAAAGCCATACTTGGGTGAAAGAAAAATAATTTGACGCAAAATTATCAAAGCCAAACAAGCCCAACCAATTTCAGGGTCATCTTCGTAGGTAACATCATTTTCGTTATATTCGGATTCAATTTCTCTCTCATTCTCCAAACGTGAACTTGAACAATCCATTTATAATAACATAAGCTGGTATTAGTTTGATGGCAAAGTAAGCTGTTAGAAGGACTAGAAGTGATGACTTGAGAGAAGAAAGGAAGACACAAAGTACCCTAACCTGCACTTTATCAGTCAGTCTCTGTAGGCCTTTCCCTGAAAAATTAACAGAGGATGCTGCCTTGAATTGTGTTGAACAAGCAATTAAATATTATATCACAATGACATAAAAGAAATGTGTCGGAATGCAGTCACAGAATTTTACTCCATAAGTTGGAAATACTCAAGTACAAAAATTATCAAATAACCAATTAACAAAAGCAGAAGATACATTGCATTCACTTAGAAAAAAAACCAATTGTTCAAAGATAAACATACAACAGATATTTTGTTCCACTATAATTTTTTTTAACCTTGTTTGATTATAAGCAAATGAGCAACTTAAATAAAAAATTTACCTAAAAGTAAAGAATGTCATTTACTTCATTTTTTACACTTACAAAGCAGCTAAGCTAAGGCCCCAAAATTGAATTATAAAAATTCAGCCACCAATAATTGGAAGCTGAATAAAATTAGTGATGGTGTCAATATCCATAGAGGAAAAGTTAAATATAATCATATATGCTAAAGTTCTCAACTCAAAACCAACATGGTTCCAAGATAAAATTGTTTTGCATAGGACATGCCAATTTATCTATTGGCTGTAACTACACCAAATAAAGAAGTCTACATAAAATCGAACTCAACCGAATTCCAGTAATCATCTGAATGGCTGATTTTATGCTATCGCATATTCAACTTCACTCTTTATTCACAACTGTTTTCTCATTTTCCTTTTTGTCTTCTTTTTCTTTTTCTTATTTTTTTCCCAAGCCATGGCTGAAATTTTTTTTAGCTTCAGACACAGTCGAATCAATTTTTAGCTTCATAAAAATACTCCTACAACTAATACCAGCCATAAAACTAATTGCAGCCATAAACAATACATAGACATAAATTTAAGAAGAAAAATACCAGCCATAAAACTAATACTAGTAAAAATACCTCCCCAGCTTTAAATCTCTCTCTCTAGCGGTCTCTTTTCCTCTAATTGCAGATAAATGAGAGGAGAGGCGGTCGTGCGTGAAATGAGGAGAGGCGTGAAATGAGGAGGGTTTGGTTCGGGCGTGAAATGAGGAGAGCTTCAGCGGTCTAATGCTAACCCGTCCTTTATGTCAACCCGGTCATGCAATTGAGATTCGTCAAACTGCATGAATTTCTCTTTAAAAAAGTGGCCACGTCAGCATTCGGGACAGATTCGGGAAAAACTTCGGGACACCTAGCATTCTCCTATAATAAAAGTGAATGTGCTAGGGAATCATCCCTAGCAGAGCGAACTTTTCTTGCTGCGTTATCTTTTAAGCCAGGACTTCCAGCTATTACTACAGCTCCTTTAACCTTCATGTAGAATATTTAGTTCCATTAGTTGCATACAGTCAGATGTCAAGTTCAGTATGATAATCAAAATATCACACATCACTTGTGTACCTTGTCAATAAATCTCAGGGCCATGTGTAGTGCAATCCTTGCTCCCATTGAATATCCCACACAAATAACTTTCCCAGAAGTTATTTGATTAACCATTTTGTATATTATTTCTGCAACTACCTCAATTGACAAACTTGGATGCTGTGTGGCATCTTTCGCACCATACTTTTGTATCTTTGATCGCCCATGACAAGGAAGATCAATTGAGATACATCTTTCTGATCCTGAGATGAGCTTCATGATAGGAATCCAGTCTTCACCAGTCCCAAGAAATCCATGAAGAAATAAAACTATATCATCCTGCATCAGCTAAAGCATGGTGAAGGTAACATTCAATAAGAGATCATCCCTTCATATATTCATAATGCGCATCACTTTTGAGCTTTCTGAAATTAATACTTATATTAATAACCGAGAACATTACAACTAGTAGAATTCAGAAAAAGCCATAGAGGGCCAGTGAAAAACCTAAATAGAATCGAAGGTCCTACCAGCTTAGCAAAGGACCTAAAGCACTTGATGAGGGGGCACAGAGGCCCCAGAACAAGCCGGAGATACAAACAAACCACAAGGGTCAGGACATAAACACAAATGGCCACAAAGATTGAAATACCAAAACAAATCGACCAAAGGGTCGGGATATAACACAAACACCGCGCAAGGGGGCGACGTCTTCCACTAGAGGAGCGACAGACGAAACGATGATCCGACTCCCTCGAAGAACTTCTCATGCATATACCATCTGCAAATGAGAAAAAGAAGATAATGGAAGTTCCGAAAGACACAAAACAACGGTGACCATGACTGAAGGCGGAGCGGCCACCAGAGAAAAATATCCGAAAATCCAGGAGAGAGGAGCATAGAAGAACTCCAATCAAAAGGTTGAAAACGGCAGCAAAAGGGGCTGGAAACAAAGCGCGTGAGGCGGTGGCACGTGTAAGTGTAGGCGGCGACCAGTCAACACCGGACCAGTTTGGAAGGAGAGCCCAGTGCTTGATTTGTCCAGTTATGGCGTGTGTGTCCTTTACTGGTGTAACAGTCTCACATTGGTTATGAAACATATGTAATAGATTTATATAAACTTCGAGGCACTTCCACTTGGCAAGCCGGTTTTCTAAGGTGCGAATCTCCAAACCTATGTGGGCCCATTACAAATGGTATCAGAGTCGGTTGTGGGCTCCTGTGCTACCCCACCGCCAAACATACTGAGTGGCCGACCATAGATCCGGTGGAATGGGCAAGGCCCTAATCTGAGGAATAGAAGGCACGACCCCAGTCCGGTGAATAGAAGCTACATGGTGCTCTACCAACGTGGGCGTTGGTATGAAAATGGTGGTAGTTTGTAATAGTCTCACATTGGTTGTAAACATATGTAATAATTTTATATAAGCTTGGAGGCACCTCCACTTGGCAAACCGATTTTCAAGGTGTGAATCTCCAAACCTATATGGGTCTATTGCAAGTGGCCAAAAACGCCTAGATCTAGCCTCCCTTCTTGCTGGAGCAAGACCCACAAAAAGTCGGAAAATAAAGGAAAATGAACAGCAACTGGCCATAGAAAAGCTTGGCCAAGGGAAGAGAAACCAACTTGCTCCTCCCGCCAGTCAGATCAGCTTAGGGGGAGGGGATTCAGACGAGGGGTATTGATGCGGCTAGAGTGAGAAGCCGAGAGCTTCTCTCTCTTTATAGTAGGACGCTAACGATACTTTATCAATTACGCATTAATAAGCCAAATCTTTGTCAGCAAAAAGCAACTGATGACAACAATATGGTTCCAGATGCCTTGTCGTATTATGTCCAGTAATTCAATTGATGATGCCAAAGAACGAGGAAGAACCTAGGTGCACTAAGTAGGCAAAAGAGAGGATAAAGAGAAAGAAAAGAAAAGAAAAGAAAAGAAGAATAATGTAAAGCAGGACAAGGATATGACTAAAGAGAACTCTTCTACTTACATTGGTTCGTTGTCCAACTTCATGAACTTTGAGGAGATAGGAGAAACCCTTTGCATGCATGGTCAATTGGTATGTATCAACTAGTTCCCCAGTAAACTTTCTACAGATGATGTTGTGGTTAATTTGAAATTTCTGCAAAACTCTATTAGCATCAACAACGGAAGCTTCTATGAAACCACTTGATGGATTACGATCAATCCTGAGAGGAGCAGTTGTAACATCTTCTTCGAGCCAACGGTATGTTCCAAGACCATGGGCTATAGGGGGGACCAGTTTATTTTTCATCACTTTGCATATATCTGCATTCTGCAGCTCGAGATAGCAAGATAACCGAACATAGGCCGACGAACCTAAGCCACTTTCATATGCAGCACTAACAACAGCCATCTTTCCCTGGCATTGAGCCCAGCTTGCAACAAGTGATGCATTTTCAAATCCACCAAGGACACTTGGTTTGATAACCTGAAACAACAACTATAAGAAACATCTATGGGCATAAAAATTAATAACCTGTTTAGCAGTTGAAGTTCCCTTTGCACTTCTAATTATTTTTTCTTGTCTAGTAATTATTAGCTGATGATAATGCTTGTAATAAATGGAAATGCTCTTGCACTGGGGGCAGCCACGGGCAAGAGCTGGGACCCATCATAAAGAGAATGCAAAAGTAATGAGCCATAGTTAGCTTGACGCCTATTTTAGTTGAGTTATCATTTAATTCTTTTAGCATTGTAGGTTGACATGCATGAAGTAAATGAACACAGATACTGTAGCTTAATTACATCACCATTGAGAAGTATGAAACCAACTCCCAAGACAAGGTTAAAATATGAATATGCACTGTCATTTACAACAACAACTATTCCTGGGTGAGTATACTTTGCAAGCTTTTCAAGAGCATTTTCCTGAAGATTGTCAATAGTTTCGTCCAGAGCTACAGGTAAGCCACTTTCTTCACAGAACCTAATGATATCATTTTCATCCTGAACAGGTTCCTGAAATAAAGAAAAATTATATGCTAAACAATCGTTCACAAGAAACACCACAAAGATCTGCATAACATTGGACAAGTATCACTAGAGTGGGAGTGAATAGAGATTCAAAGAAGATGTCACACAAAGTTGAGTGCTCCATTCCATAGTAGAAGACAATCACAGCATTTCTTTACAATCATTTGAGACCTCTCACAACTACATATAGCAAAGGATACCAAGCATTCGATGATCGCAGAGTATACCTCAATGTACTGCAGGTGACAATCCTTTACAGAAGAGCCAAACTGCATGGCTTCTTCAAAGGTCCAGCTTTGATTTGCATCTGCACGGAGATCTATCTGGCATCCAACCCTTTTTCTTACTTCTTGTATTACAGTGGCATCATGCATGGGATTCTTGTGACGTGCCACCTGAAATCAAAATAATCACTAAGCTAGTTAACATTACAAATCAACCAGATCTCTAGAAAAATCAGTGAGTTGACAATAGCAGCAACCTAAACAAATATTAAAATTATGTTAATTTAACTGTATGATTGTGGTAAGATTAACTTACTTTTAGCTTTATTGCAGTAAATCCTTCTTCAACAAGTCTTGTAGCAGCATAAGCTACTTCTGAAGGAGTTCCCTAAGAATCTAAAAGGGCACAAATCTTAACTTTTGAAGACCTTTCAGATTTATCAGTGTCATCAATCTGGGGCTGCAGTATGTTTAACAAACTGGAACCATTTTTAGCTGCAATGGCATTAAGGATGGCCATTTCTAAGCCACATCTGACGCTAGGAAAGATCGAAGAGGGCTGCATCATGAAGAAATCAATTGATGTCTTAAATTTACTCCATCAAGGATGTGTGGAGAGAAGACATATCCGAGAAAAAACTTTGATTTAATTGTTTTTAAGAATTTCATGTACAGGCCATAATGATATTTATTTGCAGGATAAAGAGAGGATAATCTACCAGGATTCCCAAGTTGCTCCATATCCAAGAGGAAAATGAACCCTTTAGCAGAGAAAGAAAGCAGCTAATCTTTGTCCCTTTTATAACATGAAGAATAAACCTGAGTTTCTGTTCAACATCAAGCAGATATTCTTTCTGGATCTTGAAAGGTGCAACTTGTTTAATAACAATAATGCATGATAAAACATTCTTAGAGGCCTTTAGGTTGAGGGATGGGGGAAAAAGAGTCATAGATAATAAGACAGAAAAAGAAGAAAAGCAAATTCAAGAATTGCTGGGGTTGGGGGAGGGGGGGCACAGAGAGAGTGTAGAGAGGAAAAAAGATGAATAACAGGCAAACAGCAGGCACTCAAACAACCAACTTGTTACATGAAGGGTTGGTTCATCAGCAGTAAGCAAGAATGAAGGGGACAAATTTCTTCGAGAGCTAACCTCACCAAGCCCAACACTTCCATCTTCAAGATATATAGACAAAATATAACTTTCTCTATAAAATTTGGTACATTCATGATCAACTGACGCCGAAGTAGGTGAGGCACATAACGGGATTCTGCTGCAAAGAAATATTCGAAGATGTATAACCAAATCCTATGAATATGAAAGTCACAAGAGATTTGTGTTTTATTTCGTAGATTAAATGCCCACCTAAACAGCGAGTACTCCATTCTGTGAATCTTGCAAAGGAAGTCGCAGTGTAAACTGGAATCTTGAACAGAGACTTTTGAGAGGACGCTTAACACATGATTTGCTGCTTGGTTTGCAAATCTTTTCAGAATGCTGAGATTAGAGGCATGATATGTCAGCGGATAGTAGGCAAAGGAACAGTACTTATAAAGAGATTAATTGAAGCAGTGCAGGAACCTAACAACCTGTGGAAGGTGGTGTTGCCATCGATTGAGCTCTCGACTTCAATGACACAATTGGCATCAATTAATGAACCTGACCCGCAAACTCGACCAGTGAAACCGACCCGGTTTAATTAAATGATGTGACGTTGTTTTAGCTATTAGATTTCACACAATCTAATCTCAGCCGTGTACTCACACACTCACACAATAACCGGTGCCTGCACTGTAATGCTAAAAAAACATCTTATGCATATATCCTCTACTATAGAAGTAACGCAACCATTTTGTCTCACGTTCTTCTCTTTTCTCTAGGTAGGAAAGACCATCTTACTTGTTGCAACTTATAAACAAAAGAGAGCTAAATGATAAATAAAGTTCCTTTCTATTTGTTCTTAGGAAATTCATGATTCTGTCACGTGCGATGGATATGCGTCTAACGGACCATTCTGTTAAGTTGATGTAGAAAATAGACCCTATCTACTCAAGATGGTAAGAATCTGGTCTAGTAGTGCTTGATTTTGGGTTAGTCGACATTGATTATTTACTGTCTTCAACTTTTTGAACCAATTAGCTTGTTCTGGAGGTCCTAACTTAATGAAGCAATGGGAAGATATGAGTTTCTATCTGGGCATAGTTGTATGGGACATGGGATTAGTTGTTGAGATGATACTAGGGATATTTGGCTCCATAGTGGTTGTTAGCATACACCTAAATCACATTCTCGAACTTGTGTACTAGGTGAACCATTTTGGTTCTTTCGTGAGGTTCTTCTTCAGTCGTCCTGCTGCCACTGACCAGATCTCTGCACGGGTATTACTTACCACCCTCGACTCTGCCGTACATTGGGCAACCTCTTCACCTTGTGGCCCAGTTCATATCAACTGCCCTTTCAGGGAGCCACTGGAAAATAGTCCAAGCAAATGGGTGTCAAGTTGTTTGAAAGGGCTAGACTTTTGGATGTCTACCACCAATCCATTTACTAAATATATCCAAGTACAGTGTTCTCATGCAGGTGCTAATATTCATGGTGAAATGACACAGATTTTAGATGTGATTCAAAAGGCTAAGAATGGGCTTCTACTTGTTGGTGCAATCCATTCGGAGGATGACATATGGGCAGCTCTTCTCTTGGCTAAACATCTTCTTTGGCCAACTGTGCCTGACATCTTGTCAGGGTTACGCTTGAGAAGGCTTTTGGCGTTTCCTGAACATTAAGAAAATTTTAAATTTGTTGATCATCTTGATCATGCTCTGCTTTCAGATTCTGCCATGGTTTTGTTGCAGGCTGATGTGATTATTCAGGTAATACTTTCACCTTGTTATTTTGGCTAATTTTTATTGCCTTTGGTGTTACTGCTTGGTACCTGCTGTAGACATCTGACACGTCTGGTTGCAGTGGCGGAACCAGGAATGAAAATTAACCCGAGCGAACTTTTAAAGTAAAATAACGGAAATTTTTTTGTATACGTAATGTAAAATATTGTCTTAGAGTTACAATATCAAAATATTAAAGACTAAAAACATAAAAAATATATTGAATTACACATACCGTACTATGTACTACGACTGAGAGGGGACAATTGGATCTTATGGTTGTGCATCTTCTGAAAACGTTGCAAAATGACTTCATTCTCAATAGTTTCAAAAATTTCCTGCTCGATGTACACTACCATGCAATCTTTCATCCAATCATCTCTCATCTTATTACACTAATCAGTCTTAATAATTTTCATCGCAGATAACACTCTCTCAACGGTTGCAGTCGTAACCGGTAAGACCAATGCCAACGTAATAAGAAGATAAACCAATGGATACAAAATATTCTTTCTGGTCTCAACCATCTTCATAGCAAAAGTTCCGATATCTTGAAGCCCAGAAAAAAATTAATTCTTCTAACATCTCTAATGCAGGTGTCAAGCTGATCTCAAGTACCACGCGATCAATTGTTGAGAAATCTTCAGGGTAAAATTCAACAAGACGACATAATCTATCAAGATCAAATGCTGAGAATGAGTCCCTTGGATCAAGACATGTTATGCAAAGAAGTAACATCATACTTGTTTTGTGAAACGATTATTCATCTCCTGAGCAATCAAATCAATAACCTGACATAAAACTTCCACACGAAAATAATGCAAATAAGTAATTGTTTGCCCTCCACGCCTCGAACGACCGCGAGTTTGTATAATGTTTTCCATATTGGGCACATTGATAAAATTATTCAGACAAAATGTTTTGACTTCTTCCAAAAATTGGGCTCAACTAAGGTTGTCCTAGGCTCAACAACATCACAATCCAACCTAAAAACTACTACACAAATAACATCTCTTCCTCCGGTTTCCTTCACAATCCAACCTAGAGTTAAGCAAGAAATGAAAAAAAAAAATTTAAAGAAAGGAGATTACCAACCGCAAATGTCCTTCCAGCAAATAAGCAAGTATATTGGCAAAGTTCAAATGTGCTTCCAGCAATGGATTTTGATCTTTACTACACAAATCCACATAAAGAACAATAAGTTAACAAGTAAATATTTAATTTGCTACATAATTTATTTCCCAGCAATGTAGGAACATAATTATCTATAAAGAATAATAACTGAGTGCGAGCATAATTATCTATAATAATAAAAAAGTGCAAGCATAATTGAAATAAATAGGAATTTACTATAAGAGAGGGATGGAAGTGACTGATTAAAACACATTCACACTATATTTAGAAGAAACATTGAAAACCCAAACAATCAATGTGATCTACCCAGATATTAGGGAGTCTATATGCGTTTTACTGGAAAATGGGGAGGAAAAGAAAGTCATTAGAACTGCATATTAATATAAGGTAGAGTTTCAATTTATATAAGATAGATTTACAATAGTACTATGGGTAAATTATTCTTAATTGTACTACATCACCTCCCTCCCAAAAAAAGTAAACAAAAAAAAAGACTGCTCCTGTAAAATGAAAGGGAAAAGACTACAGTACCAGGAACTGAGAATGCAGAAAGTGCTCATGCAAAGGTATTACGCAATAACAAAAACCCTAAGCTCGTCTCTGTCTCCTCTGGTAATGCGGGTATCAGCATCGAGATACGTGACTTCAAATTCACCACTTCCAATATTTGATGGAGGCCTTAACACATCTGGAATCCGCGGTATCTCGAATGGTGGTAATTGTGAGTCTGTGACAAGTTTCCACAATTCCACTCGCCTTTACTTTATAGATGTTTTCTCAAATGAATTTTTATCTTTGCAGATCCTATTCCCATTAAAAGTGAAAGCTCAATAACGATGTTCGTTTTCTCATTTACTACTCAGAGAGTCACCCAGGCGGGCTTATGTTGGCCTGGGCCAACCAGGGCGGCCCAGGCAAACTTTTTTTTTTAAAAAAAAATACATTAATTTTTATTTTTTTTAAAAAAAATACATTAAAAAAAATTTTTTAGGGGCGGACCCCGGGCGGCCGCCCAGGTTCGCCCTGGCCTGGGTCCGCCCCTGCTTGAAGAAGCCTTAGACTGCAGTGATGTTTATCGGGCCTGTCATGTGGAGGAATTACCCGACCTAGTCGTCTGTCCCTTCGAGGTGGCTAAATTCGTGTATTTGCTTTTCGTCCATCGCAACCCTGATGTTCTATTTTTTAGCGGCATCCATACAATGTTTGTGAGGAACAACTACATCAGAGGCCTGAAGTTGGTGAAAGAGGCTATGGAGGCCGGAAATCTGTTTTACATGGAGTTGCTAAGGGGTTCAGAGTTGGAGTCTGGCGACGTGGAGCTGGTTTTCAAGATTCGGTCCTTGAAAGAGAACGAGGACATGTTGTGGCTGAAGGACCACATCATAATGAAATTTCCCCGTGACTGGATGACGAATGAGAGTTGACTATGAGGGCAGATGGTTGGCTTGGGTGCCACGGCAAATTCCAACTTACTGACGTGCTAGGGCTCAACCCCGGATATGTTGTAGATTATTACAATGATGATCTTTGCATGCACTGTAGGGCCAATCAGTAGATGACTTTCTTTGTATATATGTTGACTGACCACTATCTATTGCCTTTTTGAATGATTCCCTATACGCCCTTTTTTTCACTGTACTCCCTTTCATTGTAAAGAATTTTGCTATTGCCGAGACTTGCTTAATATGATGTTTGTTCAGTCTTCCTTGTACTATTGTGTTTATTCTAAGTGATAGGAGGTTGTGCTGGTATGGCCGTTGTTGTTAAGTGCTGCGACCTTTACCAGGGTGGTTTGTAGCTAGGGAATGTTGCAGTAACCTTGTGTTATCACTTTTGTGCCTATTTATTAACTCTGCAATTACCAATGCCATTTTGCACACGGCCTCCTGTGGTGTGCGGAGTCTTGTACCAGTCTTGCACCAAATTGCTTGGTCGGATGAGGTTTAGATATCCTGATCAATTTTATCGTTATCCTTGTTCTGTTAGCTCTAGTGTAGTTTTAATCGCAGCAAGGTAGTACAGTGCCTTCATTTAATGATGTAAGCTAATTGCACAACACTAGAAATCGTATCTAGTGTTCTCGATCATGAACCCTAGGCGACGCTTTAGCTTCCTATTTGGAGGTGGTAAAGGAATGATTGACCCATTCATGGAGGGGTCAGGAAATAATTCCACGCCGGCGCCGAACCGTGTCAGGTATTTTCAAAGAGTCACTTCAATTGTTGTCGGTTCGTTTGCAATATATACGTCATGTCCTAATATTTTGTCTTCATATTTTTCATATTCCTTTCTTTCCTGCTTGTTTCTTTATCTTGTGTCGACCCAAACCTTTTTTTTCTCCTGCTTTCTATACATTTCTTTGTTCTTCTATGGCGGACTACCTCATTGTGCTTCCGAAGGCATTGTTGCAGGAGATCATAATCAATGCCACCATTGGATCAGCATGGAGAAACCCTTATGTCCTAAATGACCTTAAGAATATGGTGCATACCCTGTTGAGCATGCGAGGAACATGCAAGGCTCTGCGTGTGGTGTTGGACCATCGTAACGTCTACCAAGTCTGGACGTAAATTAACTTCCTGGTCTTACGTCCTGCCCACCCGAATTGGATAAATTCGTGTGCTCGCTGTTTGTCCACCGTAACTCTAATGTCCTTTTCTTGTGGGCAATTCGTGTCATGTTCTTGGAAGGTGGTGATTCTAGGGGCCGAAAGTTGGTGGAAGAGGCCATGGAGGCCGGAAATCCCAAGGGGACGTATTTGTTTTGTTTGTTGAAGTTGCTGACAAGTCCAAACTTTGAGTCCGCCGAGGTTTATCGGTTCCTGAGGCTTCTAGGATCCCTGAAGGAAAAGGAGGATATAGTTTGGGTAAGAACGACAGTTATTAGGCAATTCGTTCTGGCTTAGAACAATGTGTCAGAGTTAGAGATGCATGTGGACGGTTGGCTTGGATGCCACGACAACTACCATATTGTCGAGATGGTGGGTCTCAACCCTGACGTTGCAATATGACGAGGATCTTTGTATGTACTGCAAGGCCAATCGAGAGAATGCCTTTTTAATATATAGGATAACCGGCCAGAATCTGTTGCTTTTTTAAAATATCGTCTTGTATTGCTTCCTCTCTTTGTTTTGAATAAAATTATGTTGTTGTCCATTGTCTATGCATTTTCTTCACATTCTTCCTTTTGTTCCTTAATATAATGAAATCAGCATTGTAACATAGGGATGCAAACAACACTGTAACATAAGGGTGTACACAACATTGTAACGTAAGGGGTGCACTCAGCATTGTAACATAAGGGGTGCACATAACACTGTAACTAGATCGCCGATGGAGAACCTTTTTACTTTGACTCGAGTGTTATAGTACCTTTCCACCCGTTGTTGGTAGTTGTGATTTTGCATGCTAGATTTGTTCCTTTTCTCTTAAAGTAAGTCAATATTGGTACTAAGATCGGCGTTGTTCTGCTCAGGGTCGTGGTTACTTACTCTGTAGGTGTGGATTCCCATTTATACTTGAACCCCTACAAGTTGAACGGTGTTTCTCCTGTAGGGGTTCTAGTCATTGTTCGGTAGGCCCATTGGATTCCTGGAAGTTCTTCTACCCATGCTCCTTTTCTATTGTCAAGCTTGGCTTTGAGCATGTTATCAATCATTTGATTTGTAACTTCTACCAGTCCATTAGCCTGGGGGTAGGCCGGAGATGAGAAATGGTGTTAGATACCCAGCTCTTCGCAAAACTCTTTGATCTGGTTATTGTCAAACTGCCTCCCTCTATCAAAGATTAAAACCTTTGGTATCCCGAACCTGCATATAATGGACGGCCACATGAACTTTCGCATCTATTCTTCTGTAATGTGTGCTAAAGGTTGAGCTTCAACCCACTTGGTGAAGTAATCGACTGCTACTATCAATAACTTTACTTGTCCTTTCTCGAGTGAAAAAGAACCAATAATGTCAATTCTCCATTGCGAGAAAGGTCATGGGGAACTAATAGGGGTCATATTTTTTGCTGGCAACTGTTAAACGGTTCATTGCGTTGACACTTATCGCAGCCTCTGACCATGTTCATCAGGTCTTTTAACATAGTTGCCCAACAATATTCCGCTCAGACGGCTTTGTTGGCCAATGATCATCCTCCCGAGTGATTCTCACATATTCCTTTGTGAGTCTCGAGGAAGACAAAATATGCTTCAGGGGAAGCTATGCATAAAAGGAGGGGATCTGAGAAACTTCGTTTGTAAAGCTCATTCAATTGCATCGTGTACCGAGTAGCTTTCATTCGTATCTTTCGAGCCTCCACCTTTTCAGCCGGGAGTTCTCTAGTACATAGAAAATGCTCGAATGGGTGCCCACCATTCTCCCTAGGTTATTTGCCACACTACCTGTTCGAAGAAAATAGAAGGTTTTTCCAAGAGTTCTAGTGGGACAATCACATGATTTTCCACATTATTGGGGTCAGAAGCCATTTGGGTGAGACTATTTGCTAGAGAGTTCTCTTCTCGAGGTATCTGTTTTATCAATAAGTATTTGACCTGATGTGTGATATCTAGAACAAGAGATATGTACTACTTCATAGTGTCCTTTTTTTGCTACAAATCGCCTTTGACCTGTTCGACCACTAGTTGGGAATTGCTGCGTAGTTTAATCCCGTCTGCTCCCAAGAATTTCGCGATGCTGAAGCCTGCCAAGACAACTTTATACCTGTCCTCATTATTAGTGGCTTTGATGTTGAACCGAAGGGCGTATTGGATGACCCTCCGGTCGGGCGATGTTAGCATTATCTTTGCACCACTAGCCCACTTGTTTAAGGAGTCGTCGGCGTGGGCAGTCCAGATGTGTTCTGCTCGGAGGGACTTTGTTTCAGTGAGCTTCTCAGATTTCAATTGCTGGTTTTCAATTTCGATCACAAAATCTGCTAGGACATGTCCATAGGCTCCTGTGCTGGGTTGGTATTGGATATCGAACTCTCCCAAGTCGATGGTCCATTATGTCAATCGTCCTGAAGTATCATGGTTTTGCAATGTCTTCTTTAACGGCAAGCTGGTGAGAACCACAACCGTATAAACTTCAAAATATGGTCTTAATTTTCGGGCCATGATGAGAAGAGGAAATGCTGCCTTTTCTATGGGGGATACTATTCTTCAGCCCCTCGTAAAGCCTTGCTAACATAGTACACAAGACGTTGTCCATCTTCTTCTTAGAGCAGGACTGTGCTGAGAGCCCAGTTGTTAACTGCGAGGTATAGAAAGAGTGTATCTCCTTGGTTTGGATGACTGAGCAATGGTGGGTTGCTGAGGTATTCTTTTAGCTGGGTGAATGAAATGGTACATTTGTAGGTCTATGCAAAGCTGGTACGAAGAGTTTTGAAGAACTACAGGCACTTATCGGTGGATCGAGAGATGTAGCGACTACGGGTTAATACATTTCCAATCAGACGCTGCATCTCCTATGTTATGTGTGGGGCTTGTATCTGCATAATGGCCTGTATTTTTCAGGCTAGCCTCTATTTCACACCTGGATATTAAAAACCCTATGAACTTTTCAGAGGAAACCCCAAAAACACATTTAGTTGGGTTAAGTTTCATGTGGTACTTGTCTAGGACTTGGAAGGTTTCTTCAAGATCCACTAGATGATCTTGGGCCCAAGTGCTCTTAACTTGCATATTTTCTACATAGACTTCAATGTTTTGTCTGATCTAGTTTTTAAACAAGAGGTTGACTAACCACTAACCGGGGGTTCTCGCATTTTTCAACCCAAAGGGCATGACTTTATAACAATACATGCCTTTGTTGGTGACAAATGTTATTTTCTCTAGATCAGGGGACGCCATGCATATCTATTTTTACCCTGAAAATGCATTGAGGAATGACATTATCTCATGCTCAGTGGTGGAAAATCGACCAGCAGATCAATCCAAGGTAATGGAAAGCTATCCTTCGGACACGATTGATTAAGGTCTTTGAAATCCACACACATCCGCCACTTGCCGTTAACTTTCTTCACCATTACCACATTTGAAAGCCAGTCCGGGTAATGCACTTCGCAAATAAAGTTGGCCTCCAAAAACTTATTCACTTCCTCAATAATCGCTTGATTGTGTTCGGGTACGAAGGTCCTCCTCCTTTGTCAGATGGGTTTGGCGTCTGACATGATACTCAGCTGGTGTGCAATAATGTCTGGATCAACTTCGTCCATTTCTATGTGAGACCATGCAATGTGGTGCGATGTTGCACCAAGAGCTTGATTAGGGTGTCACGTAGAGTTCCAGTCAATCAGGTGCTGATGCTCACCGTCTTTCCTGGTGCTACTTCTACTTCATTTAGATTCTTCGTAACTTGGGTTCAGGCCATATTTTTTTGGTCATGGCGTCAAGCTCGAGGTCAGTGACTATTTGAGGGAGTTTGACCGGAGTGTTGCTGGTGGTTTTTGTGTCCTTTTTCCACGAGTTGACAAGATTCACCATTTAAATCAGAATAGTAGCAACTCTAAACAGCTCTCTGATCTCCTTTGACAACACCTAGCCCATAGGAGTGGGACACTTTAATTTCAAATGATAGATGAAAGAGACAACATGGAGAGCTGCTAAGGTAGAATGCCCAATGATGGCGTTGTAGGAAAACCGTTTGTTGACCACGAGAAAATTTACAAGAGTGGTAGCACAAGCTGGATAGTGCCCATCGTTATACATAGTTGTACCGCACCCAGCGGACTAACCTGCACTCCAGCAAACTCGACTAAATACCCATCGCAGCAGACAAGTTGGGATTCTTTGAAATGTAGCTGGTCATACACCTCGAAGAAAATTACGTCAGCGGACCTGCCATTGTCAATAAGTACTCGTCTGACAACAAAGTTAGAGATCATGACCATGATGACGAGAGCATCATTGTGAGGTTGTGCATAAGCTTCTGTGAATGTGATAGGAATTACCTTCGTGCTAGGGTGCTTGGGGTATTGTTTTGCGAGGAAAACGTGTTGATATTGTGTTTGTCGTACATAATTCTTTTGGGCCCTCCTGCTAGATCCATCGATGTTAAGCCCTCCTACGATTGTTAAAACTTCTCCTCTCTGAGAAAGTGTGGGTAAATTTGATGGTGTTGTAAGTTATCGGCAGTAGGTTGGCGATCATGGTATGGAGCGCGCTCTAGAGGTCGGTTCCATCGGGGAGTGCCATGTTCCAGTATGAACCTCCGTAACTTTCCTTATTGTAACAAAAAATTGATCTGTTGTGTAAGTTCAAAGCAACTCTCTTGTTGTATCCGTGGTCTTCAGGAAACTCAGAGTATCTGCTCTGGTCTCGCTTTCCGGCGGAGTTCTTAGTTTTAAAGGCCATTTGACGTTTGGGTCCTGCTTTATGTGCATCAAGATTTCTCTAGGGGTAGCGTTGAGAGCCGTGAAGGGACATCGCGGGCGATGGTTGTTCGTATCTTACGTGTCGTGGCGGACGATCCCTGACAGTCCATCGTCGTTGATCTCGGTAATGGGCATGGTCAGTGTCCTTAAAGTCCATGTGTTTTTGTGCTTTAGTCATGACATCCGCAAAATTGCTTGTACATGGTTGTCACACAAGACGAGTAAAATTCCTTGTTGAAACAAAAAATCGATCTGTTGTGTAAGTTCAATGCAACTCTCTTGTTGTATCTGTGGTCTTCAGGAAACTCAGAGTATCTGCTCTGGTCTCGCTTTCCGGCGAAGTTCTTAGTTTTAAAGGCCATTTGACGTTTGGGTCCTGCTTTATGTGCATCAAGATTTCCCTAGGGGTAGCGTTGAGAGCCGTGAAGGGACATCGCGGGCGATGGTTGTTCGTATCTTACGTGTCGTGGCGGACGATCCCTGACAGTCCATCGTCGTTGATCTCGGTAATGGGCATGGTCAGTGTCCTTAAAGTCCATGTGTTTTTGTGCTTTAGTCATGACATCCGCAAAATTGCTTGTACATGGTTGTCACACAAGACGAGTGGAATTGTGTTTTTGTGCTTTAGTCATGACATCCGCAAAATGAATGATTAAAAATTCATTTGAGAAAACATCTATAAAGTAAAGGCGAGTGGAATTGTGGAAACTTGTCACAGACTCACAATTACCACCATTCGAGATACCGCGGATTCCATATGTGTTAAGGCCTCCATCAAATATTGGAAGTGGTGAATTTGAAGTCACGTATCTCGATACAGATACCCGCATTACCAGAGGAGACAGAGACGAGCTTAGGGTTTTTGTTATTGCGTAATACCTTTGCATGAGCACTTTCTGCATTCTCAGTTCCTGCTTCTGCTGGTACTGTAGTTTTTTCCCTTCCATTTTACAGGAGCAGTCTTTTTTTTTTGTTTACTTTTTTTGGGAGGGAGGTGATGTAGTACAATTAAGAATAATTTACCCATAGTACTATTGTAAATCTATCATATATAAATTGAAACTCTACCTTATATTAATATGCAGTTCTAATGACTTTCTTTTCCTCCCCATTTTCCAGTAAAACGCATATAGACTCCCTAATATCTGGGTAGATCACATTGATTGTTTGGGTTTTCAATGTTTCTTCTAAATATAGTGTGAATGTGTTTTAATCAGTCACTTTCATCCCTCTCTTATAGTAAATTCCTATTTATTTCAATTATGCTTGCACTTTTTTATTATTATAGATAATTATGCTCGCACTCAGTTATTATTCTTTATAGATAATTATGTTCCTACATTGCTGGGAAATAAATTATGTAGCAAATTAAATATTTACTTGTTAACTTATTGTTCTTTATGTGGATTTGTGTAGTAAAGATCAAAATCCATTGCTGGAAGCACATTTGAACTTTGCCAATATACTTGCTTATTTGCTGGAAGGACATTTGCGGTTGGTAATCTCCTTTCTTTAAATTTTTTTTTTCATTTTTTGCTTAACTCTAGGTTGGATTGTGAAGGAAACTGGAGGAAGAGATGTTATTTGTGTAGTAGTTTTTAGGTTGGATTGTGATGTTGTTGAGCCTAGGACAACCTTAGTTGAGCCCAATTTTTGGAAGAACTCAAAACATTTTGTCTGAATAATTTTATCAATGTGCCCAATATGGAAAACATTATACAAACTCGCGGTCGTTCGAGGCGTGGAGGGCAAACAATTACTTATTTGCATTATTTTCGTGTGGAAGTCTTATGTCAGGTTATTGATTTGATTGCTCAGGAGATGAATAATCGTTTCACAAAACAAGTATGATGTTACTTCTTTGCATAACATGTCTTGATCCAAGGGACTCATTCTCAGCATTTGATCTTGATAGATTATGTCGTCTTGTTGAATTTTACCCTGAAGATTTCTCAACAATTGATCGCCTGGTACTTAGAGGTCAGCTTGACACTTGCATTAGAGATGTTAGAAGAATTAATTTTTTTCTGGGCTTCAAGATATCGGAACTCTTGCTATGAAGATGGTTGAGACTAGAAAGAATATTTTGTATCCATTGGTTTATCTTCTTATTACGTTGGCATTGGTCTTACCGGTTACGACTGGAACCGTTGAGATAGTGTTATCTGCGATGAAAATTATTAAGACTGATTTGTGTAATAAGATGAGAGATGATTGGATGAATGATTGCATGGTAGTGTACATCGAGCAGGAAATTTTTGAAACTATTGAGAATGAAGTCATTTTGCAGCGTTTTCAGAAGATGCACAACCGTAAGATCCAATTGTCCCCTCTCAGTCGTAGTACATAGTACGGTATGTGTAATTCAATATATTTTTTATGTTTTTAGTCTTTAATATTTTGATATTGTAACTCTAAGACAATTTTTTACATTACGTATACAAAAAAAATTTCCTTTATTTTACTTTAAAAGTTCGCCCGGGTTAATTTTCATTCCTGGTTCTGCCACTGTCTTCAAGGATCTTACATGTCCCACGGATGCTCAATAGGGTGTTCACCATATTTTCAAAGGAATCCAGGACGTAGGAATTTCCCTACGGGGACATCCTGGTCGCTTTGATAATGATGTTTTGCAACAACTTCTTCAGGAGGGTGGTCAGGTAATCTGCCATGGGTGAGCAAAAAAAAGGAAGAAACAAGAACTGAGAAGAGTTGGGACAAGGCAAGATAATAGTAAAGCACGGAAGAAAGACTGAGAGGGAAAGAAGCGCATAAATGTCGCATATATAGAAGAGGCAACTGTTGAGATGAATCTTCCAAAAAAGGGAGTTAATTCATGTCTCTTTGTTGGGCGTGTCAATCATGCCTCTACAACTTTCAAAAAGAAAGCTAGAATGTCACTTAGGGCTTAACCGTCACTTACAACTTTCATACTAGAACGTCACTTACAACTTTCAAACAGAAAGCTAGAACGCCTAACCCTTGCGATCCCCTCCTGATATCACAATCAAAGTTAGAGCCACTTGATCGATAGAAACTAACGACGCATCAGCAACTGGCGGATCCAATAGAAGCCCCACTGGTTCCAAACAGCAGCATCAGCGAGGGTGAGTTGACAACCAGAGGAGAACCCACTTCAGCACCAACCACGTCGGCATGGTGCTCGGCCTTTAAGTTTGACAAGTCCACACCCGGAAACTTATACCTGACTACCTCGATCATTGTTTCAAATTTAGATAGAAGTTTGTCGACCACTCCACCGTGACATTCGATTCAACAAGCATCAACTCATGGTGTGACTGACGTAGGTCACGCTTGTAGGTTATCACATCAGCTGGAGCTTCCTTCAATTGCATCTGCAGCTTATCCCCTCTTGCAGAAGCACACTGGCAGCCCCAATAGGCGTCCTCCCGCAATGACTTCTCTATTGCTACCATACATGCCAACTCCTTAAACCTTTTGTCCATTGTTAGGCGTTCCTCCCTTAGCAGATCAACCTCCATAAGGCTCGCTTTCAACTCTTCTTCTATCCTTAGTTGATCCGCTAGCTGTTACGTCAACTCAATGGATAGTTGTTCCTCTCTAGCAACGTCTGTCATGTGCTGAGACCTCAGCCCACCTACCTCCGAATTCAAGGCACGAAATTATGTACACACTATATCAAAAACACCCTGGTCGTCGTTCTTCTCTTCCCCGAACTCTCAGACCAACTCCTCGAGAGTGGTGCACCGTGTTAAAATAGATGCCCGCTTGGTTTGTAAGCCGACAACAGTTGTCTGAAAGTCACTAAGTAATTGTTGAAGTAGCCGACTAATAGCAGACGCGAACTCTGAAAGCTCCGGCAATATTTTCTTTACTTGTCCGAACACCGTCGGGATAAGATCAAGATTAACGTCAGTGCCAATGCTAGTCGGACCCGCCGCACTAGGGCATTCCATGTTAGCTCAAAAAACCCTAACCTATACACAACACACCGTGACAGATCACACCCATTGGCACCACAATCACACCCAATACAGGAACACAACCCATCTCACCTCACAATAGCAGTAGAGAAATTAAAAGGGCGTACGGATAAAACAAAATAAATCACGAGGACTCATGGGTTAAAACCCTAGTCTCTAGGGAAGGCATAAATTCTGTAATGTCCCAGGGCTTGCCTGCCATCGCCTGCTTAATGCGCTAATGCTCCTCAGGGTCAGATCCAGCGCATGTAAGGTTGTACCATAACATCCCACGTAGTGACAGGTCACACAAGGTGCCCAGGAACACAAAAGAAAACAGGAGGCAAAGGATGAGAAGCATTACCCTGAGCAGAAGGGACTCCCCAACGCTAATCTCTAACTATTGAGGGGCAGCTGGGCCGGACACAGAGAAAACCATACCAGCAGCTGCCACATATCCCTGCTTAACGAGAATTAAGCTCCCGGCTTTAATAATTCTTCAAAAAGGCAATCTCATCCCCTTCAGGACACACCAATCGTTCCCTGTATTTTGGCACCCTCAACACTATGATGGTAGGAATACAATATCTAAGCCTTAATTCGAATAAATGAGCCACGATACGATCAGATACCAATTGAGCCATGAGAACATTTCCCTTAGACATAGGGTTTCCTTCAGCACCCACAGCCCTAGAACTAGACAAAGCCCATCAAGCATGAACTCCTCGTAAGTCAACGCGACAATGTCAAAAAGCAGACGGCGGAGACGGATATCAGGTGACGCAGAAGGAAATGAAGAAACCGTAGCCTAATAACTTGCGAAGTACGCAAGTCAGTAAATGTCACCTCACCTGCCCATTCGCCTTTATTACAAAAAGACTTGAGTGGACCGAGTCAAATAGTAGATGCGTGCCTCACAACCCGTCAGCCTCAGCTCCCCTGTCTCAAAGGCATCACCAAGTGATGGGCCGAAGCTATCCCTAAACCCACCGGTCATCGGAGGACTCGAGGATAAGACAAGCTTCACACACCATTGTCCAAGACCCATGATGTGAAGTTCTCCTCGCATGCCAGGAATCTAAAGGTCCACACCGATAGGCCTTGACAACAACCAATTCAGAAAACCCCGGCTGACTTAATTTTGTTTAAAGGGGGACTACTGATAAGCCATAATATTACCGGCCCAACCCATCAGAAATATACAAGACTAATTGTAGTCTGGCCCAAGACCATAAGTGCATTCAAGGCCCACCAACCTGCACATATATGAATTTGCCTCTCATACTTTCCTGCTCTGATATTCAAGGATTCCTAAGATTCACTGTACAAGACCCCCTTAGGACTCTAATCCCCCCACATATAAATAGTCAGATATTCCCTTCATATTTTCTTAGACTATAATTGCTCTTCTAATACTTAAATCTTCTTATGATCTTACTTAGGTATACCTAAAACGCCTTGTATTATTGTGTGAAATATGTTTTAGGCTACTGAAAGAATTTTCTTGTGCTCTTTTCTTTCTTAGAAGTTTCTCCAATTTGGAAATGCTTGAGGTCCAGGTTGGTTGTGAGGATTATCATTTTTTTCCCATTTTTATAATTTGATTTTTTTCCCACGTATTTTCCACATCCATTTTCTTCTTTTTTTAGTTGCATAATGATTGTACTGCTGATGAGGTAGAAGTTGTTCTTGTCTTTTTGGAACTCCAAGACTTCTCAGATGTGTCTTTGAACAAACTTCGAGAGATACGACTGGTAATCTTTAAAAACTCAAAGCCTATCATGGACTTGGTCAAGCTTCTGTTAGTCAAGTCACCCTTGTTTGAGAAGATGCGCATTGCGTTGGATGTGTACAATATCAACAAAGTGTTCAGGGTTTTGAAAGAGCTGACACGATTTCCACGTGCATCATCAACTGCAGAAATCATAGTCTTAGACTCTTAGGTGAAGGCGATCATTATGATTCATGGAAGTGAATTTTGGAAAGCCCTGACGTTGTCAAAACTCAAATCATTCCAAATGACAATATGCTTAGGTTGAGGATGATTCCACTGACAGAAACTCCTATTGAAGATCATATACTTAGGTCCTAATGAAGATCATGATGTTATGGATGATGTTTTGGTATGCTAAAGATTGTGGATGTTATATTACTGGGGATAGTGCTTTTGGCTAGAAATTCCTTAACTTAGGCTAGTTTACATTGTAGTATATTGGGTGATTGAGTACATATTTGCTGGCGTGTTTAGGTTTCTTTTCCAATTTCGATTTCCATGTTGATGAAAATAGGAGGAAACCAAAACCAAAAAAGAAAAAGAAAGAACACATAGATTTCCAACTTCATGATCTAAAAAGATGGAAGGGTAAGATTTCAACTGAGAAAATTACTTTACTACTCTAAACTACCACCACTTTTGGATTTCACTTCACAAAATAGTAGTTTTAGCAATTGATCCCCTCAAACTACAAATTATTTTCAATTTTTTATAAAGGATCTTTCCATCCATTGAGTTTGTCCCTCTTGGTAGTTGATATAACCCTAACCAAAAAAGCACTTCCCTATTTTTAGTTAAGAAAATAAACTTATCTTCTTTAAGTAGTTACTACTCTAATATGGAGACCAATGTTAGCTGCAAGCTTACACTCTCCCTCCCTTTTTTTCTAAAGCTTAACGTCAGGCTAATTCCAAGTAACATTTGTTGGCCAAATGGGCTGCTCAGACAAGATTTCAATGGAACTGTACCTCTGCCTCCTGAATCTTTTGTTTCCGGATTCGATGTACAACTGAGGTTTATGTTTCCCTTCATTAATAAAACACCCTGTTTAGAAGATGAAAGAAAGAGAGGAGGAATTTGGGGGGAAAGTTTGTTAGGTGTGTGAAAGTTTTCAATGGAGCCCTAACCCTGTTTTTAACACTGTACCTAGCTACTAGCAACCTTAGTTACATCCCTCCACAAAGGCAACTGAATTTGGTCAAGATTAAGCACCGACATCTCTGTGTTGCTCAAAGGCTATCCAATCTGATAGATTTGAAAGGGATATGCACCCACGAACTACCATAAATTTTTCATTTTGCACTCTCATTTTTGAGACATTGCACACTCTAAATACTAATCTTAGACACTTTTCCCTCTCTGTCAAATTTTTAGACGTTTTTGCATCCTCCAACTACAAATGTTAGGCACTTAACACCCTCTGTCGTACAATAATACCCTCGAGAATTTAATGAATTTACAACAATATCTTTAATTTATGCAAAGTGGGTCATGGACATTATCGTTATTTTAGTCTAAAAATTTGACAGAGAATGAAATATTCAGAAAGTGATAGTTTAGGGTGCAAAGTAGAAAATTATTTACCAAAAAATTTATTTAAAAGGTTGGAAATGTATTTACCAAAAAATCAATTTTACTACCATCTCATTTAAAAGGTTGGAAATTTCTTACTGAATGGTAAGTAGCATTTTACCATCGTCTTCACCTAAAAAACAAGAGTGGTATTTAACCCCCAAGAAATATATTAAATGAATGTTTTATGTATTAGTTTTTCTTCACATTTTAATGATTTTGTTATTAATTTTTATTGTCATAATATTAAATTAACGGTTTAATTGCTCTCTCTTTTTCCTTTGTTAATTGAATCATTGCATTGACTAATTTAATTTGGGGTAGAACCATGGAAACCTCTAGCTCATATAATTTATCACTTATTTATCCTTTCACCATGCTATATTCCAAATGGGCTAATAAGATTGGAATAATATCACTAATTAAATCTCTAGCTCATATAATTTATAATTTATAATCTGTAACCCGTTGAACTCTCGTGTTTCCAAAAAAATTTCACAAATAAATATGTATTATTCATATATATATATAGTAATTTTGAAAAATATTTTAACAAAATTTCTCTGGCCAGATACTTCTTTCCGAGTCCAACTCTATAAGATATATTGAATATGTTGTCTCACATAGAGACCGGTATATTCCTTGTTGAGCATTCATACAAACTCATTTATCATGCACAAGACCCAACATTTTCTAGAATATTTGACCTCGAAAGATCATCACCAAATAACTCGGTCAATGCACAAATACACAACAAACAGATCTGCATAAGCCTTTCAGGTATAAGGATACTATAAACTAATTGTGCTAAATATCATTCTTGACATCAATGATTATTTCCAGAAAGTATTCACAATTGATCTCGTTCAGTGCATATATTTTTATAGTGCACCCACTCATCTATGTAAGTCACTATCTCAATGATGAAGTCCATTATCCTATTTAAGAGAGGCATACCGAGTGTAGACATATTTGTATATAAGTATGTACATCGGTCTAGAACAATTGTCAATTGAGCAAGGAACCAAAAAATCATACTTCCCGCCTTTTTGGTTCATTAATCATTATCATGACTTTTCTACAATTTCATTAAACAATATAATTGTGTAACATCTTATGTTACAACAATATACCCAATAAGTATTAATTACATGTGACAATAAAAGATAAATAATTATCTCATAATTATTCTAAAATAACTGGTTTTGAGGGTTCTCCTATTTCTGTTTGCTTGCATGTTTAGTAATTTTTGTTAAGAATCCCAGGAAATGAATTTGGCATCTATAAAGAACTCAGTATTATTGTCATGAACAGCACCTCGCACTTTAGAGGAATTAATGAGCAATATGACGACAACTTTGAAAGGCGAGATCAACATGCACGTTAACAGCTATGTTTGGTATGTGAGACAACTGGTGCGCAGTTGTCTTCTTCATTAATTTTACTGATCAAACTTGAATGCAAGTTATGTAGAGAAGACGCTAGCAAAAAGGAGGAGCTAAGAGATGAAACGTTCAATGCTTACACAAGAAACTGATGCTGGGCTATTTCCGTGAATGTTTTATCTTATTTCCTAAGTTTTGTTGATCGAATAATGTAATTTGGGGCTCACTAGTACCAGACAATGGCGTGCTGCTCTCTTTTTTTTTTAAGCAAATATTTAATTCATAAAGGTAATGAAAGGAGCAGAGTTCGAAGACTCGTACAAAGTCGAGTGTACCACAAAAGGGATGGGGTTGTTTGTACTGGAATCCGACTGGATCATATTCGCCAAAGATTTGGCGTGCTGCTCTTTGTTTGTGCTTCGTTGAATTTATTTTGTTAAAGGCCATAATAATGTTACAAATCGAATTTAATGCTCTGCTCTGATGTAATTCCGTTTGTTGATATTGATTCTCAGGGATTATTGCAATTGTCGTCATCCCCATCTTAGTGGCAGTGGTAAAAAAAATGCAGCGCAATGGATCTCCTGATTGTAATATCCTCAGTAACCTTCCGAACAATGTGATAGAGAACATATTAACCCGTTTGCCACTAAGAGATGCAGTTAAGACAAGTTTCTTCGCAAGAAAATGGAGGTACAATTGGGCAACCCTTCGAAGACTTGTGTTTGATGATACTTTCAGCGCAGGATATCCTGGAACCGAAGCACTGAGGAATGAACTTTTCAAGACTATTTATGAAGTTTTATTGCTGCACAGTGGGCCAATAGTTGAATTCACTTTGACTATTGCTGGATTGGAAAGCTGTCCTGAGATCAATCATTTGATACGTTTCCTTTCTTTTAACAATATCCAGGATTTCAACCTTCGCATCTCCATGGGTGAATGCCATAAATTGTCTCCGTTTCTTTTTTCGTGTGTAGGTCTTAGGCATTTGCATTTGCATCTGACTTATTGTATGTTCAATCCTCCTACCTTTCAAGGATTCGAGAGGCTCATCAGCATTAAGTTTCAGAAAGTTGAGTTTGGTATAAACGGATTCGAAATTTCTACATGCAAATGGCCATTGCTTGAACAATTGACACTAGAAAAGTGCTCCAACATTGACAACCTTGCCATCAATGCTCCTAATCTCAAGTTGTTATATTTTGAAGGCCATTTCAAGTCTTTATGTTTCAGAAAAAACCCAGTTCTTGCATCAGTTACATTTATTCAGTCTGCATATCCAACCATTGGTGGAACACCGACTACTGGTATAATTAAGGTATTCTGTTGTATACCTCTACTAGAGTATCTGTTTGCCAATTATTATTTCATAATGGTAAGATATCTTCATGGCTCTGTTTTGTACATTATTTAGCAAACCGTATGTTTCTAGGCTTCCAGCTCCTCTCGACTTACCTAAAAACCCTTGTATTGAGGGAAATATGTTTTGGGTTGCTGAAAGAATTTTCTTGTGCTCTTTGCCTTATTAGAAGTTCCCCCATTTTTATAATTTGATTTTTTTTCCCCATGTGATCTTCCGCATCCATGTTCTTCTTTTTAGCTGCATAAAGGCAGTACTGCTGATGAGGTAGAAGCTATTGGTGTCTTTTTGGAATCCCAATTCTCAGATGTCTTTGAACAAACTTCGAGAGATTCAGCTGCTAATCTTTGACAACTCAAAGATTAGCCTGAAATGGAGTTCATCAAGCTTCTGTTAGTCAAGTCACCCTTGCTTGAATGCGCATTAAGTTGAAAGTGTCGGATATCACCAAAGGGTTCAGGGTTTTGAAAGAGGTGATACAATTTCAACGTGCATCATCAACTGCAGAAACCATAGTCTTAGGTGAAGGTGAAGTTTTTGATTCGTGGAAGTGAATTTTGAAAAGCCACGATGTTGTCAAAACTCAAAACATTCTAGATGACAATATGCTTAGGTAGAGGATGATTCCACTAACAGTAACTCCTATGGTTTTTCCAACGGCAGAGCTCATATAGTTAGGACCTAGTGAAGATCATGATATTGTGGATGATGTTTAGGAATGATGTTTTGGTATGCTTAAGATCGTGGATGTTTTACTGTTGGGATAGTGCTTTTGGCTAAAAATTCCAAGGGTTCTGAAGATTTTGTGTAAAGAAAAATTGTGCAAAACTATGCAAATAGACCGTTGTGTTTTAAAGAAACAAATCTAAAAATGAGCGAAAAGAGGCTTGTAGCTCTGTTAGAAGTTAGAACCACGGAAAGTTGGGTCATTAGATTGAATCAAATAATTATTTTGGGAATAAAAAAGAGGATGAGACGTGAACCTAAGAGCGAAAAGAGAAAATGAATCGAATAAACAAGGTTGTACTTAAGAAGCTTCAGACGGTTTTCGTTGTTTCTAGAGAGAGAGCGTCTGCCCTCTCTCTAGATACCCCACTATATCTCTTGCCCCCACCCCTCCTTTTGGTCTCCAGCGACGGGAGGAGCTCCTGCTCCTCCCGTCGCTCCCTTCTCCCTCCTTCCCTTTCCCTTCCCTCCTCCCTTTGACCTTTTGTCTTCTTCTCTCCTTTACCGTGTCTGTTGGTGCTTTTCTTTTGGCCTCTCCCATGGTTAGATCTACACGGTTTGACGCTTTTTTGAAGGCCACGCATATCACAGCTGCGATCAGCAGCTCCCGGTGTTGCTCGGCCTACCATCTCGATGCAGCTATGACGACGCGTGCGGACCCACTGTTAGGACCCCAGTCTAGGCCACTATAACAACGCCAACTCCCGCCAAGTGATTCGAACACGATCACTCCAATCGATCCTCCTAAACCGTTATCTATAACACACAAGCTGTTTATATAGGATCTAACACTCAAAATGGAGAATACTCGAGATCTTTATTGAAGAACACGAAGAACGTGGCTAAGGGTTAATTAACCCAAAGACCACAAGAACAAAGAACAATCACAATCAAGGGTTAATTAGCCCAAGAACGGGTATCCAATCTAGGTTATTAGCCTAGAATGAATCCCAAGTAACAAGGTTATTAGCCTTGAAACCGACTTAGCATATACTTGTCTATGCTGGGCCAAATCCCACCCCAAAAGCACTAAGGCTCTACTATTCTCTTTATTCTCTGAATGAATAACTTTAATGCACCTAAGGGTGTTTATATAGACATCCTTAGGTGATCACAATCAAATCAAAATCAAATCAAACTAAATCAAATCCCTTTAATCAAGGCGATTTGATATTACATGCCTAACATAACAAGAACATAAAGAAAATGAATCTTCTCACTACAAAAAAAATAACTTTTAGTGACAAAACATTTTGTCACTAAAAGTCAAAATTTCGTCACTAAAAGTATTAGTGACGAAATTTTTTCGTTGACAATTGATCGTACTTAGCTTAGTGATGGATCGATTAAACTAGCGATTGATCGATATAAACGGTCGATCGGTGAATTGGTGATAGATCGGTTATACGATCGATCGGTGAATTTATTGGCAATTGATCAGCCATTTTTACCGATGGAATTGTAAGAAATAGACGATCGATCGCTAAAGTAATGACGATCAATTGTAATTTATTAGGGATCGATCGTATTAACAAAAGTCGATCGGTCGGTGATTAAAGCGATGGATCACTGACTACGTCACTGATCGATCGATATAATTGTGACGATCAATGGATAACTTTACTGCTCGATCAACATTACATATTTTTAATATTGACGATCGATCGATGACTTTACTGATCGATCGGCATTACATATTTTTAATATTGACGATATATTAATAGCTGGGCGTTTAACCACCGATCGAATGGTTGAAACATAATTTGGATTTTTGAAAAACAATAATAATAAAAAATTTATATAACAGATAGTAGTATAATATAAATACAATACTAATATTAATGCACATTAATGGTAAGAAATAGTAATCTGCAATTAAATTGAAAATAACATCGTAATAATGCATAATCACAAAACTATTACAACATAGATGCATCTACCTTTTCGAACCTCCAAACTGGCTGAATAGTCGCTTTGACATGTCGTTCATTTTCTTCTCCATTACAGATGACATTTTCTTCTCTAGCTCCTTCGATATTTCTGCCCGTAAGCGCTCTTGCTCGTTTCGCATGAGCTCTTGTTCCTTTTGCATGCGCTCCTCGTGCTCCACTCGTATGCGCTCTTGCTCCATTTTCATGCGCTTCTCCTGCTCCCGACAAACCTACGGACCCCCTCCGCATACTTTTCACCAAACCTATTTTTCTCGTAAATCCAACTCTTATCCATCGCCACCAAATATAACAACTCAAAAACACTCCAATATTCACCCTCCATGCTTCTCAAACTCCATGATTTATTTTCAGAACTCAAGCACTTCAATAATCAAACATTCAATATATAGCTCAAATACTACACATGTATCAATTATAAAAACAAACACTCAAAAAATCAGCGATGCAGCGATCTGACCAAAACACGCGATCGATCGTTACTATAGACGATCGATTGGTGTTCAATACCGATTGATCGTCTAAAAATAAACGATCGATCGCGGAGCCTCCAACTAACGAACGATCCATCGTCATCACATAGACGATCAATCGGCAATACCACCATCTAACAGACGATCAATTGTCAGAAACAGGCGATCGATCGAAAACACTACTTTTCAAGCCTCCCCACACTCAAATCCAAGCCCAAAACACTCACAAATCATCCTCATGCAATTCTAATTCTAATATATATATTAATAATACTTTAATAAGTTCTAATCATCACAAATTCATTCCACAATACCCACAAATGGATAAATATTAAAAACATCAAATAACCAACCAAATCATTCATAAATCGTAGTGTATGTTGATTCCATTTCCTCTTGCACGAAATGTAGACCAAAACGAACCAATTTCACACCAAAATCTCACAAATGTCGCCCAAATTTTCCAATATTCACCCGGTTAAAAAATCAATGAATTTGAACTTGGGCTTAACCTTAAGCACTTCTAAAAACTTTCACAACTAAAAGGACGGTGTTTTGGTCAAATTTTTCGGGCCAAGTAGGGAGCTTTCGAGACTCTCCTCTTCTCCTTGATGTGGGTGTATTTTTGCCTTTCACCCACGGCTTTTACGCATTCTCGCATTTCAAGCTCGATATACGTCGATCGATCAGTGTATATGACGATCGATCGCCTCGTCAGTCCCAAAAATCCCGCTCAAATTTCACCGATTGATTGTGTAAAATGGAGCGATCGATCGTTGCGTCTGTATAAAACGACGACGCATGCATTTCAAACTAACGATCCATCAGTAGGAAATTATTAAACGACACCGTTATCAACCGATCGATCGTCTCACCAGCATGAAAATCCTGCTCAAATTTCACTGATGGATCGTGTATAATGAGCGATCGATCGTCAGTCTGTATAAAACGACGACGCATGCATTACAAACTAACGATCCATCAGTAGCAAAATATTAAACGACATCGTTATGGCCCGATCGATCGCACTAAGACGCGATCGATCGTGGACCTAATTATCAAAAAACCAGATTTTACCCTAACAAATGACTTAATTATTAAAATTAAATTACTAATAATGTCATCTTAATACATAATTCGTTTTTATGACTTGTAATCATGTGTTAAATAACCGTTATGTCACTAGTTTCTAACATCTTCATACAAACAAGTGCACTCCCCATCTATAATGCAACATGTACAACTTATACATTCTTTCCAAAATATGAATTATATGTACGTGATATATTGTTACATAATCTAAATACATTATAATACACTTTGTTCAGATATATTTTTATATTTATAATCATTTAAACTCACATAATTCAATAAAATGAAGATAAAATGTAGATGATCGATCGAAAGAATGAGCGATCGATCGTCTATAAGACCAAAACGACGACGGATACTACCGACGGATCGCTACAGAACAACGATCGATCGTCACAAATGAATAAAACGACGACGCATGCATGACATACAAACAATCCATCGGTAGGTGAACCATTATGCAACGTGCTGCGTCGATGAATCATCTCAAACTAACGATCGATGGTCACGTATGTATAAAACGACGACGCATGCATTTCATTCTAACGATCCATCGATATCCTTTAGACACGATCGATCGGTGTCCTAATTATAAAAAAAACAGAATTTTACGTAACAAATGACTTAATTATTAAAATTAAATTACTGCTAATGTCATCTTAATACAAATGACTTAATCATTTAAACTCACATTATATAATTAATTAATAGTAATATTGGTCACATTATTAAATTTTTATATTAATAGTAATATTGGTCACGGTATCCTTTCGTTCTTTTCGCCGACCAAAGGGTATATTGGTCATTTTACGTATATAATTGTATATGTCATGATATACAAATAAAAAAAAATTAAAATGTAATCAAAGTTAGGACACTTTCACAGATAAACACAAATGTCTCAAATATATAACTAAAATCAGAAATATAAATGTATGTCCGAAATAGATTAAAAAACAAAATAAAAATACGTCAACGTGCAATAGCATCGCAGAAAGTGTCCAAGTCATTAGGAATATCCCCAGGAATAATAGGTGGCTCTGCCTCCATCTTGAAATCATCCAGAGTCTTCTTAATTTATTCCAGCTCGCTGACGTCTGACATATGAGCTACGACCGACTTGTTACGTAGCATTGTCACAGTGCACTCACCATTGAAGGCGGTCCGGAGATCTTTCACCTCCTCCTCTAACGACTGCACCTGCCTCTCAAGAGGTCGTAGAGCGGCCTGCACAGTCGCGCTGACACGGCTATCGAGGTCCGAAAATAGCTGGGCCACCCAGGGAGGGGGCACTGCAGGTGCTCTCGGCTCGAGAGGTACCTCTGAAGCTGATGTAGAAGGTCGTGCTGCCACCTCTGCGGCTGCTGCTGCTCTACGAGCAAACCGTCGAGTCAATGCCCCCTTCTGCCCCCTGCTCCTGGACAGAGTGAACTTGTTCAGCGCACTCTTAACCCCCTTACGAGTATCCTCAACAGTGATCGTAACACCCCGAGAAATGAGGAACTGAGTTAGAAACACGTCGTATGGGAGACAATATTCCTTAATTCCCCAAGCCTCATCCATAATCAGCTCGAACACGTACAGTGGAAAATCTATCAACGTTTGCTGACCCAGTAAGAGCATGCACTGAGCTCTCGAGAACGTGCACTTGGTAGAATGAGTTCTGCCATCGACGCTCGTCGTCCAGATAAGGTGCAAAATTCGCCAAAACACATTGAACTCACTCTGCTTGATTATGCTGCCAACCACTGCAGAGGTCTTCCCCGTCATCAGCGTCCATAAGTCCTGCTCTGATGTCCTCTGCTCATCCGTCAAAGGAACCGCTGGGGAGCAGGGAGTCCTAGGCCAAGGGCAGTGCAGGAAATCGGCAATGACGTCTGCCGAGAACATGAACTGTACTCCTCGCACCTCCATCTACACCTCAGGTGCTCTGGCTACCGAGATAAGCGCACAAAAAAATTCGTGCACGAGGGAGTCAACATAGAAACCATCCACCCACGATAGCTGGTGAAGGAATCCCTGGTACTCGAACAACTTGAAGAGGGTGTGCTCCTCGTACAACAAATTGTCAAAATCAGAGAGCATCACTGGACGCTCTTTGGCTACCGGCCGCCCCCTCAAGTACTCCATCCGCCTCTCTATAGTCATCAACGAATCAGCGGGCTCCTGATCTTGGAGATGTTCCAGTCCCGACCCTCGTTGTGCGTTCACGCTTAGCTGCTGACATTTTACGTACGCTGCAAAAGTTTTATATAAATATGCGTTAATAAATAATCATAATAATGTAAATTAAAATATTAAAGGCGATACAACAAAATCGTGATCCAATGCCACAAAATGGTGTACTTTTGGGGTTTTAAAAGTGCAGCATCAACTAACGATCGATCGTCATTAAATTTGAAACTCACCGTTTCAAATTACCAATTCATCGGTACATACAGTATCAATCGGTCACTAAATAACAATAAGCGATTGATCTTCTACCTTAGACGATCAATCGTTCGCCACACGGTCTCCAACGATCAATCGCTGTTAAATGCGATCCATCGGTAATGTAGACGATCAATCGTCATTAAATTTGAAACTCACCGTTTCAATTGTCGATTCATCGGTACATACAGTATCGATCGGTCGCTAAATAACAATAAGTGATTGATCGTCTCTTTGAGACGATCAATCTTTTGACTCACCTTCTACCCCAAGATCGATCGCGGTTAAATGCGATCAATCGATGTTTATACGAAAACACACAGATTACAAAAAAGGCCAAAAGACGCTCAAAATCAGCCCCAAATGATCCCTAAATAATCCTAAACGCCAAAAATATACATTACCACAAAAATTAATACAATTTACGGACCTAAATGAAAGATATAGCAAATTAAAAAAACGTAAAGTAAAACTTCATTTAGAACAGCTTAATATCTCTTAAAAATTAATATAGCTACGTACCTTTGATGTAGATGATATCAGGAAGTGATTCCGTGTACTTTGAAAGGCAATGCTGAACGAAATGGTTCGTGAAGTTTGAGAGGATTTGAGAATATTCGTTAGAGGTAACCGGTAAAAATGGCTCGCCGGTTCCATATAATCGTTCATCCTTTACTACGATCAATCGTTATTAATTGCGACGATCGATCGCTCATTTCTTTACACGTGGCGAATTCTCATTCGCTTTCAGTATCGATCGATCGCGCATAACGACGATCCATCGTGATTCGAAAAAATGACGGTTACGCTTCCACGATCGATCGACGATTCGCATTTTTCCAACGTCAGGCGGCAACGGTTGATAGCTTATTGTCATACACGTGGCGAACTTCCATTCGTCTGAAGTACCGATCGACCGCTCATTGTAACGATCAATTGTGAATTCAAAAACAATGACGGGTACGCTTCCACAATCGATCGACGACTCGCATTTTCCAACGTCAGGAGTCAACGATCGATCGGTAATTTTCAATATGTGTCGATTCGTCACCAATCGATCGTTTAATAATCAGTGATCAATCGTTAAGCGTGACGATTTAAAGTAGTCGCCAAAAGATTTCACATGTTGTGACAGAGTTTCTCATCACAACATACCGACCAATCGTCATATAACTGATCGATCGTGGCGTGACGAACTTTTTCGTCACCAAAGCATTACCTTTTAGTGACAAAAATTTTATTTTGTCACAGAAACGACTTTTACTGACGAAATTCATTTCGTCACCAAGAATTTCGTCACTAAAACTCAATTTTTTTGTAGTGTCTAGAGTTTAGGAAAGGATCCCTAAATCTAGAAGATATGATTTATTCAATCATAACACAAAAGGAAACTAATCTTTAAGATACCTCCATGAATGTAGGGATCTCCCCGTCTTCCGCCGCCTTCCACGGTGGCGCCGCTGCCGCTTACACAACCATGGGTGGTGATGCTCCTCTAGGTTCCTGGCCCGTCCTCTTCCATTCCTCACCTAGCACCGGTAGAGGTGGTGGTGCTCCGCCACTGGTGGTGGCTGCCGGTAGTGGCCATCCTGTGTCGTGGCACTCCTTTGTCCGCTGGCCTACTGTGGCTGCATGGCTTGGCTGGTGGCCAAGGACTTGCAGTGGCGCCGTGCCATGGCAAGGCCATGTGCTGTCATGACATGTCTGCGGCCGGCTGGCTGGCATGCCAGGCATGGGCGTTGGTGAGGCGTCATGCCTTGTCAGGGGCGCGCTGGTGCCATGGTATGGCTGCGGTGTTGTCACTGCGCGCGTTGTGGGCGTGTCATGAGTGCCCATGTGTGTCCTTGGCGCCTCATCTCGGCACGTATCCTCCCACGCACGGCTTTTGCCGCCCACATCATCACTAGGGATCCTTTCATTCCCCCTTCCATAAAGAGTACCCTTGAGCCCCGGGGTAACCTTTGTAACTCTAGAGGCCACGCCATCATAGTCCTCCCACACTAACGCCATCATCAATCATGAGCATGAGCTTTCCCTTCTTGCATTGGTTGTCAGGACTCCACTTATCTCCACATTTGAAGCACATCCGCTTTCTGAGGTACTCAGCAAGCTCCTCCCGGCTAAGCTTCAGTAGGTCATTCTTTTTCCTGCATGCCTTTTCAACCACCTCATTTCCCTTCGAAGGTATCTTGAATTGCAAGGGCTCATTTTCCTCGCTAGCAGCTTCTTCTTTGTCATGCCTCTTCTCAAACCGGTGGCTATCATTAGGGATCTCAGCCATCCTCATTGCTTCTTGCAATCTGGTGGGCTGCTTCAACTTCAAATCTTTAGCTATCCAAGGCTTTAGCCCATCAACAAAGGTGCCAATGAGTGCCTCCTCCGACCAACCCCTTACTAATGTTTGGAGTTGCCGAAACTCCTCTACATAAGCATGGACCTTGCCTTCTTGCTTGAGCTTGGCCAGTTGGCCATGGTGATTCACAATGGGCGAGGGCCCAAATTGCATGAGCAGCTCCCTTTCAAAAGCTGTCCACCCGAGCCTTCTTCTATCTTTCTAATATTGGGCTCGAATCCACCTCCACCACCTGTTTGCTTTGGCTTCATGGTAGAAACATGTGGTGGCCACTCTTTCTTCTCTCGGTACTTCATACATGTGGAAGTAGTGATCCGCCTTATCAAGTCATTCATGTGGATCACCTCCACTAAACTTTGGGAACTCAATCTTCAGCCTCCTAGGTCCTCGGTTGTGAAACCGATTTCCCTCACCATCACGATCATAGTAGTCACGATCACTTCGCAGCTTATCTCGCCTTCTATCATCATTTTCATAGGTTCGGCCATAGGATCTCTCCTCCCCATACCAACTTCCTCTAACTCTATCTTCCGATCTTCCATGGTCTTCATCGGCATGTTTGGACTCCACATGTAGCCACCTCTCGACTACTTCATGCTCATTCTCCACACGTCCACCCACTCTAAGTTGTTTGGGTCTAGGCTCCCCTCTTGTGGACTCGGATAGGTGAGTTTCTCTCCCATCCATGAGATGAACATTCTCCCTTCTTGAGGCTTCTACATGGTTGCCTCCACTTCGCTCTCTATCAAGTCTCGCCACTGCCGCTTGTAGGTCTTGCCTCATCCCTTCCACCGCTCTCATATTCTCTTCGGTGGCCATGGTGACTCTAGCTATGGCTCCTTGTATGTCAGCCATGGTTGTGGATGTCTCCACCATCTTGTCTTTCAGACATAGAGTTGATGACTCTAAGGCTTCGAACCGGTCTCGGTTGGAAGTGAGCGAACTTGACACTGCCTCCATTGCAATACTTGGCTGCAACAACAAGTCCAACCTTGGGTTTTCTCCAAAATGAAAATCGAACCCCTCCCTTCAAAAATCTTGGCCTGAACACTTCCGACCTTGGGTTCTCTCCAAAAGAAGATCGAACCCCTCCCTTCACTCAAGAACTTGGTAAGAACAAACAAGTTTCAACCTTGGGTTCTTTCCAAAATGAAGATCGAACCCCTCCTCAAGTATGAACTCCAACAACCAAAACAACTTTGCAAACCAATTAATCCAAAGAAATGAATCAAACAAGTGTAGGCTCGTGTTTACCTCCCTTGAAGATCTTCACGTTTCAAGAAACTCCCAATTAAATCTTTAAGCACCTCTCAATGAAATCTTCAAGCACCTCTCAATGAAAGCACCATTTTGTTAGGGACCCCGGTCTAGGCCATCATAACAATGTCAACTCCTGCCAAGTGATTTGAACACGATCACCACAATCGATCCTCTTAAACCGTTATCTGTAACACACGAGCTGTTTATATAGGATCTAACACTCAAAATGGAGAATACTCGAGATCTTTATTGAAGAACACGAAGAACGTGGCTAAGGATTAATTAGCCCAAAGACCACAAGAACAAAGAACAATCTCGATCAAGGGTTAATTAGCCCAATAACGAGTACCCAATCTAGGTTATTAGCCTAAAATGAATCCCAAGTAACAAGGTTATTAGCCTTGAAACCGACTTAGCATATACTTGCCTTTGCTCGGCCAAATCCCACCCCAAAAGCACTAAGGCTCTACTATTCTCTCTATTCTCTGAATGAATAACTCTAATGCACCTAAAAGTGTTTATATAGACATCCTTAGGTGCTTACAATCCCTAATTTAATCAAACTAAATCAAATCCTTTTAATCAAGGCGATTTGATATCACATGCCTAACATAACAAGAACATAAAGGAAATGAATCTTCTAGAGTTTAGGAAAGGACCCCTAAATCTAGAAGATATGATTTATTCAATCATAACACAAAAGGAAATTAATCTTTAAGATACCTCCATGAATGTAGGGATCTCGCCGTTGTCCGCCGCCGCCGCTTGCACCACCATGGGTGGTGATGCTCCTCCGGGTCCCTGGCCCGTCCTCTTCCATTCCCCACCTAGCACCGGTAGGGGTGGTGGTGCTCCGCCACTGGTCGTGGCTATCGGTGGTGGTCATCCTGTGTCATGACACTCCTTTGTCTGCTGGCCTGCTGTGGCTACATGGCTTGGCTGGTGGCCAAGGACTTGCTGTGGCGTCGTGACATGGCAAGGCCATGTGCTGTCATGGCATATCTGCGGCCGGTTGGCTGGCATGCCAGACATTGGCGTTGGTGAGACGTCATGCCTTGTCAGGGGCGCTGGGGCGCCTAGCTTGCCCGCGCTCGCGCTCTGGTGCCATGGCATGGCTATTGTGTTGTCACTGCGCGCGCTGTGGGCGTGTCATGAATGCCCATGTGTGTCCTTGGCGCCTCATCTCGGCACCTATCCTCCGACACATGGCTTTTGTCGCCCACGTCATCATTGGAGATCCTTTCATCTACGCTCACCCACGCATGCGCGTGGATCTCACGCGCCTGAATCTATTTTGCAATCTTGCTTGTGTTGGTTGATCGGTCAAGGGGTTTCATGTCTTGTGTGTTGTTTTCTTTATGTTGTTTCTAATAATTTCATTTTCCTCTGGACTTTTGTTGAAAGGATTTTGCAGTAATTATGATTTTGGGTTGTCTTATGGACTTGGCCGGATCTCTCTTATGGATGGCTGCTTTTTACTTGTCCTTGATTGTGCTGATATGGACGAACTTTTGGGGATGCGGAAGCGCTTTCCTCCGTCGTTCGTCTTCTCCATTTGTGGTTGATCTTGTATTAGGTTTTTGGACCCACTTTAAAATTATGGACGTTTTGGTCCATCTGTATGAGGCATTTATGGCCAGTTGGATTCATGCCCTTGAGGCTAATCATTGTAATGCCCTTCGGGCCCTTAGTACTATTGTTATGGACTTAAAGTCTCTGTGCTTTGTAACCGGCCTTGGAGGCCTCTCTATACTCAGCATGTCTATTCTTTTTCAGGTGAAACGAAGGTTCACGTTTGCATAGAAAAAAAAAAAAGAAGAAGAAGAAGAAAGAAGGTTATACTTAGAAAGAAAATAAAAGAAAAAGAATATAGAAAGGTGTAAAATGATAGTATTCACATTTATTTCGTGTGCGTAATATTTATTCTATTTCCAACGGTTCCACACCGTTTCTTACCTTGGTTCACCGGTTAGCGCAAGTTACAAACTTTACCTTGCTCTGGCAAAGAAATTAGACCTTTTTCCTGGCGAAAGAAAAAGGGATAGAAGATTCGGAGCCCTTGGTTTCATCTTCCGTTCTAGGTATCTATCGCTTTTCCCGGTCGTATAATTCAACTTTTTGTTAATTTATGTTATTCATGTACAGTAGTTAGAAGTTCATGTCTCTCCACTCTGAATTTTGGATTTTTTTTCCCGATGCGTTTTGTGTGAGATTTGATCCTTGTCGTGTGAGGTTTGTTTATTCTTGGTTAGAATGAGATTTCGAAGAACTTGATCAGTACGTTTGCCTGGAAGTACAAATTATCTTAAGGAACCTCCGTTTGATCGCTAAGAAAATTCTTTGGTGCGAGCGCGCGTGATTGTGGGTGGTTAGGAGGGCACGAAAGTTGGAGTATGTATTGTGTGCTGCTGCTGAGTTTCCTAACCAAATTTTGGTAGAACTCAACTTAGAGTCAAATGCTTTCCTGGGAGACAGCTGGTGGCGTGATTTGTTTCCTCGAATTCTAATCATGGATAATCTAAAATCCGATTCTTTGTTTCCTTTGATTTTCCTATATTGTCTTCAGAAATCATATCAGGAGAAAAATCCCTGTTCTTCTAATTGTTGGTTGTATTTTCAATCTGTGGTGTGGAAGATGATGAAAACTTATAACACTGACTTTTGAACTTTTTTGTGGGTTTAAGTTTTTCTATTGATTATAAGCTGTATTGGATTTCTTTGTGGCCCTTTCAGACAAATGGTTGATTCTCCGTTTCCTGATTTGATAAGCGATCTGCCTCAGATCATTATAGAGAGCATTCTTACTTGGTTACCAATAAGAGAGGCAGTAAGAACAAGCGTTTTATCAAGTAAATGGAGGTACAGATGGACTACAATCACTCACCTTGTATTTGATGAAAAATGTGCTACTCTATGCAATGATCGAGCTCTTGTTGAAGACAAGCTCATAAAGTTTATTACCCGGGCTCTACTTCTTCACGAAGGACCAATTCACAAGTTCCAGCTTTGTACTTCATACTTGGAGAGTTGCCCAGATATAGATCAATGGATATTGTTCCTGTCAAGGAAAGATATCAAAGAACTGATTCTAGAATTAGGAGAAAGTGAGTGGTTTAGGATTCCTTCATGTCTTTTTAATTGCAAAAAGCTAATTCATTTGGAGCTGTTTCGTTGTGAACTGGATCCACCTCCTACTTTTAAGGGATTCTTGTGTTTGAAGAGCCTTAGCCTTTACCAAGTGTTTGTTACCTCTGATGCAACCGAAAGTCTTATTTCGAGTTGTCCTCTCCTTGAGAGTCTGTCACTGTCATACACGGAGAGTTTAACTCTTAACATTCGTGCCCCGAATCTCAAGTACCTATTCCTTGAAGGTGAATTCAAAGACATATGTATTGAAAGCAGCCCTCTTCTCATCACAATATCGGTTGCTATGTATATGACTGAGGACATTTTTGAACGCATGGAGCAAAGCTCAGGTTGCAATTTCAACAAGTTTCTTGGTGGTGTGCCTCTTCTTGAGAAGCTTACTGGGCGTATCTACTTTACGAAGGTAACACTGTATCTTGTTTGATCCCTTTGTTTGCTTCAAGGTCTCCATCACGTGGAAGAATTTTAGTTTATTATACGGAACTATCTGAGTATTGTTTTTTTCCTGTCTCAAGTACTTGAGTATAGGGGATGATCTGGGAAGAATTCCACTTTCATATTGCCATTTGAAGATTATCGAACTATATCAAGTTAGTTTTGAAGATATGAAAGAGGTTTTTGTTCTTCTCCACTTGATTATGAACTCTCCTAACTTGAAGGAACTTCGAATCTCGGTAAGCTATTGTGAGCAGGTTGATACTTTATTTGACGAATATTTTCAGTTTTGCTGTCTATAGATTTTGTTAATGGATGCCTAGGCCATGATGTTTTCTATCTATCAATTTCCCTAGGGTTCCTCAAATGCGCTAGCTGCTCGGGAAGCAACTGATTTAGATTTTTGGGAGAATGAATGCTATTCACATTGCGTATTTGAGAGACTTAAAGTTGTAAAGATGACAGAGATGTCTGGTGTACCGCATGAGATGGAATTCATGAAGTTTTTGCTTGAAAATTCTCCAGTGCTGGAGATGGTGAGTATCTCTTGTTCTTTTGTTATGGAAGAAAGGTTGAGCATGTTGATTGAGTTGGTGAGGTTTCGGAGGGCTTCTCCTCGAGCAGAAATTGTATTCATCCAACCTTAATCATTGTGAATCTCTCATGTAAAGTTCCTCAAGTTTCTCATATGCATCTTTTATTTCATACCTTTTCCCAGTTTCTGATTCCAATTGCAGTATCTTTCTCTTGAAATAAAACCATAATACTTTTGGCGACATCCATTTGAATCATTGACCGTAGGTTACAAAATCGCCGCAGTGGAAGGGGAAGTTATATATAATAGCTCAAAACATAAGTTTTGCAGAGATCATTGATGTTCCTTAGTGTAGATTTTAGAACTGTTCCCGACCATCAGCAACCCTAGAATCTGCAGAAGTTAACTCCAGGTGTAGTTTCTGCAAAAAATTAGGAACAGCTCCCAAAACTCTTGTACACAAATTGCGTTGATGGAAATTGTGTACTTAAATAGAGTAGAGAAAGGATCAGTTTCGTTGGTTCATAAATAACTCTACTTTCAATCAAAGTCTTGAGTTTCAATGGGAAATAGCTTCTCTTAGTTCAGTAGAAACTCTAAGAAGGTAGTTGATTAGAATTATTCCAATGAAAATTCAATATGGGCATGTTTTGTAGGCTAGCTCAAGATGGTCTCACGTTGAATCTCAGTAAACATTCTAGTGCAAACCTCAAAGCGCACGACCTTGTTAAAAATTATGTCGGTTCTACTTCATACCTTCTAATTTGGAAGCATTCCCATCTCAAGGCTTCATATTACGCTCCCTGACTGTGACCTCAGGCCCTCCTACGACGTCTTTATCAACCTCAGTTTATTTTCAGTCATATTGTTCTTCCTCAATTTTTTTTAATCAACAAATTCTGAAGTTTTATTAGTTGAAGGGATAAATACACTTTACACTCTCCAATTTTTAGGGTATTGACACTTTCCACCCATATTTATTATTTTTGTCACAGTACACTCACTAAGATTTCAAACATTTTGCACCATATTTTCCGTCATTTTGGACAGAAATTTACTCTCTAAAACGAAGATTTTACTCTTATAAAATGGTCATTGAAAAATATTATGGGGACAAAATTGTCATTTCACACAACAAATCATTTTTTGTCCAAATTAACCTAAAATTTTAAGGGAAGATGCAAAGGCTGAAAAAAAAAACAGAAAATAAAACTAGATGGTGAAGGGAGGAGGCAAAACCGATAGGTGGCTGCAAGGGGTCGACCAAAGGGAAAATGACCGTGCTCGTGTGTCGGTCGGCCAAACCTTGGCTAGGTTTGAGAGGAATGTCAAAGGACGAGGACAACAGTGGAGCGGGGCCGTTGGAGCTTGAAATATGATGAAAAGTGGTTGGACGTGCGAGATCCACTCGCGTGAGTGGGCGTGCATGATAGTCAGCTCTGGTCATGGACAGATGAGGACACCGATCGATGACGATCCTCTCCAAGCCGGTCGTGTCCACTAGAAACCACCATAGAAGCTGGGATCTAAGTTCGAAGTTTGTTGGAAAACACACAAAAAAGTGACTGAAATGGGTGATTTATTTAGGACTTTGGTCATCGAAGAAGAAAACAAGAAAGGGGAAAGAGGCAGGAGGGCACTGGGTCTCCTCTTGCCGCCGGAGAAAATGGGGGATAGTCGGGAAAGGGGAGGGGATTCTAGAGAGATTGGTCTCATTTATGTTGTTCCTCTTCAACTTGATAATATTTCCCTTTCATGAATTTTTGATAATATTTCCCTTTCATGAATTTTCTTTCCTGTATTTCACCCTCTTCCATTAGTATTTCCATTTGCTCAGGAGAAAGAAAGAACAATCACTATGGTAACAGATGCTAATGAATTCTTTCCGGATTTAACATGCTATTAGAATAATCAAAATCCACCCAAAATCATTATTATTACAAGTTTAATTAACAACCTCAGCATGACATAGTAAAAAAAAAAATTCTTTACCCGGCGGAGACTAAAGGACATGTGACGCACCTAAACGTTCTGTTTCTCAAATCAGATTCTAATTCTAGTCACAAAACCAACACAACTCTAATTATGTACTACTATACAACAAACCCAGATCCACTGGGATTTTTATCACTCCCATTCTTTTTAACTGATACCATTTTCCTGTCTTACTTGGACTTCATTTTTCATGACCATGTTACCTTGGTCCAGAGAGCTCCATTGCCTGGACAAGCAAGGAAGAGTCATCAGTAAGATCTGAGTATCGCTCTGAAGAGGAGAATTCAGTGGCTCTGCATCTGGTTGATTCAGTTCTCTGAGAAGCTTCCCATTTCTCTGCAAGACCATCTCCTTCGAGCATGCGTACTACTTCGGACATCTTTGGTCTGTGACTTGGAAGGTATTGAGTACATAACAAAGCTACTCGAACCATTTCTTCAAGTTCTATTCGATCATAGTTGCTTTTCAGGTCCTTGTCAACTAGCATATCAAGCTTCTTTTCCAGATGAATTTTCTTCACCTGCAATTATGGTGTCGTGGATTAGATATATCTATGCAGATTGAATTTTAAAATTAATTAGCCTTAAAATGCTAACATAAATGGTGGGAAAACTTGTCATCGTCTCACCCAGTCAAGCATTACTCCTTTCTGGTTCGCTGCTTTCCCAAATTCTAGAGCTCTCTGCCCAGATATCAATTCAAGCAGAAGGATCCCAAATCCGAAAACATCTGTTTTCTCCGAGGACTGCCCTGTCGAGAGATACTCGGGGGCTATATGTCCCACAGTGCCTCTGACAGCCGTTGTCACATGTGAATCGCGGTGATCCAAGAGCTTTGCCAGTCCAAAATCTCCTACCACAGCTTCACAGTAGTCATCAAGCAATATATTTGCAGCTTTCACATCCCTATGAATTATCTTGGGATCACACTGCTCATGCAAGTATAATAAACCTCTTGCAGCTCCCAATGCAATTCTTTTCCTTGTACCCCAATCCAAGGCTGGTTTTGCTACAATGGAGGAAAAGTAAACAATGAATGTAATGTACATGTTGGAGAGATGCATGGACCCAGCCTGATAAAATAGCTCTAAAGTTACTATTAGATTACACCCTGTCATCTTCCTGTGATTGTATAGGAATTGCCTTACCTTTGAGACGGGATGCAACACTCCCATTCGACATGTACGGGTAAACCAAAAGCCTCTCCGTGGTTGTCATACAAAATCCATAGAGCCGGAGAAGATTCCGGTGCACTGCTAGACTAATCATCTCAACTTCAGTTTGAAATTGAACCTCACCCCCAATGGCATTTCCATCTTTGAGTCTTTTCACAGCTACTACTGAACTATCTTGAAGATAGCCTTTGTAGACATTACCAAAACCACCCTTTCCAATCAGGTTCTTGCTGCTGAAATTGTTTGTAGCCTTTTGTAGTTCTCGAAACTGAAATTTCTTTAAGTTTCCGAGGCAAAGATCTTCATGATGTTGTTCTGGAATTTGCAAGAATCAAACTGTGAATACAAAAGTATGCAATGCTGTCCACTACTGCTTCAGGTTTCTGAAGAAAATGTGTGTTTACTAACCATAAACATCGAAGAATATTTGCTGGTTGTGTCGCTGTCTCAACCAAAGAAAGAAACCAAGCCCAAGAACTAATAGGCAAATACACCCAAGGCTTGAACCAAAGGCCAAGGCAATTTTCTGGCTCTTAGTTGCTCCGGAAGGTTGAGAGTCTAAAGAATCACAGAGAACAACAAGACAGGATATATTAGTGGCAAGAACTTGAACCTGGAAACTGAAATTTTTTTTCATCTCTCAACTTTTCTTAAATCAGGGGATGGCGCATATAAGTGGAACCAGCTTTGCTCGATCATTACCTTAAACTAAAATCAGAAGTGAAGTAATGATGGAGAGACAAAAAAGAGGAAATAAAAACAGAGCAGGGTGAGGTTCGAATAAACTGAAACAAATTTGCGACAAGCGACAGCATTAATTACTTTGTGAGTTATTCAAGGAAACTGAAGGCAGCACCGACGGAGTTCCAAAGCAATGCTTCTCAGTTGCGGTGGCACATATCAAAGGATTTCCAACAACACTGTTCCAGTAAAAAAGATTCACAAATGATTAACAAAAGAAAAGGTTGAATGTTCTGAAAGGGGGAAAATCTAACATTTTTAGGAGTGACTTACTTGAATGTCTTAGCATTTAAGCTTGGTACAGGACCGCTCAAGTTGTTATAAGACAGATCCCTAACAATATAAGCACCATTTCAGAGATATAATCATGTAAATTACATGCCCGAAACATAACAATCATTAAAGAACAAGGTTGGAAGATAATTACAGAAAAATGAGCTGGGTCATGTTTGCTAAAGTTGAAGGAATTGCACCGGAGAGATTATTATTGTTTAGCCGCCTGATCAGAATGGTCATTTATAAGTTACTGGCCACTAAATCCAACTCCAAGAATCCCATGTATAAGCCATGTGTACGGACAAGAATTCTACAATTTGACTTACAGGTATTGAAGGCTTTTCAGGCGGTGTAAAGCAATAGGAAGTTGGCCAGTGAAGTTGTTAATGGAAAGATCGAGCGTGCGAAGCTTTTGAAGTCTCCCAAGCTCAGAGGGGATTTGCCCTGATATGTTGTTGTTCTGCAGGATCCTGCAAAAGAATTCTTCAAATAAGATACTCCACGCTGAGACATCCACTTATCTAATATGTTGCACGTCTTACACAGACTGGAGGTTTGTCAACTTGCTGATGCTCGGTGACAGAGTACCAGACAAGTTCTGGCTCGGAGCTCCACTGCAGGAAAACCAGTTCGGCTCAATCAGAAACAACATATTATAATTTATCAGGAAGACATTTCCTTGGTTTGTGTCCATCCTGTTCCATTCTTACCAGTTACTTGTTTGGTGATATAGTTGTACTTACAAAGCGGTGACGAAACCATCAGTAGAGCAAGTGACCAGAGTCCAGCTACATGGATCCACAGCAGTCTCGTCCCAATTATTAAGAACATCATGAGGATCCTTCAGGGAACCTCTAATGCCCATCAAAGCTATCACTGCAGGGTTTATAACCAATATGAAGGACTATTCACTCTTAGACGGCTGCAATTTAAAACTCGAGAAAAGAGCTCCATTTACCTTCATAGTTGACACCTTTAGCAGAAAGCAAACCAGTTGTCGAAGTCCATAAGCATAAGAATGCCACAAAACACAAGACAACTTCCTCTCTGTTTTCCATTGAACAGCAAGTTCAAAACACTAGGAGCCCAGATGCCAGAATCAGCTTGTCCTTTTTGATGAAGCAAGCAAGCAAGGAGCTTGTAGGAGTGGTTTGAACAAATAAAAGCAACCAATCTTCAAGCGCTTTTTGTTCTTGGTGCATGAAGTATTTACATTGGAAACCAACCCAGTACAATTCCTGACCCTTACCGTACCATCAAGGCACTCAATCACACCTTCCCTCACACCAGAAGTCACAGAAGTTTGGTCGTAAAAAGAACCAAAGAGAACTAACATACGTGCCACCAGGTCACCAAAGTAAAGAGAAGAATACAATAAAAGGTAAGAGCCACATTAACCAAATCTACACGTTTGCAAAAGAGGACATCAAAAAACGGAAATACCTTCAATCATCCACTATTCGTAACAAAGAAAGGAAAAAGACGTTCGAGACTTATTCTATTCTATTTTTTTTAATTGTTTCCCATCCACTAGTGGAGACTTATTCCATTCACCATTGCCGGATTTTCAACTATGAGCGAATCAAGCCCTAACTATTAGACACCATAAGACGTAAAAAGTAAGAGAACCTTAAAAAGGAATTACTTTCTGAGGTCAGTCATGCAGTTTTGCTGTCAGCCAGAGAGAGGTGTAGAGAGAGTCTAGACATCAGCTGGCATTGCTTTGGTATTCTAAGCTTCTATTGTAGCCTCTGATTACCCAACATTCCCTGAAGTTGGCCATTATGTTATTGCAAAAACATGTTATGTCTTTGTAATATATATATATATATATATATACCTCCATATTTTTATTTGAATCTCGAGGGGTTAGAGGTTGAGTTTGATGATGTAAGGGCTACTGGAGGGATCTTTTGTCGTGCCAATTATTTCTCTCGTATTTTCAACTTTTCAACAAAGAAGAAAATATATTCTTCCTCCAATTATATCAGTAGCGCTTTCTTTATTGATTCTGGACACACTCAAAACTGTCTCCATATTCAGCAGACAGTACTTCCAATAAAACAATCAAAAGCAGCAAGCAGCTCAGGAAAAACAAAAAAAAAAAAATCAAAAGCAGCGAACTTTAAAAAGCAAAAGGTACTCTACCCTCTCTCTCCATCTCTGTCCTCTCTATAAATGTGAAATATGTTTGTGGCATGTATTTTTGTGGGTCCAAAGTACGAGTACCTGGGCTGGTGATCAGATATGAACAGGGTTATGGTGTACCTCTCCGGCACCAAAGTGGAATCTGGGGGGCACTCTTTCTTTTTGGTCGGTGGTCGGAAAAATCTGATTTGGCCATTTAGGCACCACTCTGTTTATGGCTTTTGTAATTGTACATAGGTGCACGTGCAATGCAGGCCCTACAGTTCCGTTGACTTGGTGTTTCGAACGTTTCTTTGGACCGATTGCCAGAAGAAACGTTTGGTTCTTTCGGAATTGCAGTATAATCATGTAACAAAGCATACTTGGGATTAGGCTTATGAATTCCGGACTTGGCACGTGTCTGCATGGCATGAGAGGAAGAAGATGGTGGAGGAGAAACTAAGCGTGGCTCAGGCAGACTAGGAAGTAATGGAGTTGCAGCCAAGGATACGGGTGCATTAGAATTAGCTTCTTCCGTGGAATTGTCTGGACGAGATAAAAGATCGGAGATAATTCTGGATTTGCTTAATGGAGCATTTGGAGTAAAAACCTCGTGTTGATGATGCACCGGCATGGGATGCGGCGGAGTGGGAGAGGAACATTGTGAATCCCACTCCTGAAACGTGGTTACCATGGGTTCAGGTTGGGGTTGGCAATTGGTGACTGATTGTTTGAATGGAAATATGGCCTCATCAAATACAACATGGCGAGAAATAATAGTTTGTCTTGTAGGGGGTAGTAACACCGATATCCTTTACGACGATCACTATATTCCAGAAAAGACACATGGAAGAGATTCAGTGTCAAATTACTGGTTTTTCAATCCCACATATAAGGATAACACCTTGAACCCAACACGCGAAATGATCCATAGTCCAGTCAGTGGCGGAACCAGGATTTTAGTTAAGGGGGCAAATTCTTAAGGCGAAATGACATCTCAAAAATTTGTCCTACGTAATGCAAAATTGTCTTATTGTTAAAATATCGAAAATTAAGGACTAAAAACATTAAAAATATTGAAATACACTTACCATGATCCATCAACATCTATGTGTCCTTACCAAGGAATCGTCAAAACGTATAACAATCTCATATACTTCGCCCAGATCGAACCTTAGAGCAGGTTAGCTAGCGTACCTAAAACTTCAAGGCATACACAAGGGTCCACAGGACATTAAGTCGTGAGGGGCGTTGTAACAATTGCCTAATTGTTTTGGAATTTATGAGAAATGAAAGTGTTTGGAAGATGAGATAAATTGTAAGAGCGCTTTTTCATGGTAGCTCGATCCTTCAAATGATAACTGTTTTTCATTTACTTTTTGCTTGCTTTCATCCGTTCTACAATTCCAAATATATTCTCTGGAATCATCTAACAAAACTAACTGTCTTGCTGGATCGGGTCTTACTAATGGGCTTACTAACAATTAAAAGTAATAACGCTAATGGACTCGAAATACTGAGCCTAAAAACAACAAATAACAGTTTATTGACCAATTCCACTTCAAGGCACATGCACCTTAATCTTCACTCCAACACCTCACGTCGTCAACTTCTTCGAAAAGCTTCTAACTTTACCAATCTCCACGTTTCACGTCTTCTTCTTCTTCTTCCGCAATTATGTTCTTCTGCAAGTATGCTTTTTTCACCGATTGTGACAGGAGTTATGTGGGGGATAATTAAGCAGTGAAGGAGGCTGGGCTTAAAGGGGGGTGATGGCAAATATATTTTTTTTTTAAAAAAAATCTTCAACGAACTGAAGGGGGGAAAATCTTCAACGTTTTAAAAAACTGAAGGGGGGCAGCCGCCCAAGGCGCCCCCCATGTGGTTCCGCCACTAAGTCCAATTTTTTGTGATGAAGCATAAAATAGGATGACTCCCATTGAAGTGTAATAGTAGGAAGCCTGTTAATTAAAAACACAGCACTGACGAATGCTTCAACCCAAAAACACTTAGGAATATTAGCATAGATCATCATTGTAAGTCTCAATTCTCTAATATTTATGTGTCGTCTTTCAACAACCCCATTCTGCTCAGGCGTATAAAGACATTATACCTGATGTATTATACCAGATTTCTGTAGATGAGTAAGAAAATCTTGATTTATAAATTCACCTCCTCCATCAGTTTGCAGGACCTTAGGATATTTGCAAAACTGTCGGGATACATATTTCTCACACAACAAATATTGAGAAAAAAATGTAGACTTGTTCTTCAAAGGAAACAACCAAATGAATTTTGGTAAAATCATCTACGATAGCAGCATAATATCGAAAATGATTAATAGATGAAACAGGAGTAGGTCCCCATAAATCAATGTGAAGCTTATCAAAAACGTCAAAAGTCACAGAAGATGAAACTGCAAAGGTAAGTTTAAACATTTTTCCTAATTGACGACTTGCACAAATATCAATGTCTGACTGATTGGATAATACTTTAATTAGACCATTTTTCTGAGATTGGCTACAGCAGCTGCCTGAGGGTACCCGAGCCTTTGATGCCACAAATCTGATCTCATTGCCTGAAATCTAGTTGAAAAGAAAGCAGCTGGTGAAGCCCGAATGGTGTAGAGATTACCCTGCTTGGTGCCCTTCATCAGAACCCTTTGTGTCACCCAATCCTTTATCACAAAATCGTCATCAGAAAATTTACAATTTACTGGATAATCAGTAGTTAATTGGCCAATAGATAATTGATTCCTTTCTAGATCCGGAACCAAGAGAACATCAGATAAAATGATTTTTGAAGAGCCCGAACCAAGAGTGCATCACCAATATGTGTAATGTGCAAGAAATCACCATTACCAGTTAGAACACGGTCAGATCCAATATAAGGACGCAAGTTATGCAATATACCTTCATGAGAAGTCATGTGGGCAGAAGCTCCTGTATCCGAAGTCCATTTATCGTTATTTGTTTCTAAGTCAAAAGTGAGAGCTGCAAATGCCTTGGGAATGTTATCAAGTTGAATGGAGTGATTAAACCGATGCCAACAACGAATGACAATATGCCCTCGCTTGTCACAAATTTGACACAAAAGATCACGGTTGGTCTAAGACTAAAGTTAATAAAAATAAAATATATTTAATTATTCAAATTATTTTCTCTCCCTAAATCCGAATATAATCAATGGTCTAAGAGCCAATGCGTACATAGTAATCAGGCATATTTGCATTTGTCCCTTCCCTCCTCACCCCCACAACCAAGCCTTCCATTTGGTGGGAGTTTGTTTTGGATTTTAGGACTTTCACAATTCACATGGATATGGTGTCATTCCCTGTCCTTCCTTTTGCCTTCTGTCATGCACTTACTTAAATTTTTGGCCCTTTAACTCTTCTTTCCTTGATTGGTAAGAAAGAAAAAGAAAAACCCTTCTTTCCTTGATTAATGAAACCTATTACCCATTACCCAAGGAAATTCCCGGGCCAGGTCTTGGCATCAAAAGGGGAGTCAAAAAGTCGGAGATTAAAGATAATTTGACCGTAATCATCGCATGCATGAAGATATGTATGCACTGGGGGGGGGGAGATGAGTAGGGAATGATTGTTCTTTCTTACCCACTAGGTCCTGTTTGAATGGAGGAAGGAGACGCTATTTTGAACAATTTATACTACCGACATGATTTTGTCTTTGGCCGTCCCTTGACGAAAGAGGACGTGTAAAGCCCTCCAAATCAGTTGACGCTCCCTAACCCCACTCCTCACTCTATCCAAAAAGCAAATAAACTGCTGTCTTATTCCCCCCGTGTTTCGTCTCCTTTCCGTTATATCGAGTTTATGCAGAGAACTTGATGTCAACCTCAAATTTTTTTTCAAAACATATGATTCTCTTACTGGCCGGCTTCAGGAACAACTAAGTCTAAATGTCCTTCCTAGAAGAGAACAAATGTGTAAATGTCCTTAATCAAAGGTCGACAGTCACAGGAGGGACATTACGGCCAGTCTAGTAGTGCTAGATATAGCTCTCTATAGCTTTGAGAAGCTTGCTGTACATATTTTATTTTGGGACTTAAATATTGTTATCTATTAGCTATGAAGAATTGAAACTATACCCAGACGGATATCATAGGAGGATTGTACAAAAAAGGATATAATTAAAAACCTATATATCAAGGGAATTTTGACAAAAAAATTGACATTTTCAACCATGTAAGGTTATTCATTAGACTAGGGGCCTGCTACAAACATAGCAGCTTTGAAAATCAAACCCCATGAGTCTATCGACCAGAGCCCTGCAGTGAGAGGGTGGCAATGGCTTCATGCATGAAGCCAAAGCGCCTCACCAAAGATCACATCCGCAGTAGTCTTCCTTTTGATATTGCAAAACAACAATAGGGGCGGCAAAAGATCATATCAAACGGGCCCCCAAGGGATATTAAAATAGAATACCAGACTGTTATCTCGAGTGCCTTACGAGAGTAAGGCTCCTTGCAAATCATTTTATTATTTGGAAAGTAATTTCTGTAATTTTCGACTATATAGGGAGTCAAGTAAATTACGGTCAATCGAAACTCAATTCTCTACTTGTTTGAAAGTGGTTTACTTTTTGAAACTAGTGAATCTTATTTCCTGACCTGCCTCTTCTAGTCTTAGGGATGGCAAAAAACCAATCGACCTGACCTGCTGACTCGAAACCGACCGGTTCAACCAAAACTGGTTGGGTTACATTGTGGTCGGGGTCGGATTTTAAAACATGAACCTGAGAAAAATCAAGTTCGTGTTCGGGTCTCTAACCCGAAACCAAATCATTCAAAAGAACTCGGCCCGATGGTTTTAAATTTTTTTCGGGGTAGGGATCAGGTTTTGAAACATGAACCCGAGAAGAATAAGGTTGATGTTCTGATCTCCAACCTAAAACTAAAGTATTTAAAGGAACACGACCCCGACAATTTTAGCTTTTTTTGGGTCGGGTTTTGAAACATGAACCTGAGAAAAATCAGGTTCGTGTTCGCATCTCTAGCCCGAAACCAAATCATTCAAAATAACTCGACCCCGACAGTTTTAGCTTTTTTTTGGGATTGGGGTTTGAAACATGAACTCGAGAAAAATCAGGTTCGTGTTCGGGACTCGCTCTAACCCGAAACTCAAGCATTCAAAGGAACCAAACCCTAACAGTTTTAACTTTTTTCGGTATCGAGATGGAGTTTTAAAACATGAACCCGAAAAAGTTAGAGTTCGGGTTTCTAACCCGAAACCAAAACATTAAAAGGAACCCGACTCCTTTCTTACTCTCTCAAAAATGTTATTTTATTTTAAATTGATGTTAAAAATTAAATTTATTTATAAAAATATAACAAATGTAAAAAAATTGAAAAATACTTTTGAAAAATATATTTGATGTAGCAACCAAACACCAAAATTAGAATACTTTACTCAAACATAATAGGCTGCTTTACAAACGGACCCTATATATTTGATTTTTTTTATGTTCAATTGAACTAGCTGGCCTAGACTCACACAATTGTCTAAAATGGGGCTGACTTGCAATTACTCAAAGGTGTAAGAACAACCTCAGTTATGTTGGTAAGTGAATGGGTTTGGCGTTAGGGTGGGTTGAAATCTTATCACTTACATGAAAAGTAGAGAATAGATTGGATCTTCCCCGAGGAAAGGCCACCCCGATCAGGGATGCTGAATTGGCATTTTAGGAGCCTAATCAAAAAGGGTTTGGCCGATTATGCGATTTTTAATGTTTTCCCTGTTCATAAAGGCCGAGCGATCGAGAATAATTTCCTTTCAAAAGGTGTCGTAATGCTTAGGATACCTCACACCCAAGCCCAACTTGCGTCTTCCTTTTCTTTTCTTTTTTCTGAAAAAAACTTGTGTCTTTCTGTTTGTAGTAGGGCTGATCAAATTTGGGCCGGAACCGACCAAACCGACCCAAACCGAACCGACTGGGCAGGTCAGTTTTGGGTCACCACCGGTTCGGCTGTCGGCCCAAATATGTAGAGAACCGAGTGGGTCGGTTCGGCCCACGGTTATTGGTATTTGTGACTTTTGCCTATTTTTTAATTTTTTTATCTTTAGTGGGGGTGGGGACGACGTCGTCTCCCACCCTCTTAGCCTTTTGCCCTTATGTCGTACGTAATGCCTCCTCCTTTACCCCACATCTCTCGTCGCTCTTGAGTCCCCGACTCCCCACTCCATTCTCTCTCAAAACCCTAGCCGCCGCCCCCCACCGCAGCTCACCCCCTCAAAACTCTCTTTCTCTCTCACACACACTCCCTCACCTATCAGCTCCTCCACGCCGATCTCCCTCTCTTTCTCTCTCTTGAGTCCCCGACTCCCCACTCCACTCTCTCTCTCTCAAAACCCTAGCTGCGGCCCCCCACCGCAGCTCACCCCCTCAAAACTCTCTCTTTCTCTCTCACACACACTCTCTCACCTCTCAGCTCCTCCACACTAATCTCCCTCTCTGTCTCTCTCTCTCTGAAGTCTGAACGCCTAGTGCCGCAATTCCCACCGGCCACTGCTGAGGACAGCCCCACCGTCGACTGCCGCTTCCTCCAGTGTTCCGTGCTCTTCTAGCCTCCAGGTATCCCTCTCTCTCTCAGCTCAGCTTCCATGAATAATGAATCTGTGATGAAGAATTTTGTGATGAATCTGTGATTGTAATTTTGATCATTGACATGTTGTTGGAATTTTGAATCTCTGATTGGAAAGTGGTGATCATTAGGATTGTGATTTGTGATTTGGATTTAGGGCTTTTTAATTTCAATTTAAATCTGTCAAAAGTGAGGATTCAGGTGATTTGGAATTTCAATTGGTACCCAATGATTACTCCGGTGCTCAAGTGATTGTTGGTGGCTATAATTTCTTATTTAGTAGGAACTTGGAAGTTAACAGATTTTTGAAAATTAACATATTGCTTTTGTTGTAAAGTGACTGCTTTCATAAATTCATTGACATGTTGTTTTATTGTTGTAAATTGACTTTAGTGTTGTCGTAAATTTTGCTCAGTTTGCTTGGGTGTTGCTGTTGAGGAAAATCAAATCAGGTTAGTATTTCGTATTTCTCATTTTACTAAGTTAGTGTTAGTTTATTTTAGAGATTGGAAGTTAGGATTCTGTTGGTTCTGTGGAGATCGGAGGTCAGGGTTGATTTGATGGTGGATTTGGATGAATTTAGGGTTGGGTTTGTTTGATGAATTTAGGATTGATTACATGTTGTTTGTTGAATTCGGATTGCTATGATTGCTGATTACATGTTTACATGTTGTTGAATTTGGATGAATTTAGGGTTAGGTCTGTTTGATGAATTTATGATTGATTACATGTTGTTTGTTGAATTCGGATTGCTATGATTGTTGATTACATGTTTACATGTTGTTGAATCCGATTACATGTTCTTGAATTCGGATTGCTGATTACATGTTGTTTGATTGAATTTGGATTGATTACATGTTGGATGAATTTAGGGTTAGGTTTGTTTGATGAATTTATGATTGATTACATGTTGTTTGTTGAATTTGGATTGCTATGATTGCTGATTACATGTTGTTAGATGGAAGAGACTCCAACAAGTACCCCTGATAATGAGTCTCAGAAGACTGTGATTGATATTAAAGATGAGTTGGATGAGGTGCATATTGATCTCGATGACAATAACCCTAGTATTAATACTGCTCCTAGTCGACCTTTGGCTAAAAGGAAAGAGTCTAGAGATTCTTCATTAGTATGGGAACATTTTACAAAGGTTGAGGGTTTGCCTGCTGATTCACTTAAAGCTGCATGTAACTATTGTGGGAGACAATATTATTGTCATTCTAAGAGAAATGGAACTTCATCGATGATAACCCACTTGGAGAATCAGTGTAAAAAATACCCTTATCGGTTTGGGGTGGCTGATAAAAATCAGCCCACATTGAGCTTTGATAAGAAACCTGAGGGGGAGGGGAATAGTTCTAGTTCTATGATCATGCATAGGTATAATGCTGAGGACCTTCGTCAAACAATTGTTGAGTGTGTTATTGGTGACGAACACCCATTTAGAGTTGTTGAGGGTCGTTGTTTTAGGAGGCTTTTGAAGAAGTTTGAACCCAGATTTCAGATGTCATCTCGTATGACGGTTGCTAGGGATTGTTTCAAGATATACAACGTAGAGAAAGCAAAGTTGAAAAAATCTTTGAAGTCAATTTCTAGTAGAGTTTGTCTCACTACTGACACTTGGACTTCTAATCAGAACTTGAATTATATGTGTCTCACTGCATACTTTATTGATGATGATTGGAAATTGCACAAGAGAATTATCAACTTTTGTTTGATTGCTAGTCATAAAGGAGATACACTTGGGATGAATATTGTGGCATGTCTTCTTGAGTGGGGTATTGCTAGTAAGGTTTTTACTATTACGGTTGATAATGCCTCTTCAAATGATGTTGCACTTGAATTTTTGAAGAGACGCTTGAAACCCAACATTGCCCTTGATGGACAATTTCTCCATATGAGGTGTTGTGCCCATATTTTGAACCTTGTAGTGAATGAGGGATTGAAAAAATATGATGAGTCTATCATAAGGGTGCGCAATGCAGTGAGGTATGCAAGATCTTCTCCAGCTAGGATGGATAGGTTTAAGAGATGCGCTGAAAAATATAACATAGAATGTAAAGCTATGTTGTGTCTTAATGTTTCCACAAGATGGAATTCTACTTATCTGATGTTGGAGAAAGCAGGGAAATATGAAAAGGTCTTTGACCGGCTCCATGATGAGTATCCTCATTATAGGAGCTACTTTACTGAAGGTGCTAGTGAGTCACTGCAATTGGGACCTCCTGAGATGTTGGATTGGGAGAAAGTTAGGATATTTGTTCAATTTTTGGAGTTGTTTTATGAGGCTATTATACAGTTTTCAGGATCTTCATATGTGACTGCAAATATCTACTTTCAAGATATTTGTATTATCCAAGAGAATATTTCTAACTTGTGTGAAAGTGGTAATCATATTTTGAAAAATATGGCAACGAGTATGAAGAGAAAATATGATAAGTATTGGGGGATCTCTTTTTGAAAATAAATATGTTGTTGTTTGTTGCTGTGGTGCTTGATCCAAGGTATAAGCTGACTACTTTAGAGCTTTGGTTCAAGCAAAACTATCCGACTGAAGAGGGGGATGTAATGTTCGCATTTATGAAAAATGTGTTTGATCGGTTGTGTGCGGAGTATACAGATAAGTTTGGTACTGTTGAAGTAACACCTCAAGCTTCTCGCCCAACGCATAAGGTTGGGGAGGGTAATCAAACTCGCCGATTGAAGTTGGCTCGCATCCTTGAAAGGCTTGAAGAGTCTACATCTACGGGTGATGGAAAATCAGAAGTGGAACAGTATTTGACTGATGGTCGTGAGGCAAGAATTGAGGAATTCAATATTTTACAGTGGTGGAAGTCCAATGCATCTAAGTATCATATTCTTGCTCGCATGGCACGAGATGTTATGGCTATCCCAATTTCCACAGTATCTTCTGAGTCCGCTTTTAGCACTGGAGGACGTGTTCTAGACTCTTATCGGAGTTCATTGGCTCCTCGAACAGTGGAGGCCCTCATATGTGTACAAAATTGGATAGAGGAAGACTCTATTGCTGAGTCTAATGTTGATTATGAGTTAGTGGAAAATGTAGAGAAATATGAAGAAGAAACAGGTATTTTAATTTATGTAGTTAATTATAATTTATTTTAATCACAATTTATATTTATGTATACTTAAATTGCTTTGATTTGCTATTTGTTTTCAACAGTGGAGATCCTTGGGCCGTCCGAGAAGCGTGCAGTTGATGATTAAATGTAGAAGTTGAAATATTTGAACCTTGTTCAAGACTTAATTTTTTTGGTTGTTGTAATTTTTTTGTTGTTAATTGTTAACTTGTAACTTATTTTTTTCTTTTTTTTTGGTAGTTGATACTTGTAAGGGCTGGATGTTAAATAGCCCATTTTTTTTCTTATTTTGTTTTGTAAGTATGCTGCTGTTACTTATTAGGACTCATGCATGCATAGCTACAAAAACCCAAAGAAGCATAAATTTTGCATTATAGGTCATAAATCGTGTGAAACATTTGAAAAAATGGTAAATTTTGGGCCACTGAATGGGCTAAACGAATGGTAAATTTGGGCTTACATAGATTAAAATGAATTTGAGCTATTAAATTAGGCTTTTAAAAAAGTGAAATTTTGGGCCCAGTATTGGGCCCAACCGACCGAACCGGGCTGACCACCGAACCTGGTCGGCCAGGCCGGTTCTCCCAACTGGCGATTCGGCCGTCGATTGAAAAATAATAAAAACCGAACCAGTCGGTTCGGCCCACGATTTGGGCGCAAAACCGAACCGACTGGTCGGTCATCACCCCTAGTTTGTATTGCAGATCGCATTCTCTCCACTCACCTAATACCACCGGGGGAAGGTACGTAACACTCCCCCACCTCCTTCCCCTCTCTCCGTCTCAGACACATGCGGGATGCATATGTCCTTCTATTATATATTTATATGCACGTACTATATATTTATATGAACATGGTATTACAAAATTTGTTAAGCACCTACGATAGCTGGATGCATTCACTTATGTTCTCTATTTGTATTAGCATGCATGATTTCGTTTTTAAGGGAACGAAAAACTTAGTTGGGAAATGCATTGATCGAGTTGGGTCCGCAATGACAAATTCTAATTACTTGGATCACGCTCGGCTCTAGCTATAAACATAGGCAATTGTCTAAGACTCCCAAATTTAGAAGGTCCCCAATTTAAAATTTTTTTTAATGAAATATTTTTAAAAAATAATATTAATGACTAAAAAATTTAGGGAAATTTGCTTTTTAGTCACTGGGTTTTACCCTCTTTTTATTTTTAGTCCTTAAACTTAATGAGTCAAATTTTTAGTCCTTTAATTTTCACTCCGTTTAAATTTTAGTCCTTCCGTTACCCTCTGTCACCCTAATTAACGGAATAATTTTACACGCCAGCTTTCATCTAACACGCCACCCTTCATTTTCACATTAGTCTCAACCAATTGAACGTGATTTTTTAAACGACCTGTAGCTTCTATTGGTTGAGGCTAAATAGAAGCTACAGGTCGTTTAAGAAATCAAGTTCAATTGGTTGAGGCTAATGTGGAAATGAAGGATGGCGTGTTAGATGGAAGCTGGCGTGTAAAATTATTCCGTTAATTAGGGTGACGGAGGGTAACGGAAGGACTAAAATTTAAACGAAGTGAAAATTAAAGGACTAAAAATTTGACTCATTAAGTTTAAGGACTAAAAATAAAAAGAGGGTAAAACTCAGTGACTAAAAAGCAAATTTCCCAAAAATTTAACATTAAAAAGTATATTAATTGAAGACACCTATTAAATCTCCTTGATTGAATGTGCATTAACTTTTCTCCAAATTTAAGAGGCCTCCAATTTCAATTTTTTTGTAATGGTATATATTTTTTAAAAAATTAATATTAAGGCCTAAAAAACTTGATTGAAAAGACCTATTAAATCTATTTGATTGAATGAACATTAATTTTTTCCTAAATTTAAGAGGCTCTAGTTCAAATTTTTTCTTTAATGTTATATTTAAAGAAAATTTAATATTAAAGCCTCAAAAACTTAACTTAAAGAAAATGAGTGTTAACATTTCACATTTTGTGGTATTTATAAAGTCTGCGTTTAACCCTATAATATATTCTTGTTTAAAGAAAATAATTATAATTAATTCAAAGAAACCCTATAAAGTCTAATTCAATCTCTTTATTTCTTTAATTTTTTACCATTATATATTGTTAGCTACTTAAACTTATTTGAGACAATATCCGTCAAGTATAAAATATATAAAAATCATCTTTCAACCATTATGTTTTTTATTCTTATAATTTATTGGAGCTTCTCAACTCTTATCTTTTCTAACTAAAGTCTTAGGTACTGTTATTCTAAACTTTTTAATTTCATTTTTTTTAAGTTGTATTTATTTTAATTATCATTAAAATTAATAAAATCTTACTTAAGATGGAGTGTGACTCAAGAAATATTAAATGATTAGTAATATTATTAATTAAAAATGAAATATTAACAAATTTAGAATATAAACACTTTGATAAGTAATTTTACATCCGCCAAAACGTTATAAGAATATTTTTAACTAATTTTTATTAATATTTTATTTTATAAATTATTATAAAATGCATCACTTTATAATTTTGCCTAAGACCTCAATTACCATAGAGTCACCTCTGACTTGTATCAACCCTACAATGTACTATTTAAATCAAGGAGCCTTTTAATAAGTTCATAATATATCATATATAGGGTCCGTTTACAATGTAAAATTTCACAAAATTTTACACCCTCTCACAATAAAATATTACAATATAATCTCTCTCTCCCATCAAATTATAACTTTTCACTACAAAAAATATAAAAAATTACATCTCTCTTCACTTTTTCACTAAACCCAATACCTAAAATTTTAATAACACAAAACTTTTACAACACAAACCCACCCTAGTGTACACCACACATGAACCTTAAATTTTAGTCTATAAATTTGGGTCCAATTATGCTATATTAATGTGGAATAGTATTATATTTACCTCTTACACGTGTATATTTAACAACAATTATTGGGGAGTGCCATAAGTTTAAATCTTGCCCCTATATAAAAATGAAAAGAAAAATAAAAACTTTATTGTGAACTTAGTTCTTGTTGGCGTATAGATCCATGCCACCCAAAGTCGTGATTTGCGGCTGCCATAAATGACAAGATTTGTGAGCCGCAAATCTTGCTTGGTTTCAGCTGCATCGACAGGGAATTAAATGCACCGAAATGAAGAAGATTTGCGGCTGCAAATCTTGAAGTTTTTCTTCACTTCTCTCGATAGTTTTTCTCTATAAATACGAACTTCTGTAAACGAATTCGGTGTGACTCTCCGATGTAGAGCACCAATAGGTGGAGGGAAACGATGTGCCTCTCTGCGAAGAGCACCCGTGGGTTGAGAGAGTTTGTGAGGAGAAAGGTGCGGTTGAGAGTTGAGAGTTTGTAAAGTTTTGATTATGTGAATGAAATCAAAATAATCTCCTTGTGTTTGGTGTTTCCCGTTCTGTGCTCAACAAGTGGCATCAGAGACAGTTCTGATCCCAACAGTTCTCTCTCTTTCCGCAGACAAGACCAATCACTATTCAGTGACTGAATTGCAAGGAAACCGGTCCTCACCATTCTATCGTTGAAAACATGATTTAACGCACGTCTTTCAGAACCATTAGAAAAAAGACAGTGGAAGCACCAACAAGAGGATAAATAAAGGTCGTCCTAAAGCAAAAAATAGGAATGGACCAAATACACGACTCACTTCACAAAAGATTCTCCCCTTAATTAATGACTGGTTATAATGTACGTAGATGGAGCGATTTGCTTTCATCTCAACACGATATTTAATTAAGGGGAGAATCTTTTGTGAAGTGCGTCGTATATGTGCGCCCGGAAGTAATATATTACATACGATCTATTGTTATACCTACTGACATGAAAGGTCGACATGGTGCAACTCTGAATATATATATAGAGAGAGAGAAAGAGAGTGAGAGACCTGAAACCTTGCCAATGCTTTAAACTCAACGTAATTTAATATATGAAATCTCAAGTGGTGGAGATGAAGGGGAATTGGGTTCGTTTCTACAATTAGTATGGAACCCCAATAATGCAATAGATGCTTCTCATGTGCGGCCCAATCGTCTCCAATGACTAAAAGCTGCTTTTATTTACTGGATCGGAATTATATCCCAGTGAGACGTTAAAAAGACACTAAAGGTGTAGGTCCATTATTGTTGATTGGGGATTTAATTTAATTCATCAATGTACATACGTAATTAATTGACTTGCCATGGCAATGCGTTTGGTGGAATCCCTCTACCGCTCCGCAACACAAAGAAAAAGCTACGCAAAGTCGTACGTCTTTGGAGTAACCTATCATGAATTATACTCACCGGTCTTCTTCCCAATATTATACTTAATCCTACGTTTATTGGGACAAAGCTAGGGTTCAATTCTAAGCCGCCAGTTTTACTATTGTAGAATTTTGGGGGCAGGGGATAAAACGCAAAAATCCAAGAAAATTTAGGGGTAAATGCAAAATCAGTCCATGTGATATACGCCGAAATTGAATTAGTCTTTATGATAACAAAAACATAAAATTAGTCTCTGTGATTTCACTTTCGTTAACTGTTGGTCCTCCCATCATGGACTGATTTTATCCCTTTATAAAATCAGAATGACTAATTTATATTTTTGTTATCACAATAACTAATTCGATTTTGGTATATATCACATAAATTAATTTTACATTTATCCCGAAAATTTATTTGAAAAAAAATTGACTTTTTACCTACCTATTTTGGGATTGGCTAGGGGCAATTCTCCTAGCCTTGTCCCTGACATCAAGCATCAGGTAAAGTCAAAGAGTGCACGAAGTAATTATTATTATTATTATTATTATTATTTTCAATAACGAAGCAATCTGATGCACATTAAAGGTGTGTACATAAGCAGATGAACAAATTTTTTTTTTGTTCTAGTTTCATTTTACCGAAATGGAATCGAAATGGAATCGGAATTTTCGGAATCGATTACGAAAATTCCAGTTTAGCATGTGGGCTTTTTAGACATATTTTTTTGGACCCTAACGAGCTAAAAATATTTTTTGGACTGAATTTTTGAAAGATTTTTCTATTATTAATCATAATTAACAATAAATGTAGAAATTTAACCAAAATTTAGATTCTAAAATAAAAATTCAAATAATTTCTGTACTTATCATATATTATACTTTATTTTGAGCCCCATATTTTTTATAAAAGAATAAAAAATTTCTGTATTTTTTAGTTATTCATCATAAATGAATGATAAATGTAAAATTTTCATCCAAAATATAGATTCCAAAATGAACATTCAATCAAATTACATATGTTATACTTTATTTTGATAACTATTTTTATTTTATTTTTTTAGAAAAATCGAAACCAAAAATTTCGGTAATTCCGCCGGAATTTCCGGTTCCGGTTCCAATTCAGGAAATTGTCAAAAAATGACTTCCATATCTTATCCGATTTTTTCTCACCCTTATTGCACATGTCTTTTTTTTTCATTAAGCTCAAACGGATGTAGACCGGCTGAGAGCGCAACCGAAAAAATTGAAAAATTTGAATTGGCTCCATAATAATTTATATCAAATTAAGACTTGTTATAGGAAGTAGAGTTTGAATCCACGGCCAGCCACTACTAGAAAGGTTCTTGCAGTAGTAGAAGTATACTTTTCAAAACATTGAGCTATCAGCCTTTGGGCTTGCATGGATTGTTCTTTCTTGGATTGGTAAGTTACTCAAACTTTAGTGTCTGACCCTCCATCCTAATCTTATGAGAGGGATGATCTGATAAATTACATTAATTCCGAGTCGCAGCCATCAAGATCCTTCACGTTCATTAAGACGTGTAGACTCGGACGTTTCCAATTGGACATGCTTGCTACACATATATCATGCTGTCCAACTCCAAACCTAAACAGCTTTCATTATATGAAAATAAAAAAAAAAATCTAAAGATTGGATAGAAAAACAGAAAAGAAGAAGAAAGCTAATAAACAAAATAACTTACCATAAAAAAAATAAACAAAACCAAGGAGAGATAAATTTAATTATTTTAAATTTGATTATTTTTGCTTTGCGTGTTGCGTGTGGACTGGCCGGGCAGGCGTTGAGGGTGTTGGAGAGGAGAGACCCTAAAACAAAGGGAGGACGGAATTTCTAAAGTCTGAAAATATTACTCCCTTGAAACAACTTAGGCTTAATTACAATACTGTCCATGTGATATTGAATCATGACAAATACGTCCTTGACATAATTCAAATCGAGATATTGAATTCGTTGTTCCCTTCCTAGGTATTAAGCCAATAACACCAAAAAATGATGACGTGGCATTAGATAGATATGTTACCACCAATATGCATTAGACACACCTGTATTAAAAATAAATTAATAAATAAAATAACAAAAGACACAAAACAAACTTTCACAAAAATTATAAAAATAAAAAACAAAATATAAATATAGAAAAAGTTAAAAAAAGAAAAAGAAAAAGAAGCATTAGGGTGGTGACCTCCACCACCCAACCCCTCGCCATCAACAGTGGACACGGGATCTGGGGGTTAAGGGACCCCACCCCACCCCCAGATGCGGTGCCCATTGTCAACAGGGAAAAGTTTGGATCCATTTCCCTTTGCATTTTTCAAAGTTAAGAAGCACATGGGTTTTAATTGTATGAACTTCTAGGCCCATAATAAATGCTAAAACTTCACATAACCTGTGACAATCTTTCACTTCCAAACATAATCTTTACTAGATAAGCATTCCGTGAACATACAGATCTTTCGTAAAAATGCTTCCACTGCAAAGGTAATCGAGATCGCAATTACCTTGAAAGTATACCAAAACGAGAGAGAAAATAGCAATGAGAGAGAGAGAAAGATGAAGAAAGAGAGTCTGAACAGATGAGATAAAAACGAGAGAGCGAAACAAAGAGAACATGAGAGAAAAAGTGGACTAAGAACTTACTTGGGCAGAGGCGAATGTTTTAATGATGCTAACAGTCACCAGAATCTAATTTGAATAATGACAAGAAAAAAATTTCCTAAGCAAAAAGGTGTTTTAAAGTTAAAATATATAAAATTAAGGATTACATATACTGTACAAAACAAAATTGATCAACAAAAAAATGATATGTGTCAATGATGCAGTTGATGACATATGTCAAGTAATATCAGTAATGTGTCAATCTGTGATTCAAGTTGATGCGAAATAACTTGACACTCACCTCTGACCAATTGAACAAGACAACGAATCCAAGTTACATAAACAAAACTGTTACATTAGAATTGTTACACCAGAACAACAACTATGAACTTCTAAAGGAATGAGTTTCATGCAATGATGCAGTTGATGACATATGCTTTTGTCATGCTTTCCAGTATAATGTTCCATACATTGTTGCTTTTGTCATGCAAAAACTCAGTCAGTTCTAATACTTTAAGACATAATCAATTTCCTGTTCTACAACATTATTTATTTATCTACTTTTAAGTTGTTAAGAATTTGTTCTAATTTCATCATGTTTCATCTAATGGATTTAGTTTAAGTACATTGGCCCTAAACTCAGCCAGGCGAAGGGGGGTTGTCCCCCTCTCTATGCTGACTCCAAAGGGTGAATTCCAAATTCACGGAACTGTGCCTATGCGATTGTTGTGGGAGGAAATGGGGAGAAACGAAGGGAAGATCATCACGAAATGTTTCTCCCTTCTCTCTGAGTTATGGGCCCATTGGTCTAGGCCTTAGCGTACCAAATTAACAAAAAAATAGAGCCCAAGTGAAACCACATACAAGGCATGAATTCGAAACTCGGAGCCTAACGTTTCAGACTTTCAACAACAAAGGCCTCTTTTTGTTTTCCCAATATTTTGGGGCATGAAAATTTTCAGCAAAACAAACATAGCTCCAACATTTTTAACTTTTACACATACACATTTTACCTTTCACAAACCCCAATAAATCCCAATAAAGTAAAGATTCTCAAAATTTCAGGAATATTCCCCAACAGTTTGGCAAACAAACATGCCCTTTGTTTTGACGGGGGAGAAAGAGAGAGGTCTTGGGGCTAGAACTGAAGAAAATGTTTTCAAAGATGTTACAAAGCACTGGGTCAGAATTAAAAAAAAATAGCAGTTTAGGCCTTAGATTTTACCCACTTTTATTTTTTATTTTCTGGATTTCATTTTTAAAATTTTGGTCCTCTGATTTGCATTTTTTGACGAAAGAGTCATCACTACAAGAAATTCGTTCTCTGCCCACGATAGCAGTCGTGACAGAAAAGCCTTCAAAATCGTCGAGGAAGGGCTTTGGCCACGGATTTTCGTCGTCGAGGAGTCGTCGTATCTGTCGTGTCCAGAGAGACCTAACGCGACAACTGTGGCTCATCGTCGTTGATGCGGGGCCTTTCTCGCCCGCTGGTGTGTCGTCGAGGTTGCTTCGTTGCCGACAACTAGTCTATCGTCGAGGTTGCTTCGTTGCCGACAACTGGTGTGTCGTCGAGGTTAATTTCATGGTTTTTGCCGACGACATTAAGACGATGGTCATTCTCTGTTTTGCAGGACCTATAATCGACGACAACAGACAAAAATCGTGGGGAATGGACATTCTCGACCGAAATTAGGAAACTCGATGGGCTGACAGAAATGTTGTATTTGATTAGAAGACCGAAATTGTTTCATTTTATAGCGTTATACACGGATTACACAGACGATTCAGGCACAAGTTGAATATGAAGAAAAGCAACAAGGGATGTATACATGATAAAATTGTGTAGACTTTTCTTCACTGAACTCCAACAGCCGACTCAGCAAGTGTCCTCCAAGTCAGCTACAACTCAAGCATCCTCCAAGTCAACTGCAGATCCAGAACCTTCAGCATCACTAGTTCTAGGTTGTTATGTATCTTGTGTTGTGTTGTATTTCTATGGAATCTCTATAACCGAATGACTTTGTATTCCTTCCAAATTTGTGGTGCACATCAAGTGCTTGAAAATATTCCTGTAAATATAGGAAAACTGTTAGTGACCCTTCAATTATGTATAAAATAAACATTGTACACATAGAATTGATATAATGAAAATCCACACAATTACAAGTTCAAAGATGACAGAATGTTGGGCATGTTGTGTGTTGTGATGCTGATGACAAGAAGTTTAAAATTTTTGAAGAACTGTCCAATATGATCCAAGAACAAGTGGAAATCAAACCAGTCTGAATTTTAAATAAACAGCCCATATTATGACCAATTAGCCTTATCACAGTTGAAGGAAGCAAAGAATCGTCCATTTTGTGCAAAGTTTGGATGGAATGATATTCCCATCATCCCAAATTTCGTATCAAAATGTACTTCATCACTTAGATCAACAAAGGGATTAGATTCATCAAGCTGCAGTGTCCCTCCTGCTCCCTGGTCAGGAATAGTTGCCAACCAAATCTTACCCGGTTGGTTAGCAAAAAATGCACGGTTTGATCCATCAGGATGGGGAGCCATGGCAAGGTAAGATCCATTTGCTATCTTCTCAAGGCACATGCCATGTGGAGGGCTAGGAGTTCCACTGTTGTAAATTGGCCATGAAACAGGAACAAACAGACTAACAGCCAAGGTATAGGGGAAAAGGAAGTTTTAAATAGGGCCAAATGTTTTAGGACGAAATTTTCAGGGCCACATATATTCTGAGACTAAATACCAAGGTTTATGGCCATGAAAGGTGCATATCTGGTTTATAAAAAAAAAAAAAAAAAAAAAGGTGCATATCTGGGTAAATTCAGACTGGTTTGTTTATTTAAAATTCAGTCGACAACTCCACCAAAAACCAGTGTTACACCCAACTACAAGAATACAGAGTCATATTGAAGATTTGATCATATGACACACAGATTCACATTACAAGGACACAGATTCCCTGCAACTCACCCAGTCAATTGGGTTTCCCTGCAACTCAGAACCAAAAAACATCACATTGCTATAAATAAATCAAACTGAGGCCTGAAATTTTCATACTTACTCTGGAGAGAATTCTAATAACCTGAAGTGTCAGTCCACTTGTATTATGTCAGACAGGCACTAGAAGAGAGAGCCAACTTATCCAGAACAAAGTAAACTTGGAATGACATATTTTATTATCAACTTAAATTTCTCTTAGTTGGTCTCACCCTAAAAGCCTTGCCTATCCAACGGTTAATAATGAATAGCTACCAAGACCACCTACATCTCATTAGGCAAAGCAACTACTGGTTCACTCCCATAGACCAGGACTTCAAAGAGAAGAAGCAAAACCAGAGAGCAGCAGAGCATAAGAACACATGGAAAGTGATTTGAACAAAATAATAGCATATGTCAACAAATGGCATAAAAGATTTGTTAGTGCCAGAAGATTTGTTAGTGATTTCCATACAACTCCTTGATAAGCTGAACCTGTAGTAGATAAGGCAAATAAGGATGAGAAAAATTAAATTCAAACTTGTTAGTGCCAGAAAAAATATATTTAAGGAACCAATAGTCTATCTATTCATGCCTATCCACATAAGCCTGCAAAAGTTCTCTGATGTAATCTATAAATTTATGCAAGTAAAGCATGAGAAAAAAATTCACAACTGATATAGTATTGCAGAATACAAAAGCATAGAAAACACTTAGGGTCAAGTGCTTGCAAAAAACTTCCCTACTGAAATGTCGTAGTGGCTGAGGAGTTGCAGACAAAAGCTGTGTGGCCAGGTCCACAGAACACTAAGCAAAACAATAACATAAAGCAAATTCCAATCCATTAAAGCTTCCCTCTCTAACATAAAGCAAATTCCTGCAAAATTGACTTCCCTCCTGCAATGGTTGTCACACCTGCAAAGAATTTCTAATCTCAGGGAAAAAAAACTTAGCAACATGATGCCTGCCAGTGTCCCATTCAAAGAATAAAGTGCACAACACTTTCCCAACAGCAAGTTCAGAATTTCCTTCTTCTGTACAAAGATGTTTACACCTTCTTTCCAGCAGCCAAATAGAGCAGCAAACAAGGGTAAAATCTAAGTGATTCAACCTCAAAAAACCAAAATCCAAATAGGTAAAATATTCTACAAAGCAAGAGGATGGCAATAATCATACATTGTGACAATGGTGGAGTAATCCTAACAATGTTGCTATTTTCTACATCAACTGCAAAGAGCTCGCCATCCTCAGAGATGAGGTTTCTGTAATACTCCAATCTCATTTCCTTCCACAACAGTCTCAACCAAAATTTTAAAAACTAGTGATTTCGTAAAACCAAAAAAAGGGAGTAAGAGAGTCAGAGAGGGTTAAACTTGGGCTATAGAAACATCATCACAGGAAACTAAATAGAGTATGTCAAAATAAACATGAAAGAGAAAAAAAATAAAAACATAAGTAAATAAGTAGACCTAGGAAGCAAATAGTCAGTGTAACACAACTTGATATAGGGTGAGATGAGGCCATGGCTACCTGCAGGAGCAACATAGGTTAAAATCGAAGTGTATAAGCAACAAGTGCTACCAAAATGAGGAAGAGAAGCGCATTTCTCATGGGCCCCTGGAAAATGACAATGAACTCAAAAGAAAGAGCTTTTGGGAAGAAAAAGGGGTGAAGAGAAGAAAGAAGGGAGCAGCGGGCAAGGAGAGGAATCTGACAAGGGAAATGGTTGCGGGAGTAAGAAGCTGGGCGCTAAATGAAAGCCGCAAAAATCATTTGATTTTTGACTTTCTGTAACAGTAGCTTTTCTTTGTCCTTTTAGTAACGGGATTAAGAAGGGGACATTACTTATCTCTTTTTTCCGCCTTTAGACTCGACGGCTACAGATCTACGTGGAGAAAGCTGAATTGTTACCGACGATAAGTAAACCGCGCATGGCTGATGGGGCTTTTTCTTGTAGTGCATTCTGTCAAAGCTTCTTTTATTCTCTTAACAACAACACATGCAAAACAAGCTCTTTCTCCTTTCTCTTCTCAAATGAGTCAAACTGGTTGGACAGGTTTGCACGCATGGCTATTTAACCGGAACTTTTACACCTATTAGTTTCAGTAGAGAGAGAGATGAACAATATACGGAAATTGAAGAGAGAGATAATTGAGACACTGATTTAATGTTGTTCGGTAATATGTCTACGTCCACAGGAGAGAGTGGTCAAAGATTTTACTATCTGGAATTATTTTAGGTTACATCATAGACTGAATATTTATAAGAAACATCAGACTTTGCATTCCTAAACCTATTAGAACTCAAACACTTTGATAACCAATTAGAGTTCAAATACTTGGATATCCTAAATAGAACTGAAATACTTAGATATCCTATTAGAACTCAACTACTTGAATATCCTAAAAATAAGAGTCATCTTTATCCAACATTTAGCTAGGTAGCCACCGAAGATAGGGGTTCAAAATGTTGGTTGGCGATAGATTGAGCATTATATGATGTATGTACGAGTTCATGCACGTGTAAACGTTTGTCTGTCTGTATGTTTTTTAGGCTCTGTTTCGATTTTCATGAGCGAATAGTTGCTCAATTTCCTAGAAAGTCTTTACCGTTCCGAGATAAATTGAAGCGGATGGTTCTGGCTGTGTAATGCATTTTCGTACATTTATAATGGATTTTATGTTTTCGCTTAACTGTGTTCGAAGCTTTCCGTTGTCTGTTTTCACACAAGTTTGTGTTGGTTTTGGTTTTTGTAGGCTAGATACAGACTCGGTCTGAGAGGAAGAACGTAGGTTGCTTACACATTATTAGTTACTTCACTATTAACTGAATAGAAAGAGAAAATAGAGCTAATCTCGATCACTCACAATGGAAAGAGAGTGAATTGTAGTCTTCATCATCTTCTTTTCAGCAAGATTCAAGGGCTTAAAAGAGAGTGAATCTGGTACTCTGTCTTAAGATCTTTCTTTTTCCGAATTAAAGGGAGGACTTACCCGAAGAAAAAAGAGAGAATGAGAGGAAGAAAGGGCTTAAAAATGACAAAAATGGCATCATTCTAGCAAAACCTTGAGGTTCTTTGCTCTGTGGAGACTATTGTTATCTCTACACTACCACTACCATGAGTCTCTGGTGCTTCATAGTTTTCCATGGAAGGCTGGAGTAAGAACTTGGATTTTACTGAGACTTATAGTTGTAAAGGTTCCAGTTAAATAGCCATGCGTGCAAACCTTCACGGCCGACCAGTTCGACGAGGACTCACCGGAGAAGAGAAATGAGAAGAGCTCGTTTTTCAACTGGTGGTTACTTTTATGAATGAAATGGCAGGGGTGACATGGCAAATTGCTGATCTAGCAAATGTTATCGATAGGGGAATAGAAGAAGTCTTGACAGAAGGGTTCTTTCAATAAAAAATGCAAACTAAAGGACTAAAAATTAGAAAAATAAAATTTAAGGACTAAAAAATAAAAGTGAGTAAAACCCAAAGACTGAAATGTTAAATTCTCTTAAAAGAAACAAGTTGAAATAAAGCTTGTTTGGATATAGATTCAAAATTGGGTTCAGAGGTTTAAACCATGCGCTTAGACCCTAGTTTCGGATATTGTGTTTCGATTTTTAGGTCATTTCCTATAGTGCCGGCTAAATGGCTCAATTTGGCGCCCTCTCTCTCTTTCTTTCCTTTTTTTTCCCTACTTTTTTTCAAACACCCATCCCTCTTATGTTGCCGAACACGCCTAGATCTCTTTTCTTCTTCTTCCCCTGCTTTTCTGCAACTTTCGATTGTTGCTTTGTGTGTCAGCCAAGATCCTTTTGTTAGAAATATGTTCTTAAAATTAGAAATAATTATTTATTTATTTGTCACACACATATATATATTTATTTAATTATGGGAATTATGTTGTAATATAAGATGTTACATGGATATAACTGAGTAACATTATAGAAAACCTATGTCAATGATTAATGAATCAAATGCGGGAGTATGAATTTTCGATTCTTTATTCATTTGCCGGTTGTTCTAGACCGAAATACATATTTATATACAAATAGGTCTACACTTATTGTACCTTTATTAAATAGGATCATTGACTCCGTCATTGAAGTAGTGATCTTAAGTAGATGAGTGCGTGCATTGTAAGAGTACATGCACTGGGCGGGATCAAATATAGATACATTCTGGAAGTGATCGATGATGGTGAAAAGGTATTCAGTACAACTAGCTTGTGATATTCTTAGACTTGAGAGGTTTGTAAAGGTTGGTAAAGGTTTGTTTGTTATGTACTTGTACTTTAATCGAGTCATTTGGTGAAGATCTTTGTTAGTCAAATATTCCACACAACATTGGGTCATTTGCATGATAAATAGATATGTATAAATGCTCAATAAAAAATTTATCAGTCTCTTGATAAGACAATATATTCATTATATCTGTATAGGGTTGGACTTGAAAAGAAATCTCGGTGTTGTAAAATAAAAACTATGGCACAATTTCTATACTCATTGGTCATGTGTATATCTATTGTTCTTCTTTGAAGATGAACATCCTAGCAAAATCAATATCACCTCTGATATATCTATGAAACCACTTAGATTGAAGGATGTTCATAATATGTCGTAACTAACTTACAGTAAAATAGATTGCTTACGAAATGAAATGAGAAGGAATGAAAGGTGGGTAAAACATATTACCACAAAAGTGCTATAACACATAGCGGACCATAAGAAAGTCTTACTAAATCTAGACTGAAGTTTGCTGAATTTTATTTCGTAATTTGAGAACCGTACCCATTACTCGAGAGAATGTTTTAGAAGTGGATGCATCATGCAGCCATGCATCAACTGACAGCGTGGCCTAACCATTTTTTATATATAAGTAAATGGTTTTCATTACAATGGAATCCACAGTACAAGATGCAATAAATATCAAGAAATTATAGATCCGAGCATATCTAGGCTGTAAAGAGAGACTAGCGGGATTCAAAATGATCGAGAGAACCACAAATGTTCCATGTCATGCAGAGAGAGCAGGTGGCAGGAAATGATAGACTATAGCTATTGAAACCATTTGAGTGCTAGTAATTGAAAATTAAGGCACTGACAGCCTAGAGGCGATGCAACAAAGCCCATATAGGGTACTTTTTGTAAAGCGTCACAATAAGGGTACTTTGAGCTGCATTTTTTCTGCAAAATGTTGCTATAGGTTGATAATTATCGACGTTTGAACAATAAACGCTGCTAAAAGTACCCTTATTGCAATGATTTACAATAAGTCCCTCAGTAATTTGACCCTTTAGTCGCGTTTTTCCTAACCGCTGCAATAAATTATAGGTTTTTGTTGCACTCTTCAAAATTTGTTGTACTAGATTGATCTTTAGCCACGTTTTTTTGCATAAACTCTATTAAAAAGTATCTTTGTTGTGGTGCTTTAACCTCTGACCACTGCAAAAGGGTATTTATTTTTGTAGCATTTTTTGAAAATTGTGGCTTTAATGATATATGTAGTGGCGATCTTAGAAGAACGTTGATATTAGTATACTTATTGCGGCTTTCAACAAAACGCTGCAAATATTTAAAAGTTTTATAGCATTTTTGTAAAAACGTTCCTAAAGTAATAGCAGCGTTTGTGTGATAAATGCGCCTAGAATGTATTATTTAGGGGTGGGTAGCAGTAGAACCGGCTTTTGGTACCGGTAAGAGGCGGAAGCCCATATTGATATTAGTATACATATTGCGGCTTTCAACAAAACGCTGCAAATAGTTAAAGTGTTGTAGCATTTTTGTAAAAACGTTGCTAAAGTAATAGCAACGTTTGTGTGATAAATGCGCCTAGAATGTATTATTTAGGGGTGGGTAGCAGTAGAACCGGCTTTTGGTACCGGTAAGAGGCGGAAGCCCATATTGATATTAGTATACATATTGCGGCTTTCAACAAAACGCTGCAAATAGTTAAAGTGTTGTAGCATTTTTGTAAAAACGTTGCTAAAGTAATAGCAGCGTTTGTGTGATAAATGTGCCTAGAATGTATTATTTAGGGGTGGGTAGCAGTAGAACCGACTTTTGGTACCGGTAAGAGGCGGAAGCCCATATTGATATTAGTATACATATTGCGGCTTTCAACAAAACGCTGCAAATAGTTAAAGTGTTGTAGCATTTTTGTAAAAACGTTGCTAAAGTAATAGCAGCGTTTGTGTGATAAATGCGTCTAGAATGTATTATTTAGGGGTGGGTAGCAGTAGAACCGACTTTTGGTACCGATAAGAGGCAGAAGCCCATATTGATATTAGTATACATATTGCGGCTTTCAACAAAACGCTGCAAATAGTTAAAGTGTTGTAGCATTTTTGTAAAATCGTTGCTAAAGTAATAACAGCGTTTGTGTGATAAATGCGCCTAGAATGTATTATTTAGGGGTGGGTAGCAGTAGAACCGGCTTTTGGTACCGGTAAGAGGCGGAAGCCCAAATTGATATTAGTATACATATTGCGGCTTTCAACAAAACGCTGCAAATAGTTAAAGTGTTGTAGCATTTTTGTAAAAACGTTGCTAAAGTAATAACAGCGTTTGTGTGATAAATGCGCCTAGAATGTATTATTTAGGGGTGGGTAGCAGTAGAACCGGCTTTTGGTACCGGTAAGAGGCGGAAGCCCAAATTGATATTAGTATACATATTGCGGCTTTCAACAAAACGCTGCAAATAGTTAAAGTGTTGTAGCATTTTTGTAAAATCGTTGCTAAAGTAATAGCAGCGTTTGTGTGATAAATGCGCCTAGAATGTATTATTTAGGGGTGGGTAGCAGTAGAACCGGCTTTTGGTACCGGTAAGAGGCGGAAGCCCAAATTGGATTCGGGTTCTAGTTTGAGACTTACCGAAATTCTGAAAATTCTGGCACCTGAATGCGGGACCCTGTTGATGGAATTCCTGTAAGGAAATATCCAATCAGTGGAATTGAATAATTCTAGTACGCAACCAAAACAAATATAATCATCCAACCTCTAGTACACAACCAAAACATATCCAATCATTCATATTCGAAATTCCAGTCAAATTGGATGATTATATCTCTAGTGCACAACCAAAACAGATCTAATCATCCATATTCAAAATTTCAATCAGATCAATAATTTCAAATATTATTCGAAAATAGATAACAAGTTTTAATGATAATCAGATCACATATCCTAATTCCAAGTTTCCAACACAATTCATAAATTTCATAAATAAAGAAAACAAAATAAACAAATATTGAAAAAATAATAAAATAATGTGGGTTGAATATGGGTAGGCTGGCTCGGTGAGAAAGGTAGAGCCGCAAAGATAGATCGGTTGAAAGAGGCAGAGCCTTGAGAGAGAGAGCGATCGGCTAAGAGAAGCGCGACTGCGGGCTGTCAGCTTAGATCTCAAATATGAGACTGAGAGCAGTGAGAGTGGGTGGTGCAGAGAGATTAAATAGCATAATAGCACAACCAAAAGAGCAGAGATAAACCATGATGATAGATGATTGAGAGAGCAAAGAGACGGGGGGAGGGACTCGTGATGATAAGTTAATAACCCTAGACCACAGGTTTTTTTTTTGAAAATTTGGTATCAAAACGCCTAGATTAAAAAAAATTGCGGAATCGGAATTCCACACGTCTCAACAAAATTATCGGTTCCTGACAGGAGTCGATGGCCAGATGCGGATGCATGTACTAGCGGATTTTTTGCGCAACCCTAGTATTATTTAGCGGTCTTTCCCTACATAAATGTTGCTATATCTCTTTATTATAGCAGTGTTTGTTCAAAAACGCTGGGAGAAACAATGTTTTAGTTGCGTTTTTTATAACAAACTGCTAAAAGTATTTTTTGTTAAAAAATTATTTTATATGAAATGTTTTTTTTAAGATAACTATATGTATAGAGATTATAATAAAGTAATTTTGATTATGGTCAAGAATCAATACATGAATAATCTCATTAGTTACATGAACAAAGTATATTTAATAAGATTAGGTGTCGATAATGTGTGTATTTTTCAATATATATATTATCATATGGATTCTTTCTATCCATATATGGGCCTATTATATATTATATATTGTAAATTATAAAACATGGTTATGATAATTGCATATCTATTAACTAAATATATGTATTTTAGAAAAGTGGTATTATCATATTTATACCGAGCATATTTAAATAATGTGATTAAGAACATAATATATGGTCTTAGACACTAAGATTGAATATTAGGTACATATAAAGTAGGGGTAAATACATTTTTCACCCACGAATTTTTAGACTAAAATGACGATAATACTCTTGACCCACTTTGCATAATTAAACGTATCGTTACCAATTCATTAAATTTCAGGGTTATTATCGTCGAACAGAGAGTGCAAAGTGTCTAACAATAATAGTTGGAGGGTACAAAGTATCTTAAAATTTGACAAATGGTGCAAAGTGTCTAAGATTGGTAGTTAAAGGGTAAAATGTAACAAAAGTAGTAGTTTAAGGTGCAAAGTACAAAAATCATGGTAGTTTGAGGGTGAAAAGTATATTTACCCCTATAAGGTAGTTAGATTAGCACTTATTATGTATTTATCTAACAAGTAGATATTGTGAAATTAACTTATGCAATAACAAGTATATAACATAATATATGGTCTTAGAAACCATTCGACATAATGACTCCAATCACTTGAAGGATGAAATTGCAATGAGAAATATAGTTTATAGGGTTGAGTTGCAATGAGTTAATGTTTGTGAAGGTATTTGAGAATCATGTGATAGTTTGAGGGGGAAATTGTAATTAACCCTAGATATTGTGAGGCTTGCTTATGCAATAAAAAATATAAAATAAAACAAGACTTAAAATAAATGAGTAGTAATAATTATATGCATATTTATTTAAGCAATATATATGTACATTTTTAGATTTTGAAATTTGACACTACTAGTTATTTTCTTATCTAACACTAATTTGACACGTCAGCTTCTCAGGTGATTAAAATACATGAAAATTCAAAAAAAAAACAAAGCAAAACGGTGAGTAGATGTTTTCAAAACGGTGAGTTTCAACAGAATCAAAAGTCAAAGACTCCAGTTTTCAAAGAAAACCTAAGTCCCGAAAAGTTCCCGCCCCAAAATTTCACTCTCGGACTTCATATCTTTCCCTATCTCTCTATCTCGTTTTCTATCTCTCATTGCTGTTTTCCCTGTCTAAGATTTGCTCTCCGTAATCCACCGCATGCCAGATTTATTTTTTTATTTTTTTATTTCGGTAATTCCTCTTCTTTCTCTGGTTAAAGTATTTCATTCTTGCTTTGTTTTGTTGCTAATTCAGAATTTTCTCTTTGGTTTTTTCGATCAGTATGTACTGTCTACACTCTACACTCATCAAAGTTTCCAACTGTCTCTAATTCACACCGTGCGTTTCGAACTTCGGTGCATTGAAGTTACAGGTGTAAATTTCTAAGACCAGTTCTATCGCTTTCTTACAATGGGAGAATATACAAAGAGTTAATCTAGAGGATCCAATTAGAGGATTAAACTGGGCTTGACTGAACTTTAATGTGTAATCCATAGATCTGGAGATTCTGTTATTCGAATAGGCATCTGTAGCTACATGATGATACTTTTATTGTTTCACTGAATGCCCTTTTACCATCATCTTTTTTATTCGAAATAAGGAAGCTTTTTACATGATGTGATCAATCTGATTGGTTTTGAAAAAGGTTGGCATAAAACACCGAAGGCCAAGTAGTATAAAAACAAGCAAATTGATTCGCAATCCGTGGCTATGTCATCGGAGCCGAAACCTGTTCTGTATTGATATGAAGCGTGGTTGAATTAAGGGCTGTAAAATGAATGAATGTTTTTGCTGTATTGTCCCATTTGTTGGTCATTACCGTTGTGACATAGGAGTACCTAATATTTTTGTCCAAGTCCTACCTACTGACGCTAATATGGTCAAAAGGAAGAAAGGATGTGTCATGCGAGCTATGCTTATACAGTCTCAGTGTTTATACATTCTGAATTTATAGTAGTTCTTTTTTATTCTGATCAGTGCTGGGAATTTGCATGTGCTTTTAGTCAATGTCATATCATCCAGTCATCTATCTTGTGTCTATGCACTTAAGGGCTCGTGTAACTATTTATACTTCAGCTCAACATCTGTGCATGCATCCATTTTTAGCTAAGAGGCATTTCAGCAGCATTTTCGTTTATATGGGCTCTCTCATACTTTTCTTCGTATTTGTTACTGACAAATGCAATTTGTGCATCAGGTTCTATCAAGGGCATATAACCTGGGTGGTTTGGGTCACTGGGTGCCATATTTACAATTTTGTCACCACCCGCTCTCGACCCCTGTGAAATTTCTCTACGGTAGTGTTTGGGCGTCTGGGAGTCTGGAACAAAACATTTGTATGAATTTCCCCAGCAAGCAGCAGCAACCAATTGCAGTGCAATTCGTAGTATACTAGAATATCCTTTCGCTTTCCGTTTGGTTGAACATCTTGAGACTTCAGCGAAAAAAGAAGCTCAGAATTTGAAAAGCGAGAATGAGCAAGAGGCCGACGCCTGATCCGGCCGCTCCGAAAATGTCGGATTTCTACTTTACACTCCAGGCCCGAACATACAAAATAAACAGGCTTTATCAAATCTCATCTATCTCCTCAAGGTCAGTGTTCCTCCCGTAATTTGTCTTTTCTATGTTAGGCCAATAAACATTACCATGATTCAACCATGCCCTGGTGCTAACCATGCACATTTTACACACTAGCATGTTATTGCGTCACGCGTGGAACATAATTTTTGTAGTAATAGTTTGTTAGTCTTTGTTGAAATTGTATCATGACTCTGTATTTTTCTGTTTCTGGTTGTGTAGTAACGTTGGGTGTTCTTGAAATTGTCATCACTTTTGCCGAATGGAGAAGTGGGTTTTTGGCGTATAGAGTTTGCGATCTGTTGCCGAATAGTGTTTTTCGTGATGGGTGCAGAATTATTAGAAGACGGGCTCAGCAAAAACCGTCCTGCTTTAGCCGATGTGACTAATCGAAAGAGGAAGTTTTCGTTGTTGTCGGGTAAGGTAGGGCTTAAATCTAGAAAAGGGTACAGTGAAAACGTTGATTGTGAACATAAGGATTCACAGAGCGCAAAGCAAGTGTGTTTACGAGTAGAGAAATGTGAAACAAAGCTTGTAGTAGATGTTAGTGAAAAATATCCGTCTCCCGCTAATAGTGAAGTTGGCACTTCACAGGAGAATATTGCATCCGCTGTCGCGAACTTACATGATGAAAGTAGAGAGGCATCGAGTTTGTATGAAACCGCTGTCCAAGGTGACTTGGTAGGGCTTAAACCTGGAGAGGTGCATGATGAAAATGGGGATCGTGTACATGGGGATTCACTTGTAGATGGTAGTGAAAAAGTTCCGTGTCCCACTCATAGTGAGATTGGCACTTCACAGGAGAATATTGCATCTGTTGTCCGCGCGAACTTACCTGATGAAAGTAAAGAAGCATCAAGTTTGTATGAAAGCACTGTCCATGTTGAAGGTGACATGGTACCGCAATGTGTTGTGGAGGTTGGTGATGCCCTGAGGGATAGTTGCATATCTAGCATTTCGATGCCTAGATTCTCCGAGATATGCAAGAAAGCTCATTGCGGGGTTAGAGGGAAGAGTCAAGATGAGGAAGGACTCACTAATCGTGCTATACAAAGAGAAATGAAACGGGAAGAACCAGTCTCACTTTTTTGCAAGGATAGTGAGAACGATTTGAGTGTGGGTAAGTTGACCTCAAGCATCTATGGGTCTACTGAGTGGTCGAGATTGCCTAAATCAAAGATTTCTAAGTTCCATGAATTGGGAAGATGCACAGGACTTAAGGGTGATGGTTGTGCTGGTTCAAATGCCGGTGCTGACTCAAATGCTGGAGCTGATTCTCTCAAAGGTTGCTCTTGTTCATTTTGCATGAAAGGTAACCACCCAACAGGGGAAACACATCCCTTTATTGGCTTAGTAAAGATTTGTTCTGTGATTTTTGCTTTCATAGTGATGGAATATAATTTGTCATACTAATTTTTCTATGATGGGTGTTCCTGTTTCACAATTTGATACCAGCTGCTTTTATTTGGTCGGACCTTCACTACCAAGATATCACGGGTCGAATAGGTGGTAAGTTGGCCAATGATAGCTGATAGACTACCAAGATATCCTTATGTGTCTGCTTTATTGTTATTTCTTAATTATTTTCCCTAGCGTTGAAGAAGAGTCAGAAAGAAGCAAGCATCTTGGTTCAACAAATTCTCAGGGGAAAGGAGATTGAGGGTCATGGCCAAGGAAACTGCAACAAATTGTCAAAATTAGAACCTGATCTCACGGGTAACTGGAGGTCGCTGTTTCTTCATACGGAGGATATCCTTGTTCGTGAAAGGAACCAGCTTGTGAGTACAACTCACATTTCCTTGTTGGCTTACGTTCCACTCTCTAAATGAAATCGTTTCTATAAGTACTTATCCCTCCCCCCCCCCCCAAAAGAAAAAAGAAAAAAGAGAGATATCACAGACTTGTATCTACTGGCTAAGTGAGATAATATAGGGGACTCTGGTTGTCATAAGAAATTCTGATTCCACTTGCTGGCCATAAGGCTTCTCTAGAAACCACATATCATGTGACTGCTGTACCATGTGAATCGCTGCTCTAACCAATGCTTCATTTCCAGCATTAATTGCTCCTTGTAATTCTGCTAGTTCTCAAAATCATCCTTCATACCTTTTATGAAAATTTTGGTTTCCAATTCAAATGCATTGAAAATGCTTAAATTCTCTTTACAGCAAGCCAACTCTATTGCGCTAAAAGATCTGAGAGACGACTGCAAGACTGAACTGGAGATGCTCAATGGAAAGGCTTCAAAAGAACATTAGGTCATGCTGATTGTAATAATGACTACTCACGCTTATTGCTCCACCTGTGTGTTAGCATGCTTCTGCGTACGCCCATAGGTGATCCTAGGTGGTTTGGGGAACTTCTAGTTTCTACCTTTCTTCTAGGATCTGTGTAACATCCATTAAATGTATGGAGTACTGTTGTTTCCATGGTATCATGTGCGAGCAAGCATTTTCCTGAATAAGAGAATGCCGATTTTTCTTTTCATCTACCTTAAACCATGGCGATTGTTATTGCAATCTTCCTGTTTAACTAGTTTAATTTCTTTATTTGGTTGGCTAATAGCTGGAATTAGCTGATTATTTCACTGGCTTAGCACTGCTTGGAATTATCTTTATTTTCCCTTTTATGATGATTAAGCTTGCAAATCATTAAAGAATGTTTGCCTTTATTGACGTTTAATTTTGCCACCAAAGTACTTTTTTCTTTGGTTATTGTGCTAATAAATGAGTGGTTCCAATGGCTTGTAATGGTGAGTCCACTAATAGGACAAAACTCATCTCTAGAAACCACCTTTTAGTTGGTTTGGATATTTGAAGGTATTGCTTTTGAAAGAAATTTTTGATAACATTGCAATCAGTTGAAATATGATCAAGACTCGAAGGGCGTAAAGAGATACTTTATACTGACCTATGCTGAGTGGATCATAAGAACCTCTGTGATTTTCAGAAATTAACTGTGCTCGAGTTGGTGCTATTAAATGCTCTTGGCACTTTTGGTCAAATTCTTCGGTACAATTTTGGAATGGTTTTGCCATTGAAGGTGAAACATCACTTCCAGAGTATGTATAAGAAATGATAAAGACAATAATGTTGATGGTATTGATCTGTTCAATAGTTTTTGGATCAAGCAAGTGAGGTAAAATGAAGAGTGACAAATTGGTCTGAATCTTATAGGCTCTACGAAACCCTTAGGGAGGTCAGTTTATTTTGCCAGTGAAATAAGGATAATGGGGAGCAACGGCTAATGAGGATAATTGAAGGCAAGGGAATGTGCCGAAGAAGATGTGCAGCAAATTGTGGCAAAGGCCAGAGAGTGTTGTTTTAGTTTAGGAGTAAGAGTAGGGATTTAGGCTCAGCTATGTATATGTAAATGTATTTGCTGTAGGTAGTGGGGTGGAATTGAATTATTGAAGTTAATGTATCAATTTCCATCTCTGACTGGGATCTAAGAGTTTCTGTTTTGGGAAATATTAGACCAATTAATTCTTTATGCTTCTATGCGTAAGATACATTCTGCTCATGAGAAAGGGGAATGCAGTACGATGCTGCTGAAGAAAGGAAAAGGAAGTGAAACATATCATTTTTTGCTGCTAAACAAGGCATGATGGTTGACTGGCTGCTTAACGTAATTTGGAAGATTTCGGTTTAAATTAGCAAAAAAGGTTCAACCATAAAAACTAACTAATAAATTTAGTCCATTATTAAATAGTTGTCAAAATCACGCATGTCGTTCTATCATTAGATTCAACCTGACATTGATTAAAGGTTTTACAAAAAGTTAAGGGCAAGACTTTTTATTATTATTAAAATTAAGAACTACTAATGATAGAAATGAAAATCCAAAGTCTAAATTTCAAAACACAGTTATTTAAACCCCAAAGGATTTTCTAACCTGTTTTACATTCCAGTCTCAAAAAGATATTGGATCACTACAAGAAAAATTGTCTTTACGGACGGTTTTTGTTTGGGATGGACACAAAACCGTCCCTAAAGGGCCCTTTTGGGACGCAAAAAAAGAACAGTCCCAAAAGGGGTATCAAGCCATGTCTTTAGGGACGGTTCCTCTTTCCGTCCCTAAAGATGGGGTTTTAAGGACGGATTTCCAGCATCCGTCCCAAATAAAATGGCGGGAATTTGGCGGGAATAAACTTGGGACGGTAACATTTTGTCCCAAAAATACAGCTAGTTCAAACTTATTTCCATTAGTTCGAACTACCTTTTTGGGATGGTTAAAGACCGTCCCAGCAAAGAAATAAGCTCCAACTACTATGAATAAAGTTCGGACCTAAGCTTTGGGACAATAGAAAAGCGCCCCAACAATGTTCAAGTTGGGACTATTCGGACCAACGTTGGCACTGATGTCCGACGTGCGTACTTAATATCTATTAGTTCGAACTAATATGGGATTTGGCTGTTAAAACTCCCCATGTTCGACACCTGTCTAAAATTTGATTTATTTAAACAAGTCCAAACTAGCATCTACGTAGTTCTAACTTTGCAGACAGAGCAGATCTACGCGATGTGATGTGACCCTTCATTTAATGCGTCAGGTTCAAGTTGGGACTATTCGGAACAATGTTGTCACTGACGTCTGACGTGCGAACTTCATATCTATTAGTTCGAACTAATATGGGATTTGATTGTTAAAACTCCCCTTGTTCGACAGCTGTCTAAAATTTGATTTATTTAAACAAGTCCGAACTAGTGTCTACGTAGTTCTAACTTTGCAGACAGAGCAGATCTACGCGATGTGATGTGACCCTTCATTTAATGCGTCAGGTAAGTCCGAACTAATATTATGTCCATTGCAACATTGTAATAGGGATAACCGTGTCCGAACGTCCTATCACCAAGTCCGCACTATGGTTACTATGTATAAAACAAGAAACAACGTTGTTTGGACACAGAAGTGTGACTCTACAGAGGCAGAAGCGTCCCAAAGAAGTTTGAACAGCAGCACAGGATACAACTAGATCCGCCTAGGCCACCGAGCTTCTTGAAAGTTTTGGTTGGCTTGAGGATCTTGTCAGGAAAAAGTTTGAATAGCAGCACGTGATGATAGAGAATTTAGGGAAGAAGGTCGATGAACTTAGTGGTTCGATCGATGCGATTTAAAGGACGGTTCATCTTTCTGGGTTATGTGCTTATTTTGGGACAATGATATTTTGTACTTATTTTGGATTTGTTGGATTCCTTGATTTTGTACTTATTTTGGATATGATGGACACTTCTTTATGGACTTTATGGACAATTTTTATCTTTATATTTATATTACTGATTTGTACTAACTTTTACTGTCTATGTCTTTTTTTTAATTAATTTACGTTATCAAAAAACATTCAAGGCAAAAAAGTATTAATGGTGTAAAAGCAATTTCAACTGGAAAGTCTAAGTTCGCACTAGCTATCTCTTAGTTTGCACTTGAGAATATAAATCCCAACTAATATTTTCCAAGTGCGAACTGTTGAGACTTTACGAATTTAGATTCAACGGAAGAAAGAGTTCGGACCGTGTATCGCTAGGTTCGCACTATATTCCGTTAGTATGCACTTTTTAAATTTTTTTCTCGCAATAATCCTTGCGCCATGTTAAATTTGACATTTTGTATAACTGGGATATGTGTTCTAACTAATGTTGTGGTTATGCGCATTGCATAATGTGAAGTGTGAAGGACGTTTGCGGATACACACATGTGGATGAATATCTTATTCTGTAAGTGCGAACTTTTATTGTACTAGTGCGAACTAGGGGTAGTATTCCAAACATGTTGATATTGTGGGAGTTTCAGAGAAACTAGTGTGAACTTTGTTTCAACTGAAAAAGTTAAGTCCGCACTTACTCTAACGCGGTGTGCACTCTAGGATTTACGTCCCAACGATCCTGTCGCCCGTTCGAACAATAACAGAGTTAGAGTTTAAACTACAACATAATTCAGACGTTGATAATTTAGTTTGAACGGAACGACACGTACGAACTATGAATCTTACTAGTTCACACTTGGTTCCTCTAGTTTTCATGTGTACATGTAATAGTGCGAACATGTATTTTATTTGACTTTCATGTGACCGCGCAAATTTTGTTTCCCGACATTTTCAGTCCGAACTGGTATATTGAAGTGCTAACATGATTAGTTTGAACTGCATATTCACATTGGATTACTCATTATGGTAATGTGTGTTAAGCTCGTTATGTTACTACGATGTACCTATTATATGTTTATCAGATGTACACTAATGTTTTTTAAATTTCATCTTCATTTCATGTACCTACCATGTTGTGATCATATGTACACCAATGAAGTGATGAAGATCATTATGGTAAGTTGAGGACATTGATAATGAGTTCGCACATGTGAGTTGATGTGTGTTAAGCTCATTTTGTTAGACAATTTAGTTCGGACTAACATTTACTGGTTTGATCTGAAAAGCGGTTCGGACTAGTGTATAGGTTGTTCAAACTGTGTCCCAGTTCGGACTACAACAGTGCATGTCCTAACTGTGACCTAGTTCGGACTATGAATTGCATGTCCAAACTGTTCACCCGTTCGATAGTAGTTCGAACTAGGTAGGTTAGTAGTTCGGATGCGTATCGTAGGCAGTGAGTCTTTTGGGACGGTTCGGACCTTCAGTTCGAACTAAGCTATTGGTAGTTACTATATGAATTTGGGACGGATTACAAATTTGGCGTCCCAAAAGGCTTTTGGGACGAACTTTTGGGACGCCATATTCCGGATACGAATTACGACTGTAAATATTATGCATATATATATATTATATATCCAATATATTATGCAGATGTCTCGAGGTATATGCATGAACTTAAAAGTCTACAAATAAAGACAAGCTTTGATCTATTGATAAGAGTACACGAAGAAGACTTTTTCGGTGAGACTGATTGGAATTAATTGATACAACACCTTCTCTTCTCTTATAGATCTGAATGACTGGACGTGCGCTTAGGGCTTAGGAGCTCCATGATCACGGCCAGCTGCTTCCTACATTTCGAAAATGACATTTGACTGTTTTATGCTTCACTGAACCACAAGCTCCTTTAATAATGGTGCTTCGTTTTCATCAGAGAGAGCCGATCTCTGTGTGATTTAATAATTGGGTCAAGGAGAGCTTAAACTATGAACGTAGGGTGCGAGAGGGGGAGGAACCCACCCTCAAGCCCGGGTCGCCGAGGTCTGTGTGGCCTGGGTGGAGGACGGGGTCCCTTCCCCCTCCACCTTATACAAGGAAGCCCAGCGGATCTTACTTTTTTTTAGTTTGTTTGTGTAGTAAAACTAAGTAGCAATAATTCTTCAGGAATTATTATTTATTCTAAATATTGTTGTGTGCCTACTATTGATCTCAATACTCTTGTATATTGACATATGTTTATACTGAGATATATGGATAAAGAGATGAATAATGTTATAAACTCAAAGGTCATATGAGTTGGAAAACTCAAAGGTCATAGAAGACAAACGATCATCTACAATTCATTGAATCAGTGAATTCATAACACTCCCCCTTGAATGAACATACACGACGAATATATCTCAGTAAAACCTTATTAAGGAAAAACTCAATGGGAAAAAACCAATAGCGAAGGAAAAAAGTACAATATTTGTGTCTACAATGGCATAAAACACATGTATGTGACATACAATTTTTCACTAAAAAAATAGTAGTTAGTCTCCAAATTTTTTTGAAAAGTCTCAAAATAACTTCTTGGTGATATAGACGAAAGTGTTTTGTACCATATATGTTATCTATAATTGTTGATCCTGAAAGGGTAGGATTTTTTAGCCCACCAAGCAAACTCACCCAGGTGAGGCCCTACACACTCAAGTGAGGCACAACGATAAAAAGCCCCAAAGTGGGTCAATGGGCAAATTTCCAAATATCTCCTGATCTGCAGGGTCATGTCCCATTGGCCAAAAAACACATTAATCTGCAGAGAAACCTGCTCCTACTGACACCCAGTTAGCTCATTCCGTGTGCAACAAGGAAAGAGTCATACTTCTATAAAAGAGCTCCCTGCTACACATTATAGAGGAGAGTGATGACAAAAATACATATTTCTCTCTATCTTAATCTCACATAAGATACTCATTTGAGCTTCGGAGGCTAATCGACAGGGCAGTCCATCTCACCATTTCCTCAGTTTTGCAGGTTCTCCTTCTTCGTTCTAAGTTTTAGCCCAGCTCTCTCGGACTGTCTGTCCAATGAATTTTGTGATAGGCCGATTATTTTTAACTTCATCAATTGGCACCGTCCGTGGAAATCAGCAAAAAAAAAATGGCAGCTGCCCGGGCATCCCCTCATCTCGTTTTATTTTTCTCCTTAACTGGGCGGCAAGGGCGAAGATCTTGCTTAGAAGCTGTGTTCTTTGATGGATATCTCCAACTTAGTGGGAGTAAGCTTTTGTCTCATCACACTTGAGCGCTAAGATTTTGCTCTCAGAAATCCTCTGCTACTTGCTAGCTTCATATTTATATTTTATATATGCTTCCTGTTGAAATTTATAAGCTCATATTTTTGGGCCTTACACGAAAAAGAGCAAAATAAAAGGTTCATGAGCTTCCTAGCTCTTTCAACCAATGCGTGGGAAATCGCCCACAAACTGTAGGCAAGAAGGTAGTAATTTTAAGAGCTTTAGTACTGGCGAAAAATTACAGCCTTGAAGTGATCTTTGAAGACTCAAAAAAAAGAAAAAAAGAAGAAGAAGAAATAAAGGAGAAAAGAGCTTTGCTTCTGTCCCTTTCAAACTATGGATTTCATTAGTTACACAATCCCTGGTTCCACCTCACTAGTACAAATATCAATTGCCCAGGTAATCCATATATCTCATTTAAATACTTATGTTAAAATTTCTGCTCCCAAGCCAATGAGGCCTTTGCTTGCACTTGATAAAAAAGCATACTCCTGCTTCTTTTGTTTCATGGATTTTAGATTGATTATGAACTTTATAAGATGTTGGTTACCAACCAAACAGACCATTCAGGTCAAACGCACCTTGGCCTCGAAGTAGCCTGAGAAATTGAGGACATTGCCTACCAAAAGAAGAGATGTGTGTCATCCGCAAGTTTAACTTATATCGTTAAACAATCTATTTGCAGGGTGATCCAATCTGCGAAGTGTTGAGTTATAATTTATCTTGTTTGATGCAATAGATTTTACACTACATCTTATGCAACGATTCAGGTATGGACCCGGTAAGAGCCCTCCCTCGTCCATGGAATGTGGAGCACCTTAAAAGGTAATATCAATAACTTAATATTTACTTTTAAATAATGCTTTTAATGATCATGCAAAAAAAATGTGTGAGGTCCTTGTGTCTAGGAAAGAAAAAATGTTGTGAGGTTCTCGTGCTCGGGAAAGAAAAAATGTAGGGCCCTCGTGCCTCGGAAAAGCCTTTGTGCCTCTTATCGGCCTTCAACCCTCTCTTATCAAGCCATCGTGCCATTTATTGGGCCCTCACGCTCTGGATAGGCATTCGTGTCATTTCTCTGACCCTCGCGCCTTGTATCGGGCTCTCATGCCTCGAACGGGCTTCTGTACCTCTTTTCACTATATTAAGGGCAAAGAAAGAAAGCTTAAAAGAGACATTCATGATATATCAAACACAAGGCCAAGTAGGCCTCATGCCAGAGACATTCTCCAGGCCTATTCAGATCGAGCCCTAGAGAATTTAGGGGGACTACGGATGGGATAGGATTTTTCAACCCACATGGCAGACCCAACCCAAGTGAGGCCCTACACACTTAAATGAGGTCCAACGATAAAAATCCCTAAAGTGGGTCAATGGGCAGATTTTCAAAGATCTTCTTATCTACATGAACATGTCCCATTGGCCAAAAAGTCCAATGCAGAAAAGATCTGCTTCCACTGACACCTACTTGGCCCATTCCATGTACAATAAAGAAATAGCCACACTTACATAAAAAGATCTCCCTCGTACGCAGTATAGAGGGAGTAACGACAAAAATACATATTTCTCTCATTTTCTCTTAATCTCATACAAGAGACTAATTTGAGTTTCGGAGACTAACCCACATGATAGTCCAGTTCACTATTTCCTCAGTTTTGCAGGTTCTCCAAAGTTCTTCATTCTGGATTTTAGCCCCGCTCTCTCGGACTGCCTGTCCAGTAGATCTTGTAATACATCGGTTATTTTTGGCTTCATAATATCCTATATTTAATTTAATGGGAAAATCCATTTCCACTCCTTTTAAGTGTTACTCTGTTTTTAAAAATAGGTTCTTCGATTTTCAAAATTCGCGAGATTATATCCATTTTAAAAAAGTCTTTCTATCAACTAGTGGACCCCACACCGTTAATGGCAAAATCTACCACCTCAGCAAATGGTAGAGCCTACGTGACACCGACTATTAGGTTGTGTTTGTGTTGTAATATTTTTAGTATGGGAATATGTGTTGGTATTGAGTTTAGTGAAAAGGTGAAGAGAGGTAATTTTTTATAGTTTTTGTAATTTTTTATATTTTTTTATGGAAGAAAGAGAGATTATATTGGAATATTTTATTAGGAGAGAGATAAAATTTTGGGGATTGTTAGGTTGGCAAAGGCAGCCTTAGAAGGATTAGTTCTTTAATATGATAGGGTACATGTTAGAATAATATAAGACAAAATAATAATAACATCTCTCGGTGAAAATGTCGTGGGAGGACAGATTCTAACATCTTTTTTCCCAAAACCGACTCACCTTCCCGAAAGTCGTCCAATCAGTCAATGCAAAGAGGGCACTTTCGCACAATTCATCCGAGCATTTCTTGCTTTCAAACTACTTTAACAGTACAACATGATCAGGTCTCGTAAAGTTGACGAGTCTACAACTGGATGCTTTTTCCTTCTTTTTTTTTGCTTGAACTTGAAGTTAGCAGCGTGACTTGTGCGCTACATTAACAGTCAAAGATAATTTCTAAACCCTAATCTCGAATAATAATAAATTAATTTTTTTATATTTATTTCTTAAATTAATATCTTTGATATTTTCTCCTTCTACATGACGTGAAGACAATAGAAAATAAATAAAAATAAGAGAGAATTGAAAAGGCTTAATGAACAATGACCAAAAAAAACTGTAATGGCTAAAATTGTAATTAACAAATTTGAGGAGGCCAAAATTATTTGGATATCATGTAGGTACTTCGTGACTAGACTTTTTCTGTTACGGACCTGGCCTCTAAAATTGACTGAAGGATTCTTTTAAAATGGATGTAAACTCAATTAGAGCTATGCATAGCATGGGTGGTGATGCTTTCCACCCGTGCCGGGACTAGCACTCTCATGATGGTATGGTAGAAAATTTGTCGAGAGGTCTTTTTGTCTCAAATAAATCGATAAACTTAAAGGGTTAATATGATCTATAAAATTTAAAATTTAAAACTTTATAAGAAACATACCATCAAAACCCAAACTTTAAATACTAAGCTAATCTCTTTGATATTACTTTACTTTGGTACTTACAATATATTATTCAACCAAGTAGCTGCTAAGTGCTTGGAGCTTGTGACAAGGGAAGGGTTGCTGACCTAAAGGGGGAGTCTTTGGGAGAAGAAGGCACGGGCGAGGGGATCTGGAGAGTTCGAAGACACATGTGGTTGAGTCTCAACTTCAAGTGTGCCTTGGGCGGGCTTAGTTGTGGACTGGGCAGGGCTTAGTCTTGGAATGAGCTGGGTTACGTTAGTTGGACTATTAGTAGGTTAATAGCCAACAATTATGTTATGGCTTTTGTTGTTTATTTCGGTTGGGCCTTAAGCCTTAGTTGTTTGATTTAGTAAGCCCAAGCCAGTTATAGGGAGATTCAGTCTTAGAGAGAGGGCATAGAAGATCATTACATTGTTGTTTGGCAGGAGACTTGCCATCTCAAATGAACATTGTTTTTCAATTCACGAAGTTCATCAATACATTGTAATAGTTTTTCTATCAATCAAGGAAACTGTTACAAATTGGTATCAGAGGCATCATTCAGCACAATGGCTGACGGCACTAGGAAGGTGGTGGTGTCCGAATCCTTGGCTGAAATCAAAGAGCAGCAAGAAGTCCAAAAACAGGAGCAGATTCTTCAACGACAGCAGATGGAGCTGATGCTGTTACATTTGCAAGATCTGACGGTTGGAATGCAAGCCTTGACTCAATCTCAGCGGCAGGAAGCTAAAAATGCTAGACCTCAGTTTCAACAAAAAAAAACCAGCATAATTGTGAGGTGGGTGGGGTGCAAATGAGATATGTTAGACTAGATTTTCCAAAATTTGAGGGAGATGATCCCACCGGTTTTATTTATAAAGCTAATCAGTTTTTTCAGTTCAATCAAACCATACCACAACATAAATTGTTTATTGCCTCCTTCCATATGGAGGGTAAGGCTTTGATCTGGTATAGATAGTTGGAGAGATCTGGCTCCATCACAAGCTGGGAAGGTTTTGAAAGATCTTTGTTGGACAGATTTGGGACTCACTCCTATGATGACCCAATGGAGTGTTTGGTGAAATTGAAGCAGACCACTACTGTGGAAGCTTACACTAGTGAGTTTGAGGTTCTTACTAGTCGTTTGGGTGGATTGGATGAGGCTCATAAACTAAGTTGTTACTTAGGTGGCCTAAGGGATGAAATTAGGTTATCAGTTAAGATGTTAGGTCCTAATAGCATCTAAAGAGCATTTGCACTAGCTAGGATGCAGGAAGAATACTTAGTGTTGGGAAGGAAACATTTGAAAATGGGATCTGGTTCTACTATCACAAATTATCCATCGTCCTTCAACATTAATGTAGGTGCTGTTATACCCAAACCAGGAGTGCGGGCGCAAAGGATTACTCCACAACAGATGAAGGAGAGGCGAGATAAGGGGTTGTGTTATAATTGTGATGCTGCGTGGAATCCTAGACACAAATGTGGCACCCTATGTTGTTTTTAATTGAAGGTTATTAGGAAGATGATGAGGAGAATGAAAGGGAACACATGCTGTTGGAAGAGGAGAATGAAGCCCCTAAATGTGATGACAAACTCAACATTTCTTTAAATGCTATTACTGGGTCTCTATCAGCAGGAACTATGAGGATTAAGGACACCATTAATAATCAAATGGTGGTAGTGCTGGTGGACAGTGGAAGCACCCATAACTTTGTGGATCCCAGAGTGGTCACAAATTCAAAATTGCTGCTAAACCCATTCTAGAAATTTAGGGTGACCATAGCCAATGGTGAGCAAGTAAGCAGTGAAGGTGTTTGTAGTAATGTGAAACTCAAAATGCAAGGGCATGTGTTTACTATAGATGCTTATGTGTTGGTTTGAGGTGACTGTGACATGGTGTTAGGTGTTCAATGGTTGAGTACCTTGGGCACTATTTCATGGAATTTCAAGGACTTACATATGCAGTTCATGTATGCTACTCAAACAGTGCAGTTGAATGGTTTAGTAGCTTCACAATTTGTGCAGGATTCAGGGAAGCTTAAAATGAAGAAGAATGAAAAAAGTGGACTTATCTTGCAGATGGTCGTGGAGGGTAAAACAGAGGCTGATGGGCAGCACCTTAATGAGGAATTGGTAGCCTTATTGTTGCACTTTCCAGGGGTTTTTGAGGAACTTAAAGGCCTACCACCTAGGCGCACTCAAGATTGTGCCATCAACCTTAAAGAGGGAGCACAACCTATTAATGTGAGACCATATCGCTATGCGTATTTTCAAAAAGATGAAATTGAAAAGATAGTGAAGGAATTGATACATTCAGGGGTGATAAGGACGTCACAGAGCCCTTTTCTTCCCCAGTGTTGCTGGTTCGTAAGGCTGATGGGAGTTGGCGCATGTGTGTAGATTATCGGGCACTTAATAGTGTGACTATTAAGGACAAATTTTCTATACCGGTTATAGATGAGTTATTGGACGAGTTGCATGGGGCACAAGTATTTTCTAAGCTGGATCTACGTTTGGGATAACATCAGATAGGTGTGAAGGATGCTGATGTGGCCAAAACTGCCTTTAGGACTCACGAAGGACACTATGAGTTCCTTGTGATGCCCTTTGGGCTTACTAACACTCCAGCAACGTTTCAGTCACTGATGAATGAAATGTTTAAGTCGTACTTGCGGAAGTTTATCTTAGTTTTCTTTGATGACATACTAATATATAGTGTCAGTATGCAGGAGCACTTACAACATCTTCAAATTACTCTCAGCATTTTGAAGCATCATTAGTTATTTGCTAAAATGTCCAAGTACAGATTTTCTTGTGGGGAGATAGAGTATTTGGGCCATTTGATATCGGATCAAGGAGTGCGGGCATACCTTTCTAAGCTGAAATCTATGGTGGATTGACTGCTTCCTAAGACCATTAAGGCTCTAAGGGGATTCCTTGGCCTCACGGGCTATTACCGGAAATTCATAAAAGGGTATGACTCTATCGCTGCCCCCTTGACTATCTTGCTGAAGAAGAATGAGTTTGGATGGAATGAAGGGGCTAATAAAGCCTTTAATCAACTTAAAGAAGCTGTAACAAGTCCTTCAGTTCTAGTCTTACCAGACTTTACTAAGCCTTTTGTTATTGAGTGTGATGCATCTGGAATGGGGATAGGTGCAGTTTTAATGCAAGAGGGCAGGCCTCTCGCATTTTTCAGTAAAGCACTTAAGGGTAGATTACTTGTTATATCTACCTATGAGAAGGAGTTATTGACTTTGGTCAGTGCTATTAGGAATTGGAGACCCTATCTATTGGGTCAAACCTTTAAGGTTACACTGATTGGCAGAGTTTGAAGCACCTTTTGGAGCAGAAGGTGGGTACCCCACTTCAACAGAAATGGATAACCAAACTCTTGGGTTATGATTTCTTGGTGGAATACAAGCTAGTTTGAGAAAACAAGGTAGCAGATGCACTATCTAGAAAATTCACTGAAGAGGAGGAATTGGGGGCTGAACTCTGTAACATATCCTTTCCAATAGCCACTTGGTTGGAAGAACTCAGAGTAGCCTATTCTACAGATAGTCACATCCAAGAACTTCTCAACTGACTACAGGAGGGACAACTTGATCCTTTAAAATATTCCTTGAGCAATGGAATACTCCTATACAAAGGCAGAATATATATAGGAGAGTATCCTGCTATCAAGGAGACGATTTTGCAATTAATACACGATGGTCCTATCGGGGGACATACAGGTTATGAAAAGTCATATCAGAGGTCTAAAAGGTATTTTTTATGGAAGGGTATGAAGAAGGAAATCAAAAACTACATCCAACAGTGTGGTATGTGCCAACAGAATAAATATGAAACCATGCTACCTTCAGGTTTATTACAACCCCTTCTGGCCTATCCTTACTAAACCATGGACTGACATCTCCATGAATTTTATTGATGACCTGCCTAATTCACAAGGGTATACTGTGATATTTGTGGTTGTGGACAGACTCACCAAGCATAGTCATTTCATTCCTCTCAAATACCCATACACAGCCAGATCAATAGCACAAGCATTTATGCAGCATATATTCAAACTACATGGCCTACCAACTACTATTGTGTCAGGTAGAGATTCAGTGTTTACAAGTAAATTTTGGCATGAATTGTTCAAATTACAGGATGTCCAATTACACTACAACACAACGTATCATCCTCAGACAGATGGACAAACAGAAGCAGTCAATAAATGCATTGAAGGCTATTTACGGTGCATGATAGGGGACAAGTCGAAAGGGTGGATTCAGTGGGTGGTACTAGCTGAATGGAACTACAACACAAGCATGCATTTTCCTACCAAAATCACACCTTTTGAAGTAGTGTATGGTTACTTACCTCCCTGATTCCCTACCTATGAATCGGGGACCACACTGGTTGCTGCAGTGGATGAGGCCTTGAGGAGTCGTGATCAGATCTTGGCGTTGCTTCGAGAGAACCTCGCAAAAGCACAGAGTTGAATGAAAAAATACGCTGATTTGAAACGGAAAGAACGTGAATTTCAGGAAGGGGATTCTGTTTACTTACGTTTACAACTGTACAAGCAGTTGTCGGTGAAGCAAAGGCATAATATGAAATTATCCCCGAGATACTATGGGCCTTTCCAGATTGTGAAGAGATCGGAACAGTGGCCTACCGCTTGGCTTTGCCTCCAGGTTCTTTGATTCACCTGGTTTTCCATATTTCCCAACTTAAGCCCCATCTTGGATCTAAGATTACACAATTTATGGGGTTGCCAGCAGTGGATTCGCACGGTGCTCTTTGTCCGGAACCTATTGCCATTTTGGATCGTCGCATGAAGCGATCTGGATCTCGGGCGGTCATGGAGCTCCTCATCTAATGCACGGTCAGACTTTAGACGACACCACTTGGGAACGCCTTTATCAGCTTCAGCAAGATTTTCCACACCTTGTGGACAAGGTGTTTTAATCGGGGGAGTATTGTGACAAGGGATGGGTTGCTGACCTAAAGGGGGAGTCTTTGGGAGAAGAAGACACGGGCGAGGGGATCTGGAGAGTTCGAAAACACATGTGGCTGAGTCTCAACTTCTAGTGTTCGATGGGCATGTTCGTAAATTGTTTCCTTGGGCCGTTGCTTGATTTAGTAAGCCCAGCTGCCCAAGCCCATTATGAGGGAAGACAGTGATAGGGAAATTCGGTCCTGGAGAGAGGGCATCGAAGCTCATTACATTGTTTTGGCTGGAGACTTGCCATCACAAATGGACATTGTTTTTCAATTCACGAAGTTGATCAATTCATTGTAATAGTAAACTGTTACAGAACTTGTCTCATGGGCTTGTAGCCAGGGGCGAAGGGCAAGGAGCTAGTGGGTATGTGGACCCCAAACGCTCAATCTGATTAAAGGAACAAATTTTACTCGCAAGTTAAGGATTATGTGCAGGGCCGGCTCAAGGGTAAAGCAAGTTAGGCGGTGGCCTAAGGCCTCACCCCGAGCAAGGCCCCGTAGAGACTAAAAATATTTTTTTTTTGTGTTGTAGATGACCCAAAAATAAAAAGACAACTGAGTTAATAAAAAAAAAGACAATGCAATCTTTTCATATATTTTTTTTATCATGAGTGGACATATATATTTCTTCCAGACTTCCTAATTCTTTTTTAGATATTTCTGAACTTTGCTCAAAGAGAAAAAATGCCTTATAAATTTCTTAATTGTTCTAGTCAAGGGGCCTTGATGTCATGTATGAGGGCCTCATAAAAAATAATTAATGGGGCCTTTAATATTTTATATTAAAATTAATATTTTTCAAGTAATTTTAAATATTTTATATTAAATTTTATATAAAAAGCCTATTAATTTATTTTGCTTTAGGCCTCCATTTTGTTTGAACCGGCCCGGATTATGTGGTTCATGGAAAAAAATTGTGAGGATTCCGTGAATAGTTTGCCGCGAGTATGTATAATAGTCTCGAAGTTTGTAAATTTTTTTTTCCTTTTTTTTTGGTTGAAATTTGTGAAAAATTAATAGAATATATTGTTAAAAATTTTAAAACATTTTTTGTATGTGCATGTTTGTGGGTAGTCGTGCGGAGTCGCCGGTCACGACGTTACAGAACAATTCAACGTGCACATTCTCGTGACTAAGAGGAGAGAGACTGGAGTTGGAGGCGAGGGGGGGACCCCACGAAAAAATTATCCCGTGTGTCGATAGTGGAGTATGGGTATCGCCATCAACGACGAAGAATCAAATGCGTCCAAAAAAGGAAGTAACATAGCATGCGGGTTGCCCCTTTCGTGGGAGCCAAAGGCATTGAAAATAACAAATCTGATCCTCTCGCTTCTCACGAAGTCACGCCGGTCATCCGCACCCGGCACCTCCTTCTTTGTTTGTTGCTTTATATAATTTGATAATAGTTAAGATAATCTTTTTATTTACTACTATTTTCCTCACCCAACGTCAGTAAGCTGTAATCAAAATGGAAATGGGAGGTGTAGGGATTATTAATAAAGCATGAATATATCTTGCACCTTTTTATATATTGGATGACAATTTGTTTTTGGTAAGATGTATGTTTTTTAATTTTTTTGAGATGTATTTATCAGTTTTCGACTTGAAAAAGTGGGGTTATGTTTGGATGCTTCAAAAAGTTTTATTTATTCGAACAAATAGCCGTCTATTTTCCTGAAGTACTCCAATATCTTCCAATTTTTTTTTATTTGTTGCAAGAAACATTTTATATATATATTCCAACTTTTAAATCTGAAAGGAATAAGCATCGTATTTGTGGATATACGTTTGGATGGTCTTTGGTGAGGAGAAAAGGTGCTTTTATTATGTTATTTTAAGTGTCTTTCTCTCGGATGCCTTGAGCTACCAGTGGAGGAAAATGCCTTCCAGGCTTCACTCCAATGTCCTGCGCTAATTGGCAAACAATTTTGAAGAAACTTCTACTTTAATTGCGGAGTGGGTAGTGTCCCACTCGTTCAGCCTATTCTGTTCACAAACTTTTAGGTACGTTTTGTGTGGTTGGGGCTGGCTGAGACTTCTAACTTGTCAGTAGCACTATAATAAACCACCTGACGTCGGGCTCTTTTTTTTTTCCTAGGCTGTTTTTGCATGCTTGAGGTTTGATTAACCATTTTTTATTTATTTATTCCCTTATCACTAGACGGGGTATTTTAAAAAAAAAAGTGCGCCTTCTGTAAGAATTACTTGTAATAAGGAAGACTTTCCGTATTTTCATTGCGGCGGATTAGGGCGGGAGATAGAAACTTATTGATACTGCTCTTTTCAAGCCTCCCCGGAAGGCCGGACCCCAGTCCCTGTCCCCCAACCCTCGCTAAACCTCCTCTTTCTCCCTGCTTCTCGCGCGCTTGATCTCTGTCGTTCGAAGAGGTAAGGTTAACTTATTTTTCCATTTTCTTTCTCTTCATTTTCTTGGTTTTGCCGATCTGCTCTACGTTTCATTTCTCACACTATTCTGTGTTTCTCTTTAGATGGCTACAACAAGGCCATGCAAATTCCATGGATCCAAATGCTTGTGTTTTGTTTGGTCCATTTTATTTGTTTGTTCGCCTGTTTGATTGCATGGTCACCTCTAGCGTCGTCCAAATGCTTCTAGTGATCGGAGCGTTTTACCTGTGCAGGTGGTATAGCTAATAGCGGGGTATTCCTAGTGTCCATCCGGCGGTATGGGATATATAGGAACGCATGGTGTAGCTGCGCTGCACAGGTACAAGTACAGTGGTGTGGATCACTCCTACGTCGCCAAATATGTGCTCCAACCCTTTTGGAGTCGCTTCATTAATTTCTTCCCTCTTTGGATGCCGTAAGTCCTTCACTTTTTTAATTGTACTCCCAATGAAATTGCTTGTTGAACACTATCAACATATGTAAGTAATATTGCAGTTTGTATTTTCAATGATTTCGAAGCTATCTAATCTGAGGGTATGGCAATCCTCGGAAAGGAAGCAAACGTGTTTCTAGAACTACAGAAGCCTAGAATCAATATTCGAATATGGCTTTTAGCTTCTTATGTGTAGTAGTGTCAAACTATTCATCTCCTGGTTGTTGTCGACTGTCGAGGTTCATTTTGGCTGTTATTGATTTTTGGGTGTCCCATTTTCAAGTTTTAAAATTTTTAAATAGAAGATTATTCGTTATATAGGCGGAGGAAAATTAGCTAATTTCGAATGTCGGAATAGAAGGTTCAATCTCGATGTTCATTCTATTTCCCAAATTCTAGTTGAAATCCAGAATTTGGGACTTTGGTCATCTAGCCATGAATTATCCTTTTCTTTTTTGGGTTAAAATGCTTCCTTAGTAACCTGAGAGGCTCCATGGAGTTCAGTTAACCTGGGAACCTGTATGGAGTTGAGTAATCTTTGGGCTGATAGCGTAGAATGATAGAATCTCTGGGGCCTGAAGTCTTAAACAGACCTTGAACACTATAATGTGAATCAAGAGTCAATTATCTTTTTATTATCAGCATTTCAGCTATCTATGTAAGACGTGCAGTGCCTTCAGTTATCGCCATATAATTCCTTGGCTTTTAAGATTTTTAAAGTTTTACTGTTTTGGAACTTCCGTCACTATGAATTTATGTTTTTTTATGACCAAGTTTCCTTTGTGCATGTTTTGTACTTATGTTGTTATCGTTTTTGGAGAGATGTATTCACTTTCTCCTTTTTTTTGGACTTGGCATGTTGCATTTTGGGATCTTCCAAAGTCCAAACATGGTATAATATCCTTAATGCTCTTCTATCCATTTATATCTTTTACTTTGAGATAATGCAGTCATGTTTGTTCATTGACGGGATATCTATTTATATTTTTCAGATAACACTTTTGGGATTCATGTTCTTACTCATTTCTGCACTGCTTGGCTATGTGAGTGGGAGTTCCTCTGTTATCATATATGTAGTTTTTTTTTTGTAATTTTTTGATGCTGCTGTTTATAATGCGAATTTTATTGGAGCCAATAGCTATTTAGATGCTTCTAAGTTCTACCCGACTTAAATAAGTTGAAAATTTTCTTAAACTATATGCTGGAACTTTAGCTGGTTGTCTCTGTGTTTGGTATGTTTGGAAATAAATTTTAGGGGAAATTCACTTTGAGCTCCCAAACTATAGAGCCAATTTCAAGTGAGGGTCCAAACTATTAAGTGCAACCCATTAAGCCTTCAAACTATGAAAATTATGTCAATATATGCTCTTTGCTAAAATTCATGCGTCAAACTCATGCCATGTGGGATATTTTCATCTAATGTAATATTCGGATCTTAACCAAGGTTGTAGATTGGAAATTTCGTAGTTTTATAAGTCTAATGTGTCAATATTACTAGTTTGGATCTTGTTTTTTATTTAGGACCCATATTTTGGGGATGCAAAGTGATTTCCCCCCTAATTTTCAATGTCTTGTGAGCTGTATGGATAGCTTTGATATCAAGCTCATCCTTCTTGCACTCCTTACCTTGCCTTTTTTTTGGACTTCTTGGGGTTGGAGGATATATCCTGGAGAAAGAATTGTGAGAATAGGAGAACTGCTTTGCTGAAGGGCAAAAGACTGCTAGGTAGGGGATATTGCAGTATGAAAGTCGAAGCTCAAGATCACTAAGATCGGATAGTGTTGAACACTGTTCTCACCAAAGACCTTTTGCTTCGAATTCTTACGACACGTTTTGATCTCAGAAACTTTGATAAAGTCTAAACCCCCACGAAGCATGGATGGGATGCGGGAGGTGGATATGAATTGGTGTAATAAATTCATTCTGAACCTTGAAGAAATTTGTAACACAAAAACTTTGTGGAACAGTTGAAAATAATGGTCGTAAGTTATTGTGATCATGCATGCATCCCTAAGTTATGACCAAGAAAACAATAAAAAAATTGTTCTCAAAACAAAAAGGACATCTGTACACGCTAGATACCACAGCCTTATAGCTCCCTTGAAGAAGCAGTCTTGTCGGATTTAAGTACTTATTATTTCTGTGATCATTACGGCAAGAAAGATGTCTGAATTACATGTCTATAAAATTGGGTTGACTACTATCGTCTTAGTCAATTTTTCATGTATGCATTCACTTTGTCTCCTTGGATATGGTTGATAACTTTCATGGTATAATGATCCATGCAAGTACTTCTTTTGTTTTCATCTTTTCTGAATTTTTGTGCCTATGCACGGATTTAGTTAGAGGCATTTGTGATTTAAAGAAGTGATATGCTTCTTAAAAACTATGTACTAGTGAAAAGTATGGGTAGATGGTGATTTACTTGATCGTTATTTTTCTGGTCACTAAAGTTATTCGGCATCTCATTTACTCTTGATTGGGTTAAGTTATTTTAGAAAGCAACATATTTTGATGAGGAAATATGCTTTTGGCATATAATCAGTATTGCATGGCAAACTCCTAGGCACTACAGTACCAATTAACAGACTTTACCAACTCCTCTTAAAAAATTGATATGGCTGCTCCTCTTGCTTGTTCTATCCTTTTAATGCATGGTGTTGTGTAGCATGTTCTGTGCTAATAGAGTCACCGTGGTATTGGTGTCAAAATTTCATTTGGATCCACTTTGTTTGTAAAGTATTTTCCAATCCACAATGGGATTAGAAATATGAGGCGGTAGCAATCGGTTGTGTGCCCTGTGCCTGAAATGCATGGGCTTGTTCTACATGTTATATGATAATTGAATCTCCACATTACTTGGTATGAAAGTTTGGTTGGAATGTTTTGTTGGTGAAGCTTTTTTCAGTTCCCAATTGGGTAACTGTTAATTAGACGGAAAAGTTGGTTTAACCTTTTGTTGATAAGTTACAAAAAGAGAGGTGTATTTTTGGTTACCGTACCCTCTAGATTCTCTGAATTCCTGATATATATTTTGTTTCAGATTTGTTCACCTCGCTTGGATTCAGCTCCTCCAAGATGGGTTCATTTGGCACATGGATTGCTGCTTTTTCTTTATCAGGTCTGGGCAGAATTTATTAAAGCTGTGTGGTCATCTTGTTTCTTATGGTTGCGTTGTCATATTTTATGTAAGTTAAGCATGCTTCTTCTCTTTACCTGACAGCTTATAGGGTGATGATATTAAGGCAGTCATGAAATATCTGCTTGAGCTCATTACTTTTCACTTTATCTTGTTCTTATTATTGAGATTTAAGTCAAGAAAATTCGCATGTAGATTTTTTAAACGAGTTCAAAGTTGGCAGTGTTATTTTTAAGCAAGTTCATATTGGTATAATTCTATTCTCATCTATGTTCAGTGGTTTGGAATGCGTAGTAGTTGTTGAAAACGCCACTGCTCAAAAACTACTGAGGTGCCTTTAAATTATTGCAAGTGTCGAAGACTAATTTCTGCAAATGAGAAACTTTTAATGATATTTCTTTGTGAAATTGTCAATCTCATGCACTGTAAGTAGACAGCGTATCTTGTCCTCTGAGGTGTCTTTTATGTTCTCAAATTGGCATGTCCCTTTGTTTTTTTCTTTTTTCCCCCCTTTTGTTCTTTCTAACCTGTAACTAGTTCCATGCCTAGACCTTTGATGCTGTTGATGGGAAGCAAGCAAGACGGACAAATTCCTCAAGTCCATTAGGGGAGCTTTTCGACCATGGTGATGTGTTGTTTATCTTTCTTTTCTCCTTGTTTGTTAGGAATGACTATGGATGAATAATGTGCTTGTGTTTTCCAATATATTGCAGGATGTGATGCTCTTGTTTGTGCGGTGTGTATCATAAACTCTTTTCGTTATTTTATAGCCCTTAGATATCCATTATCTTCATAGTTTTCCCCAAATATAGTTGGAAGCATTGGCATTTGGGAGCACCATTATGTGTGGAAGAGATACTTTCTGGCTCTGGGTAATTTCAGCCATTCCATTTGTTGGTGCAACATGGGAACAGTAAGTTGATTCTGGCTTTAATGTCCTAGGATTTTGTTTTTGTTTTAAGGGTGGGGGCTGGGGCAGTCTTTCTAAAATGCTTGTGACTCTGTCTTCGACCCTGGAGGATGAATTGTACCACTGGGTTTATTTTTGTCTCTTTGTATTCCAGAGCAAGTGTTTCACGGTTGATTTGTGTGTATTCTACAAACTGTTGGATGTCTCACTAGCAGTGTTGATTTTTTTATTTTCTTTATCTAGCTATTTCACCAATACCCTTATTCTTCCGGTGATCAATGGACCTACAGAGGGTCTGATGCTGATTTATTCGGCTCATTTCTTCACAGCTATTGTTGGTACGCTCGTGCTACAATTGTGTGCTTCTTTTTTAACCCTTATTGTGCTTTTTGTGCAGATACAAATAAATGTTTTCTGAAACTTTATTCAAAATCCAATGGATCATAGTTTCTTAATGTATTCTAATTTATTTTTGGTTACTGAACTTGAAAATTCTTACTTGAGAACTTAAGCTTTCCAGGTGCTGAGTGGTGGGTTCAACAATTTCGAAAGTCTATACCTTTTTTAAGTTGGGTTCCATTTCTTCACGGTAAGACTAGTCATAAAGCTTCCTATAACTCATTAAAATTGGAACTGAAGAAGCCATATGGAATATGTGCTCAAAATTCTTGCGTATTATTCTATGAAAGTTTAGCAAGATTTCCATCAATGTTTTTATTATGAGATGTGTTATCTGGGGTCTTTTGCTGAAAGCTGTTTCTGTTTGCGTTTGATTGATCGGTCTCCTTAAGTTGTCTCTTTTCGTAGTCTCTGAATGAAATGTTCCATGGAAGTTGTAGATCTTAAAGCAATCACTTAGCCTTTGTTTTTTTTGGTGAGATTTATAACAATAAGGTCATGGGGGAATATGCTGTTAACGTGAAATCTTTAAATCTTTTTTCCCTCAGCTACTGTGTTTCTTGGGCAGTGTCATTTACTTTATCTTGCTAAATGTTGTCTTCAGTAAATAAATGTTTAAGATCTTTTGGCATGGGCTTCACTTGAAACTGGAATAAAATTGCATTATGTTTATTGTTTTTTCTGTTGCCATTTATTTGTAGTTGGAGTATAATCTTCCATTGGCTGGGTACATCTGACTTACCGTTAAGACATTAATTTGAATGCATTTTTCGTAGGATCCCAAGCTGGTGACATACTTATAAATCCCGTTTCCGGGGTGTCCTTTCCAATGGGCACTCTTTACATCCTGCAATTCCGTTTTTCATTTCTGTTTAAGATGCCAGAACTTTTTTCTTAGCTCTTTGTTTGGAAGTTAATAAAAGGAGCTACATTGATGATTCTTGCCTTGCTTATGCAATTGTTTAAAATATTATATGTCTCTTTTATGTTTTGTGACTACAGAAATTTCCACATACAAAGCGGTGTTGTTGCTGATGACAGCTTTTGGTGTTATACCGACAATCACGTGCAAGTATGTATAATGTACTGTCCTAAATTACTGGAGTTAAAAGTTTTCTTTCTTTGTTGGAGTGTTTAATCTCTCATCTGACATGTATTTTGTACTTATGATACGTCCATAGTGAGTTTCTAAACTCCAGATTGACTTTCAGCACATGGTTTTTTATCTGCTGACTCTGTACTCTTGACCTATGGAAACCAGACTGAAATTTCCTTGACATCATCTTGCTATTATTATTGGGCTACGGGATGTTTATGCATATCTTCTAGAGATAGCAACCAAGTCAATTGGCACAGTACCTTCTGATAAAGTACATTTTGTGTTTTTATATTGTTGATCTTACAAGTTTAAACTCCAGAAGATTAGCCTATTCCTGTCTGAATGCCTATGTAGGACCTATTATTGTCATCCGATGAAGGTCAGCTTAGATCTCCCCTGTTTTTATGTTTTTGTGCAGCATACTCAATGCTTATAAGGTAGTTCAAGCGAGGAAAGGCAGCATGCTGCTGGCATTAGCAATGGTAATACTACAATCTATTTTGGTACATGTCTCTTGCTTGTGGTTGCTTATAAGAGAAGTAATAAGGTTTTCTTGCTGTCTGTTTTAGCTTTGCCCTTTTGTAGCTCTCTCCGGAGGAGTCCTTGTTTGGTACGACAGAAATGTTTCTTATGTTCTATAAACTTTTCTTGCTCTTTACTATGCATAGTGGTTTACATGTTTTTTTAACGCACACATAGTGGCATTATATCTTGATGCAGGGACTATTTGTCTCCATCTGAGATACTTGGGGACTATCCACATTTAGTTGTAGCAGGAACTGGACTTGCTTTTGGTTTCCTTGTGGTAAGATATGTTTCATTTTGACTACCCATTCACTTGAAGTTTCTATTTTCCTCTCTGAATTGGATGGCTTTATTGCTATTGCTTATATTATTATGAATTGTTTCTTTATTCATCTGTTCATTGTGTTTCAGTTTGATTGTTCTTTGGTTGTTAATGTGTATTTGTCTTAGTTGTGGGGCGCCAAAAATGCTGGCCGTATTTTGCTGACTTGGACCCTGTGGAAACCATATCATCTGGAATAATTTTTAGGGATTCTCATTCCACTGTACTGGGTTTCAATTTAAGTTCCTTCTGAGTCTTTTTCATTTTCTTTTGTTTTTATTTTTGTATAGATTCCACTATCAGCACTGTAAGGGGTTTTTTGCTCTTCCTCTCTGATTGATTTTGAAGTTTTCTAAGTGGTTACGGTTGGGACAACAGTGTGCAAGTTGTGTGCTTAGGGATTTACTCTATATGGCTTCTTTGGATTCAAATTGATCGTGCTTTAGGCTACATAGATCTATTTCTTCTAGCAATCACAATAGGCAACTTATGAAATGAATTTGTCAGTATCCATTCCAGAAGAATCTTGAATTGGTAGTAACATGGGTTCTTGTGCTAGAAAATGGCTTAACAAATGAAGCGTTGTGAAGAATTGGCTATGCGTGCTATTTTAATTCAGCAATATTATTTGTTGATCCTAGTTGGACATCTAAGAGGAACTAAGAGAATCTCGTGCCTATATACATGCTCAGTGGTTTTCTGGTTATGGTCTAGCTGCACCATGGTGCACTGCCAGGCCATTTGTTCCTTCCATTCTACCAATGAAGTACAATTCGTAAAAACAGATTGGCTTGTTCTCTGAGCACCCGCTTTGGTAGAAATTTCTGGCGATCAAGCTTTCTGGTTATGGTGGTAGCCTCATCATAGTGTGCAAGCATTTTGGTATTTTCCATATGGTCATCGGTTAGGCTAAATAATAGAGAAAGTCCCTGTATTTCTGGCCGTTTGACTTTTTGCATCTGAGTTTTCCATTTTCGACTTTTAAGATATGAGTTTGACAAAGTTGAAATCGGACACCTCCGTTCACTTGTACCCTTTAGAATTAATATCAAATTACATTTTATACCCTAGAAAACAATGCCTCAGCTACTGCCTGCAGGAGGTGTTTCTTTTGGTGGGGGAGGACCCCTCCCCTACGCACAGGGGTTGGGGTTGGAGGTCTTTCAATAATCTTATCCATGGGCATAAAAAGTTTAAAAGCCACAAGTTTAAAACGCAGCTTAAAAACCAATGGCTCAAAGCAGGAGGAGTTTGTCTCTTATTTTCGTAAGAAATAACCACATGGTAAATACCAAAATCCTTGGATCATGAAGCTGCTATTACCATAATAGAAAACCTGCACAGGGGTGCTCCCAGTTGTGAGCCAGTTTTTTCTTTTTCTTTTATTTTTTTGCTCGTTTTATTTCCTGGGGATTTAGTGGGAGAAATAACCAGGTCGACTGATTCGTTTTAAATTTAAAACTGTTTTATTCAATTCTGTGTCAGTCTTTAAGGATATAGAAATTTGATATCAATTTTGTCAAAGTCGAGGTCTTAGAAGCTATAAAAACTCAGGTCTTAGAAACCAAAAGGCCAAAGTACTGATGTCTGTTATTCTCCATGTAATTTATTATAGGGCTGTGGTTGGCATATGATTGTTTGTTATCAAATAAGTCTTTCCATAGATGCTCTGCTATTGTGATGGGCCAGTCTGGCGAATAGCACAAAATCAAAGTACTTCGAGAGATTTTTTTTTATTCCCCAAATGTGCAGTTGATGTTGCACAGATGACCCTGTAAGGAAGCGTGAATAGCAGTGTAAAGATTGAGGGTGTTTTGCATGGCTTGCAGCAATCCAACCTGTTAAGACACTTCATTGGGTAGCCTTAAACCGTGATTTACAATTTGCAAATGTATTATAAATAAATAATTAACACCACATAGACACCAATTTATAAGCTTAGCTCAAGACCTTTTTAAGTTTCTTCCCTTGTTTTCTGATGTCTTCTTGATGGCACTAGATTTTGTTGGTACTTATGTACTTTTTGCTGAGTAGAATTTTAATTTTTGGTTTTCCTGAGAACCAGTCCTGTAGACAATAAAAGTCTTTTTCATCAAATTGTTGCTGAATTACTGTTGTTTTGGCAGGGGAGGATGATCCTGGCTCATTTGTGTGATGAACCAAAGGGCTTGAAAACTAATATGTCCTTGGTATGTTGCATTATCATAACTAACCCACCAAAATAAGTTTGTGATTTAAATGCTGTTAAAATTCATGGCTCTTTTTTAGTTACTTCTTTTTCCCTTTCATTATTTTTTCTTTTTTGTTTTCTGTTTTTTTTCATACATTTCCTGGGCATACCATTCTCTTTTTGTTTTAACTGTTGATGGTCGAGTTTGAGAACCACTGGATATGTGATACCGAACTGCAAAAGGATAATCCAAAACCAATTGTGTGTATGACATTTGTCTCTTACGTTTTTATTCTTTTTTAGTTACATAGGTCCGGTACTTGGGAAAGAATTGTAGCAGAAATTTCCATAATTTATTGAAGTTCCTTGATCTCCAGCAATGTACATAGACTGACTAATTTTTCATTGTCATTTATTTAAAGCAAGGTATATGATAGTTTGGTAAGTTTTGTCCACTCCATTTGATAGAACCAAAAGGTCGTCTTGAATGACACAAACACAGATCTCAGGGGAGTTGATAGAATGGAAGCACCAGTGACTTGGTGGTATATTTCGGATTTTTTAGCAAGATATCTGATAGGGGCCAAGTATGTTATGAAAGCATATTCCAGCCCATTCATTGAAATCCTGAATTTGGTGGCTCAACTTTGACTTGTGTAGTTGACAAAAGCTAAATTCAGGATTTGCCTTTAGTTTCCTGTGGTACAGATCCCCTGCATATGGGGATTTCTTTGTAAAATAAAAATGGAGAATTTATTAATGCATGCGAATTCTTTTTATTAGTGGTGTGTAATTTGATTCTAACACTGGCTAGCTTCATTTCTTGACCTGAGATAAATTTGGTTTCTCTGTCCATTCTTTTTGCTAGAACTAGAAATTGAAGAAATAAAACGGGAAGTTAGTTTCTGTCTTGTTGGAGTGCTACAATATTGCCTTAATTAATCTTTTATCCCGCAAGCCGATGTTAACAGATTCTTGTTTTTATTGTTAGGATACACTTCCGAAACCTTAATGCAGGGGTCTGTTTATCTTATATCTTGCAACTGTTATCCATGAGAACAAGCCCTTTTGTCTCGTGTTCCCTATAACTAATTAGCTAATTGTTCTTGGTATTTTGTTTTGAATGGAATTTCATGTTGAAACCACAATCTATGTAATGGCTTACTTAAACGTATGATTAACAAGATGCCAATGCCCTATAGGCCTAAGGACATTTCCACCTCCCATAAGTAGGGATGTTTGATGAGATCGTGGTGCCAAGTCCCGTTGGGTGTTTTAGTCAATTAACTGGTTAAAAAGAAACAGTTACGATTCCTGATATTTTTACTTCTTGCAGTCACTACTGTCTCTCCCATTTGCCATTGCAAATGCACTCACAGCAAGATTCAATGATGGGTAAGTTGTAATTTCATTTTAGGAATTGTCATTCTATTCATAATTGTGGTTTTATTTCTTTGATGAACCTCGGTTGATTTTTGTGCAGAGTTCCTCTAGTTGACGAAAGCTTGGTTGTTCTTCTTTATTTTACATTCTCACGTACGGTGACCTTCATCATTATTTTAGATTCTCAACTGTTTAAATTCATTGTCTTTGAATTTGACAAACTCCAGTTCCAAATTGTTTCCATGAAATTCATCATAGTTCTCCTTTTTGAGCTTATTGTTGGAGTAACATATGTAGGCATATGCTTCTGCAGTGTCTCCTTGAGAATATACTATTTTTGCTATTACTGTTGCTTAGATACTTATTATGGTGATTTTGTGATGAAATTTCTTTCTAATCTTTCTTCTTTCTATGAAAAGTGATGAAATTTCTTTCCATTCTGCATCTGACTCACCTGTATCAAATTCAGTGGGACTCTATTTGCACTTTTCGACATCTGTCATTCATGAAATTACAACTGCGTTGGGAATTCGTTGCTTCAGGTTAGAAGATGGCTACAACTCTAGCATTTCACATTCCTGTTTGCCTTGTCTTGGCTCCAATCTGGTTTAGAATGGATTTGGTTATATTGCCCCATTTTGCCCAAATGATATTTAAGTCTATGATATATGTTCTCCTAGATATGCAATGTTTGGATAAAAATTAAAGAGTGGAGTTATGTAATTTTATTTGGTGAGTATGCCATATGGTCCAAAATATAGGTTGGCTATTTAACATATATCGAATTTTCAAAAGGTTGCTCAGTGGTTAAGCAAGACCTCCCCATATTTTCATTCCCATGGTTTGTTGTAAATGAAAACAATGTACCGTCCAAGAGTGTTGAAACTGCAATTTTTTTTTTTGTTAATCACAGGATAACCAAGAAAGAAGCTTGAATTTTGCTGGGGTTTTCTCTGGATGTCCTTCCCAGGTTCACCATCTTTCTTCAGGATTTCCTAATGTTTTCTGCAAATTTCAAATGTTACAGATCAGTTGTTTGATCTATTGTTCCGGGCTCTATCTCAGATACTATTTTGTGCAGATTCCTTGTAACTTTTTCTGTATGCTCCTTCCTGACCTTTGTGTTCTTGTTGCCTTGCAGCTGTCGAGTCAAGAACGGTGCAGCTACACGGAAGTTATGGTTATTTATTCGTTATAAGATGAGGTCCTGTTGTCTTTGGGTTTTAGTATTTGAGGTCCAGTTTTGTCATGCCTATCTTTTGTAATAGATTGTTTGTACTACTGAATAGAGTAGATTTGTAAACTTTTTTGAATTAATAAAAACTATTAGAAATCTGTATCACGTCATAATTTTATTTAGGGTTAAATGCATCACATACCCCCGTGGTATTCGCGAATTGCAAATATACCCCCGAGGTAAACAAAGGGTGCGTTTGTGTACCAAAATTTTACCCTCTCTAAAATTTTAACACAATTAAATATTACAATCTAATCTCTCTTTCCCCATCAAATCATTACTATTTACTACAAAAAATATAAAAAATTACCTCTCTCTTCACTTTTTCACTAAACCCAATACCTAAAATTTTAACAACACTAAAATTTTACAACACAAACACAACCAAAGTCATTTTCATACCCCTGAGGTAAACATCAAGGTCACAATATGCCCCTCCGTTAATGTACCGTTTGAAACACTAACGATAAATATTGACGTGTCTATTTTTGCCATGTCAGCATTTACCGTTAGTGTTTCAAACGACACATTAACGGAGGGGCATATTGTGACCTTAATGTTTACCTCAGGGGTATGAAAATGACTTTGTTTACCTCAGGAGTATATTTGCAATTCGCGTATACCACAAGGGTATGAAATACATTTAACCCTTTTATTTAGCATGTCACAACGGGTTCCTTTCTTAATTGCTTTAAGTTATGTTTTATCTGGGGCTTGCCCACTCTATTTTTCTTCTTTCCTCGGCTGGAAATGTCGGTTATGTCCGTTTCCATTAATGTATTTATCAGCTGCATGATTCCAAGCTTTCCTGTGGAAGATGCCTCCGGAAGTTTTGCTCAAAAAAATTATTCTTAGAGACTTGTTATATGATTTTTGTTAGTGTTTCCTCAAACTAACACAGATTTATCGTGCATTTGAGTGCCATCTGAGCCTATATTAGTCACACGTAATTAAAAAATAAAACTAAATCTTCAAAACGGGAAAAAGTCCTCCCCCACACCTTCACTCCGAACCTTGGTTCTCAAACCCATAAGGGACAAGTCACAAGATGGGAGCACCCTCTTCTCGTTAGATTTTAGCGTGGATGTTTTCGTTTTGCCGTGGATTCGTTGTAGTTTTAGAATTAGTAGAGGCAAAGGAGTTTCATATTTCGATCAGCGCTAAGGGTATCATTAAGCTTTCGGAATGGAGTAAAAAGTCTTAGAGCTCGATTCAGTTTGGGAGATATGGGGTTGTTTGGGAGTTCGGTTTTGGTGTTAAGCGAACTCCTGTGAAGTGAAGTGAAGCAGCGGTGAGTATAAAACCGGATGCCATCCGACGGCCAAGAAGCTGCCAGCAAATAAATGAGGACATGCTTTCAAACCGTGTCCCTTATTCATCCGGTTTTATAGAAACCGGTTCAACCCAAAGCTCAGAGCTCGGGTACCTCCTTTTGCGACAAAACCTAATTATTTTTTCATTTTAGCCATTTCTGAGTTTTTGTCAATTTTCCATATGGTGGTCTGAGATTCTTTGTTTTGTTCTGTTGGGTTTCAAATTCGAAGATGCTGAGAAGGGAGTTGCTTTATCTCCATTTTTGACTAAATTCAACTCCGTAAAAATGGTTGGTAAGAAAGGATCTCTGCCGGTAATCGAGATTGGGGATTCGAATTCGAATCCCCCCATTCCGTTCCCCATTTGGAAACCTGCTCCTCCCGATTTGGAAACCACCACCGATTTGGAAGCTCCCGGCCATTTGGAACCTGTTCCTCCCGATTTGGAGACCAGATCCCGGCAGAAATATGCTGTGATTGGGTTCTTAATTTTATTTCAAAGCATTTTTTGCATGCCTTTCGTCTTTAATTTTCTCTGTGGTTGGGTTGTTTATTTCCGAAGGCTTATCTGTGGTTGGGTTTCTCTGTGCTTGATTTTTTTCATTATGTATCTATGGCGGGTCTTTGTGTTTGCCACAGTAGATTCTATGGCGGGTCTTCGGTTATAGTGTTAAGCGAAGTTGTGTGCTTGATTTTTTTCATTTGTTTTTCTCCACTAACCTGATTGTCTCTTCCTGTTATTGAACCTGGTTGGAGTAGTAGTGGAGTTCTGTCAGACTGTTGCTAGTTTTCATTCAGTAGTCATTAGTCTTTAGCCAAATGTGAGTACCTTGCGGGTCTTCGGTTATGGTATATGCATTACCTCTCCTTGCATAATTTCAATTGATTTTGGTCTTTCGAAGTTTTCCTTTACACCACAGAGAACCAGCTATGATGTAATTTTCTCATCAAGTCAAGACTTTCTGAGTATATTACCGTGGTCCACTGTTGTGCACACACATCTCAATTCAGTTACAATATTCACTATCTTTTTTCCCCCAGAGCAAAATGTCCAATACCTTGAAGCTGTATATATTTGTGGTTAATCTGAAATTGCACTTATGCATTCCGATGATGCAAACTTCTGTTTTTGTGGGTGTAATGTTGTATTTTCTTGTTGGATCAGAGTGAGAATATGACAAATAAGTGGCACGTGTACTTGACAAAGGATGGACGGATATCCTTGGCTGGATTATCTTTAGCCAAATGTGAGTACCTTGCGGATGCCATCATCGATTTTTTCCACAATGTCTGTTAAACTCAACGGATACCGAGCTATATGTTAGAAGCAGAGCTTAGAAGTTTTGGAGAGTCCATACGCAAACTTGTCACCCGAGAGTGAATTGGTGATATCGTTTAATAATGTATGCTTATGGCCTGTCTATGATTTTTCGTGTTTGTAGTTCAAAGTAAGGCGATTTGGTAGCATTATCACTGAAGAGGAAGTAAAAGCCGAATTTTTTAATTCTCATAGCAAGTTTATGAACACTGGGTATAATGAAACTGACTCAGTGCCATACGGTTTGATAAATTGAATCCTGTGGCCTGTGTAGTATCTTCCACCGCATATTTCAAGTTGCTCCATGGAAGAATCCTTCTTTCTTTGTTAGTTTAGATCTCTTTTTTCTCCAATTCACTCATTTTTATGCTAGTGGTTTGCAATGAGATACAATTGAAGAGCTGGTGTCCAAGGATTGAAAAATGAGGCAAAAACAGATGGGAATTTGTGCAACCCTTAGGGTGCCTCCAAGCTCAACCGGAACAAGAGGAATGAGAGAGTGCAAGACATCTGTTATTAGTGGCCGGTAGCTTGGTTCGGGTTGCACGCAGAGCACAGCAACAACAGCTACCTACACAACCATATCATTATATCGTGCAATCAGTTCAAAACTTGGGACTGAATTGAATTCCAAATTTAATTCGTGGATGGCCTCTGGTTGTTACTCTGTCAGCTAAACAGAAACGAAATAGAACAAAAAGACACGATCTGTAAAACGAGACCAACAAGACACAATGATCTGTTTGCTACTCTTGTTTGTACTATACAAGACCAACAATCTGTTTGCTACTCTTGTTTGTACTATACAGCTTCAATAGCATGATTCAACAGCTTGACAAGTAAGGGTAGCCTCACGATGCATTAGGCTTCCCAAGCATGGATGGCATGGTACCCTATGCTGCCTCTCCCTTCACGAATGGGGGAAATTTGCGCCCTAATGTAACACCACCTACATCCAGGCAATGTCACCATAAGGTTGTGCAATGCCTAAAGAAGACAGCTACCCACAGAATCACTCAGCCACGAACCTTAGGGGTGCCCAGATCTATCCATCGAACAGAATTGGGCACAAGTGCAGGGCCAACTGGATTGTTAAGGACAAGATAGAAATTAGAGTTTCATTCGATACGGCTCAGCATATATAATTTTATCAACCATCGAATAATTATAAGAGAAAGTGATAAAAACAGAACACTGACTAAAATTATAAACTCAATCTATTACAATTCTACTTCAAAGTTCATGCCACATGTTCCCATATCGCTAGGCAGCAGTTTTGGATTTCTTTGGGACACGATAGCCACCAACAACACAAGCATGGTCATGCTCATAAGGTTCGAGAGTAACTTGTTCAAATGGCTTGAACTGATCCTGCTTTAACTTGTTCAATGCATCCCCCCCCAAAAAAAGCGCCAGCTACTCCTGCAAATATGTCCAAAAAAGACCTGTCGAATTTACAATTGAGCATATTTTGGTCCATGAGAAAGCTTAATTCCACCTAATACCCATCTCCTGTGACACTTGCACCCATCCTGTACAATGCCTTCACAATTTTTTCACCTAACATGAGACTTTCATATTCAAGAGTATTACAATCTTCCCCATTGAAATCCCTCTAAAATGTCCTCATAGTCCTGCTTGGCAAAATGCCTCAGCACCAAATGGCACTACTAGTTTCCATCTAACACCATTTGTAATGTTTCAGGGATCACAAGCCATATCTGCATTATATTAGAAAAAGCGTAATAGAACTTCTAATCAAAGCTACCTGCATGGCTTATAGAGTCAAGTTCTACTTGGTAAATATCACCGAAAAGACTTGGAACTCATGCAACTCCTTCATAATCCATCCAACTTATATGGGACCCTAAAACAAGCTACAATCTGAGATACTACAACTTTCTTGAAAATGGCACCATGAGAGGACTACTAAACCTAGAACTACTCATTGAGATATCTCCATCTTTCATTTTCCAAATTCTCATTTTCCTTCAACATAAATTGCATTATCAATGTATCATTTGTTTGGCCAAGCAGTTTGAACGCTTGGCCAAACCAGCCCCCCTTTGACTAGAATGAGACAACATTAATTCATACTTCACCAGAATAATGTCTACAAGTGGCAAAATACAACTAATACAAGCATGAGGTGAGAAGGTAGTGATTGACCTTTGAAAAGAATTTCTGTGCATGACTTCTGATCTGTACAGCAGTCTTTGTTCCTATATGTTCTGCGCAACACCAAGTAAAATAAAAAGGAGAATACAAGGGATCTCTAATTAGGAGAAAAATACATAACAATAGAATTTCATGGCACTTCCTAAAAGGAGATATCCAAGGATTCAGCTCAAGACATTTCTCCAATAATCCTAGATTTGCACCATAGATCCTACACAGTTCAATTCGCATCTACCATACTAATCAATCAACTATATGTAGAGAAATGTAGAAAGGGAGAATATAAGCACAGGGGAAGTAAAACCTTCTATCCGCTACCAAGCTCGCCCAAAAAGTTTCAATGCTTCAAGAAACCTATTATGCTCCTCCTCTGTCCATCTTTCTCGTTGTTTCGTTATTGTATATGGTTTTCTTGTCTACCATTAACAAAAACATCTATTATCAATTACAACAAGCAGCCAGAAAGGAAAAATTGAAACATCCCCACAGAGACATCTATTATCACCTTAATAACCATATCTTCCCTAGAGGAGTATGTGTCCATTACTGGACCCGGACAGCTAGCGGCTGCTTCAAATCCTCTCTAACGAGCAACGGATATGACGAAAACCCCCATTCATTTCTACCCACACCGAATACTACAAATACTAAAGCCACCCTCGGCAATAACAAAAGCTGATATGCCGAAGCTACTGCAAACGAAACACAAAATCGACAACAATCGGTAGAGATCCACCTCTGTATCGTACAGTCACAGTTTATCATTACAATTCACAAGTACTCTATTTTCAATCACAATATAAGATAAACAAATACTTTAATCCTTTAAAAAAATTTATGTATCCACCAGAGCAGAGAGAGACGCTTCGGCAAAAGAACTACTAAAAGAAAATTCCTTATTCAGAATCCTCACCAAAACGAACCCGAAGACGCCAAAACCTTTACAAATGTAGAAGAGAAAGGAGAGAAACTTTGATCAGCATCCATGAATGAAAAACCGGTAGGCTATCTAGAATTGATCAATCTAGGGTTTGGAGGAATCAAAATGTGAAAGCATGAGAGATACCTGAAGAGCTTCCCGTGCATGTGAGATAGAGAGAGACACAGCTCGAGAGAGAGAGACACAGCTCGAGAGACACAGGAGAGAGCGGTAAAAATGAAATAGAAAAGGGGAAAATGGGATCCCTAAATCGTGCGTGTAAACCGGCCCGGTCGTAAATTCAAAATTCGGTCCTCAGCTAAACCACAAGTAAAACCGGGTTCTCACCTCATTTATTAGGTGGAAACTTCTACACCTTCGGATCCTGGCCGGAGAGATCATCACCGGTGCTCCACACCGCTTAACACCACAAGGCTTCACATAATAACCGATCTCGTTGTTTGGTTAGCAAATGTGATCGGAACTGTTATTATTGGAGAGGGTGGTAGTGATTTTGCATCAAAATTCAATGAATCTTCTAGAGCGTTTCTGGCTCAACGGTGTTCGAATAAGTGTGGAAGATATGTGGTCATAGCAGAGTATGGTGAGGGTCGCCAGAAAGGTATGGTGATGGTTCCTAATGGCAACTTAGGTGCCGGATGAAAGACGTTGGCAAGGATGTGTGAGGAGATGATCGCTTTCATTAGTGATTCTCGACGAAAAATTGTCGCCTCTAGTTCTTCATAGCTTCGGAATGACGTTTCTTTTGCAAAGGTGGTGTAGTCATGTTCGCAGGAGAAGCTGTGGATGTTCGAGTTCTGCATGAAGCGCATGTCGTCGATGATGGCAAGGGTAAACAACAGGCAATTGAACTTCCCAAGGAAACGCATGCATATTTGGAGGCGTGTAACGCGGTTTTTCAAAATATTTTTTTTATTTGGGACGCCTCAACTATTTTGTCGGCTGGAGCTGAAGGGGTGGCGTGGATAAATTGATGCGTTGAGGGCTGACTTGGATGGTTTTGATTGGCAAAAAGACGAAGGGAGACTTTATGGCGCAGGATTTCAACCAGGAATTTAAGGCTATGTTTGTTCAGTTCTCATAAAGTTTTTAAAAACTTCTCACTCATTTTTTCATTAATTTCAATACATTTTCACCAATCTCAATAATTTTTTCATTAATTTCAATACATTTTCACCAATCTCAATAACTTTTTACAAATTTCAATAACTTTTAACTAACTTTTTCACCAATCCCAAGAGAATCTACACTACTTAAAAAAAAACACAAAAACAAAAAATGTTTTGAGAACTAAACCAAACATAGCCTTAGTATTCTATCTGTGGCCCAGCAAGCCCCAACACAGTCTTTGACGGATTTAAATTCTCAGGGTATTGGTGTTGGGTTGGGTTCGGCCCAAGGTAGTGGTGTGATGAATGATATAAAATTGGGCTGGGAAATGGGTTGATTTTCGGGACAATGGGTCTAAATGTTGGACTGAGCTCGACTCATTGACAGGGAGACGAGGGGGTGCACCGTGAACTGGATACTGGGTACCAGTTTTGGGTGTCGTTGGGAAAGTCCTTGCCGGGAGAGTTTGGGGTGGAGAAGTGTGCTCCTGTAGCTTCGCCGGTGGCTTCTGTTATCCTTTGTGGTGCCGATAGTGTGATTCAACGATCTGAAGAGAAGTTATCGTTTTCACCACCGACAGAACATGCTGCGTTCACATATTCTGTTGCAGCTGAGGATTGTCTCAGATGGTCTCGAACCCATCTGAGCTATGGAAGGTTGATGCCGTGGACCAGCAGTCTTGCGGGGTATTTTAGGCGACCCCTTCAGGGTTTTTTGATAAGTTAGTGATGCCGTTAGAGAAGTCAGCGGACGAGAGTGGATGCTCCAGGGAGTTTCACGTGGGGGGAGATGTGCCGGTTTGTTGTGGGGTAGCTGAAGTCGGGTCTTAATGTGGAGTTATCACAGATGTTGAGAATTGATTTGGAATGTGAAAAGAATTTGAGGTCAGAATCTTTGACTCTTCTCGTGGGGGATACAAAGGTGGAGGGTAATTTGGTAGAGGGTATGTTGGAGGGAGGGGAGTTGGTTAGTCTTGGTAGTGGGTGTTTTGAGTTGAATGTGAAGCCTTCGAGTTGGTTAGTCTTGGTTAGTCTTGGTAGTGGGTTTTTATCCTGATAAGGGTATAGGGGATGGATTAGTTTCGTTTGAACCATCGAGTTGAGTGAGGCATATGGTAAGGGTGTCCTGTGATGGGTATGAAATAGAGTTGATATATGTTTTTGTAGCTCTGGAAAAGGATATGACGCAACTTTGTAGTTAGTATCCGAGTAGGTCGGTTGGTAAACTGTCAAAGGGAATTAAAGTTTTTTGTAGTCATTTTAAAAAAAAAAGTTTTGTAGTCGTCCGTAAACATTGATGTCAATGTTACCTTTCCCAGAAAGAGCAGAAATATGGGGAGGGGGTTTAGTTAACGGTCAAATTGAAAGTTTGCCTCGAAAAATTAACTTACTTGATCATGACAAATAATTTTGATTTTCTCTGCGATTGATTATTCAATCTTTAATAATCTTCAGATTTTGTTGATCTCACTCCTTGAGTTTTGTAATTTCTTATCTTAGCAGCGCAAATATTCTACTTCTTTCATTTCCACACTCACAACAGTCACAAGGTTTTTCTGAGGTTCTGATGGCCAACCCAAAAAATTACGATAGACTATCTCATAGATAACCTTTTAAATAAAACCATCGCTGTGATAATGCGTTAGATTGTTAGGGATCTCAGATTTCGGCCGTAGGATCACATGAAAAATTCTTTCCATTAATTCCCTTATATTATTTAATTCTGAATTTCAGGCTTATACTAATTGTAATCATGTCTATCAACATATAAGAATTCACCCCCGAGTATTTGAGATTGATTTGTAAAATCCTTTATAGTAAAAATTATTCGTTTATTTATCCTTACACCATACTATATTCCACATGAGCCAATAGGATCGAAATCATATCACTGATTAAGTCACTAACTCATATAATTCTCAATTCACAATTTGTAACCCATTGGACTTTCGATTGTTCCAAAACAATTTCACAAATAAATATATATTATATATATTAATTTCGAAAAATATTTTCACAAAATTTCATTGGTCAATGATTTCTTTTCTAGTCCAGCCCTATACAAATATATCGAATATTCTGTCTCATAAAGAGATTGATGGATTCTTTATTGTGTATTTATACAAACTCATTTATTATGTATAAGACCCAACGTTATCTAGAATATTTGATCTTTACCAAATGACTCGGTCAAAGCAAAATTACACAATAAATAGACCTGCATAAACCTCTCAGGTCTCAGGATACAATAAACCAATTTTGTTGAATACCTTCTCAACATCAATGATCATTCCAGAATGTACTCATATTTGATCTCGTTCAGTGCATATACTCTTACAGTCCTCCTATTTAATAGAGGCACAACGAGTGTAGACTTAATATATATAAACATGTACCTTGGTCTAGAACAAACGTCAAATGAACAAGGAACCAGAGTGTCATACTTCCTACCTTTGGTTCTTTAATCATTGACATGATTTTTCTACACTGTCACTTAACAATATCTGTGTAACATCTTATATTACATCATATTACCCAATAAATAAATATAAACATGTGACATCTAAATAAATAATTATTCAGAAAAACGATTTTTAGGGCATTATTTTAACAATCTTCCACTTGCACTAAAAACCATTCATGCAGGTATCTCATACCCCTATACATCATTTCTATGTATTTTGCCTTTAACGGTGGAGTCATTAGTTGTATACTGCTTATAACTCCCCCAATCCATATACCTTTACCCAATGTACATACACAAATTCAGTACTGAGCAACTATCAATAAGACCTGAATTTGTGCATCCCTGAATAGTCTGCAAATCCTCAACTCTAAACACTAGAAAATAGCGCTTAGTTCTTCTCAAGTACTTGAGAATATGCTTAATCACTGTACATCATTCAGGGCATTTGTCAAATCAATATATATTCATAAAACTGACTACTTGATTAATATCTGTCCTTATCCTTATCTACTTGGAGAGATGAAATAATGCCTAAAGGGTAAAACCTTTCTTTTGCATCCTGCAAACCATCCCTTGCTAGTATTAGTCAATATAGTCCCAAAAACCATTTTCTTAGTTACCAAATAATTTGGTTCTAGGAATGTGGAACACTTCCAAAGGTCTTTGACTTTAAAAACATGGTTCATCAATCATTTTTTCATTGATAACATCGCTCGGACATCATTCCTAAGCGTAGTATATCACTATCATACAGAATCAAAAAAATACTAAACTCTCACTGACTTCCTATCAATACAAGACTCATCCATATTTTGTGAGAAATTAAACGATTTGATTCTCTAAAAAAATTAGCTTTCTAGCTAATGCTCCTAAGTTTTGAACTCTTCAGACTCATCAATAGGTTCAATAATGTGACTTTTTCTATTTATCTAATATGCCTCTCCTATTGGCTCACTTGACTGTTTCATCAAAAGTTCTCACGCTTTCGCCTCCATTTAGGTCTTACTCCTTTTTAAAAATAATATTCCTACTTACAATTACCAATAGTTCACTTGGGCTTATCAAATAATACATAGTGAACCTATTTGGGTAAAATCCCAAAACTTATACAGACAATAATTCTATGCATCTTCCCCTGAACAATATCTTATAACTTCAGTTCCATATGATGGTTCCATTTCTAAGATAAGTTCAAAAACTATCCAGATATCTGAGTATCTTGATACTCATTTTCAGTTGGTTTTTTCACTATTCTTTAATTTCTTGCACTTTTCAAATAATTCAGACTTGTAATTTATCAGGTACAAATAACAGTAATTGGAATGAACATCACTAATAGTGATGAAACAGGAAAAACCATAATCTAGTTATGTGGTTAAAAGCACCACATACATCAGTGTGCACCAACTTTTAACAATCTTGTAGCTCTAACTCCTTTAACTTTAAAAGAATTCTCGGTCATCATTCCATGCAACCAAACTTGCAAATTGGATAGGGATCAACCTCCATACGGTCAAAAAAATTCATCCCTCACTACTATGTGGATCATATCTAGATTAGCATGACCAAGTGTTAGAGGCCACAAACAAGTGAGATTCATATCCCTCTCCTTTTCATAGTTGTATAACTGGTATCAACATCTTTCCCAATGTTATTCATAGAGTCCATAGTTTTTTCATAAATTAATACAACCATCAATAATAGTGCCAGAAGCAATAAACATTTTGAATTTAAAATTTGAATGAAATCAAATTTCTATAAATTTATAGCACATATAAAGAAAGTCATTAAAATACAAAGATGTTCCTTTGTAAACATAAATAAATAACAACAAGGGCGATCGTTGGAACACTTGTAGTTATCCTTTTATCCTGCACAATTTCCTTTTATCACTTACCATTCGGGTTTCCGTAAATCCATGCAACTTATTGCAAAAGTGAGATATAATGCCTAAATAGATATATCGATAATTTAATTAAAAATACATTAAATTTATTTTAATGATAAGCATACCTTTTGTAGGATTCTTTTTTCAAGGGTTAAATACACTTTTCCCCCTTATCTTTGTGATCATTTACACTTTGCACCCCGATATTTTATTTTTGAGATATTGGACCCTGTACTCGATTTCATTGTCAAAATTGACGAATTTCGTCAATCGCATACCCACTTCTTCTCAAATATTTGCCTAAACCACAAACACTCCAAATCTCGCTATCGAAGATGATCGTTCAAGCTTGGGCAGCTTTCTTTCTCCAAATCTCCATTTCTTGCTCTAACCCACGAAGAAGACATTCGGGTGAACACTGGGCAGCTTTGCGCAAAACATCCAAATTCACCGCAACACCTTTGTGAAGATGGCATCAAACCGGTAGATAAGCTAACCTTAAATCTGACTTGTCATCCTTCTGGTTCTGCTCAATTAAAAAATAATGGGAAAAACATGCTCCAATTAAAAAATTACACCTACTGCGTTTGAGAATAAGGCAGTTGGAGTTGGAACATGAAAACAATGACTAACACAACTTCGGACTACAAAATCGGAAATTTGATTGTAACATTGGCATAGGATAGACACTTGTAATAAAACGGTAAAATAGTCTTAACCTTTTCGCGGGTTTGTAGCCGATACTTTTCGTGGGTCTTTTGTTGCTCGTCGGTTAGGGGAAGAACGACACTTCAATGCTTGAGATATCTGAGCTAAGTTCGGCTTCGGGAAGTTAGATTGGTGGGTTTGGGAAAATAGGAATTTTGGGAGAGAGATTGGCCATGGCTGAGACGACTCTGTCTTCTTCCCTATGAATGGTCCAAACAGGTTGAAGACATCCGAACAGATAGTTTCAAAATTTCTACGGTTATATTTGAGAACGTTACCGTTTTAATTAAACTGTGCGGACAGTTTTATGTGTTGGGCGGACGACGTTGTACCTTATATGTTGTCGTTTAGTTTAAGATAATTACTTATCTTTATGTTTTTGAAACTATGTCGTTTTTTACCATACGTTCGGACGATAATTTTTCTTGTGCGGACGTTAACTTGTTATACGTTGCCGTCTTGTATAGGATATATACACATGTTAAATTTTTTTAAGAGTATTTTTGTTGCAGACACTTATTCTATCGTATGCACTTTTGTTCAATAAAAGTTTGACGTTTTACCACACGTGCATACGGCTCAATTTGCGTGCGGACGTTTGTCATTTGGTTGATGATCTATACGTATATGTTAAATATTTATTTCTTTGGAGAATTTTGGATGCGAACGGTGATAAACTTTACTAAAACTATGTCATTTATTTAGCCGTGCAACGTATTTGTTTGTGTGTTGGGACGTGTTTCAGATATACGTTGTTTTATTTAGGATATATACACAAATTAGAATTGATTTTTAATGATTATTTTTGTTGCTGAAGTTTATGATAGTGTTCGAACGTTTGTTTAATAAAACCAAGTCGTTTTACATAGCGTTCAGATGTTAAATGAAACGTTCAAACTGTATTTAGATGATTTGCGAACGCTATGTAAAACTGTGCTGATGGTAGGTCATTGACTTTTTTTGTTTTTTACAAATTAAAAAATGTCTAAATGCCATCGTTTTTCATCTACCTTATTTGTCGGGAGGTCTGCACAGGATGCTCCTTAAAATCACAAGGATTACATGACGTGGGAGGAGCGGCTGGTCCAGCAGCAGACTGAGTTCCTGAGCTGATCAATCACCCTGGAGTGTGAGGTGTAAGTGGCTGACTTCAAGGAGCTGAGGTATCTTTGGAGGATCAGGGTTAGATCAAGTATCTGAAAAGAGAAGTCGTGTCATCTGTAGATTTGGTCCGAGAGTTTTATGTAGCCCTGTTGGACGTTGTGGACATTGATGCACACGTATAGAGCATCATTGTACGCGGGGTGACATTTCTGTTGTCAGCAGACATGCTAGTTAGATTTTTGAGGATGCATAGGCCAATTGGAGCATTCCCGGCAATTGAGATGGAGAACAAGCCATCTGCGGAAGATGTATTCCATACATTGACAGGCCAGGACATGGTGGTCGTCGGACCCTTCCTAAAACATAAGTTCATTCTCACATTCTGGTGAATTTTGCATATGATCTCTACCTACAACATTGAGCCGAGAAAACACACGATAGAGTGCCCTCTAGCGAGAGGCGAGTTGATAGTGTATGTGGCTAAATTAGGAATTGTTGATTTGTCATTGTACATCTTCATGAGGCTTCGAGCTAAAGAGAAGATTAGTGGGACTACTGTGTTGTCGTACAGTCTACTCATGATACAGTTCCTCCATGGTGCGGGCTACATGGATAGTCTGGACGAGGAACAAAAGACTCCTATCAATCTCATCTGTCGAACCACTTTGAGCCGTTCTAAGACTCAGATTAGGTGGCAGTAGCAATCACAGGGTCTTGCTCATGGAGAGCCACAACTAGAGGAGCATCGACCTCGTCATGATGCTAGGGAGTGACCAGCCTGGGCGGATGCTTTTATGACGGACCCTGTCACGCCCCGAACGCCATCCCGCAGGGACCGTGACAGCCGCGAGCATTCCACGGGAACACTCCAGCGCTTACACTAACTCTTACAGCGGAAATGTTTTTTTTATACACATAAGATGGCTCACTCAGGATCCACATGTTGGCTGAGATACAAGCTCAATGATCATAACCTCTCGGTAACGCATCATAATTCAGAAAAGTCTATACATTGCATCTTGTTCGCAAACTTATACAAAACGTACTAGGGCATCATACTGCCACTTGATCAAAACCAGCACTCGCTAGTGCTACCTCAGAGTTCACCAACTCCGGCTCCAATTCCCAAACTTTCAGGATTTCTACGTGAGATACTCCTCTGCTCCCCAGTTATTGGATCTGGAATGATACGATTTAAAACTATGAGTCGAAAGAATCAGTAAGGAAAAACAATTTAAATCATGAACTTTGGTAAACATAGCTTTAAAACATACTCACTTCGATGCACTGTAGAGTCAAGGGAAGAAATGCATAACTGTAAATCATAAGATAGTGCATAAAAACCATGATGCATATGCATGCTCCATGATGCACATGCCATGCACTAAAATCTCTTGCCACTCTTGGCCTTTTCAAATGCATTTCAAGTCTCGAAATTGGCCCCAGACCTTTGAAAATCACTTATTCATACTTGTGGGCTTATTCACTCCATTTAACCCCTGAAGTTAGGGTTGTGCGTTCCCATTGGAACTATCCCCGATTTCCCTTGGGGACCTTACATACGGTCAAGCTAGCACACCTTCTCGCATTCGTCCTTCAGTGGCTAGACATGACCCTTGGAGGCGCCACACCTTCTCGAGCAACGTTCCTCGGTGTGGTTGCACATACCTCAAGGACTTACCCAACCTTCTCGATCAACGTCCCTCGGTATGGGCGTCTTAGGTTCCATTCATCCATCCTTCTCGATCAACGTTCCTCAGCATGGATGATAAACCTCACTTTCATAAATTCTCTTTCATTTGCATAAAACAGCTTTTCATGTTTCTATGAAATGAACATGCCATGCCACTCTTGAAAACATCATAATTTCGTTTGCATCAAAACGTCTCTCATGCGTTCATGCAAATGATCATGCTATGACATGTTCGAAACATCATGCGTACTTGAAACATTCTCTATGCACAATACATGTCACTTGTATTAAAAACATCTTGCCATGCACAATAAAACATGCAGTGTATCATTCCAGTTTTCCAAATCGGGTAAGATTCACTTACAGTACTCCTCGCAATCTTTTTCCGTTTCTCACTTGGCTCGGTGCCTACAAGGAATAAATCTCCTTCTCAATACACCAAGTATTCGATAAAACATGTCGATACGGTCCGGTTAAACTATTCGAGGAAATTCATCGTAAAATCCACTAAGGGATGAATAGTGGTAATTGAACACTTTATGTTAACCCTAATCATAATCACACCAAGGCTTGACCTCAAATCTTTAAACCAAGCTCAAGGGTTGGGAAATCATCCCTCGGGTCGGGAAAATAGTCCTCGGGCTCGGGAAATTATCCCTCGGGAAAGTCAACCTCGGCTCGGGAATTCAACCCGATACATTGACCTTGACTAGAGTTTTGTATTTTCTCCTTATGTGATCAAGGTTCTCTTGCTATTCATATCCTTACAATTACACTTCATTTGCATTCAATAATTTCGGCCAAAGCTCATTCATTCCAATTGCATCCTTAATTCATGCTTAACATCACAAGGCTTGTTAATCCTTTTAACTCGATCCTCTAAGCCTTAACATCTTTTAATCCGTTTGGCCACAACCCTAACTTTATTTATTCATCACAAGCAAATATAATTTCCAATTGTTACAAGCTTGCAATTCGGGTTTCTCTTCCTCATGACATTCGGCCAATACCAATTTTATGTGTTCTTTAATTACAACTTCATCTCCAATGGTGATCTCATCCTCCATTCAAAAATTTCACAACCTAAGAACTACCAATCATAACATAATTCAAGATCAAGGACAAAGTGACATTCGGCCAACACCATATCATAGAACACTGACTTTTCTCATTATTTATTTGCATGCAACTTCCTCGATTCACAACCAAACTTACATGCATTTTCCAATAACAAATCAGAACATACTCACATTCATTCATGCTCTTAGATCTAACACCAAACACAAGCAGCAGAATGCAAATTAGGGTTGCATGGTTCGGCCATCATGGTGATTTATGCCAAAACTTACACTTGTCCTATCTCCCTCTTTATCATGCATTTCTTCCATAGATCAGAATCTCTTTCACATGTATTGTTCATTAAATCATCATAACAATGGTCAAACACTTAGATCTAACATTTAGTAACCTCAACAATATGTGATCTAAAGGAAAAATCAACTTACAACCGGCCAAACACAGCATAAGTCTAGATCTAAGCTTACCTAACATACATTGCACGTTTTCTTGCATGATCCTAACATTCAAGCTTAGTTCCCAAACATACATGGCCAGATCTAACATCATACACAACCTAGGGTTTTCTAGGCTCAAGATCCATCAACAATCAAGCATAAAACTCAAGATCTAAACAAGGATCACAACATAACTCAAGATCTACATAATAGGAGCATTCGGCCAACATAAAATGTAGAGATCCAACCATTCTTACCTTGTTGTCTTTTCTTTTCCTTTCCTTCTTCCTCTTGCAAGCCTTCCTTTCCCCTTCACCTCCTTCTTCTTCTTCTTCTTCCTTGATTTTTCCCCTTTCTCCCTTTTCGGTTTCTCTCTTTTTTCTCTTTTTTCTTGGCTTGAGTTGGTTGATCAATATGACACAAAAGACTCCAAAATGTGGTGATGGGAGATGTGCAATACGTAAAAGGCAAAGCCAAGGCAAATAGAGCATGCACTTGGTCCAAATTTCGGCCAAGGGGGGGGGGGTTTTCTCCAAAATTCACTTTTCAGCCAATGTCACTTCATGTCCCCTTGTCTCCCTTGGTTTAGAACTAGTCTAGTTCACTTGGTTGAAATCCAACTAAATGGGTTCATGGTTACTTAATGGGCTTAATAAGGATTAGTGCATTACTAATGTAGGTTAGTAAAGTTAATCCAACATCATAATTCAAGGCCCATTAGGCTAAACCTTAATTCCAATCACAAGCCCAATAACACAAATCCTTATAGTTAGGCCCAATATTATGAATCATTGAAACTAGGCCCATGACCTAAGTCCTTAAAGCCCAACACAATTTAATGGCAGCCCATCATCATAGTTTAAAGCCCAATATAATAAGGCAGCCCATTATCATTGGTCCAAGGCCCAACATCACAAGCTTAATTCTAATTCGTAAGCCCAAAGGCTAAGGCCCAACAACTTAAATCCTTAAAGCCCAACAACCCAATTCCAAAGGCCCATCATCATGAACTTCATGGCAGCCCAATACCATGACTTTAAAGCCCATTTTCATGATTATTTTGGCAGCCCATTAGCACAATTTCAAGGCCCATTTACACCTATTATTCGGCCATGTATGGGTAGCCCATTATCAGCCCAACATTTTAGGTTTTTAAGCCCAACATACAAGTCTTAGTAACCCATTACATCAACCATAATATAATCCTTCAAAAATAATTAAGAATATTGAAAAGAAATAAAAATTCAGCAACTTAAAGTTGGCAACCTTAAAATTTAAACCTCATCCATTGAAATTCCAAAATGCTCATTAAACTTAGATTATACCATGGCCTCCATTAATTCAAAACAGATCACCAAATCCTTAAGCTTACAACAGAGTACGTACTGATTTTTCGGGGTCTCACAGACTCGAAGGTAATGGTTGATGCTGATATAAACTCTCAAATGGCGGGATTGCTGTCATTTCTTACTAGCACTCAGGGTACCTTGCGTGTGATGTCGAGGAGGTTGGACGCTATTGAGGATCAAATAGGGAAGATGAGCGAGAACCCGGGACACAGATCCACTGAGCTTGGTCCGGAGCATGATCTTATTTTATAATTTTTATGTTATATTTTTCACTGTTATGTATATTTGTGGTCATAGTAGATATTTATTTTTGACATTTTAGTATAGTTTGTATTTGAATATTTATTTTGACTTCACTTTATTATGGTCATTGCATATCTTTTTTATTATGGTTTAATATTTATGTTTTGATATGTTAAGTAAAAAAGAATATTAATTACATACATTATTAAAAATAATTTTTTAATTACTGTTATTACGTTATTAAGAAATGAAATATCATTATCACGTTATAAATAAATGAGACAGGAATGTTCGGACATTCGAAAAACCATTTGCACGGTTTGTCCCTCTAAACTGCGACATTTAGTAAATGAAAAACGGTTTTGTGTTAGTTGAAACAGTATGTCCACACGGTTTTATGTACGGTGCAGATGGTCGTGCGATAAAATGACATCGTTTAGTTGTAATTAAAACAGTGTCGTTGGCATGTACGAATAATTTATTTTATTTTATCCGTGACTGTCTGGACAGTTTGCATTAAAGATGGTGTCCCTTCTTTCCTATTAAAATGGGGTCATTTGTTTAGCAAAGCGATTCGTGTTGATGTGGAGTATTTTCCAGACGAGACGAAATTCTTGGCAACAACTTTTTGTGCCAAAATTTCTGTGCATGGCATTCTGACGTAACTTTTACACTTCCGGACGGATTTTACAGAGAATTAAAGTGTTGAAACCCAGAGAGTTATGATTCACTTGGTATACTCTCCAATCCGTCATTTTTCGAGTTTCTTGTTGAGGAAGCGTATGTAGGCTGATAGAAGGAGGTTTAAGCATAGATTGAAGTAGTTTTGAGTGGATTGGGAAGCATTGTATGATTTGGAAGCATTTTGAGGTATGGTGTTTTACGATTTTTGTGGGTTTAGAGTGGAAATGTTTTGTTTTGGTTGATGTTTGATTGTTTAATGCTTTGGATAGGTTAGAAACATGTTGGGTGTTGATTAGGTACGAAATGGTGATGTAAAACATGTTATTTTAGAATTGAAACCGGTCTTGGATATATGGATTGTCGAAGGATCTGTTCTTTGACAATCGCAGTCCGGATGCTTACTGTAGCCATTCAAACGATTAATTTGGCAATTGAAACCGTTCGAACGTTCCTTATGGCGTGCATACGTAGCTTCACAAAATGGTTGCATTTTGTGGTTACGGTTGTGCAGATAATTGTTAATCCTTCCGGGCGGTTTTACTTGAAGTTTATTTAATATTATTTTTGTTTTGCATTTAGTAGCCCTTAGACCCGTTTGGGAATTACTGCGTGTGTTAATTTTTGAACGCACGATAATTCTTGAATTGTCCAACTTGTGGAAAGTTTGGGATTAAATTATTTCTAATGTACGTAAATGTTCTTGTCATTATGTGTGATGTAGTTAGAAATTTCGACAACGCTCTCCTTTTGTCCTTCGGATACATATTCAGAGTCGTACACTTGCCTCTTGTCGATGGGTGTATAACCTCAAGGCAGAATGATTATATATGGGGACTAAGGGGAGATGCTGCCAAAATTTCTAGCGCGTCGGTCACAATGCTCAGGACATTTACGTACATTATGGATAATCTAATCCTGAATGGGATAGGACCTATCACCTTGAAGAAATAAGGTGTCTGAAAATGTATGAGTTTCGCCAAGAATTTTGCGGATAGTCATGGTCATATAAGGTGCCCATGTAGGAGATGTGAGAATATTTTGTTCCAAACTATTCAAGAAATAGAGGATTACCTGTTCATAAATGGGTTTGAGAAGAGTTGTACTGATTGAGTATTGCACCAAGAACCAATTCCAAGAATCATCTCTTTCAATCGGGCAGTGTCTGAACGAGAGCCAAAGTTGAGTAGTGAGGAGTTTGATGGGAATACAAATTATGACATCCGAAACATGTTAGAAGACTTTGATGTGGGAGCATATCATATTGCCGGCCATATGCCACCCGAATCTGGGTCTGGGGATGAATTTTCTACATATGTCAAGTTTTGGGAGGATGCTGAGCGAGAATTGTATCCTGGGTGTGTCAAGTATTCGAAGTTGTCTGTTGTAGTAAGATTACTCCATCTGAAGTCGGAGAATAATTTGAATGTAAAGGCATTTGAGGACGTGTTAGCTTGATAAAAGACGCATTACCCGATGGGGAGAAGTTACCGAAATCTTTCTATGAGACGAATTATTTGAGGAAGAATTTAGGATTTAGTTATGAAAACATACATGCAAGTTTGAATGATTGTGTTTTATTTTGGAAGCATTATAGCGAGTTACTAGAGTGCCGGTGTTCGGGTAGTCACTGGAAGATAGTTTAGAAAATAATAAGCAGGAATACAAATGATATGTCCGATGTTGGAGAAAAGGAAGACGAAGAGAGGGCATGACCGTTGATCCCGGAAGCATACTAGGAGATCCAGTAAGTTTCTCTTTTTGTAGATTTAAGTAATTTCATCATGATTCCTTTCAGTAGGCTCGACGTCGATCCGCTTCTGCACGTCACTAATGATACTGAGACACGACGCCATGCTACATCTATATCAAACAGTGAAGACGAGTCGTGTGATGATAATGAGGATAGTGATAGCTCCAAAATGTCCGACTCTGATTATTAAAGTGATTTTACGAATATTTGTTGTTTATATTATGCTTATTTCACACATTCATGTTTTATTTCTTTGACAATAATAGAGTTCTCTCATGTTTTGCTTGTGCAGTCACATGATGTACCATCTCCTGCATCAGTCAACTCGCGTGGCTCCCTACAGAGTAGTTGTACGTGTAAGTATTTCAAACTAACTTCAATGTTAATTTTTTTTAAATACATGCAATTAGGTGCTAATGTTTTACGTTAATAACGTTTTTGTTCATGTATAGCCACCGCTGGGATTAGACATGTAAGGGGTAGGATGCACGAGCTTGCATTAGAGAAGGCTCGTATTGCAGGAAAGTTGAGTATCCATATTCCCAATGGCTGTATGGGTGGTGATGACTAGTCATCTTTGTTGCTTTCTAGTCATATTGGCTCGCTCGTGCGATCACATGTCCCGTTCGATGTGGTCAACTGGTCCAAAGTCCCTGATGAGGTTAAGTCATACGTGATGAACAAAGTATTGGTAAGTGTACTTAATAAAAAGTAGACTTCTTTTTGTTAATTATTGTTTAATTTTACTAACATGATTCATTTCAAGATGACTTTAACCTGGATTATGATTGGCCAGAGAATCACAACACTGAGATGTCTACAATGAACACAACGTACATGACGCATCTGAACAGAATACACCAGTACTATGCTTTGTTTCCCACCAAAGAAGAAGCGTTAGAGCATCTGCACCCAAACATATAAATGGAAGAATAAGCTACTATCTGCAAATTATTTAGTATTGAAGATTTTCAGGTATAAATGTTTATTCTAAGCCTATCCACGAAATCAGCAACAACATTTCATCTTAAAAATTCCAAGTCAAAACAACAACTTATCTTCGTCTAGCTTCTATTCCTTTGTTCCGCACTTTTCATCGCATTATACATGAACCAATAGCTATCATCCTCCACCGAATTAACCTCAATAGATGTGTTATATGGACACTGCCAAGATCTATATGATTTAACTTAAGTTCATGCTCCTTTGAGTTCCCATAAGCACCAATGTACCAACTACTTACTTGCCTTGATTCCTTATTTTCTTATGGCCAACCCCTGGCCTTCTTGCCCTTACTTTCACTCTTAAGCTTACTGACCTAAACCAAAAGATATCTCAGATTCAAAATCCTCAAGTTTCATGCAAGGATTCATACAAATCACTTAGAGGCAACAACATGAAATCAATTCCCACTTAACCCGAGTGTATATAGTCTATGCCCAGCAAATACTTAGGTGACTAACTTGCTGATCTATCAAATTTAATCCTTCTTGACATCCAACAACTCATAAGTTACACATATATCACCTTCTTCTTGACATAGGCAGCAACATCATTCGGCTCCCAAGTTCCTTTTTCTCCCATTTTACAACATGTTCTTGCCTATTCATGTTCAATTTACCTTAATCATATACAAATAACACTACTCATATTTAAATCACATTAACCCCTAGGTTTAGGCCACTGACCGAAGTTCTAATATATCTCAAATCTTACATTTTTCACTTTCATTCCCAAGTTTTAGCACAGCAAGCTTACAACACCTAAAGCCAAAGATTTATACCTTACACTTCACATGTACTTAGTTTATTTTCTACTCTCACAAGCTGACCCTAATCATAATTAAACCTTGGCTTTGATATTTGATCTCCATGCAACCCGAGACATTATTCTTTGATTAGGTTTTACATTTTTCTCCTCATATGATCAAGGCTCTCTAATCCTTAGCTTTGATATTCATATCATTACAATTACATTTCACTTTGCCCTAAATAGGATTCGGCCAACATTAAATCACTCTAATTGAATCCTTAATCCATGCTTAACATTACAAGGCCTTGATAATCATTTTAACCCGAGCCCTTTAAGCCTTATTATCCTTGTTTTTCGCTTACATGTATGGTGTGTTTTATCATTGAACTTAAGCTTTAATCCTCCAATCCATTTGGCCATAACCCTAATTTCATTTATCCATCACAAACAAATATAATTTCATTGTTATAAGCTTGCCATTAGGGTTTTTTTTACTAGGTCATTCGGTCGTGCTCAATTTTAAGTGTTCCTTGTCTACAATTTCTTCTCCAATGGTGATCACATCCTCCATTTTCAGACTCACAACCTAGAATCTACAATCACAGCAAAATCACAAGATCTCATAAAATCCACCATTTGGGCAGCACCATAACTCATAACACTAATCATACATTTACATGGTATCTATCACATGAAAATCTTATTCTCTTCAAACATAGCCAACCCGAGACCTAATACCATGCTTCATCTAGCAATTAAGCTTCATACTTACCTCAACAAATCCTTACTTCAAGCACTTCATAGATATTCTAACATAGCATGCATTCGGCCAACATCAACCAACACAACCCTCAATGCCGAAACTTAACTACTTTGCAACATGCATTCCCTTTTCATTTCAAGACCAAACTAGCATGCATTGTACCTTTTCATTGAATTTTCTCACAACGAAGTCGAGATCTTCAGGCATGCATGTTAAATCCAACATCATATCCCAACTTAAGAGTTGTCTAAACCCTAGATCTAGCAAGAACAAGGCAACTTAACTCAAGATCTAACAAGGCAAAACTTTCGGCCAACAAAATCATTTGCACCAACAACCATATTTGGCCTTGCCTTGATGATTGGACATAAGCCTTGCTAAAAGAAGAACACCTAGAATAATAAAACATCTTAGGTCAGAAACTATAAAGAACTCAAGCCAAAACATCATATGAAAATCAAATCTACCTCTACCTTCCACTAGACACACGGTTTTCACCAAAATCCTCCCTTACCCCAACTTTCGGTTCCACCTTTAGGAATGGTTCCAAGGGCTGAGATTTGTGTCTTCAAGGTGCTAAGATAGAGGTTTATGGTGGGGAAAAGAGAAATGTTGAGCAACTGAAAGTTGCTTGAAGAAACAAGGCAATACTTGAAACTTTGAAGTGGTTTGGTTTCAAGAGAGTGAGCTAAGATTTTGTCAAGGGAAGATGACTAGGTGAAGATAAATTTCAGCACCAAAAGAGAAGAAATAAGCTGAGCAAAGGGAGGTATTTCAGTTGCAAAAGAAAAGAACAAACTTAACCAAGAGAGTGAGTTTCGATCAAGAGAAAAGAGAAGGCAAACTGAAAAATGAGAAGTGATCGGTCAAGGGGAAATGAGCAAATGAAAATGTGAGGAAGTGGGGGAGTGATGATACGTGAAAGGCTAGTTAAATTTGCATTTGGACTCAATTATGACAAGAGGTGACAAGAGGGGAAAAAGGGGGTGAACTTGGGTATTGCCAACCAAGTCAATGTGTCTTGTCTTTTCAACTTTAACTCTTCTTATCTCTTTGTCTCCTCTTGCTTAGCCATTCACATGAAGCCCCTTGCCTTGTCTTTTCAACTTTAAATTCACCTTATCTCTTCTCTTGTTCTTCACGTGATCACCAAGGGAAAAAAGGCAACTTAACTTGCTCATTTAGCCTTCAGTGTAGCTCACTTGCCAATTCACTTCTCCCACTTTTCATTTCACTTATCACAATATATAAGCACTTTGACTTATCTCTTATATAATGCATTAGCTTATCACAACATTTATATTCATAGCTTATCACCAACAACTTGTCAACATGATAACTTATCTCCAATAAGCACTTTGACTTATCTAAATCAACACCATAACTTATCAACTTATCAACATGATAATTTATCTCAAAATATAATTACTCTAGCATATCTCTTGATAGCCACAACAACCTATCATCTTAAAACTCTCTCTAGCTTATCACTATGATAAGCAAGTGTGCTTATCAATTAAACTCTCTTCAAGCTATCATATACATTTAGTAACTTATCATATAACATCTCTAATGAGAATTCAAAACTAATAATTAAGGCCACATAATGATGACCAATGCTACCTATTAAAAGACACACAAAAATATTTCAATGCTTACATGAATTTCATGATTTTCTACTTAATTATTTTCGGCCATAATATATAAATCTCTCTTCATAATCTAATTTCATGGATTATGAAATATACTAAGCAATGAAAAAATATAAGTCCATAAAATAAATTTACCTAGCAAGTTTCGGCTCTTAGGAAAAATAGAATTTAAACTTGTACTAAAAAAAAACTTCCACAATGAGAAATTATTTAAAGAAAATTCTTGAATAAAATTTCATAATAAGTTAATGTACCATAAACATTAAACTTAGGTCATATATTGGCCAAAAATATGGCCCCATAAGTTAAATTAAAACGAATACATAGGAAAATAGCAAAAGCAAAGTTCGGGGTCTCACACATATTCATCGGCTAATCCTGTGTTTCACTCCCGCACCAAGCATGTGGAGATAGATTTTCACTTTGTTCGGGATCGTGTTGTGACAAAGACTCTGTCGGTTGCTTTTATTTCCAGCAAGGATCAGCTTGCTGATATATTTACAAAGCCCCTTGTTTCGGCTCGGTTTCTTCAGCTAAGGTCGAGTCTCACCGTCTTACCTTCACCGTTGGACTCGAGGGGGGCTGTCAACACACTATCCTCCACCTCAGCTCAGGACGTGTCGTCCCCTTCCTAAGAATTTTAGAATTTATCTTTCTTCGTGTATATTCTAGAATATCATTCTGTTAGCATATTCTTCTTCCGTTGCTAAGATGCATGACATTGTACTATATATATTGCACTGCTCCTGTCATAAAATATACGAGGGAAATATTTTTTACCCAACGGTCTATTAAGCCAAGTCATGTTGGGTTCATGTTGGGTGGAGATGAAGCTTGGAATAATGTGACCATTCTTCTTGTTGAGGTTGCAGTTTTCCAAGTTCAGAATAATTAGCGAAAATGAAGGGACCCATAAGGGAGATTTGGTTTCAACTTCCAGCTCATTGTTTAAAAGATCAAGGTTTTTGAGACTTTAAGCATTGGCAAAGATGGAAAATGGCAATAAGCCTCCCAATTGATTACTCGAAACATCAAACCACTGAATTTTGGTGAAGTTCAAAAATATTGATGACGGTATATTACCTTGTAAGTGATTACTTCCTAGAGGAAGTATTTCGAGCTTCGAATAATTCGAAGACAAGTTGGTATAATCCCTGCCAACTTATTATGCCCAAGGTCTATGACCCCTTGATGCTTTAATTGCTTCAATTGACAAAAGGCTGCAGCAAAATAAGTATGACAAATGAGTCCAGCAAAGAATCTACACTACATATTCTATGAATTATGGTCCTATGTTATTGCCTTCCAGATTTGGATGGTCCAATCTATGAGAAAAAGAAGGATATAGCACCTACTATAAATGTTATAGGTTTTCACCTACTAAATGTTGTCTGAGGTACAATAAACTAGGAATTATCAACCTTTTTGTATTGCAAATTCTGTGTGAAAAGAAACAAAAAATAAATATGTCAGTTAAATACGCACATAACAAACATGTAAAAGTTCGCCTTAAGCAGGATGAAGCTAGAAATTTATTATGGTAGCCAATTATATAAAAGCACATTGTGGGGGGAAGCAAAAATGAATTAAACCTAAAAAAATGTCACAAAGCCATTAAAAAGGCTATACAAATCGTCTGATTTTTGCAAATTTTAGGTCCTCGCCGTAAGTATTAGCAGAATCCTAGTACCTACTGTGTTGGGCGAGACTTCATGAATCAGTCAAACTGAATTGAGTTGGATGTGAGATCAAAAAGCAAAATCAGGAGAAAATTATTTGCATTGTAAATAATTGAATACTGAGTGTAAGTTCTTCAAGATCATCGAATACATTGTAGGACCTAGGAGGATGTGACTGAAATAACAAACACTATCTGAGATATGAATTGAAACAGGGTGAAGTTGCTACTCGTATCTTTTGCTTTAAAAAATATGTAAATAATAATCACGAGTTCATGACATAAAAGATGGATAGATAGGTAAAGTTGCTCATGTTGCAACGTTCCTTCGACGTTCATGCCATTGAGTGTAAGTTCTTCAAGATCATCGAATACAATCAACGAAGTTACATTTGGATACCATAATATCCTTAATGGTGAACTGTAACTTTTCAAACGGATAGCAATAACCTTCCCCGAAATACTGTCACAAGAGATCGCTTTTGCGCTACGACAATGTTGTCCGTCGAAGTCCGCAAAGGCTGAACCATTAGTGGAGTTTCTGATCTCCAAGAGGGCTCTGCTCTGTTCTTCAGTGCATCCTTCAGACCATGCTGATAAGTAAAAAGTGAAGGCCATAAGCCAAACAAATATGTACTTGTTCACTTGATTTTTTTATTCTAGATCAAGGTACATATTGATGTACCACAGGTCTGCATTCGTTGTGCCTCTATTTGATAGGATGATAGAATTCGTCATTGAAGTAGTTACCTTAAGCAAACGAATGTGTGTAATATAAGAGTACATGCAATGAACAAGATCAAATATGAATATCTTCTAGAAGTGATCACTGATGTTGAGAAGTTATTCAGTACAATTAGTTTATTGTATCCTTAGACCTGAGAGGTTTATACGAATATATTTGTTGTGTACTTGTGCTTTGACCGAGTCATTTGGTGATAATCTTTCTAGGTTAAATATTCCAGATAACGTTGAGTCTTGTACATAATAAGTGAGTTTGTATAAATGCTCAATAAGGAATCCATCAGTCTCTTGATGAGACAGTATATTTAATATATATGTATAGAGTTGGACTAGAAAATAATCCATTAGCCAATGGTATTCTGAGAAAATATTTTTCAAAATTAATATATATATATATATATTTGTGAAATTATTTTTGAAAACAATTGATAGTCCAACGAGTTACAGATCGTGAATTGAAAATTATATGAGTTTAGGAACTTAATCGGTGATATGATTCCAGACCTATTAACTCGTGTGGAATATAATGTGAGTATGCAAGATACTTTGCCACGCCCAAGATGCACCTTGGAACTCCCTATCCATGAAAAGAATAGAGCCTCCGCAATATTTGGCAGACAAATCCTTTACCCAGGGTTGTCTGAGTTAACCATAAGCTTACAACCTGTTTTTGCAACCAAAGGTCTATTCAAGTCCTCCATATGTCGAAGACCCAATCCTCCGCAATCCTTTGGTTTGCAAATGCTTTCTGAAGACTTGGGATGGAAATGACGATTCCCATCTTCAAATCCCCACCAAAAAAATTTCATCCTAATATCAAGGCCTCGATTAATATGTTTGGGAAATAAGAACACCGACATGAGGTACGAAAGAATTACTTGAGCCACAGATTGTAATAGCACCATATGGCGTACTTGTGGGAGGGCTCTCGTCTTCCAACCAGCCAACCTGTTACAAACTTTCTCTTTCACTGCTCTACAAGCTTCACTTTTAGAGCGAGGAATACTGAGGGACATACCTAGATAAGATCCCAGATCAGAATTCATTTGCAGATGAAGAATCACTGTCATTTGGGCTTTATTTGCATCACTAATTTGTTACTGAAAAGCAAAAAGTATTTTTGAGTATTAATAATCTGGCCTGACTAGCGAACGAAAATTTGAAGGCATTTGTGGAGCTGCCAAACTTCCCCAGAGTTGGAATGGCATAATAACATGATATGGTCAGCGAAAAGGAGATTAGTCACTGGTGGGGTAGATCGAGCTATCCTGATTCCATAGATTCTTCCCCGTTTCTCTTCTCGCTTAATGAATCTTGAGAGTACCTCCGTAACCATAACGAAAACAAAAGGTGATAATGGATCACTTTGTTTCAAACCACACTTCGCTCGAAAGAACCCATAAGGAGAGCCATTTAATAGAATAGAGAAAGAAATTGTAGAAACACACTGAGAAATCTAATGGCACCATAGCTCGCTAAAACCAAAATTCTGCATGATCACCAAGAGGAAAGACCAATTGACCCTATCATATGCTTTCTCCATGTCCACCTTAACTGCCATCAAGCCATCATAATCTGTTTTCCTTTAAAGCCTGCATGACTGCATGGACCAAGATGAGATTATGTTGAATGTGACGAATAGGGACAAAGGCATTGTGATTACAAGAAAAGAGATAGTAACACACCCTTTAATCTTGCTGCCTGAATCTTAGAGATAATTTTGTAACAAACGTTAGAAAGACTAATAGGACAGAATTGAGATATCACAGTGAGAGAATCTACTCACTGCAACAGTTTTTACTTTCAGTGGGAAAACTTTTCGTCACTTAAGGTTTTTCGCGACGATTTATTTTCGAGATAATTTCGTCGCTAAAGGTTTTTCAGCGACGAAATTGTGAAGCAGACGCAAAAACGCATTTTTCAGCGGCGAAAATCCGTTCATAGCTGAAGGTCCTACCTTCAGCGACGAAATTTTCGTCACTGATGAGTGGAAAAAGTCGTTGCTAAAGCATACTTTTGTTGCTGATAGTTAATTGAAAGGTCACCACAATTGACCTTTGTGGCGAAAGTGTCGTTGTTGATTGTTGTTCGAATGTAATTTCTCGTTCGAACGCGACTTTTTGCGACGACTATTGGCATCGCAGTTATAGAAGAATGCAACGATGAACTAGTAGTTCGTCACAAATTTCATTCGAACAGCAAATCGTTCGAACTGTTACATGTTGTTCAAACAAGGTTTTGTTGTACTTTCATAACGAAATATTTTCGTCGCTAAAAGCCATAGCCGTTCGAAGGAGTGATGTGTGTTCGAACGAGTTACCCGTTCGATATGTTGTTCGAACGTGTTATCTGTTTATAGCAGCTCCCAAAAAACCTGATGTTCTCAGATTACAAATGCGAAAACCAATATTGCAGCAACCTTTCAATCAACACAAACTTGTAATACATTCTTCAACCATTTATCATTCTCAAATTACAAATACCTCAATACACAAATGCAAGATGAAGTAAAACAAGTGTATCTAATTAACATAAATTCAAATCTAATAAACTGTTTCAAAATAACGCCAAATCTCTCAAAATATTATCATTTGCCAATGAAGTCCTACCTACGATCCTCGTTGTGTAAATTGTAACTGAAGTAGTTGAAGTTGCTCTTGAATTTGCCTCTGCGCCTCCTGCATTTCTGCTTGTTGGTTTTTTAGGTCATCATATTCGTTCTGCCTTGACTTCAACTCTTCTATTGTAGCTTTAGCTACCTCTAAATCACGAAGAAACTCGGGATCCCTTTATATATACATAGTAGAGGATGAGGCAGTAATAGGTTTAACGGAGAGACCTAAACTTCTCACATAGCCAGATCTTTTTCCAAGCACTTGAGTGAAAACGTCAACGTCTTTTGGTGCTCCTGACTCTATGGTTGATTGGGATTGGATATCAACCATCTTCTCCTACAATCATAAAACTAAATTATGGATTGTATTAATCTAAATAGACAAACTTTAGAAAATAATATGAAAAAATTTACTTACATAATTTTCTCTAGTAGCATCAAAGACTCATCCTTCGCCATTTTTTTATGATGCGTCTTACTGTATAAATCTGCAGATGTTGGTGTTCCACCCTCAGGGTCATGCTGCACAGTTCATAAGTAAAAAAAAGAAAATTTATTAAATCTATGAAGTTAAAATGTGGTAAGAATTATTTAATATACTTACCAATTTCTTTCTATGCCAAACAAATGGTCTACAACCTCCAGTGTGGTGCACCTTCAATTTCAATCTATTATTGGTGTTAATTCGACTACGCTCCTACAAATGCAATAACCTCCATAATCTGCTTATCATTAAAAAAATGTCGTTGCTTTACATGAAACAATTACCTGATAAGAAGGTTGGGAGAATAGCTCACAATATGCAATCCATTTTTCTTGAGACGTGTCGACATAAGGATGTTGCAAAGCTTCATCCTTACTCCCGAACTTCTTAAAATGTTTATGTAGTTTCGCCTTGTGATTTTTGAAAGCCGTATTCATTATAGAGTTCATTGTTTCTCTATCTTCTGGTCGATCATAATTGAGGTCGAAGTCATCCTGTAAAAAGAAAAACATAAAAAGAAATTAGTAATATATATGAGGTTGATGTAATTAAACAATTAAATAATACCAATACGTGTTCCCTGATATATTCTTTAAAAGAATTCGAAACTTTTGCCGAGGTTGGCATACCAAATGGAGCATGCATTCGAACAAGTGTTCCAATCAATGTCGCAAGACGACTAGATTCATCACCATCTATGCCCCGGTGCCCATCGGCGATACTAACTGGTATCTTACCGTTCGCCCGCACTTTAGCAAAAGTTACTCCTCTCGACTTTCCACGCCCTCGTTTGGCAGGTGTAGTTGCTACAAATATAATACAAGTGAATTAGAAGCTTAAAATGGATGCTCATCCATAATCCAAAATAATTTATTTAAAAGTAGTATATCGTACAAAGTATTTACAGGCCACACTACTCTGTGTTAGAGGAGGACTGCTCAAAGGTGTCTCATCAGACACCTTTGGTGTTGTACCTGGGGTAGATTGCATAGGTTAGGAAGCCTCTACATGGTTTGATGAAACGGTAAGAGCGGATCGCTGACGTTTTCCACTTATCGCCATGATCTTAATCTGACAAATTAAAGTATAATCAATTCGTATCATCGGCGGACGTGCCATCATAAGTAGAAATGAACAAACTTTCTTCCTTCTCACTTTGGTAGAGTCATTTACAGTTTCGGGTTCAACATCATTTCTATGCAACGGGATCAAATCATAATCCCCAAAATGTACAAAGAGCTGAAAAGACTCAGTTTCTTTATATGCTTTCATTCGGTATTGCCTCTTCAATTTCTTTGTCACCACTCTCTACCACTTCGGGAATATCATAAATGTACATATCACCAAGTTTTTGAATCACCGGCCAGTGACCACCCAAGTCAGTATCAGGTAAATAAAACACTTGATTAGCTTGACTACAAAGTATTAATGGATCATTTTGGTACCATTTGCGAGATGTGTTCATACATGTAAAATGTGAATCTGTGCAAATACCTACATTCTGCTTTTCCACATCCCACCAACCACACTTGAATAAGTATACAACATTCCCTCATAAATAGCGTAAATGTAGATAACATAGTCATATCTTCACCCGTCACTTCCTTCCACACTTCTTCCGGTGTCATGTCAAACAGAGGGCAAATAGTCGGGTATGTCGGCTCTTGGGGTCTCAGTAATCCAATAAACTGAGCAACAATATTAGCTGATAGAGTCAAAAAGACTCCCCTCACTTGGATAGTCATCTCCTCGACACTAGCATCAACAGTGACAACTTATGCATAGAACTCACGCACAAGATCAATGTATACGTCACCGGTAGTTTCGAGAAACTGAGCCCATCCTCTCTCCTCAAAGTTAGACTGTATGTTCTGACTTTCATATTCCAACTCATTGAAATTCCTTCAACGAACAACTCGTTCAATAACAACCGGTCTCTTGTAAATTAATGCTTGATGCTGAGCTACAGATAATGACTCTCTAGATTGAGCCGTTTGCGAAGATGATGGTGCACGTCTTCTTGGTGCCATTTTGAAAGCTACAAAATAATTTAAACTAAAATTATTTTGTATATAAATAATAAACTAATTACCTAAATAAGATCTTAGAGAATCTAAACTATCTAAATAAGATCATAGAGAATCTAAAACTACCTTACAATATGTTATTAATCATATGAGACAATTGATAAAATAAAATACATGTAAATAATAACCATAAAGAACTTATAACAAGAACAGACAATGAAATTAAAAAACAAGATCTAACAAAGTATTAGCCCAAGGTTGTTTTGCAAACAATCCATAATTGATTTTGATGATAAAAAAAATTCTAAGTACTTTGAAGACTTTTAGATTTTACATTGTCAATCCACAATCTCCAACTTGTATTTCAAAAGGATTGAGGTTTCACTCACTAAAATATTTCTAAGTACACTTGAACACCATTACACAAGCTGATAAGATCAATTTTTCATATTGTAGGTGTTTAAAGAAGTTTGGAATGGATTGGACACTTTAAAGCTGCTGTTTTTCCCTCCAGCACTTATAAGTGTCGACACATTGAACTAACACCAGAGAGTTTACATTTCAGACAACTCAAAATGATTTTTTGACTAAATGTCGACACATTGGACCATAGTGTCGACACATTGAACTAACACCCGAGAGTTTACATTTCAGGCCATTCAAAATGATTTTTTGACTAAGTGTTGGAAGTGTCGACACGTTGGACCATACTGTCTACACATTGCACTAACACCCGAGAGCAATATTTTAGACCATTTTCATGTGTCAGCATATACCACCAATGTGTCGACACATTTCACTGACTAAAAACTCAAATCTCCAAAATGCCAGAATTCACGTCGTCGACAATTGTTTTTTCAAAATATTAGTTCAATGTGTTGACACATAGAAGACATAGTGTCGACACATAGTGCAAAATTGCAGATTCTCTGGAAACGACGCCAGCTCTTTTTAAAATGGTTCAAATTGTCTTTTAACCCCTCCAACGGTAAAATGAAGCAACTTGATGACCGTTGAAGACCTGGGGCTATAAGAAGAACAAGATGGAGAGAGAAACAATAAGCTCGACCATCATCGCAAATCTAGAGAGAGAAAAGCCAAGAGTCAAAGAAAATCCATTTGCTTATTTCTTCAAGTCTGGAGCTCTCATTGTCAAATCTTCTCCTTTTGCTTATCATTGACAACCCAGCCTTCAAAGGAAGAGAAATTTCTTGAAGAAGAGAGAATTGCATCATCATTCAACATCTATCCTTCCAAAGAGAGAGAAAGCTAGATCCAAAGAAATTACTTGCTGATTCTTCCAAGATCAAAGCTCTCATTGTTCAATCTTCCTCTATTGTTTATCATTGACTACCCAACCTCTAAAGAGAGAAAGATTTCTTGAAGAAGAGACAACACACTTGCAATCACTCCTTGCCCTAGCTTATAAAGAGAGAATGCTTTGAAGAAGAGGGAAAATCGTATCTACCAAAAAGGTTTGTGCTCACATCTACCAAACTCTAGATTTCCTTTTAGAATCTTGTCTTCTTGCACTCTATTAAGCTTTCCATTTGCTTATTTGGCTTAGAGAGACATTCCACTCTTTTGTGCTTCATTTGCTCATTCGGCTTAGAGAGCCTTCATTGTAGTCATCCATTGTAAAACATTTGAGTGTTGGGAAAATACTTGGTCCTACTTGTGAGAGTAGAATAAATCCTCTAGGTTGTGAGGATTTGTGAGAGTGAGTTAAAGTGTAAGCTCGGAAAACACTTTGTAAAGGTTCCTTAGCACCCGGGAAGCTAAGGTGTATTCGCTATTTGGAGAATAGTGGAGGAAGCCCAAGGAAGTCAATAGCCTTGGGGGTAGACGTAGGTACGTGTTTGGCTGAACCACCTAAAAACTATGGTGTCATTTCTCTTAACTCTATCTCTCTCATTAATCGTTTCATATTCATACTTGTAGAGTTTTATGCCTTATCATTAATTGCTTATATTTGACATAGCATTAGACACTTTTAGATCAACATTCTTATTTGTTAAAGAGGGGTAGTTTTCAAATCTGCATATTTACTCAAAAAGTGTAAAGTATTTGAAAAACTCAATTCACCCCCCTCTTGGGTTGTTATTTAGACTCACACAAAGAAACTACCATATTAAAAAGAAGAAAACCTAACTGTCACATATAGTGCTACATATGAGAAATTGCAGGCTTTAGTTCATTATTTTGGAGTCGAATAGGCTCATAGCTGTGCTTGGTAGTCCCTTTAACTTGGCCTAGCCTTGTTGCAAATCGTTTAAGCAAAGAGAATGATATGCAAAAATAGACAGAGTAAAGATTCTTAAAGGTTTCGTTGGTGGATGAAATGGACAAAGCATAGGGAATGATATATATGCAACGTTAAACTTATGTCATCAAAGAGTTTTCGTAAATATTACAGAAGATGAAAAAACGAAGACAAAACTAAACTAAACTAACAGAATTTCTAACCAAAAACACAACCAAACTATTAACTAAAACAACGTAATGATACGTAAAATACAAGAAACTAAGAAGAGTTCAAAGCACAATACTACCGAACCATTAACGAAAACAATGAAATGCTATGTAGAGATCCACGTACCTAAGGAAGACGACAAAATGGAGACGAATTTCGTGGAGAAAATGGAGAGCCTCTACCGAATGGTGTATCCTCCTCTTAACTGCTATTTTATGAAGAGCATTCCCCCTCTTGTTCGAACGGTAGGGCTTTTAAAACAAACAGAACAGTTCACGAGGATGACGACGATTGGAATCCCATTCGAATAGACATATCTGTTCGAACGCGATCCGCACAGATGGCGCAAATCAAAGGTCCACAATTGCCATGTGGCGGAATCCTGCAAATTTCGTTCGAACGACAATCCTACGTTTGAACTAAGTCAGGCGTTACATTAAACGAAAAGACGTTGTCTGCAACGCCTCAATCAACACCACATAAAAAATGGACATGTTTCGCCTCTGTTCAAACGACTTCATCTCGTTCTAACATGATCAGGCATTGTTGCAGGCAACGACAAGGCGTTGCCTGCGACGCCTCACAGAAGAACCAATAACAGAGTGACACGCTTCACTCTCATTTGAACGACTTGTCTGTTCGAACACGGATATGGTAATTACTGCGCCTCTTACATTGACCAACCACAGATGGACACCAGTCTCATGTTCGAACAAGATTACTGTTCAATCGATTGTTGCTTGGTCGAACCGAACACTATGTTCGAACGGATTCCGATTCAGCAACGAAAGCTCTCGTTCGAAAATAAAGTCTGTTCGAACGTTGTTTTTTAGTTTTGCGAAGAAAATAATTCGTGACAGAAAATTAATCATGTTCGAACGGTTCGAGTTAGTCCGAACGGATTTCAGTGTAATATTTTATTAATTTAATTACTTTTCATCTCGTTCGAACAGGCGTTGTTCGTTCGAACGAGGATTTTGGCATCGATTTTCTATGTTTCGTTGCTGAAGATGTTTCGTTCTCCTAATCAGGGACGAAATGTGTTTGGGCATGGAAAATTTTGCCGCTGAAAGTCCAATCTGTTATAGTGACTTTAGGAATTAGCGCAATAAAAGAATGATTAAGCCGCTATAGTAAATAACCATTAAAGAAAAAATTCTGCTCCATAGTCATTTCCTCTCGTTTAACCACCGACCATTACCTTTCGTAAAACAAGCCTGTAAAACCGTCCGGTCCAGGTGCTTTTAGTGCCACCAATACTTTTCACAGCTTGAAGAATCTCCCGGGCATTTGGAATACGACATAAAATCTCATTGTCCTCATGAGTCTTGAACGGTTTTATAAGCAAGATTGGTTGGAAAGGCATCTTGCTGAGCGGAAAAAATGCCCTTGAACTAATTCACTATAAAGGAGCCGCGGTGAGATCTACCAAGAACCCAATCCCCCCATCTTTGTTTGAAGGCCCTCAATATAATTCCTGCGATGACGAGTAATGGTAGAGATATTGAAAATTGTCGTATTCAAGTCCGAGGTCCTTAACCAAGTTATACGGGACTTTTGTCGCCAAAGGGATTCCTCTTGCTTGCGGACTCGGATTCCCTCCTAAGAGGGAGTGACCGAGTCGGTCCTAACCGGCCGTCGGATGAGTGACAGCGCATTAATGAACTCATCCGACGGCCGGTATTAAAATATCTTAAAAAAATTCTAAACGGAAATTCACGAGTCGTTAACCAGTAACGGTTATCAAAACTCACCGTTTTCACTCCCCTCTCCCAGTTGTTCGAAACTCCAGCCGCGCGCGACAGGCTCTCGCACAGGGACTCGACTCTTCTTCATTGATGCAGGTTCTGACCATTTGAGGAAGGTGTTCGGCAAGCAAATGAGACTCTCTGACCAGGAAATTGTTGCTCTTTTTGGAGCACACAGACTGGTTAGTGTGATGCCTGGGGATCCCTTTAGTTGTGCTTCAGAACTATTTTTTGTGCTAAACTGCTTGTTATAACATGAATGCTGAGTTTTTTTATTTCTCCAACACAAACCTGTCTTATTAATTGTGTTGCTGTGATTTGTTTTTTTTTTTTGCAGGGAAGGTGCCACAAGGTCCGTCAACAGTGGGTATATTGGCCTGTCGCTCGAGCCCCGTGAGCGGGGGTGCGCGCGCGACAGGCCAAATGTGCGCGGATTTGGCCTGTCGCGCGCGCACCCCCGCGCACGGGGCGCGCGCGACAAGGCAATATCTTGACTTGCGCGGGGCTCTCGCGCGCTCAACCCCGCTCACGGGGTGCGCGCGACAGGCCCCGCGCAACAATTGCAAATCAAACTTTTATAAATCGCTTCCATCATTATCTGCGACTCCATCCTATCATAGTACGGAAAAAGAAAAAACGACCAAAACAAAGACTTCTGCAAAAGTTGTTGGAAAAGTAAAAGTCTTCATCGTTGAAATAATTCATGAATGAGTCCACGAACAAAAAAAGTGGAAAGAAATCAATTTGCTTCTCAAAGTAACGAACTGTCAAATATGGTTGCAGCTATCATGATATCGTCATCAGTGTCTTATGAAGAAACGACTATAAAGAAAACCAGCAAGCAGAGATAGGTTGTTTAGCCATGAACGCAAGTACGAAATATATTATAGTAGTATAGAATTGGTTTTGTCTGCCAACTTTTTGACACCAGGTATGATTGTGTCTATTTCACTTCAAGATTCGTTTAAGGGCCGGTAATATTTTGTCTCGAATGTATTGTGTCAATGAAAGTTCGTGCTATCACGCGAGCCATTTGGGGCGCGGGTGTCGCGCGAAGCCAAGATATATATATATATATATAATGACTCTCTAAGCAACCCACATGGTTTGACTTTGGAGGTGTCTTGGAGGTACAAATATATAGCACAAACAAAAACAGAGTGTTTCGGGAAGCACTTCAATACTAGCCATGAAGTGAAAAAAATTTGTTACCTTAGTGCTTCCGCTCTTTCTATTGTGTTCTGTGAGGCGGTATTCATGCATGATCCCACATCTTTAAGCTCTGTTGATGGACACAGATCAAGAATAGGTGAAGTGCTAGAGGCCATTATGAGAGACATTCTAAGGGTTTCGGAGCTAGAAGATGCTATTTGTAGAGCTCAAAGACAGAGAGGTATAAACAGAGAATATAAAGAGATCGTGAGGGCTCAAAGACTATTTGTATATGTACCGAGAGGGGTGAGAAGTGGAAGGCCAAGGCCCGTCCATTATAGAGGTCGTAGCAAATTACTGTATGGGACGTTGTTAGCTAGGTGTCGATGACTTGGACGATCGAGTGGACGTCCTTTAACCCGTTGGTCACTTTCTCAACTAAAGTAGAATCACCACGCATCATACTTGTGTTTTAGTGAAACGGTGAGTTTCACTCACTGTTACTAGTTAGCGCCCACCTCTAACGTCTAAATGTTTTCTTTCATTTGGCCGTCGGATGAGTTCATTAATGCGCTGTCACTCATCCGACGGCCGGTTAGGACGGACTCGGTAACTCCCTCTTAGGAGGGAATCCGATTCCCTTGCTGCTGGGCTTCTAATAACCGGGCTGAGAGCTCTTTTACATGCCGAGATGCCCACTGTCCACCCTTGCTATGATTGGTCCTTTGCTGTAAATTATCCAGATCCTGTTGAAGACGCCTAACTCTTTGATGGATATTGCCGAATACATTTTTGTTCCAACAACTTAAGGCTTCCTTGGTAGCCTTAAGATGCTGGCACAAAATGTATGCCGGTGATCCCTCCCTTACAGATTTCCAAGCCCTATCCACCACCTCCATACTACGCGGGTCTTGAGCCCAAACTTTCTCATTCCATAAAGTGGGGGCCATAGACAAAATACAAGAGCCACGAATGATCCGGAGGATCTGAGCTAACAACAAGGTTCACAAAATGGTGGCTACAGAAATCAACAACTAAACTGACCCCTTTCCTCCAAGCAACGACTAACCCACCCTTCCGCCCAACAGGAGGAATTTCAAAAACATCACCATACCCCAACTGAAGAAAACAGGGTTTAACAGAGGCTAATTTGGTTTCGGCTAAACAAAAAAACTTCAAGGAGATGGTCTCCATCTCCTTGAAGTACCAAACTGCCGAAAGCGGAAGCCACGACAGTTCCAATAAAAGAGCCTCATGGGGATCGGGGCAAGTTACGGCTCGCCACCCCGGCCTTCGAAGCAAAAGAAGAATCTGCACCGTCATGAGAGAGATTCCCAGCAGTCTTCACATAGTTGAGTTTCGATTTACGCCCAGAGCTGCTACCTTTAGTTTTCGACTGCTTGTCCTTCTTCTGTTCAAGGCATCTACCACTATAGACTGTGAGAAGTTGAGAACGCCCCTGGTTTGAACATAAGCTTTCCAAGCAGGCTGGACAGATCAAATTCTAACTGGGCTGACCCGTCAAGACTGGTCCAGTTTTGTCTTCTTAGCATCTGGCGATAGAGCCTCCAAAGCGTTTAGGCCTCGCTTCATAGGGCCCGAATACAGCAAGTCCAAAGGAGTAGAAGAGCTAAGGCCCAGCTTCCTTCGAGATCTGTATTTGTATTGTCCGAGGGAGTACTCTTAGTGTCACTTGAGGAGTTGGGCTTACCAGCCTTCTGAGAAGGAGACAAATGGGCCTGGGCTGAAACTTCTTCCAAACAAGTACCTGCACATGGAATGGTTCACGTCCACCAGTCTCTTCCGTGCAAGAAATGGTTCACACTTTCCCTTTATCCCGATGCACAGACGGAGGATCCCCGGGACCCAATATTAATGGATTTCCGTCGTGAGAGGCCGAAAACTCACCGAAGGAAGAAGTTGGAATGGCAGGCATAGGACTGTCCAGCAGAGAACTAGGGGATGAGGGCTAAATGTTGACCCTCTTGATGAAGGAGCCACGGTTTTCATCCAAGGTCCAAAAGCATTCTGCTCAGAAGAAGCACAACATCTTGACAATTCGCTTGGAGATGACCAAGAAGCCAACATTTGTAATAGAATCCAGTGAGATGCTCGTATTTAAAAGAAATTTTAATAGGGGGCAAACCATCCCGGGGCAACATATAACCCAACGGAACCGATCGACGAGTATCTAGTACAAGACGAGTACGGATGAAAGGCCCGCACCAAATCCATTTAAAAGGATCCCTTCAATCTCCAACACGCGCCCTATAGCATCCCCAATGAATTTGGCTGAATAGACATTGGAACGATTCATGGGGAGTCCATGAATTTGAACCCACACTGGAAGTTTTTCTAAATCAAGGTCCTGCCAAGGCAAACCCGGCGGCCACTGTTGAAGCACCACAGTATAATCCTCGACATTCCAGGGTTGCTTGTCGAGAACTTTAGAGCGAGCTGCCTCATATCCAAATTCGAACAAGAAAATATTATTGGCCAGTTATGAGGTTCGGGTATGGATTCCCTCCGAATGAGAGATTTTCAAAGGCTACCAAAGGCATGATCCAGATTAAAAAAGAAACAAATCAACGGTTAATATATGTCCAAATCATTTAATGAAAAAAGACTAAAAATGACTTATTCTATTCATTAAATGAGGTGTATTTATAATAACCGTTGATTTGTTTCTTTTTTAATCTAGACCATGTCTTTGGTAGCCTTTGGAAATCCCTTCTTCGGTGGGAATCCGTTCCCAGTTATGAGACCCTCATGTTTGCAGCAAACGGCCAGACTTTCTGTAAGCCTCCTTGAATAGCATACAGAGAAAATGCACGTTATGATAAGACTTTGCCCTCTAGCACCAATCCGGAGGTCCTCTCCGCTTCATCAGGGTCACTCCATGAAGGAGGGGGAGCCATCCCCCAATTGAGAGCTCTGGTCTTTTCGACCAATTGTTCCACCTCAAGATCTGGGGTAGGAGAATCCAGTAGCACCAACCGAAACCATAGGAAAGAAAGAATACACCAGGGAGTGAGAAACAACCAGGGGGTGAATCGCATCGACAAGAGGAGAAAACATAAATAGAGCAAAGAAGTTGGCAACACCGCAGATAACAATGGGGAACCTGTCGGGTGGCGCCGGATGAGAAACACCTGACCATCGAAAAGACAAAAAGACCCACACGTATGTACGGAGAGCTCTCTAGAAAAGCACTATGCCTCAGCTCAAACAGAGATGTACTTGGTAGCAGAAGAAGTCTTCATCTGGGAAGAGATTTCAACTGAAAGTTTTTGCTTCCACAACTTCGGAATTTAATGGTTGAGCATCTTTTTTCATATTGCTTTTATAATGCTCGAAAACAAGGACTATTGAGTGTATTAGGTCCAAACTTTTGGCTAGCTGTGCTTCTTGGTTCGGAGAAGTTGGTAGTATAGGTATTTATACGAAAAAAAAGGTCTGTGGACGTACATGCTAATTGCTAAGGTCCGCTCGAGCCATGAAAAGGTGACTACCACGGCCTTAAAGAACCTGCAGCGAAGAAAAGATAGAATACTGTCAGAGAAGCAAAAATATGATCGAAAATTGGATTCACTTTATTGTCGATGGAAAAAATGATATTGTCTTCTATTTTGTATAGGGACACAGATTAGGGTATCCTTGTAAAGCACTTTTTATAAGCAGTTTTCAATGCATTAAGTTTCAGTAAAATATTATAATTTTTGGTATTTAGTTGTCACTTTAAATATATTTTTTTTAAAATATTTTTCAATCAAATATTCATAAATTTAATTCTTCACATTAATTTAAAATAAAATAAAAAAATCAGTCAAATGACAAATGGAACTGAAATTTCAAGTAAATTGCAAATTTTTCTACTTTCAATTCTAGAAAATTTTCAAAATAGATTGCTAAATGGGATTTTTTCAAGTAAATTGAGAAATGGATTGCTACCTAGGATTTTCTAGAATATTGCAAGATAGCTATATTCCAATATGTTTTTTAGTTACCTCTTTTTTTTTCTTCTTAAAGAAAATTCATGTATTCTATTAATGGCCGTCACATAAACCAATAAAATGTTATGTTATTTAGTAAGATGCTTTAACTTCTTTTTTTCATCACTGAATGCTTAAAGCCATCGGCACTCACTTTAAAGAATTGATAAAAACGCTTGCTAATCCTATCTTTGGAGATGTAGAGCCATCAGGAATTGTTTGATAACAAATGTGTATAGCCTTAAAATTGCTCTAATGACAAGTCCAAAGTATTAGTGTACCGTCTCTATTGATCAAAATAATCTTCCACCAACCACTCAAAGCCTCACATTATGTCCAATCATATGTAAGAATTAAAAACAGTTTTTCCTTTATGGACATACGAATAGTCTCACACAGTAAACGGTTCTCAACAAGAGTTTTGCTTAACTTAAAAAATACAGTTGGTTTCATTCGTATTTGGTCAACATAGTGATGATGAGCTCCATAAACAATACTATCGATGTATATATCTATTTCGTGAGCTTGATTAATATAGGGTTCTCCGGGTAATCGATTGAGTTTACGTCTAATGTCATCTAGAATTAAAAAACACAACCATAACACAAATAGCTGCTCACATAACTGCTGTCTTTTTCTGATTATCATCCATCTATACAAGAAAATCATAATGCAATGTTAACTACATGTAGGCATTCAAAGATGACATATTTATGTATGAAGCTATTCTGCTTTTCAAATAACAGATCACAATGAATTCTATAATAACATATCACAATGAATTCTTCTTCATTGATTTGCTCGTCCATTACAGAGATATTTATAACAGAGTATGCATTGCTAACAACCAGAGAATAGGACCCTGTTTGTGCGGTATAAATGACACGTAACGAATATTTTGTATAACAAAATTGATTGATTCTAGAATAAACGAGAGCAGCTGAGGACAAGTAAGGCTACATTGGTTAGGGCTGAACAAAATCGGACCGTAGACCAGACCGGACCGGACCGGAAAACCGGCTCGGATTTGCGGTCCGGTCCGGTTTATACGTTTTTGATATGCAGTCCGGACCAGACCGGACCGCATTTAATAAATATTTTTTTAAAATTTTTTAATATAATAAAAAGACATAATAACGAAACATTTGAATCGTCTTCACGTGACTCGTGAGAATCATTAAAAAATGATTTAAAAAAAAACATTTATGTGCACAAAGCAGTAGCACTGCGCAGAAAGCAGTAGCACTGCGCAAAGCAGCACACTGCACAGAGCTCGGCGCAATGCACTGAGTGCTTTCTGCGGAAATTTAAAAAAAAAAATTAAAAAATTAAATCCGGTCTTAAGTGGTCCAGACCGGACCATATTTCACAAGACCGGACCGGACCGGACCACTTATAAGTGGTCCGGTCTGGTCCTTAAGAAAACCGGAAATGCGGTCCGGACCATATTTCTGGTTTTCAGCTCTAACATTGATACTGGAGCAGCGGTGGACGACACTGGTGCAGATGATGTAGCTTCGACACCCTGTAATTGGTATAAGCAAAAAATTGATAGTTTTAAAACAGTGAATGGCAGATAGAAAATAAAAATAAAATTGTACGATAATGTTATTCGATTGAAACAAGAAACGGAAAAAAGAAGAATTACCCCAAAATTAAAAACCGAGACAAGAAGCACAATCACAAATTTTTGTGAGGGAAAAAGCAAAACTTACATGTAGAACAGATAATTAATTAAGCAACTATATACCATGAGTTGCTTGTCAAATGCATACTAAAGCTCATTATTCTTGAAATAAAGACCAGAAAGAGAAGCAACCATTACAAAAATAGGGTTCCATGAACATCATTAAACTTGCGAGGTTATGCATTGGTTCTTATTAGAGGAATTATTCTCATGATCCAAGGTTACGCTAAAGATGTATTGAACTACCTGCAGATACATTCCCAAGTACCTTTGTTGTACATCACCCAATATACCACAGGCATTAGGTACATATACATCAACATGTGCTACACATAATTATGTTTTTGCACTATACTGTTGATAAAACGAAATCCTAATAGATAGATCTATAGAGAGGCTACCATGAAACCAAAAGAGAAGGTGTCGATGACAGAGAGACCAATAGAGATGGCGGAGAGCTCCAAGTCCCCAATGTGACCGACGAAGATGTTGGTGACCGAGTTGGTCATGTATTGGCATAGAATGTTGAACGAGATGGGCCCCGCTATCTTCCATAACTTCACCGATTCTTTCCACAACACCTGCCTCATTTCCCCTACGCTCCTCACCGGCTGGTAGTTCCTATCGGCTTCGATCAACGAAGTTTCCATTTATCCACTTGTGTCCGGGTTTGAGTTTTCGTGCGGTCTGATAACAGAGCGGAGAAAAGATAGAGACTCGAAACTGACTTCAATTTTCATTCAGAAGTTAAAGGCAATTTTTGTTCAGAGGTTGAAAGCTTCAATTTTCGTGTGAGTGGCAATTCTTGCCGCCTAGTGTTATGAAAACGAAGCACTCTGCAACTCTCAGCGATATAGTTATTTATCTTAAGTGTTGCATACTTTTGACTTGTGCACTGTGCCCAAGTTCAAGGTATTGCCTACCGTGTGGTCCACATCAGACTTCAGTACTACTACTCCTATAAAAAACTGGATTGCGCCTAGTTTTTCTTTAACGTCTATACTGTTGGTGAAAAGGCCACGCTCTTCTAGACGTTGTTGAAAATCTTGTTGCCAAAACCAATATTTTTTTTGGGTTAATTACACTTTTCTCCAATTAACTTACACCCGATTTTCAATATCTCCCTAAACTACAAGTCGTGACAACCCACCGCCATTATTTATGTTTTCTGTCCCAACCCCGTTTGGGACCCCGATTCGGTGTTAAGTCTCACGTTATCCGTCACACGTGACCCCTGTACAATACGAATAGTCCATATTGCCACCAAGGATAGTGTCGTTGCAATTGGTTTAAGTTTCCCCGTGCCCTAAACGATGCGTGTGGGTTACTTTGAGGTGCTCTGAACTCCCGATGGAACTGGTACACTCGAAACTTAACAATTTGGATCTGCGGTCAGGGAAGACTGAGGGAACATCGAATTCACAAGGTAATGCTCATGCATAAATCCCCTTTTCATAAATCTCCCTTTCATGTTCATTGTAGTTTTTACAATGTAATGCCCAGAAACACCAGAACACAGCTTCATCTTGATGTGTTCATTGTAGAGTGGCCTAAAAATGCAATTATAGAATGGCCCTCTCTCATTAGTACTTTCTTGAGCAAATGATTTTCAAAGTTGAACCCGTGTTACTACTATTACCACAAAAACGAAAAAATTGCATGAGTTTGCCAATATCATAGGTAAATGGTTGTTGTTTATATTCTGCAGTTTTTACCTTGCCTTACAAATAATGTGTGGGTAAATGGTTGCAGCTTAGTCTTCTTCCTATTTGTCTGGTTATGTCTACTTCCAATGCTAGTTCAAGTTCCTTGGCAAAAGGTGGGGCAAGCTCAGAGGGATGTCAATGTTAATGCGGTGACTCTACGTACATGAAGACATCGTATACTGAGCAAAATTTTGGACATCAATTCTTCAGTTGTCCCAACTATAAGTTGAAGCGTGCTTGTGGGTTTTTTGCTTGGGTTGATCTTCCAATGTGTGAACACGGGAAAAGATAGCAGAGATGTTTGCGAGAGAGGCAAGAACAATTAACTGTCGAAGAAGTACAAGCTTGCATTGGGATTGTTGTTGATGGTCGTAGTAGTCCTTTTGTCTATTTTGTGTTATTCTGCCAAATGTTTATGAATTATAGATGATGTGTTGTGTCTAGGATGAATTAGCAATGAAAATTGTCAGTTTGTAAGGATATTTGAATATGTCATTTTGTAAGTATCAACTTCAATGAATGGATGAGTTAGGTGCTGTCAATGAATGTGTTATCATTCAACTTTATTACTTGTGTCAAATTGTGCAGGTTGGCAGACTTGTAAGGATACAATTACATAATCAGTGCATTCAAAACATGATAAAGTTTGATCTCATTCAACTTCTTGCTTTCATTGTTTATAGAAGATCTTAAAAAAATGTAGCATATAGCCATACAGAAGATCTTTCATCAACAATGTAGCAACCAAAATAACCCAACATTTTCACCATAATAAACCAACCTATACAAAATAACTCAACATTTTCACCAACCTTCAAAAATGGCTCTCAAAAAATTACAGCACATGGCCAATATAAGTACATCAGATACAAAATCAATGTGGATGGTCCTTTTTCTTCTTCATCTTCCTTAACCCACTTGTGCTCTCATCATTGGGGCCCTTCTTCTTCTTTTCCGTCTTCCTCAGCCCGTTGTTTTCACCTCCCTTTTGCTGCCCACTCGCCTTCTGACTTGCTTGGGATCTGGTTGGGTAACTGGATCAACTTCTAACCTCACAACAGGTTTAGTAAGGTCAATGAATAATTGAAGAGGATTCCCTGACCCCCTAGCAATCCCTCGTAGTCGATTTGAGCTTCGGGTTCGCGATGCTACACCCCCACCAATCTGTGACTTCTTGGTAGTGCCATCTTTCTTTTTTCGTGATGAAGAATGTGCTTCTGATGGGCTGCTCCTTCCTAAGCTTGAAGGCAGCGAACCTATTGGGCTCCTTCCCCAGCTAGGGGGCAGCATAATTTCAATAAAATTGGGTGGATCCTACAAAATATTCCAAAACTTAGTTCTCAAGTAATTAACCGTGACAACATAAGATGTAGATTCTTAGAAAAAATACTTAATTTATTGAATGTGTACAAACTTACAACATTGACCGTCAACTCAGAAGCAATAACACTAGATGATCCAGCTTGAGAGGAAGGAACTTATGACAACATTGGTAGAGAAGTCAGCAAGTAGTAATCCATAGTCATGTAAGTTAATGTATAAGTTAGTTTATGGAGTTACCTCTGGGGGATTGGCACGTGGTTGGTCATTAGGTGTTTTCTTTTTCTTCTTGCATGACCTAGCATTATGCCACATTGTGACACATTTAGAGCCTCTAATCTCAGTGTCTGTTAGCCCAAGGTTGTTTTTGTAAAACAAATCATATTTGATTTTGATGATAACAAAAGTTTCTAAGTTTTGAAGACTTTAGATTTTACCTTGTCAATCCACAATTTCCAAGTTGTATTTCAAAAGGATTGAGGTTTTTCTCTCTAAAATATTTATAAGTGGACTTGAACATCATTACACATGTTAATAAGATCATTTTTCCCTTTATAGGTGTTTTAAAATGTTTTAGAATAGTATGGACGCTTTAAAGTTGATGATTTTCTCTCCAGCACTTATAAGTGTCGACACATTACACTTACACCTGAGATATCATTTTGAGACCAAGACAAGTGTCGACACATTGACCTTATGGTGTCGACACATTGCACTGACTCCCGAGAGCCCAACTCCAGTTCATTTTTTGATGTGTCAACACATGCCAACCATGTGTAAACATATTGCACGGGTTTAATGAAAATTTGAAAAGTTGTAAGAACCTTCATATAACTTCCAAATGATATGGGCGCCTCTCCAACGGTCCTTTTTGCTAGCTTTGATGATCATTGTAGTCAAAGATGATTTAAATACAAGAAGTTAGGAACAAAGAGATAACCCATCGCACCAACATCTTGGCAATTATTCTTCAATAAATAATGTTTTGAAGAAGAGAGACGATCGTACCTACCAAGAAAGCTTTAATTTTTAAAACCAAACTTCAGCTTTCTACTAAGATTTTTGTCTTATTGCACTCTTTTGTGCTTTACACTTGTATATTCGGCTTTGGGAGCCATTCATTGATATTCCTTTGTACCC